>CM029558.1:12880004-14080004 GCA_017141385.1 Sogatella furcifera
ACTCTTCTACTATTAAGACCACATTTATAGGTCTTGAACGAATATTGATCAAGCTGGAGCCATTTTCCCATCTTGTCAGATGGTCTTCTTTGCTTGGACAAACTGTATTCATGAAAGATTAACGAAAAACTCTTGACTTGAACATAGTTGTCCAAGCAAAGAATACATTCTGGCAAGATGAGAGAATGACTCAGCTCGGTCAATAATGAATCCAAAATTATAAATTTGGTCTTGCATTGTAGATCAGATTGTCTCCTTCAATTTGAGATCAAATTAATAATTTTTGAGCCAATATTGATCGAGCTGGAGTCATTTTCTCATCTTGCCAGAACATAATATAATATTCTCTGCTGGGACAGACTATACGGTTAACTTACAATAAAAAGTATCATTGTACAACATCAGCTGTTAGAGCGCACAAGGAGCAGACGAAACCGCCTGTTTTTGTTGCAAACTCCATCGGGTTCGATAGCGCCGTTGCCTAACTCTCGTACGCGCACGCTCGTCGCTCAGCTGTTGCAGTAACAGGGAGAGCTGCTACTGTGAAAGAGAGGGTTCGAGAGGAAGAGAGAGCCTTCCAGAGAGAGAGAGATTAGTGAGAGAGCTCTATGACGTCACACAAGGTCGTAGGCGTACCGCTGAGCAATCAGCTGCTAGCTCTCGCCTCTCTGACAATCGATAGCCGTGTTTACTACGCTCTGCGCATGCGCTAACGATCCAAAAACGCCGGCCGGTGTATAGTGTGTGCAAACCAAGAAGACACTCTGGCAAGATGGGAAAACGTCTACACCTTGGACAATATTTGTTCAAAAATGATAAATTTTGCCTCAAATTGTAGAATTAATTCTGCTCTACAATTTGAGACCAAATTTATAACTGTTGAACCAATATTGATCAAGCTGGAGTTATTTTACCATCTTGACGGAATGTCTTCTTCGCTTGGAAATACTTTATCTTTGTGTGACGTAGGGCACGAGATGTAGGTGGCGGTGGTTATATTTGCGGGGGGTTCAAGTTCCTGGGACGCAGTTACACGCGTACAATTGACTCACTAGAGTGGGTGACAGGGGGAACTTGGAATTTAAGTGGGATAAAGATGTACTATGCTGTTCAGTGGGTGTTTGGAGTGGGATAGAGAGGGAATTCGGGAGAAGAGTAAGTGGGATGGAAGAGGGAATAAGAAGAGTTGGACAGAGTGAGAAATGAAACAGTTGAAAAGAGATGGAATCGAAAAATAACCAGTAGCCTATGTTGGTTGTAGTAAGGAGAAACAGGAGGAAATTCCCTGTAGGAAGGAGGGATGATTCGTGTGAATGGTAAAAGAGTAGTAGTAGGTGGATAGATTGTGGGGTATTTGAGGTACGTACTGTAATACTGCGTGGGTTGCTCCATGCTGAAAGGTCAGATAGTTTCCAGAATTAATACAGAAATTGTTGGTGATGTCGCGTGGGAGTATGGTGAAATGAGATGAATGCAAGAAGTGATGATAACACGATAGCAGGTGCTCAAACAGAATGTTTCAGGCGGAATGTGCAATACTTCTCAGGCTGATTCCTTACACCAAGTAGATGAAAAAATTCCATGGATTTTACCCCTAAAACGCTTTGTCTCCGAGAAAACATAGGTGATAAATTTGCATTTTTCAAAAAATAGAGATTTCTCTAAGGATTTATTCAGGTTCTAAAATTAACACATCCCATGTAAAATTAGCTGAGGAATTGAATGAAACTAGTTTGAAGTTCGCAACTTCAACGGTTATTAATATCATTGAGAAAATTTGTAAAAAATCACCATTTTAAATTACTGGATATTAAATCATAAATTTGTATTTTTGATAGATGGTAGTTGAAGAGAATGCAATTCTGAAGAAGAAGTTGAAAGGCAAATCTCAGAAATCGCGATCGAAAATCTTAAAATCGCTACTAATTCTGATTTTAACTTGTGTTATATTTTGTCTTCTGTCTGGTGTCGTCTTTTCACGGCAATTATATTCTTTTGACGTTCATCCAACTGTCAGTATGTTTTTGGTCCATTTTAGTCCTTTAAACCTTACAGTTAATTTGTCGAAGTAACCGATTGCTCAATCAATTAACCTCTACAAAAAGAGTAGATTCAACTGGATTTTAACTCTACCAAACTCTACAAAAAGAGTAGAATTAACTGGATTCTAACTCTATCAATTAACCTCTACAAAAAAGAGTCGAATCAACTCGATTCCGCCGACAAGTGAAAGTTAATCATCGATATTACCTAATCGATTTAATCGAGTGTCGCTGGTGATTGGGTGGGTGGAAAGAGCTGTCTTAGAATGTGATCTTGACCTGGCAAAGTTTCAATTTTCTAATAATCAGGTCGAGTGGCCGGTCTATAGTGAGCAACGCCCTAGCTCCAGAAACGGACAACAATATAAATATGTAGTTATACACTCTGTGTTGATAGGTTACTTATTCACTGATGTATATAAATATAGACTTAGTTCCAGAAACGGACTCTACAATATAAATAGTTATACAATGTATGTCGAAAGGTTACTCATTTACTGATAATAATATATAGTATATAATAATACAATATGAATGTTTGTCGCCTTTATGTGTATCAGCTAGATTTACACTGATAACTGTCTAGAGTTTAAGCTAGGTGAAATAATGGACACTCAAAATTCATTGAACACATTGGGTCTAAATTTAATTTTATATTATTTGAAAATTCGAAAAATAGTACTATATTGAGCGTACTTGGAACGGACATAGTTTGAAACTTGATTCAATATCTTCAAATTAGTTTTCTATAATCTCACTGAACCATTGAATTAAAAAGGATTATTCGTATCAAGGCGAAAGATATGTTACCGCAATACATCTACAATTTTGAAAAACCTGATTCTGTATTAACGTTTGAAATATTTTAACACAACATTTTAGACCTTTGAACCTGCACTAAATAATCAACATTTATACTGATTGGTTTCAATGAAACGTTGAAAGTAGAAAACTAAATTATTGCGTATCCTTGAAAAGTTTTTAAATCCGTTCTTCTCGTCTAACAACTACGCTGCCAAACCATTCGTTATGGATTTTAGTTGTTGAAACTGAATTGAGAACTTATACTATTGAATATTACACTAACAGTAACTACAATGAATACACTATGTTGTGTTGTTGAGTTACTCATATACTGATGAATTAATGATCAAACTTATAGGTATAAATATAATAGAATATTTTATGAATAAGAATTAGTCTAAAATAATATTTATTTTATAAATAATTATAATACACACTTAATTTGAGGAACAGACCTAACAATAATTATATACTCAGTTGAAAGTAATTAAACCTGATTTAATGAATGATTATTCTCTTGACTAATGAATGTACAGATAATTTAAACCAATTATTAAACAGTGTTTAGATGTTGAACAAGTGAACACCCTGTGACCTATATAAAATTCGATAAGAAATTAATTACTATTGAGAAATATTACTAAATATACTCAGTTGAAACTAATTGAACCTGTATAAATGAATAATTATTCTGTTAACAAATAAATATTCTATAAATAAATAATTTAAACCAATTGTTAACACAGTGATTGAATGTGCAAGCTCAGTGATCTATATAGACAAACAAATAATAGATCTATATAGATAATAGATCTATATGTAACAAATAAATAACTTTCAGTGATATAGACAATTTTGTGTTTTTCAATCATGATCTATATAGACTTGATAATCCACAGATCGAGCAGAGAAGACATTCTGGCAAGTTTGGAAAATGACTCCAGCTTGGTCAATATTGGCTCAAATATTATAAATTTGGTCTTAAATTGTAGAGCAGAATGTTTTCTACAATTTATAATTTTTGAACCAATATTGATTAAGCTGGAGACATTTCCTCATCTTGGCAGAAATTCTTATTCACTCAATCAGACAATATCAAGAAAGATTAATGTGAAATTTGTAAAGATAGATATAGATTTTAGTGACCGGCGTTTTGAGTTATGGCGGCCTATTTGAAAATCGAGAACAAGTTGCTCAATAGCAAAGGCTGGCTGCACCTAGTTTAGCCTGGCTGGCCTCGATCTTGGCTCAGATATTTCATCTGTGTTTACACTTTCGATTTTTGTCTTGCAAAACTATATTTTAAGAAGTTCGCGCAAGATGAGATGACACTCTGTTACAGTTATATAGTCTGTCCAAGCAAAGAAGACCCTCTGGCAAGATGGGAAAATGACTGCAGATCGGTTAATTTTGGTTCAAAAATTTTTATTTACTTGAAAATTGAAAATTGGCGTTATGTTCACCAATCACGTTTTTTCAAAAAATTTCCTGAATGATTATAAAATTTTACAAAACTTCCAGAAAGATGTAGATGTATAGGTTAAAGCGAAAAAGTTAGAAGGTTTCGTCAGTCTCTTGTACGTGATGTAACCTACTAAAAGCTGATATAAAGTAACTATCGTCTCTTTTGATTTGAAAAACATTATCTACACACTATTCACGATCCCTTGAGAAGGAATAAACAAACTTTTTGAGTGTGTGTGCGTGTAATGGAAGGTATTATTCTATGCAAAACTTTCGGCCACAGATCAACAGCTGTAGCCAATCACAGCTCAAGACAACAGTCTTGAGACAAGACAAGTCGAACTGCAGCCAATCACAGCTCTAGACAAGAATATGGGAATTTTTCGCATAGAAGACCTTCCATTACACGCACACACACGCAAAAGGTTTGTTTATTTCGTCTCAAGTGATCGAGAATGGACTATAGAAATAGCTGAATGACAATTCTAATTGACAACAGCAAATGTTGGAACCCACAAGTATAGTCTGTCCAAGCAAAGAAGACCCTCTGGCAAGATGAGAAAATGACTCCAGATCGGTCAATATTGGTTCAAAAATTATGAATTTGGTCTCAATTGTAGGAATTGTTCTGATTTACAATTTGAGACGAAATCAATAATTTTTTATCCAATATTGGCCGAGCTGGAGTCATTTTCTCATCTTGCCAGAGGGTCTTCTTTGCTTGGGCAGACTATAGCAGATGATGGACCACCTATTTTTTGGCGTTAACTATAATAATTAAGATTGTTGATATGTCTGATTGTTTATAAAGAATGAAGTATTATTCATTATAGTTATAACGGTTTTATCGTGAGAGGAATCAGATGGAATCTAAAATATAATAATGCAAATACTATGTAAATTTACGAAATGGGAAGAAACTTACTCATTATTTCCCCTATCTTTCAATCTGGAAAGTGTATAATTGCCGAAAATAATCAGATAACGCCAATTATCTTGTCTTTATAGTGTGTTAATGACTGAAACAATTATAGGTCCTAAGCGTGCATGAATGAAAGTAGTCAAAGGTTTCTACTATGAATATTTGTTTTAAGTGAGAAGACACGCAGATACATTGAAAATTGTTTTTTACAAGTGTCTCCTCAGCTTGCGTGAACTGTACTGGATGAATATTAATGAATTTAAGAAATTTCGATGAACATTTTTGAGAACAGACTGTTAGGATGGTGACCTACAGATTATTGCGTTTAAAAATTGATTGAAACGAAATCCAAACTTGAAGCGTAAAACTAAAATGAAACTTTTAAAGAGAAATGGACTGTCACGTGTTTCTTTGTGCTATAGTGCGCGAAAGCGGAGAAGACACTTATTTACAATGTTAAGTGTATAGAGACGGTGTGTCTTCTCTTTCTGCAGGAAAACTTTATCAATCGATAATAATTGTAATATTGAACGACAAGTGTGACAAACAAATATACTTCTTTTTATCAGAGCTTTCCTATGAATTGAAGTGACAAGAATGCATTGAATAAAAAGTAGCTCAATTGATAAGGGTTGTGTAAACTAATATAGATTTATTTGGTCTTTTTGCATTGTTTCTGGTGATGGATGATTTTTCAGAAGATAAAAAGGAGCGAAAGAAAAGTTTGTTTGTTTGTTATGAGGGTGAAGCCCACATGAGCTCATAGGCTTGTGCGTGGGTAATGATATGGATGATAGATGACGACTACTTTGAGGTAGTCGGGACCGACGGCTTATCGTCTCCTCCGAAAGACGGGGTGGCCGTATCTATGTGATAGTGCTGTGGTCAAAAATTGTTCCCCGCTTGGGATTTGAACCAGGGTCCACCTGGTTATCAGACCGGCGCTTTATCACTCCTCCAACGAGCCAAGAGCCTCCTCCAAAGTGGTCAAGAAGATTGAATAAAAGAAAAACAGGAAGCAATAGTGAAAAGAGTAACTAATGAGAGGGATGAGATGTTTGTGGAGTTGAAATTGTCAATAAGATAATGGAAGAAAGGACTTACAAAATCTTTTTTATCTGATGTATTTTATTCAGTACATTTTCCTCAACAAAATAATGAAGTATAGAATCTGTCAGGTAGCTTACTTACTATTTGCTGTAACATGTTGCTTTTAATAAATATTTGTATGCAATTCCCTTTCTTTTTCATTTCTTATTTACAATTCATTCTTACAAGTAACATAGAAGGAAGTGGCTTTGTTACAATCTACTAGTGGAAAATTTATGGAAGGGTGATTATTTGAATAACGTCAATTCCAAACTACAAATCATTAGATGAGGGCTATCTAGACAAAATTTAGAAAATCGATTAGAAAATCAAAAAGTCATTTAGAAAATGAAAACACAACTGTTCAATTACCAATAACTATTAGCTAACATTTTTCTCACAATTTGAAGCGGAAGAATGAAATTCTTCATAGCATGCGGGATAACCATGTTTCTACTTGGCCCAAATAGATATTATTATTGTGCTAATAGGCTACGTATACCAACCACATTAGTATTCAGAGATACATGGTAAACAGTATAGTATGGCCAAGCAAAGAAGAGCCTCTGGCATGATGGGAAAATGACTCCAGTTCGGTCAATATTGCTTTAAAAATTATCAATTTCATCTCAAATTGTAAGAAACAATTTGATCTACTATTGAAACCACATTTATAATTCTTGAGCATATATTGACCAATATGGAGTCATTTTCCCATCTTGCCAGAGGCTCTTCTTTGCTTGGTCGGACTATAGTATTGTTTGACAGTTCTGTTTTTGAATCCCCCAGTCATTGATAAAGAAATTTAGGTCGCTGTTTCTATGTTTTAGTGTCGTATGGAAAGTTGTCTCTCTATTACTATATTTCTCCAATCAACGAAGACATTCTGGCAAGATGGGAAAATGACTAGAGCTCGGTCAATATTGGTTCAAAAATTATGAATTTGGTCTCAAATTGTAGCAAGCATTCTGATCTATAATTTGAGATCAAATTTATAATTTTTTAACCAATATTGACAGAACTGGAGTAATTTTCCCATCTTGTTGGAATGTCTTCACTGCTTGGACAGACTATATCTACTGTCTGTGCCTCTCCAATATCTACTGTCTATGAAATGCATTGTTTCGTATCTAGTTCATCACTTTCTTGCCAATGTTATTATGTAATTGGTTGGTGATAGTCTCATTGTTTTAATATAGTGATTTTGTTGGTCTATTTTTAGATGTAGTAGAAAGTTTAGGAGAATTGTTTTTTGGTATAGTACGCGCAAGATGGGAAGAGCCGTCGTCATAACACACTTAACATTGTGTGGCGTCTCTTCTCAGCATGCACGAACTTCACTAAGAGATCAATAGTAATACTGTTCAATAAGTATATCTGGTCGAACAGAGAATACATTCTGGCAAGATGGGAAAATGACTCCAGCTCTGTCAATATTGGTTTTAAAATTATTAATGTGGTCTCAAGTTGTAGGAAACATTCTGCTCTACAATTTGAGACCAAATTTAACATTTTTGAACCAGCATTGACCGAGCTGGAGTCATTTTTCTATCTTGCCAGAATGTCTACTTTGCTTGACCAGAGACTACATATATTTTATAATACATCTTAAAATTTCAATAACCTAGTTTTTCATTTGCATTTTCATGTCACATAAGAATTTGATGAGTTATCTTTGATTTAGATATGATATCATTCAAATAATTGAGTAGAAATTCATATCGATCGTATAGATATTTTCATATATAGCTTTTTTAGAAGTTCTAAATTATTTTACAATTATTCTCTGTTGTGATTGAATTTATTTATTTCTATTTGTATAATTATATTGTATTGTACAGTTGGATGTTGTAATATGTATGCAATGGGTCTTACTAGACCTAGTAGTAATAAGATTCTGTTACTGTAAATTAAATCAAATCAATCAATCATAGAATGGTAATGAACAGTTTTGTGGTATAATAAATCGTTTTGAAATAATTGATAAAATAAATATGATTGATGATCAAATAGATATGATTGTTAATCAAATCTCTCTCTCTCTCTCTCTCTCTCTCTCTCGATATTACATCCCACTGATTATTCAAAACATTGTCCCACTATCACAAAATTATGACACAACTTGAAAATAATAATAATTACTCTTGAACAATCTCCAAAAATAACCTCACAATTATAATTATTGTTGGCAACCATGTCGCAATTTTTTCACCAATGACAAAATTTTCCATGACATTTGGCGAATGGTTAATTTTTCTAATTTAGGTCAATGCCTGCTTTGTCAGCTATTCTATTTTGATTTTATTTAGGTTACAGGTTCCTTTGTTCGTACTATTTAAAGAAAAGCTTATCAATCAGGTGAACAATATCAATTCCTTGGCCTTGATTTGTTTGAAAACCACTCGAAATGTGTAGATTGTTTTTTTTTTAATTTTCAGCTGTTATCATTCTCCAATACACAATAGTATTGTCATCAGTAGCTTATGTAATATTTTATTGTGACTACTGTTTCCAAAATTGGCGTTCGTTGAAAAACATGTTTTTCATTGTTTGAATTATTTTGTTTTGAATCAACGTATTCGTCTTATCAATTTTCAAAACTTACTGATGTAATTCACTTGCAAAAATTGTTTTTGAATGACTTGGATCAGAGAATTTTTAATCTTGTTTTGAGTTATGGAGTGTACATGTATTCCGTGCAAGTTATTTGTTCTTAATTGGGAAGAAATGTAAACGGTATCTTAAATTGTAAAATAATCGGGAGTAGTCCGAGATTTTTCACATTTTAGCACTGGCGGCTCGTACCGACGAAACAAATGAAGTGCTCGTATCTTTTACTGTACAGCACTTCACCTGTTTCATGGGCACGAGACGCCAGTGATTCTTAGTATAATGATAGAAATTTCATCATCATGAACAGATTTAAAATATTTCCTTTACTTATAAAATTTCTATCATATCAATTCAAAATTTCTAAAATATTAAATGATTTGAAATTACTGTAACTTTTATAAAATCTTTGAAAAAACTATAGATTATTGTGCAGTAGCCAGTGAAAATGGAATAGAACAGGATTATTCTATAAAATAGAACTCTTGCAAATACTTTGTTTGTATATGAATTTGTCATGAAAAATAAATATGAAACAGTGAAACAGCTTCATATTTATTGAATATGAAACAGTTTAAAACTGTTATTGAATATGAAACATTTATTGAACTGTGAAACAGTAATAATTATTTCTAAGGTTATCATTTTCCAAGCCTAGTTTTCTACTCGTTATTTCTAACTTATTTTCGTAGTCACCTGAATGACTAGGGTAAATACAAAAAGATTTTGAATTATTATTGAAGATAATTATGGTAATTGAAGTAAATAAACTATAGTAAATGAAAGAGGATAGTGAGTCAAATATGGTAATGTGTAAATAACAAAAGAGATAATGATACCATCTTTCGTCGGACACTTGAATCTATATCTATCAATACAAATTTCACAGTTATCTTTCCTGATAACTATAGTTATATAATATAGACTATACATATATATAATATAGACTAATACAGACTATAAATATAGTCTGGTCGAGCAAAGAAGACATTCTTGCATGATGGGAAAATGACTCCACCTCAGTCAATATTCGTTCGATAAATATGAATTTGGTCTCAAATGGTAGAGAAGAATAATTTCTACAATTCGAGACCAAATTTATAATTTTTGAACCAATATTGACCGACCTGGAATCATTTTCTCATCTTGCCAGAGGGTCTTCTTTGCTTTGAATGAACTGAAGTAAATAAAAGAGTGAGTCAACTATGGTAAAGGGTGAATAGTAAGAGAGATGAAAGATATAGTTAGTCCGAGCAAAGAAGACCCTCTGTCAAGATGAGAAAATGACTCAGCTTGGTCAATATTAGTTTCAAAAATTGTAAATTTGGTCATGAATTGTGGACAAAATTGAGTTCTACATTTTGAGACGAAATTTATAATTTTGGAACCAATACTGACAGAACTGGAGCCATTCTTCCACCTTGCCAGAATGTCTTCTTTGCTCGACCAGACTATCAAAAGCTGATGTGAGTCAACGATAGCAAGTGTTCAATAATGATGGAAAGATAACAAAGCAATAGCTGAACATTTGTAAACTATAGTAAATAGTAAATGATTGTAAACCATAAGATTGTAGTAAAGATTGTAAATCATACTAAATAGTAAATGATAGATAAAAAAATAAGAATATTACAGCCGGTCTTTGGAATAACACCATGATCACTGGACCTTAACCATTGCAATTAAGATGAATCTAGAAAAAGTCAACTCAACCTCTATAGTTGCTATTTGGTTTTATGTAACCTTTAAAGCCATTTTACTTTCACTTTTCGCCACAAGTCCGTTCTCTCCTTTAAAACTGATTTAATTGGATAAAAATTGCTGGAGAATCAGTTGGAAATGATTGAAAATTGAGCTTAAACAGTTGTAAATTTTATTATTTTGTTGGAATTTGTAATGCAGTTTTTTGCGCAAGATGATTGAGAGGGGAAAACATTTTAAATGGATTTAAGTGGAGGAAATTTTATTTGTTTGTTGAAATTTGTTGTAAAAATTCTTTGTAGAAGATGGATGGGGAAAAAAGGTTGTAAATGTGAAGAAAAAGACAGTGATGTTGTCATTGTCACAATACATTCATGTCTATTCCATGATAATATCCAATAATATTCTATATCTAATCATTATTGATATTCCAATTTCAATATTTTGTAATATTAATATTCCAATAGTATTGGACTGACTATTGCTCATTCCAATCAGGGGCTCCAGGATTTTTTTTGGGTAGGCATGATTTTAGATAGAAGGTCCTGATATGTGTGAAAGTCGTTTTCTTGTTTTCGAATATCATTTCTCACTTGTTGTGTGAAATGCTGCGAAAGTACATAACCTAACCTCGTTTAGAACTTGAAATTCATAAAAATTTGGTAAAATACTTTTTGAATATTAGTCTGTGTTTTAAATCAATAAGTATATTAATCTCTGTCAAATGAACAAATACCACTTCTCAATGTGTTTCTCCCACTGACACTGCTGATTCTGACTAGGCGTTCAATGCGAGCGTAGCGACCCTGCCGGCTATACTAGTATACATCTTTCGATAAAACCCACTGAGTCTGTCGATAATTTATTTGTAGGAATTCATCCGAAACAAGCTCATTGCATAAATCACCCGAACTTATTACCTAACCTAACCAACATTCTCGCTCGCAAAACTTCTTTCAAACTCTGTTTGTAAACATGTTATTCGACACACTTAGCTGGTTGAAAACAAAATGAATCAAGTTTTTTAAAAACAAACAAATGTCAGACTCATGGTTCAAGGATTGGCAGAAAAAAATTAGAAGGATGTTGATGCAAATCAAGGAGGCTGATTGGTTGTGAGGAGGTGGTGAAGGAGGAGGAGGAGGAGAAGAAGAAGAAGAAGAAGAAGAAGAAGAAGAAGAAAACGACGGCGACGAGGAAAAAGAAGAAGAAAAAGAAGAAGAACAGGGAGATGAATTGTTATGAAGTTTTATAGATATTTTAATGTAAATCACGGAGGATGATTGGTTGAGAGAAGAGGTGGAGGAGGAGGAGGAGAAGAAGAAGGTGGAGGAAGAGAAGTAAAAGAAGTAGGAAGAGGAGAAGTAGGAGAAGGAAGAGGAGGAGTAGAAGAAAAAAGTAGGAGGAAGAAGAGGAGAAGTAGAAGAAGAAGTAGGAGGAGGAGAAGGAAAAGGAGAAGAAGGTGGAGGAGATGGAGGATTGGCTAAATTAGAAGGATGTTGATGCAAAACGCAGTGGCTGATTGGTTGAAGAAGAGGTGGAGGAGGAGGAGTGAAGGTGGAAGAAGAAGTAGTAGAAGAAGAAGAAGAAGAAGAAGGAGGAGGAGGAGGACTCTAAATGCTGCTCACCTTGAGGAGGTATGGAGTTCCAGAGAGATCACTCATCTCCATCTCCGAAACAAACAAACATGTCCTTCGCAACTTCAGGAATCCTGGGCGAACGTGTCCTGTTTGGAGGATATGAGGTCCTTTTCTGAAAGTATTGTGGTAGTTGTAAGGTCATTTCGTATCTCATTTTCATATTTTTTATCTTTTATCATCATACGCTTCAATCTTTTATTCAATCGTTTGCTCCAATCGTTCTATTTTGCTCTGAAATTTTTTCAGTTCATTAAAAAATTCCAAAGTTTTTGAACATTTTCATTTAGTGTTTCTGATCAGATCTTCATTCTTCATTCAGATCTTCAGTTCAACAGTGAACTTATATCAAAATTCAGGATTTTTTAAAGTGAAAAGTGTTTTTCAAAGTTAAAATTGTAATGTAAACATTCATCATCCATCATCATTCATTCACTATGTAGCCTAAACATCATCATCCACTTATCACCTTTGCTTAAAATACTTGATATCCAAGTCGCAATTGTAACAATAAATAAATATCTCATTGATACTGTTGGCTGAAGTCAGTGAGTAAGTCAATATGCAACAACCTCAAACTTCAACATCTTAAACTGAACATGATGTGTAACTACTCCTTGAAAAAAGGTTTTCAAAATTTTCAAGTTGAAATTTTCAATGGAATATTTGTGTTGAATTATTGTGGAAGAAACTTATTTTGGAGCATATTATCCATGGAAATTCAGGAAAAAAACTGTTTTGGTCTAAGTGAATAATGTAACATTTTTGGCTAGATGAATGAAAAATTTGAAACAATTTTCGTTTAAGGATGATTTAATCACTTGTCTGAATCCTTTTCGTGTTACACCAATAATAAAGTTACATCTATTGAAGCGCTACAATCTTTGAGAGCTACTGCGCATCTAAAAACATGAAACAAAACCGGAAGTGTCTTGTAACAACTATTACGCGCGTACCGGTGTGCCGGCAAAACAACAACCGCCCACTACTCCTGGTCCCGCCCTTGTACGCGTCCCTGCCCGGTAGCACAGCTGATAGCTACGCCAGCTGAGTTGCTGAGAGAGAGAGCGTGTGAGAGAGAGTGAGAAATGAGATGGATGAGTGAGTAGAGAGGAAAGGACGAATCCTTGTCTTTGAGAAAGTGTGTCACTGTCAGAACGGGGAAAAACTACGGTTGATCTTTTCTTTCTCTCTCTCTCAATCTCTCTCTATTTCTGTCTCTCTCCCACTGGCAACTTCTTTATCTATTTAACGTTTGCAATGCAACCTTGCCAAACTCGGGTGTGATTAGGTAAGTGAGAGAGAGTGGGTGAGAGAGATTAGATCATTCACTTTATTCAAGTAGAGTACAGCATTTATGATCTCAAATCCTAGATGTCAAAAGATTAAACCTAAATTTAATTACACGATTTGAATGAATAAGGAAGAAATATACAAGTACCTAATACTTATTTTCTCTTAGGGCTACTGTATATATTGAAACTTTAAAATAATTCAAATCAAAGTACCCTTTTTTGAAATATTTATATTTTTTACAAAAATATTTAAAAAAGGGTACTTTAATATGAAATATTGTAAAGTTTTAATACAAGTACCTATATGAGTGAACTTGTTGAATTACAAAGATATAGGATTCAATTTTCTTACTGTAATAACATGATTGTGATGTATCTACAAGAAATGGCGGAGTTTGGACATAGATGTCCCATTCTTAGAGAAAGTCTTGGAGAAAATTGATTGTGTAAATATTGAGAACAATTAATCATTTAATTGGTAAAAATTTGAAAACTGCTATTATTTGTGTAGAATTGAATAATCTGAGATGGATAGAGAGAGAGAGTGAGTGTATTGGAGTGTAGGACAGACCGTATTCAGAGAGAGTAAACAACAAATGAGTTCTTTACCAACATGTTGCACAATGCTGTGACGTCACAGCGTGATTTCCATCTTGTTTTGCAACATAATGGTACGGGCTGATTCGTGCAATGGGTTGGCCTTCTAAAATAGTAGGTGAAAATCGGTTATAACGACTCTGTATGGAGGATCAAGGTTGTGTTATTTGTTATATCCGACGCAATTTAGGAAATTCTTGTTTCAAGTTTAAATTTCTCCTACTTCAGTAGTAAGAGACATTCTAATTATATAATTTTATTCAAAGATAACATTATCATTTTGTAGGTCGTGGATTTTCGGCTTGAACTATGGAATTGATTCCATTATTATATGAGAATAGCCATTTTTTAGTGTTTCACGGCTCTCAAACTTCACTGAATTTAATATTATTGTTTTGTTAGTAGATTATTCTAATGGAGTATTCCTTGACCAGAAGTTCAAATTCAAAATCAATTAATTTCGTACACAATAAAGTAGCTTTCAAAAATGATAAAATAAATTAAATAGCAAACATACTAGGATGAAATGAACATAGATTTTTTTCCTATTTCCTTATCTAGTTTATTTCTTCTTTAATAAATGGGTAAATAATATTATCAAATGAGAAAAATACGAATAAAATAAAATTCTTATGTGAAATGTAAGAAAATACATAACCTCACGAATATTAGATCACTCGGTAGGTATCATGAGCATTATCTTAATAATCCAAACCTAGTGATTTAATTTTATTTAATTTATTCAATCCGAAATAATTGATATAATTTTATAAATATAAATATTATAAATATTGAAATATTTTATATTAAAATATAAATAGAATATTCAAATATTTTATAATATATATTTATAAATATAAATATATATTGTAAATATTGAAATAATTGATAGTGACTAGTATAGTCATTTAACCATTTCACTAAATTGCAGGATTCCATTGATTTAGAAAAAATAAGACTAAAACCAATTGGAAACCTTTATTTATTCAAAGACAATGAAAATATAATAATTTCTATGATTATATTCTCAATTATTGATCAATTCAATTATGATATTCAATATCTAAAATACAAAGTTATTTCATTTGATGATTCAATAATTATTTTTATTTATTCATAAAAAATTTCATAATGTAAGTCATCATTCAATCTCATCATACGCCGTCAACTTCACTTGAATAGTTGAAAGGCTAGTGAAACCCACATCGACATATTATTTGACCTACTTATCACAACATAACGTTTTGCCTGTTATTTTTTACGGCTAACCTATATTTTCCAACAATTGCGTAATTTCTGCTTGGAATATTATTGACAGTCACCAACAATGACCAATCGTAGCTGAGCTTCTATAGTCCGTCCAATCAAAGAAGACATTCTGGCAAGATTGGAAATCAATTCCAGCTCGGTTAGTTTTGTTTCAAAAATTGAAAATTTTGTGTTAAATTGTAGGAAACAGTCTGATGTACATTTTGAAATCAAGTTTTTAATTTTTGAACCAATATTGACCGAGTTGGAGTCATTTTCCCATCTTGCCAGAATGTCTTCTCTGCTTGGACAGGCTATACCACGCTTAGCAACAAATTACGCAATTTTTATGGTCAATTTCAATAACCGTTTCATTTTTACCATTTTCAGATCTCTCCATCTCTCTCTCTTTTCTCTTTCACTCTTTCTTTCTCATAACTCCATATTATTATTTTCTCTGTTCTTACCTTTAAATGATCGATTACCTGCGCTAGTAGCATGAAAAATTGCAAAATACTGGATATCCAAGCAAAGATGACATTCTGGCAAGATGTAAAATGATTCCAGGTCGGTAAATATTGGTTCAATAATTATAAATTTGGTCTCAAATTGTAGAGCAGAATGTTTTCTACAATTTGAGACTAAATTTATAATTTTTTAATCAATATCGACCGAGCTGGAGTAATTTTCCCATCTTGCCAGAATGTCTCATTTGCTTCGATACACTGTACACAGTACTATTAACTGTCCTGGTCTCAGTTTAATTTTCTCGGTTAATATTGTTCGACTTATCTGAGTTTTAATATGCCTGGAGTAGTAAAATTCCAATGATAGGAGAAATGAGGAAATGGATGGTCCATGTAATTTTGCTGTTTCTTTTGAAAGTAACTTGAAATGAAATGGACTTGATGACAACTTTTATTGGGATTGATTGTGTTCGTTGTAGAGGGTTAAGTATAGTCTAGTTGAGCAAAGAAGACATTCTAGCAAGATGGGAAAATGACTCCAGCTTGATCAATATTGGTTCAATAATTATCAATTTGGTCCCAAATTGTAGATCAGAATGTTTCCTACAATTTGAGACTAAATTTATCATTTTTGAACGATTATTGACCGAGCTAGAGTCATTTTCTAATGTTTTCAGAATGTCTTCTTTGCTCGACCAAACTATAATTTTGATTGCTGACGATGATGCCTGTAAGAATCTCAAGACTTGTGCGTCAATTAGTCCAATTTTGCGTTTTTATAACAGTTGAAGCTCAGAGGAGCTAAATCACAGAGGATTTAGCTCCTCTGTGGTTGAAGTGACATATTTTATCCCAATCGAAAGTAAATCTGCAAGGAAAAAACATTATAATGTTTCTTTAGAAAGACTAACTATATGCATCTTCTGTATTATCTAGTTCAAGTTTGATAAAATTGAATCCTTGATCTCTTATCACTTTATTTCTACCTTGACCGTACTAGGTTAGGTTTCGTCAAAGTTTGTGCAAGCTAAGAAGACACGTCGCTCCATACACTTTACATTATAACGATGTGTCTACTCAGCTTGCGCAACACTATACTCCAAAACAGCACAAGCCGCAGACCTTCAACGTAACACAAACTTTTTCTTCCTTCCGATAACAATTATATTGCATGGCATATATAGACATACTTGAATACTCGTCAAGTGTATTCTGCATGAAGAAATACATATATATTGGAATACTCTGGTCAACTGTATATATTGCATATAGATAGATAAAATGCCTTTATTTTCCACTTAGTACAATGGTGATGTGGGCGAAGTTGAGGCACAAGAGCCCCCTCTTCCACTTAACCCACAAAAACACATATGTTATCCAAATATGCGAGAATACTGGACAACTGTTTAGTCAGTCCAAGCAAAGAAGACATTTTGGAAAGATGGAAAAATTACTCCAGCTTGGTCAATATTGGTTCAAAAATTAAAAGAAGGCATACTGGAAAGATGGAAAAATTACTCCAGCTTGGTCAATATTGGTTCAAAAATTAAAATTTGTTTTCAAAATGTAGAGAAGAATGTTTTCTACAATTTGAGAACAAATTGATAATTCTTGAACCAATATTGGGCAAGCTTGAGTAATTTTCCCATCTTGCCAGAATGTCTTCTCTGCTTGGACAGGCTGTAGATTGAATTCTGTATAAATAGTGCCGGTCGACCTAGCTAAGGACTTTGAGAAGGCCAAGTTGAATCTATATCACACACTGCAATTTGTATATCAGAGGCCATGAAGTTAGACGGTTGGCGATCGACTGTTATTAATTGTCAGCTCTGTCAGGACAGTCGACGAGCTGTCTGCGAGAGTACATCGTTACAAGAGCGTTCCCAGCTATGCTAATTCGCTTTTGAAGACAGTTCCAGACTGTCCTGACAGAGCTGAGGATTGATAACAGTTATCTACCAACCGCCTCACCTGATGGCTTCAGATAAAATATGTACTAGCTAACCTAGCAATGAAAAGTAGTTGCCTTGCCTTGAATTCGGTTGCAGTGTTGGTTTTTAATGGCTTTTAAACAAGGTGCTATTAATTAGTTGGTAACCTGTTGTTTCAAAGTGGCTGGTTGTTATCCTAGATTAGTTTTTTTTTGTTTGTTTGTTGTGGGGGGGGGTCTGTACTATAGTATGGCCAAGCATAAAAGAGCCTCTGGCATGATGGGAAAATGACTCCAGCTCGGTCAATATTGCTTCAAAAATTATCAATTTCATCTCAAATTGTAGGAAACAATTTGATCTACTATTGAAATTACATTTATAATTCTTGAGCATATATTGACCAATATGGAGTCATTCTCCCATCTTGCCAGAGGCTCTTCTTTGCTTGGTCGGACTATATCAATGTAGTATTACCAACACAATGATTTATGAAATTTGTGAACTTAACACTAAATACCGACGTCAATGAAATTTCAGAATTTTTGGTTAATTCTTCAAGATTTTCAAAAATCGATTTTAGGTTCACTTGATGTTTGTATTGATGATGATGATGGTGATGATGAATTTCAGAATTTTTGGTTTTTCCTTTACGTTATTTTGTTATGTTGTTGGTATTTTCTGTATGTTATTTCTATTTTATGTTATTGTTACTTTGTTATTCCAAAAATACTTTCAAAAATTTATTCTTGGTTCACTTGATAATGACGACGAGTTTTGATGATGATGATAAATTTCAGAATTCTCGATTATTCCTTCAATACTTCCAAAAGTTGATTTTTGGTACACTTTTCCCCAGTGGGAAAAATTATTGTTAATGCAGTAAACGCCTTTTCCACACTCATTATGTAATATACTATTTATCATAGGCTTTTCCAAAGTCATTTTAGGATGAATACGGAAGTTTATAAATATATAAGTTATTGTTATAATTATTGTATTTGATTACAACCAAAAAATTGTTCAATATTCAAAATTGAATAGAATCTAATTTATTTGATTTACAAAAAATAAATTATTTTAGTACTTCTAAGTTGATTATATTTTGGACTGATTCATTCGACTTATTTGGAACTCAAGTATGTTTGGTCTATCATCAGTTTCTCTTTTTCGATATGAGATGAGTGTATTGTAAAAGTTGGTAACATTTTTAGAAAGGGCAGAACTAATTGAGTACTCTAGTATTATAGTTGGTAGCCTAGTTGTGATACATTCGGTAATAGCAGGCTTAAAACTTCGCTGCTTCTGTGCTTCAGTAGTTTCATACGTTTCACTTCCTTGCTATAAAATGGTTCTGACTCTCACTTAACTCTCACTGACCACTCACATGAACTTCTCTCTTCCTTGTTCTCTCACTCTCTCTCTCTCTCTCTCTCTTTCTCTTCTCACTCTCGCTCTCGCTTATAAACTTCTCTCTTTTTTCCTCTTTCGCGCGCTCTCTCTCTCTCTTCTCACTCTCGCTCATTGCATCAAATCTTATTTATGTTTAATTATAAATATCTGGTACCGAGCTTCGCTCTGAAGCTGCGGCCGAACTGTTGAATTACATAAATATGTTATTATTCTCAATATTCTTTAAAAAATTATAAATTTGGTCTAAAATTGTAGAACAAAATGTTATAAAAAATCTAAGACCAAATTTATAATTTTTGAACCAATATTGACCGAACTGAAGTCATTCTCCCATCTTGCCAGAATTCCTTCTTTGCTTGGACAGATTATACAGTATTGGAATATTGTTACGTACATTGATAAATTTGGCCACACTAAATACTCATTATTCAAACTTTTTCAAGTACATGCAGGTCTCACAAAATTAATTCAAATATATTGTACTGAGATTTTTGTGGATTTTAAAAAAAATTGTGAATCGAAATTAATAAAATTTGAATTTGAACTTATTCATCATTTGAGTCAATCTCTCATAATTTCCTGATGTTATATAATAATTATTAATTATTATGATTATGATAATGATGATGATGATTTTGGTATTTTTGTACAGACATGATGATGATAATAATTATAATAATCTTTATTTAGTAATAATACATAGAAGAGTACAACAGGCAAAGCCCAAAACTGTCCCTCTTACAATTTATACAAACATATTGAAGATATTGAAATATGATCATGAATATATTGAAATATGATGATGTTATTTTTGTACAGTGATGATGATGATGTCGATGATGATGATTCTGTAGATGATAATTTTAATGATATCTTCCTTTGAAAAGTGAATGTAATAACTAGTGTTGGCAAGTCTTTTCTCCATAGCCATTGCAACCGGTGAAAAGTAGCTTACAGCTTTCACCTCAGCTGAGTTCTGTGCTTCTTCGCAACACTTCCTAATTCCTCCGCTTGGTATTCGGCCATTTTTATGCTTTCCTTTTGATCCCCTCTTAGATTTCATACACTTTGATCATCTTCTAACTCCTTGTGAAATACTTGTTCCGATCTATCAAAACTTCACATCTAGAAAATTCCAAAAAAAATTATTTCGACATTGTAGAACCGTTTTAGTGCTAGTTGAGGAAGAAGCACTGGTTTTGTCAATTTTATACTTTATTCTATGCTTTATATTTTATGCTTATTTTATACTTTATTTTATTTTTTGAATTTATGTTTTAGGCCTACCTCACTTTCAATTCCCTTTCACTTATTATTAGATCTCTCTTTTACTTCAAATTTTCCCTGTTCACACCCAGTTGCATCTTTCATTTTATTTCATTCTTACCACTACCCCTCTACTCTTCTATTTCAACAATCTCTTCCTCCTTTCCCAAGAATGGACATTTTTATGTCCAAACTTCGCCTTTTCATTCAGATATTTTAATGTACAAGTTAGATTGCAAGCAAATAGCATGTTGTTTGGATAATTGTTCTAAGATTTCTGCATTCATATGTAACCTCTCTCCTTGAGTCATTATTACATCTTGAACTGAGACTAGATGAACACAGCATTCACCAGAGTAGTGTTCATTTTGAAGTGCAACAGAAGATTGCGACAACTTTCCCTTTAGAAGTTTTCAGTTGGGGGTATTTAGCGCATGCGTGCGTTTCGCGCCTGTTTGTGTTGGTGAAGACACGTGCCATTGCCATATGAAAAGTGTCAGAATGTAGCCTCCCCTCCCTTTCATATTGAATACGGGGGCAACTCGTGTTAGTAGCACGATAAAGTGATGCAGCTTCCGCTACTATTCAAGAACTCAAGTACTTAGTGATGATGATGATAGTTATGATGATGATGATGATGGTGATGGTGGTAGTGATGACGATCACGATCTTCATTTTCATCGTCATCATCACTATAATCATCATCATCATTTACATCGACAAAATCATCATCTACATCTCCTACAACGATGATGATGAAGATGATGATGATGATGATGATGATGATGATTATGGTGGTGGTGACAATGAAGAAGATGATGATGATGGTAGTAGTGTTGATGATGAGGACGATATAGTCTGTCCAAGTAGAGAAGACATCCTGGCAAAATGGAAAAATGACTCCAGCTCTTTCAATATTGGTTTAACTTGTATAAAGTTGGTTTCAAATTTTATGAAATATTTTGATCTACAATTTGAGACTTAATTTATAATATTTGAACCAATATTGACCGAGGCGGAGTTATTTTCCCATTTTGCCAGAATGTATTCTTTGCTTTGTTAGTTTGAGGTGAAGCTTAGTTTAAATGCTCTCAAAATGTTCTATCTTTGAGAATATCTATCATACAGCAGCGATCCATGAGCATTGTATCAACGATCTTCTTCCTTGTATCAATTTTGCACTCCATATCTTCTTTCCTGTATCAATTTTGCACTCAGTATCAATACCTTGTATATTCTTTCCTGTATCACTTTTGCACTCTGTATCTTCTTTCCTGTATCAATTTTGCACTCTGTATCTTCTTTCCTGTATCAATTTTGCACTCTGTATCAATACTCTGTATCTTCTTTCCTGATTCAATTTTGCACTTTGTATCAGAAATCCCGCCATCACAAACTGTGTAAAGAGCACATTTCGCTCTTGATGTTTTATATCAGAATTGAATCATACGAATTATTGGACTATCCTGAAAATTTCCATGTTTACTTGTTAATCTATAATGCATTTTCCTTGTGTAACCTTTACTTATTTTGCCGTCTGTTTTTGTGTTGCAGAGTGCCGTCGAACTAAAAAAGCGTTTGGACGAAGTGCGGTTACTAGAGTCGCGTAAATCGGCCCGTTTAATGGACCAAGACACAGATTTCGCCCGATTGGCCGATATCGGCGATCGTAAACGCACCTCTTCACATTGCATCGATGTGCCCGCTGTTCATGGGTGAGTTTTTAATTTTAAAAATAAATTTTTAAATAATATGTTTGTTAAAAATTTCTTTTCAATAATATTATCGTTGAAATTTTTCTAAATAATATCTTTGTTGAAAAAAATTCAAACATAAAAATTTTTTCAAAAAAAAATTGAAAATGAATTCAAAAATTTGTAAATTTGAAAATATTCTGTTGATAAAAAATGTTCGAAGTAACTATTTGCATTGCATAGGTGTGCCAGCTGTGCATGTGTGAGAGTTTCTTATTGGTGAATATGTTTTCCAAACGAATAATAAATTTCAAATTATAGCTGACACAAAAAAGTTTAGCGGTTTCGTCTGCTCCTTGTGAGGCTGTCATATAGTCTGTCCAAGCAAAGAAGAGCCTCTGGCAAGATAAGAAAATGACTCTAGCTAAGTCAATATTGGTTCAAAAATTATTGATTCGTTCTCAATCGTAGGAAACATTCTGATCTACAATTTGAGACCAAATCGATAATTTTTTAACAAATATTGATCGAGCTGGAGTCATTTTCTCATCTTGCCAGAGGGTCTTCTTTGCTTGGACAAACTATACAAGAGATGAAAGAAACCGCCTGACGTGTTGGCGTAAACTATGTGAGGAACATGCTGTATTTGAAATGCAGACTGGAGTTGGTTCAATTTTCTTTCAAGATGATACAGAAGATATGAGTAAGATACACTAGAAAAAATAGTTGCATTTAGAAATAATTCTCACTATACCCTATTCACGATCACTTGAGACGAAATGAACAAATTTTTTGTGCGGGTAAAGGGAGTTATTACTTCATACGACGGTCGGCCGCAGTCAAACAGCTGTAGTCAATCACAGTTCTTGGTTTTTCCTCAAGCGCAAATAGCTACCTGTACATGCAAAAAGTTTCTTCATTTCGTCTCAAGTGATCGTGAATAGGGTATAGTTGGGTCAGTTAATGCAGTAATATTGAAAACAGTATCTCAATCTTCAAGTCATCAAAATAGTACAACTTTTCAAGTATCTATCACTAATACGGATTTAAAAAAAACAAAAAAACCTGTTTACAATCTACAGCAAATATTATAGTCTGTCCAAGCAAAGAAGTTATTCTGGCAAAGACGGAAAAATGACTCGATCAATATTAGTTCAAAAATTATTAATTTGGTCTCAACTTGTGGGAAAAATTTCTTTACAATTTGAGTCCAAATTTATAATTTTTGAACCAATATTGAACGAGCTGGAGTCATTTTTCCATCTTGCCAGAATGTCTTCTTTGCTTGGACAGACTATACCTAGAATGCCACCTCTAATTGGGTTTACAATAACCTACCATAGTAGAGTAACGGCCTTGGCAAATATTTTTTACTGATTGCTGTTCCAAACAAAAATCAAAACAACCTTGGACGTGAGCCTCATTTTGGCATTGATAGTATTTTTAGACATTAGGTGCGTATCTTAACTGTTATAGCACACGCCTAAGAAATTGGCGTCTGGAGAATTATTGTTATTTTTGCTCAGCTCTGTTGAGACAGTCGGCGAGCGGTCTGTGGGAGCATATTGAATCGAGAGGAGCCTCAGCTAATTTTCTGCTCTTGTAGACAGCTCTCAGACTGTCCTGACAGAGCTGAGCATTGATAGTAATCATTAGCGAACCGCCTGTTCTATTGGCGTCTACTGTAGAATCAAGCACCAGAAATTTGTAGGTCGTGTCAAGGCAGTCAGTCGGTTGGATCATTTATCATTGTACTCCCACAATGCAAATGGTTACTATAGTTAGTGCAAGCTGAGAAGATACGTGGTTTCATACACTTTACATGCAATGAGATGTCTTCTTAGATTGTGCAAACTGTACTTACGCAACAAGTGAATCTTTCTAATACTTCAATTCCAATGAGCAATACTGGATTTGAGTGAGAGAGAAAAAGTTGATAATTAGTGGGTTGATTATTATTATGTTAATAATTATTATTTATTATTATTATTTATTAACAAGATTGAAATACAGTAGGATTGAAACACAGACAAAGTCCAAAACGTCTCTTCTTCCCAATTTTGGTTAAAATATTCAAAATAGAGGTTGTGTCCACACTTAAAACTTAAATTATACATAAATTTCAACTTCTAAAATTATAATTATATATTAGTTATATATGAGTTGATGATTATAATTAGTGAGTCAATTATTATAAAGTTATAATAAGTGAGAAGGAAATAGGAAATGACTGAAGACATTAGTGGTCCCAACAGGAATCGAATGATAAATTGACTTTGAAGAGTAATAATCTCACTGTAGTCTGTCCAAGCAAAGAAGACCCACTGGCAAGATGGAAATTCCAGCTCGGTCAATATTGGTTCAAAAAATATCGATTTGGTCTCAAATTATTGATCAGAATGTTTCCTTCAATTGAGACCAAATCAATATTTTTTGAACAAATATTGACCGAGCTGGAGTCATTTCCTCATCTTGCCAGAGGGCCTTCTTCACTTGGACAGACTATAGAATAGTACACAATTTGTAATATTTAATCAATCAATATGGTGAATTTAGTTGGTATAGGACATGAAAAAAATATTAGTTTCAATCAAACTGAAATGCACATACTGTACTGTTGGAAATCTCTGGGGGATATTGGGTATTTTCAGGGGATACATCCCTTCGACCTCCGTTCCCCGTGGGTTAGCCCGGTATAGTATGTCCAAGCAAAGGAGACATTTTAGCAATATGGGAAATAGTTCAATATTGGTTCAAAATGCAATAATTTGGTCTCATATTGTAGATCAAAATGTTTCTACAATTTAAGACCAAATTTTTATATTTGAACCAATATTGACCGAGCTGGAGTCATTTTCCCATCTTGCCAGAATGTTTTCTTTGCCTGGACAGACAATACTTGTTGGTGGTAACTTCACCAATACCTCAAGGGGTGCTCCTTTCAGGGAGAAAAAGCTTCAATTTTTCTCTCTCAATACAGTATGCATTGATTTATTATCATCAATTCTCCTAAGATCAGGATGTGCCTATTAAAATTCCACGTAAGACTGTACATAGATTGTTCATAAGGTTAGTCAGGTGAGGAGTTATCTCTGGAACCAGTTTTGCAAATTCTCAAACAAATACCAAAACAACAAGGTAATATTCATTTGAAGAAGAAAAGTTACACAACTTCAACTTTGGAGAGATGATAACAACTTTCTCTCAACTTCTACAAAGTGACTAGAAGTCTTTTCAGAAAGGTGATAAGATTTTTCTGAATACATTTTTGTACAAAGTTTAGTGAATGATTCAGAACTTGGAGAAACTAAAGCAACCCATACTAGAGGAAAACTATGTAAACAATTGAAAGTAAAATGAAATGGAATGAAAAGAAATAAGAAGGGGATGAAATGAAAATATTCTTTATCAGGTGGAGTTAGGACTAGGAAGTCCTTTCTATTACTCAGCTTCAAGAAGGATCACAATTATGTAAAATTTTGATGATAAAAGTCAAACTATTGTTCTGCATTTATTCAATGTTCTGCTAGAATTATCAACATTTTTTATATATTCAAATCGAAATAATGAGTTGACACAGATTGTAACTTTTTTTTCATTTTATATCAGTTTTATCACATTTAATATGTAGAACAAAGCACTAATTCATTCATTTTTCTTAAATTTAGCACATTCAAGAATTGCAAAATCTTCACTCTATAACATGAGGTCGGGTTTATCTAATTGATAAAAATATTAACACAAATCAGAGAAAAAATAATTGTTTCTCATACATGAGATTTCAATTTTAGAACTTTTTCTAAATATTTTTTTACAATTGTTAGAAATTGTTCATTCAACATTAACAAAGGCATCAGCCAATTTTACAAAATCTGCTGAGGTTACCTAATCCTTTTTTGAAAAATTTAAACATTTTGACAATCGATAATTGAACGAATTCAACAACCTTTACATTAATGTAAATTACCTGTGAATATTCATGAAATCAACTATTAACATTCATGTTAATTTTAACTGAATTTAAATACTTTTGAAGACACAGTGTCAGGTGAGATGTTGTGATACTTGAACATAATTTAGAGAGCACAATATTGTCAAAGAAAGTTTTTCTGTGATATAGACAATATTGTGCTCTTTAATTAAATACTTTTCATGAAATCAAATTATAACAAGCCTTCTACGGAACCCTTTAAATATGTGCATGTATATATATTTTTTTTAAATAAAAATTTAGAAGAATTTCAATGCTTATAGAAGTTACTTTACCTACTTACTTTTTCGTATCCGGACATTCAAAGTTTTCCTGACCAGAAATGGGCTAGGTCTTATAGAAGTGAAAAAATTTGATATTAAGTTTTATAATCCATTTTTACTATTACCTATATTCATCATGATTCATTTACATCTATTATTTTGGACTGTTGTAAATTGCTAGAGGTGTGAAGAGCAGTTAGTTTTGAACATTAGCTTGTTGCATTCACCTATGTATATAATATAATTATTTAATAAATTCAATAATAAATGATAATTATTGCTAACACGATGTATAATATTAAAATAAACAAATCGATAGGTGGTAAGAAAATCTGTAAATATAGGTAATGATTTAATTTTAAATATATAGTTATAGATTGAGGACAACAGTGAATGAGCTTAGCTCGTTATGGCCCATATAACGCAGTGTTTCACATTCGAATAAATTAAGTAATAGAAGCACGCAGCCCGAATTAGCATATTTTATTCTGCTATGTTTTTCTGCTATGCTGCCATGTTTCTGCTTTTTTTATTTTTTCCTACGCTGACCGAATGTGATGAAGGATGTGAATAGGTTTTAGGTGTTGGTCACGTTGTTGTTTTGTGGTGAATGCCAACCGAGTGATAATTAGTTGATAATGTTCGTCCAGTGTTTCAAGTTTTTAATTATTTTTGTATTGTCTGTCCAAGCAAAGAAGGCCCTCTGGCAAGAAAAGAAAATGACTGGCTGCAGTCGGTCAATATTAGTTCAAAAATTATAAATTTTGGTCTCAAACAGTAGAAACAAATATTGATTTACAATTTGAGAGAAAATTATGGATTTTCAAACAATATTGACCGTGCTGGAGTCTGTCAATATTGGTTAAAAAATTATAAATTTTGGTCTCAAAACAGTAGGAACACATATTGATTTACAATTTGAGACAAAATGATAGATTTTCAAACAATTTTGACCGTGCTGGAGTCGGTCAATATTGGTTCAAAAAATTATAAATCTTGGTCTCAATCAGTAAGAACACATATTGATTAACATTTTGAGACCAAATTTATAGATTTTTAGCCAATATTGACCGAGATGGAGTCGGTCAATATTGGTTCAAGAATTATTGATCTGGTCTCAACATTGATTGATTGTAGGAAACATTCTGATCTACAATTTGAGACCAAAATAAAAATTTTTAAATCAATATTGACCGAGCTGGAGTCATTTTCTTATGTTGCCAGAGGGTCTTCTTTGCCTGGTCAGACTATACTTACAGTATAAAGTTGTTGAGAGTTTTCTTTGATAAGGATCTAACATTTCATCAATCACTTTGATAAATTCTGTTCAACATAGGTTTTAATTGACGTGAAATTGAGTCACAAACACTGTGGAGTGGTCTTGGATGGGTGACCAGTACTTGGCCAAGTACATATTAGCGAGGTGGAACCGACCCGTAAGGGTCTCCCCATCACTAAAAGCCTTACGAATATTTATATGAATTTTTTATTGGATGGAGAGACATAGTCTGTTCGAATAAAGAAGACGTTGTGGTAAGAAGAGAAAATGACTTGAGCTCCGTTCAAAAATTATAAATCTGCCCTCAAATTGTAGAACGTTTGAAACAAAATTTATAATTTTTGAACCAATATTAACCGAGCTTGAGTCATTTCCCATCTTGCCATAATGTTTCCTTTGCTCGACCAAAATGTTTTTCAAGTATCAACAGTGAAGGACATAACATTGAATGAAAAGAGTAGATATTTGCAAATCAAAAATTTAATAAAAAAATCGTGACCGGTTTCGATTGCAAACCAACCTTAATGTTGGGAAAAATTCCTCCCATAAAATTATTAGCAAGATTTATTTCTCTCTAATGTTGGAACAAAAATGGTTAAAATAATAGTTGGAATGATTTAGCTATTTTTTTCATATCTCAACAACCTTAAACATCACATTGTCTCAAGATATTAGAGGGCACTAACCTTTCAAAACTCCCTCCCTAATAGTTCCTCCCCTTCAATAAACTTATTACATTTTCTGCGGGGTACATGAAAGCCACACCGGCATGCGTGCAGATAATGATGGCCTATAGTCAGGTCGAACAAAGAAGACATTCTGGTAAGATGGGAAAATTACATCAGCTCTGTCAATAGTTGTTCAAAAATTATAAATTTGGTATCAAATTGTAGGCAACATCCCGATCTACAATTTGAGACCGTATTTGTGATTTTCGAACAAATATTGATTTAGCTGGAGACATTTTCCCATCTTGCCAGAATGTTTTCTTTGCTCGACCAGACTATAACAGTGGCTGAATTTGCCTAAGAGGAGACCGTTAGATGAGTTTAGACGTTGGAGGTTAGACAAGGTCTACCCTAGTCTACTCTTGGTCTACACCCTATAGTCTACTTGGTCTACTTCGTCACTTGATGTTATTGACGTTATTTTCACCGATTACCTCGATTCTACTCTGAACTACTGTGTTATTAGGTGTGGAGAAGCTACTGAGATTGACTGGAACCCTTACTTGAACTATTTTCATGCTGTTGCAATTAGATAAAAATGGCATACAGTATCAAATATTTTTCAAACATGGCATTTCAAACTATCGAAAATTGATTTTTCAAAAACATCCGAGCCAAAGCGAAACATTTGAAAACATATCAATCGTTTTATCGTTATAAAATTTTTAAAATTTAAAAATTTCGTTATAAAAAGTCTTCATTATTAAAGTGCTTTGTTCTATGGTCTCACTTATACTTCCATTCCAATTTGATTTCATTATCTTCATATCATTAGAGGCAGGTTTTCAGGTTTTATTGCGAAGTGGAACAACCCTTTGGGTCTCCCCACTAATAAAAGCATACGCTAAATAAATAAATAAAATTAGAGGCATGAATCGATCTCGGATGAATTTTATCTTTGGGTTATCTAGATGCTAAAAATGTGATTAACTTCTTCAAATTTCTCGTGGTGTAATGTTTTTTTATTGATAAAGGCAATTATTATTTTATTTTAGTTTTTATTTGAGAAAGGGGGCCCAGTAGGCAAAATTTGTGTACAATTTGAGTTTCAAGTAGGAATTCATTTATTTTAAATATGAATTTATCAAAATCGGGAAGAAAAATTTTTGGACCAAGTTTGTGTTTCAATCCCATTGTGGTTTAATCTCGTGATTAGATGATTATTTAGAATCCATCAATTCACTGGTATGAGTTTGATAATATATTTTCAAATTTATGTGCGTCGTACACGCAACACCTCACGCAAAGATAAGATTCCCTAATCGTACTTTTCGACCGTTTAATGTTGACATGGCCATTAAATGGCTTCCTCACGTGTTTACTAGTTGGATATTCATTACCAAATATAGTCTGTCCAAGCAAAGAAGACATTCTAGCAAGATGGGAAGATGACTACACATCAGTTATTATTGGTTCAAAGTTGATAAATTTGGTGTCAAGTTGTAGAAAACATTCTGCGCTACAATTTGAGAACAAATTGATAATTTTCGAACCAACATTGACCGAGCTGGAGTCATTTTCCCATCTTGCCTGAATGTCTTCTTTGCTTGGCCATACTATATCTGTGAAGCATCTAGTGTTTGACTACGTGGTGAAATTTGAGCTCCCAAGTTTGATCAGTGTAACATTTGAATAGTTATTGTTTAATTTTTTGCCCCAAAAACATTTTCGTTCATTTATATTTGTAATTGTGAACAATACAACAAGCTTATTCCGAATGAATTTCTGATGAAGTAAATTACAAGACATAGTTGTTAATTTGCTAGTTTTCATATTAGATACTCTTTACATTAGTATAGTCTTATTCACGTTAGTTCTATTTTTGAACCAATATTGACCGAGCTGGAGTCATTTTACCATCTTGCCAGAATGGCTTCTTTGCTTGGACAGAGTATACCTTTATTACCACCTAATTTTAGGTAAAGTCTAAAAAAAGGTATAATCTTCTTGGTTTACAATAGTATGAAACAAAACTAGATCTGAGATCCAGGAGAGACCTTGTATTTCCAATACATTCTCCATCATTTCTCAACTATCCAGTTCTAAATTTAACAAACATTTTCCCAAATAATGATAGACACTAATGATCATTGTTTAGACTAGACTGAAGATCGATTATCGCCACATGAGGATTATAGTCTGTCCAAGCAAGGAAGACATTCTGGCAAGATGGGGAAATGACTCCAGCTTGATCAATATTGGTTCAAAAATTATTAATTTGGTCTCAAATTGTAGAAAATAATGTTTCCCACAATTTGAGACAAAATTTGTAATTTTTGAACAAATATTGAGGGAGATGGAGGCATTTTCCCATCTTGCCAGAATGTCTTCTTTGCTTGGAAAGACTATACCAACCTTAGGCCTGTTTTTTCTCTGCTAATAGCCAACAACTGTCTTTGACAGGTCGTTAACCTTTTTAGTTCCAACCTATAGGATGTCAGGTTAATATGCATACAATTACAATGGCGAAGCTAGACCTAACTAAACGACAAACGGGCATTTTGTTGATGTACAAGCTGAGAAGATACGCCGTTACATACATTTTACATGAGTAGGAGGGTCTTCTCAGCTAGCGCGAACTATACTTCCTCTTTGGTCGATGTGCGTTCGGTTTCGGTCTCTGCTAATTAATAGTTAGTCAATATAGTCTGTCCAAGCAGAGAAGACATTCTGGAAAGATGGGAAAATGACTCTAGCTCAATAAATATTGGTTCAAAAATTATAAATTTGGTTTGAAATTGTAGGAAACATTCTGTTCTACAATTTGAGACCAAATTTAGAATTTTTGAACCAATATTGACTGAGCTGGAGTAATTTTCCCATCTTGCTAGAATGTCTAGTTTGCTTGGACAGACTATCACTATTGTATACTGGTAATTTATAGTCTGTTAGAATGTTTGTTGAAACATAATAATATAAAATTGAAGGTATTTAATGCCATGTGAATTTTATGGCATGTTTTCTAACAATGGAAACATGTTGGTAACAATGGTGAATATGGGAGTAATAAATAGTTATAATGGTGGATATTGTTGTGATTTTTAAAAGTGGTGAATTTGAAAAAAAAACAATTTTTTGTAGAGGAAATAACATTAATTTATTAGGTAAGTTGGTGGTTTTCACACTTTTTAAGGGGAAATATTGAAGTGATTAAAAGCTTCTGTAGTCTATCCATAATAAGGTGATAATGTATTATTCAAAATCTGAATGTTAATTATTATAAATTTATTATTTCAAGTATGAATGAATTTAGTAAATGAATTACTTTTGAATAGTAAATTCTGATATTGAAAAGATGCTCAAAATTCGAAAGAGGAGGCAAAAGGTGATGATGATGATGATTAACAAGAAGAAGGAGAAAATAGGAGGAGATATTAGTGGTGCAGGAGGAGGGGTTAGGAGGAGGAAAAAGAAGAAGAAGAAGAAGAAGAAGAAGAAGAAGGATAAGGAGAGAAGAAGAAGAAGAAAAAGCAGAACTAGAAGAAGAAGATGAAGAAGAAGAAGAAGAAGAAGAAGAAGAAGAAGAAGAAGAAGAAGAAGAAGAAGAAGTGGAGTTGGAAGAAAATTGTGATAGGAATGCCGGTCCTTTCACTTGTCCAGTGAAATCGCCGAGATGTGGACATAAGTACTGGCAATATTTATGACGTCATTTATTCTAAACCTATTGAAACTACCTCAAAACTGTCCCTCTTGAAATTTTAAAGAAAGGTACAAATATTAGGTCCTATCATACTATTCATCACGAATTTTCACTCATTTTCACACCGAAATCCAAATAAGAAAAATTTTGAATTTTTAAATTCATACCTATAATATTGAAAAGTGCAATTCTTTGGCGTTTTCAATGCCCTTGGATATAGTACTCAAATATTTAAGGATGTTTAATGAATGGAAGCATGTTGTCTCCGTGTAATTGTTATGTAGACAGAAGTTCTTATCTGATGGGTTGTACGTCACATATTAGTTCAAGTGTGTTAACAATACGTCTCACATAACGATAACATGTTTGATGTGTCTGTATACGTCATTAACTACGATATTTATTCTTTTATGTTCATTCATATTTGAGCATAATCATCATCATCATCATCATCTTTATTGAATTAAGAATAATTAATTGAACACAAAATCAAATTGTTACCTAGCCATGAATGACTGATTATAGATTATACAGGGTGTTTCAGGAAGAATGTGCAATACTTCTCAGGCTGTTTCTTTACACCAAGTAGACAAAAAAGTTCCATGGGACCAACCCCCAAAAACGCTTTGTTACCGAGATAACAATGGTGGAAAATTGAGATTTTTCAAAAAAGATTAATTTTTATAATTTAGTAGAGGCTTTACTGAAGTTCTAAATTAAGCAATTCCTGTGTAAAATTAGCTGAGGAATTCAATGAAAACAGTTTGAAGTTTGTAACTTCAACAGTTATTGAGATAATCGAAAAAATATGCCAAAAACGCCATTTTTCAACAATAAATAACTGGATAAGGAATTATAACTTAATTATTCCTTGTAACTGGATAAGGAGTCATAAATTTGTATTTTTTATTAATGGAAGTTGAAGAGAGTCGGATTCAAAAGAAAACGTTGAATGACAGCGATTGTGTAAATCTTACCCAAATCTCAGAAATAGCGATCAAAAATCGCAAAATTGGCAAAACATAGCACAAGTAATAAATTTGTCTTTAGTAGCGATTTCCATGGAACTTTTTTGTCTAATTGGTGTAAGGAATCAGCCTGAGAAGTATTGCACATTCCTCCTGAAACACTCTGTATAATGTTATACTTATGTGAAGTTCATGTAGGCCTATATGATATTTTGTTTAATTTTATGTAGTCTGTCCAAGCAAAGAGCACATTCTGGCAATATAGTTTCGAAAATTATAAAATTAGTCTCAAATTGTAGAAAACATTCTGATCTACAATTTGAGACCATGTTTAGAAAAAATAATACAAAACAAGATTTTTACCAAAAATCACGTCCATTATATCCACGCACGTTTTCATGAACATCTCATGTGATAACTACTATCAATAATAATTTTCTATTGTTATCAGTATTGTATAGTTCACTGTTATCAATGGAATGTATAGTTATAGATTATCGTTTCGTGTTATTCCGGGTGTCCAATGTTTGTATTTACAAAGATATTAGCCACAAGCGATAGTCCGTCCAAGCAGAGAAGACATTCGGGCACGAAGGGAAAATGAATCCAGTTCGGTCAATATTGGGTCAAACATTATACATTTGGTCTCAAATTGTAGGAAACATTTTAATCTACAATTCCAGAACAAGTTTATAATTTTTGAATCAATATTGGCCGAGCTGGAGTCATTTTCCCATCTTGTCAGAAAGTCTTCTTCCCTTGGACGGACTATAGCTTGATAACCTCTAATTTTTGAAAGATAACCTCTAATCGCGTTTTTAAAAACCTTCAAATTTCATTGTTCTTATCGGGGAAAACTGAAATAAGAACTATTCCTTATAATAGAGTATTGTGAAATCTATTTAACTATTGTATTGCATTGTTTGTATGTGCTTTATCTTAGTTTGTGTAAGAATTTCGTGTTTTGCAGTAATTATTACCTTACTTGATATTGTTGATTTTTTTAATTTCTTGAATGATTTCAAGGTTTTACTCGATTTGGAAGGTTCTGGATACTCTCATATTGCAGTTTAATCAATATTTAGAAATATTGAACTTATTTCTTTATTGAATTGATTGTTTTGTTTTGAAATTCTTCTAAGAGAAATATATAGTGTGACATTTTACTAGGATAAATATAATGGTTTCAACTTGTTCAAGGGTAATGTTGATGGGAAATAGAGAGAGATTAAACTGTATCCTAAAGCCCTGTTTAGACTGGAGATTTTTGATACGTATTAATGATACGCAGAATCCAAAGCGGATTCTGAACCAAGGGGAAGCTATTATCAAACTGTCAAATCTAGTCAATTGATTTATAAACTTCAGTATCAACTCATTCTATTCATATCAAATGAATTGGTTGAATGAATCATCAATTTTACGCAATATATTCCCTCAATAAGTCAATTTTCTCCTTAGAGATAAGACCTAGATAAATCTTTAAGGTACCGTATATTCCTTAAAGGCAACAATTACTGTAGTCCGCGCAAGATGAGAAGACATGTAGTATAATATACTTAACATTGTAATCGGGGATCTTCTCAGGTTGCGTGAACTATAACAGTTTTTTGCATTGTTACTCAGTGTCGATCTCGTTGGCATTCCTATAATTCGCGCAAACTGAGAAGGCACTCTGTTACAATGTAAAGTGTATTGTAACAAGTGTCTTACCACCTTGCGCCAACAGTACTTCTATTACTCTATTTCTATTGTCAGGTGATATTCACGTGTTGTTTCGTGTAACGGATCTATAACAATGAAATCTTGACACAAATTCTAGCTTGGTCGACAAGCAAAAGGAACAGACTGCCGGCAGTTTCCGCACAGACCCGAGGAGAACTTGATTGTGTTTGAAGAGCAACTATGAAAGGAAATGAAATTATTGGTTGAAACTTGAGAGACTGGAAAGGTATACAGAGTGGCCCATAGCATAGGTCAGTTGTCAGAAATGAAAATGTCAATTGAAAACATCATAAAAATTTTGTAGAAACATCTTACTTATGTTATAACATATTTATGGGCAATTTTCAAGCTCGTGCAAGTTCATCTTATTTTACATTTTAGCTTGCACGACGGCGTTTATATAGGCTGTTCAAGCAAAGAAGAGCCTCTGACAAGATGCAAAAATGACTCTAGCTCGGTAAATATTGGTTCCAAAATTATCAATTCGATCTCAAATTGTAGGAAAAAACTTGATCTACGATTAAGACTACATTTATAGTTCTTGAACCAATATTGATCTAGCTTGAGTCATTTTCCCATCTTGCCAGGGGCTCTTCTTAGCTTGGACAGACTATACCTGTACAAAATTTTTATCCCTGAAAATACTTAATGGAACTCTTTGAATCATCCCTTATTTAGAATTTTACATTCATTATCATTTAAAAACGAATAAATTTGTCTTAACAAAAATAAAAATTATCAATAAAAAACATAATGAAAATATTCTAGAAACTCCTAGAAAAGGCTTTGAGAACATAGGAAAAGTTATTTTTGTGATTCGTATAACTGAAAACGGAAGTAATTGGAAAAAAATCAAAATAGGCCTACCAATGAAATGTTTACGTTTAAAAATAAATAAAAATTAGATGATGATGTTGAATTTTCTTCAACTTTCCAGCCTCCTATTTCACGTACCAATAATAACATGTTAACGTTCATCAAATCAAAACATTATTAGATGATGAATTTATTAAATTTTCTTCAATTTTCAATCCTTTTATTTCACGTATGCGTACTCACACACATGCGTTTTCATCATTCAATCATTAACTACTGGCGAAAACCCGGCAGAGAGAAATCCACCTGCGGAAGTAGGAACATCAAAGTGAAAGTGTTAACTACTCTTTTCTCTCTCTCTCTCTCTCTCTCTCTCTCTTACCAAAACGTCTCTCATCCTATCACCTGAGTGTATTATGATTTTTCTCTCTCTCTTTCTTTTTCTCTTAACTGAACTTCTCTTTCTCTTCCTATCACCTGAGTGGATTATGATTTCTCTTGGACCCACTCATCTCCTACTGAAGTTCGCGTAAGTTGAGAAGACACGCTGTTACAATACACTTTACATTGTAGCGGAGTATCTTTCTAAGCTTTCGCGAACTATTGCTTATCTTTGTAATCGGTTTTAGAGTTTCACTACTTGTAATGACGTTTCAAAAAGTACTAATAACTTGGTTTCAAATTGTAGGAAACATTTTGATCTGCAAGTGAGACCAAATTTATGATTTTTGAACCAATATTGATCTATAATTTTGGAAACAGTATTGACCGATCTGGGGTAATTTTTCCCATTTTGCCAGAATGTCTACTTTGTATGGATTGAATACAGGGTGTTTCAGGAGGAATGTGCAATCCTTCTTAGGCTGATTCCTTACACCAAGTAGACAAAAAAGTTTCATGGGACCAACCCCCAAAAATGCTTTGTTACCGAGATAACAATGGTGGAAAATTGAGATTTTTCAAAATATATTGATTGTTCTAATTTTTAGAGGCTTTAGTAAGGTTCTAAAATAATCAATTCCAATGATTATTAAACATAGGATGAATAAAACACAAATTCATCACTTGTGCTATGTTTTGTTAATTTTGCGATTTTTGATCGCCATTTCTAAGATTTGGGTAAGATTTACACAATCGCCGCCATTTAACTTTTTCTTTAGAATCCGATTCTCTTCAACTTCCATTAATAAAAAATACAATTTTATGATTCCTTATTTAGTTATAACCCTTATTGTTGAAAAAATGGGGTTTCCAATTAATAACCGTTAAAGTTACAAACTTGGAACTGGTTTCATTGAATTTGTCAGCTAATTTTACATAGGAATTGTTTATTTTTTAACCTCACTAAAGCCTCTAAGAAATTAGAAAAATTAATATATTTTGAAAAATCTCAAATTTCCGCCATTGTTATCTCAGTAACAAAGGGTTTCTGGGGGTTGGTCCCATGAAACTTTTTTGTCTACTTGGTGTAAGGAATCAGCCTGAGAAGTATTGCACATTCCTCCTGAAACACTCTGTATACTGGCAGACATGGATGGCGAGTTGCGTGTTGCATTTTCCCTGCCTTTCCAATCTTGAAGGAAATTCTAGTGTGCTATTCACCAATACTTCTGCTTATTAAAGCTGGCTTAATTGCATAAAATACCACACGCGCCGTAGGAAACCATGTCAACTTCAGGGGAAACACGCAAGAAATAAAAGCACACTTGTTGATGAGAAAATGAAGGAAAACACGGAAAATAGATGAAAATAAAATTGGGATTCAACGGTAGATTTCTGAATGACAGTAATTTTAAACAATAGCAGCTGAATTACTGGCGGCTCGTGCCCACGAAATAGGTGAAGTGCTGTACGGTGAAAGATACGGGCACTTCACCTGTTTCGTGGGTACGAGCCGCCAGTGATCTGAATATTGTTGGATTTTTTTCAGAAATTCTAAAGCATTTGAAATTGTTGAATTGAAAGAATAGATATTGTCAAACTATCTTGTATTTCTATTAATTTATATGGATAACTACAACAGTATTCTCTTTACAACTATTCAACAAGCATTTGAAACTGGTTTGTCAACTGTATAGAGGAATTGTAAGATGGAAAAATGAGTCCGGATTGGTCAATATCGGTACAAATTATAAATGTAGTCTCAAATAATAGAGAATACTTAATACTATTTGTAACCAAATGTATATTTTTCTAACCAATCTTGACTGAGCTGGAGTAATTTTTTGATCTTGCCAGAATGTCTTATTTGCTTGACCAAAGTGCAAGGAAATATCTTGAACTTGAGAAATGATTTACACTTTGAAAGACAATGGAAATGCAGTTTCTGTACAAAATCATGCAACCTAACCTTGTTATACTATATTTGTAACAAACTATTTCAACGTGCAGCTGTTCTCACTTATAGTTGAAGCAAGCTAAGAAGACACTCCACTACATTTTAAGTGTATGGTAACGACGGGTCTCGTCAGCTAGGGCAAACTATGGTTATTTTGTTGAGTAATGTTGGGTACCAGATGGAAGCTAAGCACTTAGTGATTGTAAGCTGAACAAAAAAGTAGCATAGTATGTCGTAGTATGGGAGTCATGAAAAAGTTGGGTAACTGAAATAAGTTGTTGTGAAAAAATTCTTAGATTGTATGCAACAGCTGTAAGATAAGCCTATGAGAGCATGGTGGTGTTATGTGGAGAAATAGTATTATGACAACACTTGAGTGACAAAGTACTTCCGTGTTGGACTCATGACTCATTTGAATGATTAATTTTACATGACAAGTTGGGTGAATTTCAATGAATAATCTTACTTCAATAATAGAAATTAAAATAATGTACAATGTGCTGTAATTTGGTCTCCTACTTATCTTGAAACGAATTTATGGAAACTTGAGTTTGAAAAGTTACCTCGAATTGTAGGAAAATTGACTAATCCAATAGCTTTTAAATTGAATACTTCTCACGATTCTACAACCATATAAATCCATGTTCCATATTCGAATTATAATTAATTGATTCACGAAGAATATGGAAAAATGAATCTCCTATCAATTGACAAACAATTTATAAAAAGCATTAACAAAGAATATAAAAATGAAGCTCCCTAATAATTGACCAACAATCAAACAGCATTACAAAGATCTAAGCTGTGTGAACAGAACAATCCAACTGTATGCTGCACAAAACTCGAGGCGTTCCAATTTTCTCCGGACTCTTTTGAATTTAGGTCACCAATCCATCAACGAACCGTAGCAGTGAGAGTGAATCCTACACCGGCCGGCGTTTTCAGAGTAAAGGATTTAAGTTTAGTCATCATCAAAACAACAAGACGAGGGGTGTACCGCAGGGTTCTGTTCTGGGTCCTGTTCTATTTTTAGGATAACATGTGTTACGCCTTTCATCTATTTGTAAATTACGAAATCAACACAAGGCGTCACTCCTACTGTTAGTTTTAGCCAGCGACTACAAAATATCTATCGATTATGTGGTTGTTTTAGCTGAAGATTTGGCGTTTGCCAAAACCGAGTTTTGTAAACAAGTCATGCGTATTTGTTTATTATTAGTTAATCTACTAATTGGGTGTTTTTTCTTGAAATGGAAAGAATTATGATTGAAATACGATTGTCACTGAGAAATGAACACGATGATTATGATATAATTATAGATTGATGAATTTGAAAGAAAATTTTCAATTGGAAGTCACTGGCGGCTCGTGCCCACGAAACAGGTGAAGTGCTGTATATTTAAAGATACGGGCACTTCACCTGTTTCCAGTGGAAGAATATAACCTACCCGTGAAGTTTGAATATCATATTTATTTATTTATTTATTGTTACAATTGCGACCTGATAACAAGTATTTTAAAGGTGATGATGAGTGAGTGAATTATGATGTTTACATGGTTAATGAAAAATGATTGAATAATAATTGTTTGTATAAATTGAGAAATCGGAGTGAAATTACTTTGAATTTTTCATACGTATAGTATATAAACAGCCTATATAGAATATCATTTCTATAGCTTAGATAGCAGAATGAGAGTTATCACAACTGTTGAACTTCAGAAGGGGCGTTAGCCTATTTTATACAATAGAGTACTACCGCCTTTTCACTCCCACCTATCTTTTGATACTAACTAGGCTACTGGCAGTGATCATGATGAAGCTCTTGTCATCAATGATGATGATGATGGAAATGGCGATACAGTACCAACTAGGAGCTTTCAATGATGATGATGATGATGATGATGCTAATTATGAGCTGTAAATGATGATGATGATGATGCTTATTCTAGTTTCGATGATGCTCCTCTCAATACTCATGACTTCGATTATTCTTCTGTTAATCATGATTGTTATACTTCTGGAATCACTCTCTTAATAATTATGATGATGATGATGCTATAGTCTGTCCAAGCAAAGAAGACATTCTGGCAAGATGGAAGAATGACTCCAGCTCGGTCAATATTGGTTCAAAAACTATAAATTTGGTCTCAAATAGTAGGAAACATTTTGATTTACAATTTGATAGCAAATTTATAACTTTTGTATCAATATTAAACAAGCTGGAGTCATTTTCCCAATTTTCCAGAATGTCTTTGCTTGGACAGACTATACTCAAAAAGTTTCGATGATAATTTTCAACTTTTTTCTAATTTTCCAATGATGGTAACTCTCACAATGCAAATGATCCTTCTCTAAATACTTGTTATGACTCAGTGCTCTTGTCAACTATGTTGTTGTTGACGACGATGATGATGATGATGATGATGATGTTATGGATGCTGCAACTTGTCCCAATTTCAACCACTGTTCAAACTAATACAACCTCTACTATTCTAGTATAGTGCGTGCGAGCTGAGAAGATACGCCGTTACAGTACACTTACATTGTAACTGCGTATCTTCTCAGCTTACACGAACTAGACCAAACTCTGCCGGTGTCTAAATTTAGAATGCCGGCCGGCTTGTCATCAATATATCCTCTTTATCTATTCTAACTCTCTCTCTCACTCACTCTCTTTCTCTTATTCTCTTTCGCTTATTCTGCATCCATATTTGCATCTCTATCTTTCTTCCTGTATTTGCATTACTCCCTTTTCCATTCCTTCGTATCTGCTTCTTTCTTCATTCTCTATTCTTATCTCTCTTTTTCTCTCTCTCACACTCTTTCTCTCTCTTCCCCTTTCTTTATCACACACACTCTCTCTCTTCATCTATATTTATATCTCTGTGTTCTATATAGCTCTGCTTTCCGGGTGCTACATGTGTCAGTGCGATATCTGTGTTGTATTTTTGAAATGTCGGTCGTATGAGTTAAGAGTGTTTGTCGTAATAATATGGGTCAAACTAGGAGAATCTTTTATGTGATTTCATCTATTATCACTAAAGAAGCCGAAATTTTTCTTTTTCAACATTTTCACCTGCTTTTTCTATTATGCTTTCCTCAAACTTTTACATTCTCTTCTCTTGAGTTTACTTTCATCCTCTTGTCCCTTTAATATTCCCTCCACCTGACTCTTATCTGCTGTCAATTTTTCCTCTTCCCCACCCCCTCACCCTCCTCTTCCTCTTCCTCCTCATTCTCTCCTCCTCCTCTTCCTCTTCCTCTCTCCTCCTCCTCCTCCTCCTCTTCCTCTTCATCCTCTTCCTCCTCCTCCTCCTCCTCCTCCTTCTTCTTCTTCTTCTTCTTCTCCTCCCTCCTCCTCCTCCTCCTCCTCTCCTCCTCCTCTTCTTCTCCTCCTCCTCCTCCTCTCTCCTCCTCCCTCTCCTCTTCCTCCTCCTCCTCTCCTCCCACTCCTCCTCTCCTCCTCTTCCTCTTTCTCCTCCTCCTCCTCCTCCTCCTTCTCCTCTCCTCTCCTCCTCCTCCTCCTCCTCCTCCTCCTCACCTCCTCATCCCTTTTCCCCTTCTCGTTCTCCTCCTTCTCCTCCTCCTTCTTCTCTTCCTACTCCTCCTTTCCCTCTTCCTCCTTCCTCCTCCTTCTCTTAATTCCTCTTCTTCTCAATTAGATAACTGCGGATGGTGCCAAAAATTCACTAGAACATTGTTAATGAAAAATGAAACGACTTTGGACCTGGAACCTATCCGTCGATTGACACATGTCAAAAAAATCCCACACACCAATTTAGTATTGGAATCAAACAGCCTACCTTCACTAGATTAGCCAACTGCTATAAAAAGATTTCGAAACTATGACCTTAGCTGCAGCCAAACGCAGTTTAAACCGCGGCCAAACTGAGTTTATACCGTAGCCAAACTCAGTTTGAAGATTTAAAGCCTCGCCCTAATGTCATCTTGTAACGCCTGCAAACGTTCAATGTCAGTGGGACATTATTGTATGTCAAGCATAGAAGACAATCTGACAAGATGAGAAAATGACTCAAGCTTGGTCAATATTCGTTTATAAGTTATAAATTTGGTCTCAAATTGTGGAGCTACGTATATGTAGAACTCTAGATATGTAACACTGTAGCTAGTATGATACAATAACTTGTCCGGATTTCATACATTAGATAAACTTTATTGGCGCAAGGGTTGTACATTTCTCAATACAATACTCCTTCTGGAAACCACTCCAATATTGACTGAGATTTCACAACCTATTACCACATCACAATTTCACCCTTATTTATTATGGGGGTGCATTGAAGTTGTGACGGAGTGAGATTTCTAGAATATTTTTCTAATTGGAAGGGGGGAAAAGAATAAAGGGATGTTTTTTTAAAGATCAGTTGCTCTACGAAATTCTCCACAGTATTGTGAAATTGATTTTGTGTCCTGTATAAATGATAGTGGTAATTTTCTTGTTATAAATATATTTCACGCTTAATCAAGAAATTTTATTCATAATACATGCAGTTCGATAATTCGGCTGATAAGTTGAAAGTATCTATTGCACTAGCGGCTCGAACACACAAAATAGGTGAAGTGCCAGTATCTTTTACTGTAAAGCACTTCACCTGTTTCGAGGGCACGAGCCGCCAGTGATCTATCGTCTCTTTTGATTTCTGTTTACGAGTATATCTTTCTTGATGTATAAAAAAAAGCTTGCAAGCATTTCAATGAAACCCATCAAGTTAGCTTTCCAATCTATTTTATTAATAACAATAAGGATGTAAAATGTACATTCAATCTATTTTACTAGTTACAATAAGCATGTAAAATGTACATCATAGCTGGATTTGTTCCATTAAAAAGTTATAGGCTAACGGTAACCACACTGAAGAGAAATCTAGTCACTTGACCACAACAATAATTATTGCCTTTGACCAAAGATCATGGGGCAGTAACCAAGTGTAACGCAAAAACAATATCTAGCGTTGAAAAAGCAACGTAAATGATGCGCGAAGCTCGTTTCATAGTCCTTAGTACATGTAACTTCCGTATTAAAATATGTTGTATTCATTGTTTTCTACCGTGCTGCACCGATTTGGAAGAATATTAAGTGAAAATTAAAAAATTTTAATGTAAACTTTCATCATCATTCATTCACCATGTGAACATCACCTTTGCTTAAAATACTTGTTATCAAGTCGCAATTGTAACAATAAATAATAATAATAATAATATTATTAATTGTAACAATAATAATAATAATATTATCGATGATTCAAGGGGGATTTGAATTTGATTTGAAGGTTTTTCTACTCAACATGCTATGAAGAAAGGAAAACCAGTTGAGTGATTGAACATTAAACCAGATTGAAAATTTTTATTAAATGTTTGTTATTTCATATTTCTCGTTTGTCTTTCATGTATTTGAACATTTATTTTTCTAAATTTCTTCAAAAATTTACGAGTTGAAGGTTATAGCTGACGCCAAAAAGTTAGGCGGTTTCGTCTGTTCCTTGTACACTACAACAGCTGATTTTGTCATTCAGCTATGCTCAGATGATTTTTTGAAATCAATAGAGACAAGAGATGCTACAGAATAGTGATTGTGAGGGGGTGGGGTGGAAATAACCGCGATAACAATGTACTGCAATTCTAACTAAATCAGCTGTTGGTAGGTTGAATCACGTACAAGAGACAGACGAAATTACTGTACCTACTTTTCTAACGTCAGCTCTAAGAAATCAGAGATTGCATGATAGAAGTAGACCATTGCGAAAAGAATGCAAAATATAATAACACCGACTTACATGATAGTGAGTGATTGTACAAAGTGAGAGCTAGGAATTGAATTTGTTCGAGAGATGAGAGAGAAAAAGAGAGAGAGAGAGAGTGAGTGAGTAAGTGAGAAAAAAGAGTAAGAGGAGATGGATTATAGTTTGTACAATCAGAAAAGATACGCATTTACATTGACACTGGGTGTCTTCTCAGCTAGTACGAATTCGAACTATATTTCTAGAGTGCCAGAGAGAGAGAGAGAGATTTTGAGAGAGAGAGTGTGAGTGAGCGAGGTAGTAAGGAAGTTTTACTGAGATTGAAAGAGCGAACGGAATCAAGAGCCGCAATAGAACAGTATTATTACTACAGGTGAAACGACGTCGAGCTGTTTTTTAATTGACCACAGTTGCACAGGTGTACTAGAAGCTGCAAGGAGAGAGAGAGAGAGAGTGAGAGAATTAGAGAGTTGTTAGTGGAAGAGAGAGAAAAGGAAAATATGAAATTGATGTTGATGAAGGGGAAAGAGAAGAAGAGATTCATCAAGAAGTTGAAGAAGGTGTTAGTGAAGGTGAAGTAAGAGGGAGTAGTAGAAGGAGGAGAAGAAGGAAGAGAAGAAGAAGAAGAAGAAGAAGAAGAAGAAGAAGAAGAAGAAGAAGAAGAAGAAGAAGAAGAAGTAGTAGTGAAAGATGAAGGAGGAGTAAAATAAGAGGAAGAAGGAAAAGAAAAAGAGGAGAAAGAGGTTTAAGAACAAAGAGGAGGAAGAAGAACAAGAGAGAGGGGATGAAGAAAATAGTCACAAGAAGAAGGAGGAGAAGAATAAGAAGATGAAGAAGGAAGAGAAGATGAAGGAGGAAAAAAGAAGAGGACGAAGAAGAAGGAGGAGGGGGGTGACAAAAAGAAGAAGAAGAAGAGGAGGTGGAGGAGGAAGAAGAAGAAAAATGAAGACAAAGAAAGATCCAAGCCAAGAATAATAGGAAATGGAACAAGAAGGAGGAAAAGAATAAGAAGATGAGATGAAGAGGGAGATGAAGGAGGAAAAAAGAAGAGGAAGAAGTAGTGAAAGATAAAGAAGGAGGAGAAAAATAAGAAGAAGAATGAAAAGAAAGAAGGGGAAAGAGGATGAAGAAGAACAAGAGAGAGGGGAAGAAGAAAATAATAACAAGAAGAAGAATCAAAACGAGGAGACGATGATGAAGAAGAAGAAGAAGAAGAAGAAGAAGAAGAAGAAGAAAGAGGAAGAAAAGCTGCACTGCTTGCTGATAGCATAACGGGATTTGCTAGGAGACCCACTGATAGTGTTCCACTTCATGTTATGTTGAGCTCCTAGTTTTGTTGTCATGTTATATTGGACGATAGATACCTTCCACAGTTCATGTTTATGTTGTTGATGATTATTAACATAGATTTGACTAAGCATACTGAATAAATTGTATAATGTCTTAGATAAGTTATTATACTGAAGTTATTCTAGGGTTTGAGGTTGAAAAAAGATCATTCCAATAATAATTTTTTATGCAGAAATTCATTCGGGGGTGAGTGCAACAGGGCTACCAATACTACCGCCCTTAATTGCTCTTCTACCAATTTATACTACACATGGTAATCTACAAATTGTAGATTACACCTTCCTATTACACGTGTAAGAAAAATCCCACTCTTCAACTCGTGTCGGAACGTTGTTTTTTGGTCGTAATATTGGAAACTTTTAGAACTTTATTCAGTTTTCTCTAAATAACTTGAAAAATATCAATCTTATCGAAAGATAAGTTCAGTTATATTTGGAAGATTATGATAGTATCTTGAATTTGAAATGTCAAGGAATTTTCTACTAGTATTCAATATATCTTGAAACAAAGTTATGGCGACTTTCCACCAATTTTCCTTTTTGTGATTCTCTCCATACATTAGGCCGGTATTACACGTTAATATTTCCATTATCATATGAAATCAAATGAAAAGAGTTGAAAATATGAATTATTCTTATATCTTTACACATGATAATAGAAATATTACCTTGTAATACCCTCCTTTTAATATATCATGTTTGATAGCAGGTTTTCAGTGCTCTGACTGACTTGTGAGGGTTTATTGAACCTAGTACTGAGGATTTTTTGAATTGTTTTTTCTGTTCTCCTAGTCAATTAGTACTAAATTTTGTCTTCTTTTCTGTTTTACAGGTCACGTAAAAGACGTCCGAGCACATCTCAGGATGAAAATGTGAAGGAAGGTGGTGAAACGAATGCCAGCCTTATGAACGAATGTACGGCAGCCCTGGTACTCATGAGTCTCTCATGCAGTCCACATTCTCCTAGTCTCAATGGTGAGTAGCCTATAAAGAAAAAGAATGATTTTACAATTTTTCATAATTTTAAATTCATAAAAATCAATTTTCAATTTTTCAAAGTTTTCAATACAAAAAATGGGGTTTCAAATTTTTAAACGTCGAGTTTTATAAGAAAAGATATTTCAAGCTCATGGTTTAGCTATTTTCCAAGAAAATTCACACGATTATGCATGCATCAATAATGAAACTATTGTTTTAATCAACATTACTGTGTTTTTCGGATCAACCCTTCAAAATTTTCCAATTATTATCACTTTTGGATCATTTCTTTGAGTGAGAAACCTTCGGCTGGAAAAGAAATTTGGACTTATAACCTAAAATTTTGGACTATATTTGAAAGAAAATTGTGTTGGACATATCAAGGGCTATGCCTGTTCTTTCTTACCAATGTGTTTTTGGCTATAGATTAATAAATAAATAAATTACAATGTTTAATTTGATACATGTATTATATCATATTCTTGAGAACTTTTCAACCATGGACACAAAATGTAGCTCAATAGCTCATTGTGGACTTAACCTTAATTTGAAATATTTAACAAAATCTGGAAATAAGACTCGAAATATTATCGTGTTTTATCCATTGAGTAATGTATTTTGTCAATTGAATTGAATTAAAGCTCAATATTCTGAATATTCGTATGAATTCTAAATTGATCAGTTTCTTTGAATTATCTTTTCTTCGAGTGGAAAACTTTGGGTAAAACAAAATTTTATACATAACATGGAAATTTGGACAATTTATTTTGTGACTTCGATAGAAAACTTTGGGCAAACAAAATTTTATTCATGAACTGAAAATTTGGACAATTTATTCTGTGACTAAATTAGGAATAGAAGAAGTTTGGGCAATAGCCTGTTTTTTCTTTCCGCATCTTGTATATTTGTACATAAATGAAATAAATATAATCCATAGTTATGAATACCATTCTAATAGCAGTGTCTCAAAGTCTCAGTTTGTGATAGTCCAGCACCCGAAACCAATTGCTATGTAAATCATTATGATTTGTTGAATTATTAATCGAACTACTGTAATATTAATGGAAGGGGAGCCCCATACAATCTACAATCTCGTATTACCGGCACATACAATTTAATAGAACACATGACCCCGTACAATCTCTGATCTCATGATACGAACATATACAATTTAATACACAACACATGACCTATACGGAGATACTAAATGTAATTCAAAAATCATCCAGCCAATGCCCTGTAATTGCTGGCATCCTTTGGAAGCGTGGGGGGGGGTTTGAATGCCCCTCCCCCACTTGGTATCTACACCTTAAAATCATGCAAACCAATGTCAAAAAAACAATAACAAGGGATCAAACAGGAAACGGTTTCTGATCGTGTTTACCATTTTGTGACCCAGCTTCCGGTTTACCGCAAATCGACAATTTTCTCCCCCACCCCCCAAAATTATCTCTCACACACTAACTCTCTCTCTCTCTCTCTCTCTCTTCTCTCTGTACTTTGTATATATCTCTCCATTCTCTCTCTGTACTTTATATACATATCTCTTCATTATCTCTCAATCATTCCCCATTGCACGCATGTTGTTGCCTTTATTATGGTCTGTCCAAGCAAAGAAGACATTCTGGCAAGATGTGAAAATGACTACAGCTCGGTCAATATTTGTTCAAAAATTCAAAATTTAGTCTTGAATTGTAGAGCAGAGTGTTTTATACAATTTGAGACCAAATTAATAATTTTTGAACCAATATTGGTTGAGCTGGAGTCATTTTCCCATCTTGCCAGAATGTCTTCTTTGCTTGGACATACTATACCTTTATTACCACCTAATTTCAGTGTTTGATGTGATTCTAACCGTGTTTTGTGATTGTAAAGCGTTGTAAATTGAACGTTTTTTATCTGTGTGATTTGATGGAAATGTAAACGTTATTCACAATGAAAAAGTTGTTGATAAGGTTTGATGGAATATGAGGCATGATTGTTATAGATTATTTCCAACAAATTTAGGAAAGAAAACGGTTTAGAAGTATCTCTGTGTTTTCAACAATGAGTTCTATTGTAATATTCTGAATAAATAATTTTAGTTTCGATTTGAGTAATTAATAAAATAAAATGAATGATGAATAAAATTTGTTTCAATTTCAAATTTTTTGGAGTGAATAAAGAAGCACCCTCCTTCAGTAGGCCTACAGCCGATTATGTATTAGGCAAAAAAGATTATCAACATTAGTAAAATACGTATGCTACAAAGAGAATATAACTAAATTTTAATTCTTCTTCTTCTTCTTCTCTCAGTACCCTTCTGCCTCACAGCGTCGGGCAACTAAATTTTAATAAGATCCAAAAAATATTTATTTCTCGATATACTTATGTTAATATTATAAAATGTAAATAAGAAATTATATTATTGTTTTACTCTTTATTTGAGGGTTGAGTGTAGAAGAGGGCCGGCTGTGCCCTAATTTCGTCCTCCTAGGTAAAATAAGAGCGGACTTTCTACTTTATTCTATTCCATTTCTATTTTATTCTATTTCTATTTCTATTCTTATTCCTATTCCTATTCTATTATCTTAATAAACTCAATTTCAAATCATAGTGATACAGGGAAATCTAACAGGGAACTCCACATCTATCATAGACGATTACTGTTGAGAACAATGTACCAATTAGGTGGTCATCTACATCATTTATCTATCCGGTAGCTGACTAATTGGTTGCTAGGACAAAAAGGTAACTGCTTATCTTTGTCACATTATAGGACAACAATTTAGAAAGAAAACACATTAGATTCATTTCTTTGTTGGTGTGTGATAGGGTACATTCACTTCTATTGTCTGGTCGTGCAAAGAAGACATTCTGGCGAGATTGAAAAAACTCTTTAGCTCGATCAATCTTGGTTCAAATTAGGTCTTAAATTATAGAAAATATTCTGATCTACAATTTGAGACTATATTTATAATTTTTGAACCAATATTGATCGAGCTGAAGTCATTTTCCCATCTTGCTATAGTCTGTCCAAGCAGAGAAGACCCTCTGGCAAGATGAGAAAATGAATCCAGCTCGGTCAATTTTGGTTCAAAAATTTTCAATTTGGTCTCACATTGTATGACTTGAGCTCGGTCAATTTTGGTTCAAAAATTATCAGTTTGATTTCAAATTCTAGGAAACTATTTGATCTACCATTAAGACAACATTTATAATTTTTGAACAAATATTTAACAAGCTGGAGTCATTTTCTCATCCTGCCAGAGGGTCTTCTTTGCTAGAACAGACTATTTGATCTATAGGACTCTACATTGACATGGCTGGTCCATCTAATAAAACATTATGGGAAGATGGGAAAAACACTTAAGCTCGAATATTGGTTCAAAAATTGTAAATTTGGTCTTAAATTGGAGAAAATATTCTGATCTGAAATTTGAGACCAAATTTATGATTTTCAAACCAATATTGATCTAGATGGAGTTATTTTCCCCATTTTGTCGAAATGTCTTCTTTGCTCAACCACACTTAAAATTCACTTCTATTGTCTTTGTTCATATGACAGCGATTCATGTGATCGCTGTCGTGTGACATTATTCACATGTGATTGCTCTTGTGACATTATTCACATGTGAGTTGTATGCATGTTAGTTGAGGATGCAACTCCTGTAGTATTGCAGTTTGAGCAATACAAAGATGTCACGAGTTTGGCCTCATTGTGGTTATCATTATCTGGAAGCTAGAGAGCTTCATGAAATTGAAGCAATGATATCTTCGATCAAGGAAGGGTATAATAGTAAAATGAGACATAACAGTCTGTCCACGCGGGAAGACATTCGGGCAAGATGGAAAAATGACTGCAGCTCGGTCAATATTGGTTCAAAACTTATAGATTTGTTCTCAAATTGTAGAAAATATTCTGATTTACAATTTAAGGCTAAATTTATAATTTTTGAACAAATTTTGACCAAGCTGGAGTCGTTTTCCCTTATTGCCAGAATGTCTCCTTTGCTTGTTTTTTTTCATTCAATATCATCAACATAACTACCACAATATCATCAACACAAGTACTCAACAATAAAGAGCTTCAAAATGGAGAGAAATCTTGGAAAAGTAAACCCAGAATCTGAACACCTGATGAAGTGTGGCTGAGTGAGGCTTGTTTCGATTTCGTTAGTTGGTAGCGTGGTGTTGTTTACATATTGAGGCGCCTGCCCTGCTGCTCTTTTCCCGCGCGAGGAGGCACCCCAAAAATGGCGGGAATCCTGGCCGCACCATTTGGCAACGCCGCTCTAGCATTGAGACCTTTGTTGTTGTTGGGCTCTGAATTTTTTGACTGGAATCTTTGGTCAGTGCAATTCAGAGAATGATGATAGTTCTGGGTTGGTCGCTCTTTTTGTGGAGAATTATTGTTGTTTACGAGTGGGATGTGAGGTGGTGGATGAGGAGGACGAGGAAGAGGAGGAGGAAGAAGAAGAAGAGTAAAAGGAAGAAGGCCTCGTGGCTTGGCTTGGTTTGCCTCCCTAGGGTTCAATGACCTTGCTCATCCACCCTCGCTCGTTGCGATGCAAGCTGAGAAGATACGTGGCTACAATTCAAGTGTATTGTAACGGAGTGTCTTCTCAACTTGTGCGAGATGTATTGCGCAGCTGATTCTTGTTGCTTCTTGCCTTCCAGTCCCTCTTTCTCCTTAAAACTCTTTTTCTCTCTTTCTCTCATTGTAATGTTGTCCATTTTATCTCCATCTATTCTCCACACCCTTCTCTGGACTGTGTAATCTTCTCTTTCACTGAATCTTCTTTTCTTTGTCTTTTTATTCTCAATCATTGTTATTGTCTTCTCCTTTATATGCTTCGTTTTGTTATGTTTTGGATTCTTGCTTTCCACTGTCTCTCTTATTACTATTCAATAATTTTGTATTCTCCACCCTGTCTTTGAACTATCTGCTTTTCTTGTCTTTCACAGAATCTTTTTTCTTTGTCTTTTCATGCTCAATCATCCTTGTCTTTTATTGTCTTCTCCTTTATCAGATTTTCTTTGTTGTGGAGGTGATTCTTGTGGATTTTTCCTATTCTTTATTTATCAATACTTCACACTCTTTGTTAAATTTTCTATTCTCTGTTTCTCATTTCTTCTTCATTTATTTCTTCTCATTTTATTTTATTTCCCCCCTTCTCTTTGCTTATAACCACTGGCGGCTCGTACCCACGAAACAGGTGAAGTGCTCATATCTTTTAATGTACAACACTTCACCTGTTTCGTGGGCACAAGCCGCCAGTGGTTATAACATTTCTTCTTCAACATAATTTTTATAGTTTTTACACCTTCGTATATATTCTGTTATTTTTCAATATTATTAGTTTCTGACTATTGGAAGCATTACCGTGAGTATGAAATTTTAATGGTTATTTACTGGTATAGCCCCTTGTACGTGATGTTACCTACTAACGGTTGATATAAAGCAACAATGATTATTGTCTCTCATAATTTCGAAAAACATTACCTTGATTGTTATTGAAAACATATGAATGATTGATTGATTTATTAAATGAAAACTTCAATAGAAAATATCAGCTGTTGGAGCGCGAAGGAGCAGACGAAACCGCCTAATTTCTTGGCATCAGCTGTAGAAGATTCTATTGTATCGCAGTTTATACTCAATCAACCCTTCAGAATAAAACCACCTGAATAAATCAATTATTCCTTCTCTTGTTTTTTATATCCTTTCGACATCCTTTTCTCATTCTTTCATTCTTCTCTCTATCACCCTTTCTTTCTCTGTCTCTCTTTCATCTATCTCTCTCTCTTCTTCTCACTCTCACTCTCTCTCTCTCTCACTCTCAATTTCTCTCCTCTCTCTCTCACTCTCTCTCATCTCACTCTCTCTTTCTCATTCTCTCTCTCTCACTCTCTCTCACTTCTCTCTCTCTCTCACTCTCTCTCTCTCTCTCTCTCACACTCTCTCTCTCTCTTTACAGGCCAAGTGTTAATGGAAAGGATATACTTATCCTTTCCCAAGAAAGGACATTTTTATGTCCAAACTTCGCCTATTCATTTAGATATTTTAATGCACAACAAGTAAGATTGCAAGCAAGTGGCATATTGTTTGATAATTGTTCTATGATTTTTGCATTCACATGTCACCTAGCTCATTGAATAGATTATAGAATAACCTTTAAAAAGTGTAGTGTAAAATATCGAAATTAGTGTGTAACTTGTAAGAATTGGATTTAATGGTAACTCTTGTAATCTAGAAACCAAGCATAAATATTTTGTTGTACTCTAAATGAATAAAGAAATCCAATCTAATCTAATCTCACCCTCTCTCACACCCTCTCTCTCTCTCTCTCTCTCTCTCCCTCTCTGTCACTCTCTCTTTTTTTTCTGTTCCCCTTCCGTCCCTTTTTGTGGTACAACCTGTTATCAAACCATCATATTTCCCCCCGATGTGTACTAACTAGAAAACTCCATTTCCCTTTACCCCTAAACAATGTAAAAACAGCGCACTCATATAAGACATTCTAGCAAGTTGGGAAAATGACTCCAGCTCGGTCAATATTCATTCAAAAATTATAAATTTGGTCTCAAATTGTAGAAAGTATTCTAATCTACAATTTGAGACCGAAATTAGTAATTTTTGACCCAATATTGACTGAGTTGGAGTAATTTTCCCATCTTGCCAGAAGGTCTTCTTTGCTTGGAAAGACTGTAAAAACGGTGCACGCAAGTTATAATCTCTCACGCAATATCCACCACTATAATAGCAGATTCCAAAAGTACTGGCGGTTGGGGATTGATTGTTATCGATGCTCAGCTCTGTCAGGACAGTCAGCTGAGCTGTCTGTGAGGGCTTAATATTTATAACGACCTCAGCTAAAACGTTTCGTTCTTGTAGACAGTTTTTAGACTGTCCTGAGAGAGCTATCGTGAATGAAATACAGGTCAAGACTGCCAGAACTGTTGGAGTCTTCTCATGTAATACATTGTTTAGATGTCACTATTGATGGAGTCTGAAACTGCATTCAACTAGTAGGGGTTATTATAGGGGTCCCGGTTTCATTATTTATTCATTTTTAATTGTGTTATAGTTCGATACAGGTTAATAAAAGTGACACCTGAAGTCGATATTTGTGGGGGAATCGATTATCTAGTGAATTAAACTCGGATAGTATGAGAAAGGACGTCATAATGATGAGGAAGGAGACCATACGCCTAATTTTGCACCACGCAAAGGCGTAGAGCTCATGTGGGCATCACCCCCAGGAAGAAAGTAGGGTTCTTTGAATACAGTAAAAAAATTAGGCCTATGTGTAAATTTGCGCTAAAATATGAAATACCCTTCTTACACGATGAGCTTCAAATCAAAATATTACATTATTTTTTGGAAAATCATTAATATCCCTGATGCCGCTAATATCAATTTCATTCATTCTAAGGGTGATACCCACATGGGCTCCTAGGCATGTGGGTGGGAAATGAGAGATGATGATGATGATGATGACAAATGAACACTGAGTTTTAGGTATAGTCTGTGCAAGCAAAGAAGATCCTCTGGCAAGATGGGAAAATGACTCCAGCTTGGTCAAGAATTATAAATGTGGTCTTTATAGTAGATCGAATTGTTTCCTACAATTTGAGATCAAATTGATAATTTTTAAATAAATATTGACCGAGCTTGAGTCATTTTTCTAACTTATTCTAGTTATTTTATAAGTTGAATGTATGAAACACTAAGTTTAAGACAGCTATTAGCTATTTTTCCCCGAGTTTCAGCATTGTCAAATGAGCTAACCTTACGTTGCAAATATTTTGTGTCAATTGAGCTTCCTTCCTATACGATTGCTTATCAATTTTGGACTTTTGTATCACTACTGCGTATCAGGAATCCGCCGCGAAAAGAAGAGGCCTTTATTGATACAATAAATTATGGTAATGCTATTTGCGCTGAATATGCAATTCCCAAGTAAGAATCAAAACTCCAAATAGATACCTTCTATAGATACTTTACTATAGAAATAGTAAAAGACAGCTTCAAAACTTTACACACAGATCAACCCTTTAGAAAACCTAATATTCCTGACCCCTCTAATATGAATCCCATTCATTCTACTGATGATTAATTCAACTCCTTGTCGAGAATTATTTATGCTCCAATAGAAAAAGTTTCAAGTTCTATTCTTTCCTTGTTCCAAACAGTAGTTAATCAATACAGTAGTATAATAGTTAAAACAGTAGATTGCATAGTGCATCGTAATTGTGATGGCTCGAAATCCGATATTACAATAATTAGGTAGAGATGACGCTGACAACAATGTACCTATCAGCTATAGCGATTATTTTCCATCATTTATAATTTCAATCAATTTGGTTAAACTGAAACCGGTTTAGTGTGTTGTGGTGCATATAATTCGTGTTTTAATAGCAGGTTGTAATGTTTTTGAGAAACTGCAAGATTGTATCCCGTTCTGGGCACCGTTATAAGTTAATTTTTTAGGTGAGTCAATCTTTTCTCTCTCTCTCTCACCTCTCTCTCTCTCTCTTTCCCTCTCTATACATATTCCAATAGATATTCAAATCCCTTTTCTCCATATCACTCTCTTCATCTCTCCATATATATGAATTCATATTCAAATTCTCTCTTTTTCTCTTTTACTCCCTCTCTTTCTGTCTTATCACACACACACTCTCTCTCTCTCTCTCTCTCTCTTTCTCTCACCCTCTTTTTCTCTTACTCTCTATATATTCATATTCTCACTCTCTCTCTCCCGCTATTCCTCTAGCGCTTTTTTCACATATAAGGATTGATATGCAAATTAGTTTTTGAAAATCTTTCAACTTTATAACGGAAGGCGAAAGCGTATTGGGAGTATAGTATGTCCATGTAGAAAGACATTCTGGCAAGATGGGTAAATGACTGCAGCTCGGTCAATATTCGTTCAAATATTATAAATTTGGTCCCGAATTGTCGGAAACATTCTGATCTACTATTTGAGACCAATTTTTTTATTTTGAACCAATATTGAACGAGCTGGAGCCATTTTCCCATCTTGCCAGAATGTCTTCTTTGCTTGGTCTGTATGAATGTTGTTCAATTTATATGGATTTGGAAGGTGTGTGACAGTCTTAAACCTATTAGTATTGGGATATTTTTAAAGTTTTTTTAGTTGAGTAGGCGAGAATTGGAAATAGGATGTCGTAGTTTATTTAGTTTCACTTCTAACACGATTTAATGATGAATTTCGAGGTTTTAGGCTTCTAATTTTCAGGTTTTTGGAGTAGGAAATCAGTATTTTACTGTGGGAATTCGATATAATATTACCTGAATGAACGGTAGATAATCAACTAATTTGTTAGACAAGATATTCAAATTTCGAGCTTTTAGGCTACGAAAATACATTTTAGATGTCGAATATCAGTATCCCCTTCTGAAATTTGATGTATTTGATTCGATACCTGAATGGATTATCGATTAATAATTAATTACGAATTTCTTGACAAATTATTCAAACTTCCATAAATGTTCAATTTTGAGGTTTCAGGATGCAAACATGAATTTTAGAAGTTACGTATCGTTATTTTCCTCTTGGGATTCATTAAATCTTTACCTAAATAATCAACAATTTTTAACCAATAGATAATCAACTAATTTTTTCGACAAATTATTCAAATTTTTATCCATATTATGCAAAAACCATATCATGTTGTGTTTAAGGATACAAATGTACATTTCAGGAGTCGCATGTCAGTATTTGGAATTCGATAAATCGATACCTTAATAGTCGATAATCAACGAATTTTTCAACAAATTAGATACGTCACGAAAATAGGAACGTGACATTTACCGCCTTTTCCCAATCCCTTCGAATTATCAATTCAATAGTATTCAGATTTTTGACTTCTAGAAAATGTTATCGTGGAAAATAGAGATTGGAGATTATGGAAATTTCTGAGTCTGAGCTATAATCATTCAAAATTCAGCCTACTTAATTTTGAATTTCACTATTTTGGTATTTTTACATGGGGCTGGACCAGATGCATAATAAAATTTCTCACTATATTCCTCTATTAATTCCTGGTAGAAAATAATATTATGTAAAGGTTTGGTTTCAATATTTGATTCTTTATAGTAAGAATTATATCATACCAGTAATTTGTCAATCATCAAACAAATTTGTCAAATCATCTTGTGCAAGCAAAGAAGTCATTCTGGCAAAATTGAAGCTCGGTCCATATTGGTTCCTAAAATTATACATTTTGTCTCAATTTGTTGAACAGAATTTTTCCTAGAAATTGATAATTTTTGAACCAAGATTGACCGAGCTGGAGTCATTTTTCCATCTTGCAAGAATGTGTTCTTTGCTTGGAGAGACTATACTCACAATAACACAAAAACAGAATTTGGTGTATGTGTGTGTATGTGTAAAACTAGGCTTGTTTTGATGTGCCCCTTTAGATTAACGGTACACTTCCTCTCGGTCCTTTTACACTCATCCGTGCTGTTTTAAAACATTTATACCTATATTTATTACAATCGCGCTTGTAATTCTCCTACTACACCCATTCAACTATATCTATTTATATATATTTAAACGCAAAAGTGTTCTGAAGTATGTAACTATATATGTATATTTATTAAGGCTATACGCTTGTATGTCCACTACTATAAAGAGAGAATTATATAGTCTGTCCAAGCAAAGAAGACATTCTGGCAAGATGGGAAAATTATTTCAGCTCGATCAATATTGGCTCAAATATTATACAGCTCGTCTCAAATTGTAGAAAACATTCTGCTCTACAATCTAAGACTAAATTTCTATTTTTGAACTTATATTGACCGAACTGGAATCATTTCCCATCTTGCTAGAATGTCTTCTTTGCTTGGACAGACTGTACTATAGAAGAGAATTATATCTGTATTTATGAAAGCTATGCATGTATGTTAACTACTATCAACAGAGAATTATACCTATATCGATTTTCATAGTTTTCATATACCTGTATTTGTTATATAGACACCTGTAAATCTTCAATACCTTTGTATATCCACGTGCCAAAGTGTTCCCCGGGTTCAACTGGACACTAATTTTTTCGTTTCTGAAACGTGTTTTGATTTGAAAGCTGTCTATGAAAGAAGAAAATTTATTAACCACACGTAATTGTGTTGAATGGAGTTGAGAGGTAAAATTGCTATAGTGCGTGCCAGGTTAGAAGAGCCGTGGGGATAATTTATTTAGCATTGTGAGGGGTATCTTCTCAGGGTGCACAAACTTCTAGCGAGCGAATGAATGATGGTTTGGAAAACTTTCTTGGCATACATTCAGTGTTTCCATCAATACAATACAATACAATCATCGTAATTTTGTTCCTTCATTTCTTATTCCGCTTCCATTTCCCGTTTTTCTTCTTGTACTTTCTCCTCCTTCTTCTTCTTCTTCTTCTTCTTCTTCTTCTTCTTTTTCTCCTCTCCTTTCATTGTACATTGTCAAGAGTTCATATTATTTTGTTTTTTACTCATCTATTTTGTTATCCATTACGAACTGCTAGTAAATATTCCACTCTAAACTATTTCACACGACACTGTAGTCAATAATTTAAATAACTGTTCATATTTAAACTGATACTGACATTCAAAACTCTTGATTGTCTGCAGTGTCGTGAAAAGTAGTTCAGAGTGGAATTTTGTTTTTCTCGGTAATTTCATTCAATTGATTGTAATATTTACTTTTATTATCTTATATTTCTTTTATCTTATATTCAGAATATGTTTTCCTTCTTATCTTAATATTATGATCTTTTATCCCCGTCTTTTGTAGGAGAGGATAAGCCCGACTGCCTAAAAAGTACTATTATCATCATCATCATCATCATCATCATCATCATCCCTCTCATCACCCACGCACAGGCATTAGAAGATTCAAAACCCATGCGAGCATCACCCTCCGAGAAAAAATTGTCCATTTTCCATTATCCGTCCAATTTTATTCAACCAAAAGTTTTGGCTTGTAAATTTTGAGTTTTATTCAATAACTGAATGTTCCATTTCTAATTCCGTGCCAATTTTTGTTCCTGTTTCAGGCCTAACGTGGAACGGCCGCACCTCGCCGAGTCCCTCGTTGACCGACTCGTGGCGCTCGAGCACCCCTTCCCCCCCTCTGAGCGAGGGTGGATGGGCCAACACCTCCACCACTGACGAGGGCATCGTCATCGACGACGACTTCGACGAATTGCCTCGCAAGAAGAAGGTAGGCAGCTCAAAGTGTCTTCTTAGCATGTTTCTGCTTTTTAATACTGTGATTGATATAGTCTGTCCAAGCAAAGAAGACATTCTGGCAGGATTGGACATTGCCGGCCTGGTTAGCGTAGTGGACTGGGGCCTCACAACCTTCAGTCCGCTAGCACTGTCGCTGGTCAGGGTTCAAGACCCAGTCTGGCATGGCTGTTTTTCACCTCATCAATCACCTTCGCACTCAATATCCATTACCCACGCATACTAGCTAAAATGCTTATGTGGGCATTTATTTATGTATTTAGCGTATGGCTTTTAATAGTGGGGAGACTTAAGGGTTGTTCCACTTCGCCAGATAACCTCATTTTCCATAAATGTGGGCATCATTCGCAATAAAAAAAATTGAAATATGATGGAAAAATGAATCCAGATCGGTCAATTGGCTCATTTATTATAACATTCTGATCTACAATTTGAAACCAAATTAAAAGTAATTATTTGAGCTGGATTCATTTTCCCACCTGGTCAGAATGTCTTCTGTGCTTGGACAGACTATAAATAGGCTGTATAGCATTCTCAAGCGGTAGCTTGGCTTTAAAAATTAATTTAGCTTCTATTGATGGGTGGATTCTTACGGGTAGGTTTCATCTCTTTAATGTGTATTTGTTTAAAGTATTTTTTCTATTGAAGGAGAATATGGAAATAACCTTCCAAACTGATTATTCTAGCCTTTTGAACAGTCCTTGACTTTGAAGGCTAAAAGCACATGTACAGCGCATTGAATAGAGTTAGGAAGTGAATCTAGAATAGTTTGTGCTTTTATTTCAAGATAGCAGGCCTTGACTTCCATTTACAGGTAAATTACTGGCTTACAGTTCTCACAGTATGTGCAAAAAACAAACGTTATGATTGAGAAGATACGTCAGTTACGTAGAAGATTCATTAAAGAGAAGAATTGAAGTAGTGGAGGAGGAGGAGGAGGAGGAGGAGGAGGAGGAGGAGGAGGAGAAGGAGAAGGAGAAGGAGAAGAGAAGAAGAAGAAAAAGAATTGAAAAAAGAAGAAGATGGAAGAGAAGGAGAAGAATTGGAAAAAGAAAAAAGAGAAGAGGAAGAGGAAGAAGTAAAATGAAAAGAAGAAGAAGAAGAAGAGGCAGGTGAAGAAGAAGAAAAGGCAGAATAGGAAGAAGAAGAGGAAGAAGAATCACATTAACCTGCGGAAATTCTCGTACGTTGTGAAGAAGATGAAGAATAAGAATAAGATGAAATTGAATTTTAAGTTGAAGGAGACGAGGAGTTGAAAAGAGGAGGAAGGAGAAGAAGTAGATTAAAAAGAAGAGGATGGAAATAAGAAGGAGAAGAAGAGGAGGAGGAGGAGGAGGAGGAGGAGGAAGCGAAGAACAAGAAGAAAGGAAGAAAAGGAAGATAGAGTTGAATTTCAAGTTGAAGAAGAATAAAAAGAGAATGAAGAACTAGATATAGAAGAAAAGGAGATGAAAAATAAGTAGAATGAGAAATAGAAGTAGAAGAAGAAGAAGAAGATGATGATGATGATGATGGTAAAGAAGAAGAAGGAAAATTAGAAGTAGAAGAAAAGAAGAAGAAGATGATGATCATGATGAGGAGTTAGAAGTAGAAGAAGAAATAAGAAGTAGAAGAATAGTAGAGGGAGAAGAAGAAGATGATGATGATGATGATGAATTAGAAGTAGAAGAAGATGATGTTGATGAAGACGAAGAGTAGGGGGTAATGGGGGAGGAGGAGATATAAGGAGAAGAAGAAAAAGAAGACAAAAAATAAGAAAAAGACGGAAGGAAGATGAAAAGGGAAAGAAGAAGAGAGAGAAAAAGAAGAAGAAGAAGAAGAAGAAAAAACCACCTTGAACAGTTACGCAACGCCAATATTGTTTGAAGATAGACGCGAAAAAGTAATGCCATAGTAATTGTCAGAGTTGAAAAGGTGAGAACAATATGCTCATTTTGCAAGGTAAATATCAAGGACTGACTGACTTGTGACGTACAGTCATTGAAAAGCTCGAATAGGAACTGTTGAGATGAATGGTGAGACTAGGAAGAAGAAGAAGAAGAAGAAGAAGAAGAAGAAGAAGAAGAAGGAGGAGGAGGAACGTAGTAGATGGAGAATAAATAATGTGAAGAAGATGAAGAACTAGTGTGATGATGATGATGAAGTAGTGTGATGAAGAAGAGAAATAAGATGAGGAAGAAGAAGAAGAAGAAGAAGAAGAAGAAGAAGAAGAAAAAGAAGAAGAAGAAGAAAAAGAAGAAGAAGAAGAAGAAGAAGAAAAAGAAGAAGAAGAAGAGATGTTTGTGTATTGATAGGATTAATGAACTAACAGATGCCAAATTGAATGCCGTATTCAATTTTTAAGTTCTGCTGGATCATATTAGAATCATCAATTCAATTTGACCACTGTACGTCAACTGTGCTTTCAATATTGTGCTAGTCATGCAGGGGATTACCTAATTTCTCATTATTATAATTTAAACATGACCTACTAACTTACAAACATGATCTTTTCTGGACTTACCTTTTCGGGACCGAAATAGTGAAGGGCATGTGCCTGTTTTATCTTTCCTTATCATTATTATGATCGTGTGTTTCCCTGTCTGAATAAATAAATAAATTAATACGTAAATGAATAAATAAATAGATGAATAGATAAATGAATGGATAAATAAATAAATACATGAATTAGAAATGAATTTATAGATGGAAAAATTGAATATTGAATATCCAGATATCTCGTGTTTCCAACATGAAAATTTGATTCATTTCAATACCTAACGAAACAATTCACAACCTAAACCTATTGGAGATTGATTTAGGAATTGAATATTGTGTCCTCCCAACGTTTAGGCCGGTTTTACACGATAATAGTTCTATTATCATAGTTGATCATATGGAAAGAAATGAAAATATGATTTTGTATTTTCATCTCTCCATATGAAGTGATCAGAGAACTATTATCGTGTAATACCGGCCTTACGAATGAACTTGGTTGCCATGGCAAAATTATTATAACACGTAAAAATTTTGTGCTCTAAAGTTTTCTTAAATTCCAAATTTTCCAGTCTTGAATTAGTGTTTTGACCTGTGTTTTAGTGCTCTCGGACTTTCTAAATTGTGAAGGACTTCCCGAAATCTAAATTACAGTGAAAATAATCAATACTTTTATCATGTTTCCTATTGGCGAAACATGGTTATGTTGGCGAGGTGGAATTACCTTTTGGTCTCCCCACCAAATAAAGCCATACGCTAATAATAATAATAATACGAATGAATATTCAACAAGAATATTGAATTTCATTCAATACTCTATATGAAACTATTAACAAATTAAACCCATTGTAGAGAGATTTTCAAGTTATTTCAGTGAAAAATATAGTTTTGGAATCCCTACATGATGTCACGGTCATCACTGAATTATTTTGTAACCGTCACTCTTTACATTAACTGTGACCGTATTGTTGAAAACTAGCCAAAAAATTTAGTATAATCTGTACAAGCAAAGAAGACATTCTGGCAAAATGGGAAACTAACTCCAGCTCGGTCAGTATTGTTTCAAAGGTGATGAATTTCGTCTCAAATTGTAGATCAGAATGTTCTCTACAATATGAGACTCAATTTACAATTTATGAACCAATATTGATTGAGCTGGAGTCATTGCCTTATCTTGCCAGAATGTCTTCTTTGCTTGGACAGACTATATTTGTTTGCTAAAAGATAGCAAGGAACGTCCTAGGAACGAAACCGAAAATTTTATGCTGAGTGTAAAAATGTTGGAAGGCAGATTTTAAGTATGAAAATAGGCTGACAGTTCTAAATTTAGACTAGAACAGGAACCGGCAGTTTTAAAACGTAAGTAACGTGATCACACGAGAACGTACTAGGAAGTAAGTTTGATAAACGTGAGCTTTTACTCGCGTTTCAAGACCTCTCTTTCCTTCTCTCTCACCTCACTCCACTCTCTCTCCTCCCTCTCTCTCTCTCCTCCCACTCTCTCTCTCTCTCTTCACTCTCTCACTCTCTTTCTCCTCTCTCTCTCTCTCCTCTCTCCTCTCTCTCTCTCTTTCTCCTCTCTCTCTATCTCTCTCTCTCACTCCCTCTCATGGTTGAGTGTTAATGGGAGGTATGTTCTTGAGCATTCCTCTCCAAGAATGGACACTTATATGTCCAAACTCCGCCTTTTTATGTAATTACAGCATCAGTTACAGTACCGTTAGCATAATTATTAAATCCTACATTTCAATCATTCTCGTAAGTTTTCATATAGTCTTTAATAGTCCATACTTAGTTATTAAAACGAGCGATGTAATTAGTATCATTTTCAATTTGCATGATATAGGATTTTAGCCGATGTATTTTTGTAATTTACATAAATAAAGTAAATGAATCTGAATCTTAATCTCACTCAGTCTCTTACTCTCAATATGCTTCTCACTCATTATGGTTGAGTGTTGATGAGAGTGTGAATGTATTCGAACATCCCTCTCCAAGAATGGACATTTATGTGTCTAAACTCCGCCATTTTATGTAGATACAGCACAAATTTGTATCACCATCAGCTGATTAATCCCATATCTGAGTCATTTTACTAGTTTTTATTGTCTATAACTATTATAGTCTACACTTAACTCATACGAACTGTGTAATTAGTCTAATTTTCTATTCTCATATCATAGGATTTGAACTGATTTACTGTTTTATGTATCATATGAATGAAGTGAATGAATCTCAATCTGAATAGCTCTCTCTCTCTCTCTCTCTCTCACTCTCTGTGAGAGAGAATGGATAAGTAAGAGAGAGAAGAAGTGTTTCTTTCTCTCTCTCACTTACTCTCAGCTGACAAAAGTCGGATTAAAGGTAATCTAGTTACAGAAGCAGTATATGGACCTCCATACTTTACTTGATTCAACTTCCTACTCAATATACATTTTTATTCCTAGCTTAAAAGTTTTAAAATGAGTCGAAAGTTACATTATATAGTTTGACCTTGGGTTGAGTAAATATCTCACACAAGTAGTAATGTAATGAAAGTAGCATAAAACAGGTAGTTGTAATGCTGTAAATATTTTATTTGTATTGTAATAAAAGTAGGGAGTGATTGACACAGGTTTGATTGGTATCAGAAGCAGACAGATATATTAGGAGCTCATCAATATTGAAATTATCTATTAAAAATATCTATTAATAGATAGTTCGAGGTGTATGAATATTTATTTATTTATAAAATAAAACACTCTTATAAAATAAAATTTTATTTATTTAATATTGGTAGAGATGATTCTATTAATAAATAATGTGCATTTAAAATGGTTATTTTGCTAATGGTCATTTTAGAAGTCTAGAGGTGGTTAAAAACTCTCAGGGCATAATTTTTCCGGGGTCAATGTTAGGGTCTCTGTTTTTGGGTCACTGTTAGGGTCTACATTCACTATCAGTTATGTCTGTGAAAACTGTAAGTGGATGGAGAAACTGTCAGTCCAAAATTTCTGTAAACCCACTGGCGGCTCGTGCCCACGAAACAGGTGAAGTGCTCGTATCTTTTACTGTACAGCACTTCACCTTTTTCATGGGCACGAGCCGCTAGTGTGTAAACCGGCAATTGTTTGACGATAAACTGGACGATCGAACTGTCAGTTCTAACTGACAGTGGATGTGGATCATTATCGAAGTTTATTTGCAGTTTTTTTCAGTATCGAGCAAGTAATAAAGCTCAAATGCTTCAATAAATGAAAGTGCACAACGTTTTTCAGTGTATGCAAGCCTCCAAACTGTTTACAGGACTTCTACTAAAATGTTTTGAGAACAGTCTTGAGTCCCTTTTCTGGGTTCCTCAATTTTCATTAGCGCTAGATCTGTAAACCTGTAAATAGTTTTACAAGTCTCGTGCATTTGTTGCACTTGAAACGTCATGACAGCCTGCCTGACCTCACCTTACGTCACTGTAACGCGGCCTTACAGCTGAGCAAGGTTACTCACTCGTATTTGTAAAAGCTAACCGGCATTATACGATTGACTGTATTGCCTTGGCCTTTGGTGCTGTTTTAAGATAGCGCATGCACACAAGATTGAAAGTTCGAAGAAGTTTTTAGAGAAAATGTTGAAAGGGAAGGTGGAGGAGGAGAAGAGAGAGAGGTGAGAAGGAGGAGGAGAAAAAGAAGAAGAAGTAGAAGAAGAAAAAGAGAAGGGAGTGAAAAGAAAAATAGTCAAAGAAAAGAGTAAATTATTATAAAATATTAGTAAATTATTTATTAGTGAAATATTATATTAGCCATGTTGAATCAGTGTTAAGGAGGAAGAGGACAAGAAGAAGAAGAGAAGAAGATGATTCCAACTCGGTCAGAAGGAGAAGAATTATTGATTTGTCTCAATAATGATGAGAACATTCTGTTCTACAATTTGAGAAAAATTAATATATTTTGGATAATATTGACGAGCAAAGAATTTTCTATCTAAAGTACTTCGAGGATTGGAAATTTTTTGAATCAGTGTTATATATCTGGACGAGCAATGAAGACATTCTGACAAGATGGGAAATGACTCCTGCTCGGTCAATATTGGTACAAATATAAATTTACTCTCAAATTGTAGATTAGAATGTTTTTCACAATTTAAGATGAAATTTATAATATTTGAACCAATATTGACCGAGCTGGAGTCATTTTCCCAACTTGCCAATATCGGTTCAAAAATTTAGTCTTGAATTGTAGAACAGAATGTTTTGTACAATTTTAGACCAATTTTGTAATTCTCTTTCAATATAGACTGGGCTGGAGTCATTTTTCGATCTTGCCTAAATGTCTTCTCTGCTCGTCCATTCTAGCGTAGTTTAAATCATGCAGTAATCACGTGTTTGTTTATTCTCGGTTTATTCTGAGAAGAAACGCCGTCGCTATGTAAAGTCAATTGTGACGGCGTGTCTTCTCAGCTTGCTCGTATTTGAGTTAGACAAAACTGGTTGACAGTATTGGTTTAGATTAAGGCGGTACAGGATAATAAAGTTGAAGGGTTACTGGAATTAAGACGATCTTGATTACCTTGCTAACATACATTAAAAGGATTGGACTTGATTGAAGTGAAGGTGTTTTGCAGTAAATTTTAATTGAAAATGAGGAAAATTGAATTTGAAGGAATGTTGATGGATAAAACTGTTTGAGGAATGTTCGTTTCAGTTGATTTCTCCAATCGCAATAATTGAAATATTTAATGAAATATTTTAATTTATAAGAATAGATTTATAAGAATACTCAATAATTAAACTGTGTGATGAAATATTTCAATTGATAAGAAAAGAAGAATTTTCATTTGATTTTTAATGCAGTTGGGTTGAATATTATAAAAATCTTATTATTTAGTGCAGGATAGAGCAAACTCACAAAATTATCAAAATTGATGCGACTTGAACTGAGGAATTGAATAAAAATTGTTTTGAAGTATTAAATCTACAATAAAACAATGAAAAACGCAGAAATTACTTTGAATGTAGGTTTCCTCGGTATTATTTCAAAAATTACTCTAAAAATTGGATTAAGTAAAATTTAGAATCATGTTTCAAACTATTCTTCATGTCACTTATCATGAATATTATATGATTTTCAATGTAGTTGTGGTAAAAATTGAAATAAAAATTCTAAATATTGTGAATTCACATTCGTATTGGCTTCATTGAGAAGTAGGCGTTAGTTCACAAAATGGGCGTTGCAAGCTCTTCCCTCCCACTGTGAAAATGGGGCGTGTCTATTCTAGACCAATCGCAGCTCTCCATTCAAGTGCCAATAAGAAGCGACCTACCTGTTGCTCCCCTTGGTCTCCCCACTGCCATACACTAAATAATAATAATGCCTGTTGCTTCATAGTTGTGACTGCCATTTTGTTTTCATATACTTTTCGCAGCCATTTTCTTTCTATTCGGTCTAGGATTGCATCTGTAGATGGATGAATAATAATTGTAGAGCTGTATTAGTTACATGTAGAGTCTGTCCAAGCAAAGAAGACATTCCAACAAGATGGGGAAATGACTCCAGCTCGGTCAGTATTGGTTTAAAATTATGAATTTGGTTTCAAATTGAAAAAAATAATGTTTCTTACAATTTGAGGCAAAATCAATTATTTTTGAACCAATTTTTACTGAGCTGGAGTAATTTTCCCATCTTGCCAGAGGGTCTTCTTTGCTTGGACGGCCTATAACACCGTTTATATGATTATGGAGATTGAAAATACAAAATTAGTAAGTTTTTGTTATTATTGGGTACATTGAACATGATTATTGAAATAATCATTGTTGGACCAAGTAGGCTAAACGTTTATTTTAAAGAAACCTAAATAATATTGAATAATAAAATATTCAATAATTAGTTGTACAGTATAATAAACCATCGAATTATAATATAACTTCTTATATAATTATTGAAATAAAAATTTTACGGTTTCTGAACGTTATTTTCATGTATAATTCGTCTTTTCATCTGAACTATAGTAAGATACATCCCTTCTATCTGATTATTTGAAAAAGTCAATGTTTATTACGTTGAGTTGAACCTTGGTAATGAATAACCAGGTGATCAATGTAAAAAACCCACTATTGTTCCATAAGCGTTCGGTTCTGTTATTTCATGAGTTACTTCAAAAAGTCAAGGTCAATTATTATGACGATTGTCAAGTATAGCTAATTGAGTTGAGTGTGAATTCTCCCACTTGAGGTCTCTCACAATCTCTCTCTCTTTCTCTCCCTCACTCTCTCTCTCTTTCTCTCCCTCTCTCTCTCTCTCTCTCTCTCTCTCTCTTTTTCTCCTAATGCTCTGTTTTTTATTTTAATCTTCCTCTCAGAGTTTTTATCATACCTGTCATTTCATCACAGATCAGTAGCATTGAGATTTTGCAGATCAGCAAAGATTTTGAGATCTTTTTCTGTCTCACTCTCACTCACTCACTCTCTCTCTCTCTCAAATTTTCAAGACAATTTCGGTTTACTCATTTATAATACAATATAGAATCTAAGCCAAATTTTGTTATCTATTTGAATAAAGTAATCTAATCTAATCTCATGTTTGAGTGTTAATGGGAGAGATGTCTTTGACCATCCCTCTCCATGAATGGACATTTATATGTCTAAGCTTCGCCATTTTATGTAGATACAGCACAAATTAAAATTACCGTTATCTTATTGAATCTTAGTTTATATCATATCAATCTTTGAATCATAGTTTATATCTAGTTATTTCAAGCGAGCCATAATCTTATTTGTGTAATTTTCATTCATTTTTATTCTTATCAGCATAGAATTTGAATTATTGTATTACGTAATCTACATGGATAAAGTTATTGAATCTGAATCTAAATCTCTCTTCATCTCTCTTGTTTAACAGTTTTCTCATATTCTCCTCTTTCTCTCACCCTGAACAGTTTGCAAAATATTCAATGTGACGTTATGCAATCTAATGTCTGTTTGAAACTGACAAATAGAGCAAAGCTTACGTAAAATAGTTATCATTGGAAAACAGTGAACTATCATAGTGTATAGTCTTTTCGAGCAAGAAGACATTCTTCCCAGATTGAAAAATGACTCCAGCTCGGTCAATATTGGTTCAACAATGATGAATGTGATCTCAAATTGTACAGCAGATTGTTTTCTACAATTTGAGACCAAATTCATTATTTTTGAACCAATATTGACTGAGTTGGAGTCATTTTCTCATACTGTCAGAATGTCTTCTTTGCTCTACCAAACTATATAATAGTGTGATAGTGATAGCCTTTTTTGTGGTCAACTACCCACCTGGTATCTAACCGCGGGCGCTTTTGGTTATTAGATTTCCTTGTTTTTTTCACTTGATATTCGATTTATTGAATAACTCATTAACTAGATTCCATTTGATAAGCATAACAAAGCATGGATAAGCACGAAATACTTCAAATTGGATATAAGTGTATTGACGTTTTCCCATGACTTTATACTTATAATTCATTTTCTTATATCTTGTTACTTGAATAATTAGTTTTTTTATTTATTATAGAACTAATTTGAAGTTATGTAAGCTAAATGAAAATTTGATTTGAAGTACAATTTTTTTTAATGAAGGTCCCTGTTTCAAATCATTCAAAACTTTTGTAAAACAGGTAGAAGACTGATGGTAGACTTTACAAGTCTACCTTTGCCATTTTCTTTTATTACAGGACTTGTAAATTTGCATTCCATCTTGTATTATGATTTTACTCTTTGAGTAGCATTCCATCTGTATATTACTCTTTGAAGTTGATATTGTGGTAGTAATCCATTATAAATGAAAAGACAAGACAAACTGAGAGTTTACCAGAGATTGATAATGGTGTAACAACCGAAACCGGTATCTGGATTTTCTAATAAATCAGTGGTTTGACAACATCTTGTCTTTTAATTTATCTTGGTAAATTACCTTTATCACACTATGATCAAAGAATCATAATACTGTAGTAGTATCTTGTAAAAGTTTCTCATAATTTCTTATAACTAGTTTCTTATAACTAAAAGTTTAAGTTTAACTTAAAGTTTCTTATAACTAGAATCTCAGGTGGCCCTCCTCTGAAATGAAATTCCATCAACAATAGCCCCGTCTAGGGTCTACCCCTAGAGACCCTACTCCAACAGGTGTTTAGTTTTTTCATCCCTTGGGTTGTCAGCCCTGCAAGTACCTATTTCTCCCAGACGGCGACAAACAACTGTATTGTATATACATATATATTATAGTTCGCGCAAGTTGAGAAGATACGCCGTTACAACGTAAATTGTATTGTGACGGGGTGTCTTCTCATCTTGCTCTCTAGTAGTACGTGTCTTGGTGGGGTGGTTCTAGGACTTCCAAATCCCTTCATAGACCCTTCCAAAGAATATTTTCCTTTTGCTTTTATTCCCTTGATTCTCCTCTATTCCTGTTCACTGGTTCGTACTTATACTTTTTCCTGTTTTCTTCTTCTTCGTCTTCTTATTTTTTTTTCTCCTTTATCTCAGCTCCTCCTCCTACTCCTCCTTTTTTCAGCATTCTCTACATCTGATTTTCTGATGTTTCACCTATCTTCCCTCCTTGAATTTGAAACAGACTCTGTATGTTCTAGTATATTACGAGTATGTATCTTCATGTTCTATCTTTATATTTTCCAAGTACAGTATATTTTCAAGCTGGAACTCCCAAAAGAGGCATGCCTCGGGAGTTTCCTATCTAATTTCTCTACAGAATACAGTAATAGTTTATTTTGTCATGTATTTACTTATCTGTATTGAATTTATTTATTTTATTTGTATTTATTTATTCCATTTGTTTTTATAACATTTTTCCTCTGTTCTTCCATTTAATGTATTGTATTCTCTTCTTCTGTAAAGAAATAAAATTTATTATTTATTATTATTATTAAGTTTGTCTGCCTTGAAGACTACAAACGTCCACTTTTACTTTTTATTATTGCTCCTTTGAAACCCTGCTATAGTCTGTTCAAGCAAACAAGACATTCTGTCTAGATGGGAAAATGACTTTAACACGGTCAATATTTGTTAAAAAATATAAATTTGTTCTCAAATTGTAGGATAGAATGTTTCCTAAAAATTTGAGACCAATTTAAAATTTTTGAACCAGTATTAACCGAGCTGGAGTCATTTTCTCAACTTTCCAGAATGTCTTCTTTGCTTGGACAGACTATAAATTCCTCCACTCACTTCAATCTCTCTGAACCTCTCTTTCTATTCCTGTCTTCTCCTTCTTCTTATTCTTCTGCTTATCCTCCTCTTCCTCCCAACCTCTTTCTTGAATCTTCTTCTTTTTTTAAAAACCCTTTCCCGCCCTTTGAGTCTCGTCTGTTTTGCTCTGTTCATTTCGCTCCTCCTCTTCTTCTTCTCCTTCTTCTTCTTCTTCTTCTTCTTCTTCTTCTTCTTCTTCTTCTCCTTCTTCTTTCTTCTTTTGCCGGTGCTTTTCTTCTCTTCAACTATAGGCCTACGTGTTGAAAATAATAACCCTTTGCTTTTTATAAGTCTACCCGCGTTTCAAGGTTATTAGCCCTTCAGACTAGCAGCTGACTGTCTTTTGATCTTCAGTATTTTGTAGTCTGGTTGCTCTATGGTACAAATTGTTGATAGTACAGCTTTGTTGAATGGTATAAATTACATTTTACAATAAATTGTTGATACAAAGATACAAATTTTATATCAGTTGAACTCCATAACTCACTCATTTCTATGATTGTGACGCTAGGCTATTTGGTTGCATAAATTGACTACCATCAAGTAGAATTCAAGTAGAAATCTTGAAAGTCAGTTGGAAGCATTCTCCACTTCAAAACATTTCAAACCACTTGAATTTAGTTTTAAAACTGAATTGAAGATGAAATAAATTTCTCTTATTATTACTGTTCTCTTTCTAATCTGATGTTCTCTCAATTACAATTAACTCTTCTAAATTTGATTTCTATTTAAATGTCAAAAAAATTTGCTCAATAATTACAATAGATACTCACTCAAATACATACTCTAGAAAAGGTGTTAACTACATTTAGTACCCCTGTACATTGAACCATTCAACTATATCTGTTATAGTCTGAGTAACAAATACAACAGCTTAGGAATCCAAGAGAATTATTAAGGGAGTTATAAATGCGAGTTGACTGTATCATAATTATAGTCTGTTCAAGAGAAGAAGACATTCTGGCAAGAAGGGAAAATGACTCCAGCTCAGTCAATATTGGTTCAAATTTGGTTGCAAATTGTAGAGCAGAATGTTTTTCTAAAATTTAAGACCGAATTTATAATTTTTTAACCAATATTAATCGATCTGGAGCTATTTCCCCATCTTTCCAGAATGTCTTCGTTGCTTGAACAGACTATACAACATCATCTGATGATAGTTTGAGTTGATTAGTTGAGTTTGAGTTTAGTTGATGCTATATCATAATAGTCCCATGCTATATCTCCATAGCAAGGAGATTATAATAGTAGGCGAGTTGACTGTACCATTATTATCTACATGCAACTGAGCACTGAACAGCTGATATCATGTGAACGGCCTTGAAACACCGCTCTGAGAGAACACAGCTGATCGATCATCTCTCCCCTAGTTTTTCTCTCTCACTCTTTTATTAGTCTCTCTCCTCTCACTCTGTTCTTCCCAATTCTCTTTCAAACGTTTCATCTCACACCCTTTTCCACTGTATTCACTCCCCTCCCTTCCCCCTCTGTCATTAAACCAGCTGTTCTGCTTCAAATACATCTCTTTTACTATCTTTCTTAGTAGGTTTTCTCTCTTTCTCCTTTCCCCCACTAACATTCAACCAGCTGATCTTCGTTGACTCCATCTCTTTTCCTTCTTTCTCAGTAGCTTATCTCTCTCTCTCTCACACACATTCTTTCTCTCTCTCTATCTCTCTTTTTCTATATATCTTTCTCTTTCTTACCTACCTTTGAAACCTGACGCCAACCTTTGTAGGCCTTTGTATAGTGTGTCCAAGCAAAGAAGACATTCTGGCAAGATAGGAAAATGAATCCAGCTCGTTCAATATCCGTTCTGAAAATGAAAAATCTTGTCTTAAATTGTAGAGCAGAATGTTTTCTCTACAATTTGAGACTGAATTTATAATTTTTGAACCAATATTGATTGAGCTGGACTCATTTTCCCATCTTGCCAGAATGTCTTCTTTGCTTGGATTGACTGTAGGCCTTTGTATAAAGTCAGCTGAGTTGAACCGCGCATGTCTGTGAATCCGCCATGACAGTTCTCTCTCTCTCTCTCTCTCTCTGTCCATCTCTCTCTTGCCAACCATGCACCCCATGAATGACTTCCTATGGTTTCTTCGGGGTCTTTCTTTGTTGTGAGCTTGGAAAGTCTGTTTTGAAAAGTAGTTTGTGTACTATATCTAAAAATTATCTCTGTATTTTTCTTCACCAGGTTTTGTGAGATTTCACTGGGCAATAATTTCTTCTCATACAGTATTTAAAAAATGATAATGTTGTTTTTTCTAAAATATTTCAAAAACTTTGATTTATTTTGCAGATAAATCAATGAAAAACTGATAGCATTTAAAAAATTTATAATGTTTTTTTTCTGAAATAATTCCTAACACTGATCATTTTGTAAAAAAATGAATGAAGAACAGCAATATGGTAACCAATGTAATCTAGGTATAGTCGCATTTAATATTGTGTTTTTCATCTGAGTCATCTGATTATTCAAACTAAAATTTTGGTTGAAATATAAGTTACCTTTTTTAAGATCACTTGAGACGAAATAAACAACCTTTTTGCGTGAAATGGTATAGTCTATCCATGCAAAGAAGACCCTCTGGCAAGATGAAAAAATGACTCCAGATCGGTCAATATTGGTTCAAAAATTATTGTTTTGGTCTCAAATTGTAGATTAGAATGTTTCCTACAATTGAGAGCAGATCAATAATGTTTGAACCAATATTGACCGAGCTAGGGTCATTTTTTCATCTTGCCAGAGAGAGGGTCTCTTTGCTTGGAGAGACTATAGGTCTTCTTCTATGCGAAACAGTCGTCCGCAGTCAATCAGCTGTAGCCAATCACTGCTCTTGTCTTGAGCTGTATTTGACTACAGCTGTTCGACTACTGTCGACCGTTTCGCATAGACGCATTACACGCACACGCATACAAAAAGTTTGTTCATCCCGCCTCAAGTGATCGTGAATAGGATATAATATCAATTTTTTTCTTCTACTATTGCAATCTAGTCTCATAACATATATTATAGATAATAGAGGGGCCTATTGTAGAGACTAATTGAATTTATTCAGTGGTACTTAATCATTAGACTACAAATGAAAGTATCAGCTAATGTGATTTGTATCTGTAGCTAATACATCCTGCTATATATTCTCGCCTACTTGAAACCAGAACAGCTGTTCGACTTGATATTTGTGTTATCTATGGCAATGCCGGAAGAGGTGTGCAACTTCGGTTGACCTTCAGCTGACGCAGTAATGCATTCAAGGTCAAATGTGAAGGCGAGCTAACTTGTGTGTGCGTGAGATGAAAAAAGGAAAGACGTATTGAGAGAAAAACCTAAGGAAAACGTGGAAAATTATTCTTGAATAATAGGGTTTCTTTGTTGAAAAACTATGGAATAGTTGAAAACCCGTGGCAATGTTTTGCAGTGTTTGTGAGACAGTTTTTAGATTTTCTGTTATAGAAAACCATCTAAAAAATAATGAACCATCTCATAGAAATGTTCCTATGAAATTAAAATATGATCAATGAATTTTTAGTTGTTTCATATCTCAGAGAATAATTTATAATATTGTTCTCTATCAGATGACAGACCGATTATAGTCTAATACTGTCCTTTTTTAATTCAATTTCCATTTGAATTAAATAAATTCATGAAATGAACAAATTCATTTCCATTGACACTGGGTCATTTTTCATGCATACACTGTACTAGTATATAAACTTTTTTCAGCCTGTTTATCCTTTAAATTCTATTCATAATTGAACCCTTGTGTTGTATAATTTGTCTTGATTCAACGTTCTAGTTTCGTTCATTAAGTTGATTTTTTAGTACTGAAATGTGAGATTGTTTTATAAAATAAAATACTTATTGACATTTTTGTCAATTGAATAAAAACTGTGATAAATCTTTTGTCTGTAGCTTTTGTTGAAATTATGGGGAAGAATAAGTTATTTAAACAAATAATGAATAAGATTGATTAAAATTTATCAAAATATAATATAGTTCCAATATGTATTGTTTATGTATAGTGTTCCAATAATGCTTTTAACTCAAAATAATAAAAATCTCCACATAGTTTTCATATCAGTATTTCTAGATCCATACAATTGCCATTAATCTTGTTCAGGTAATGTTCTAGCACACCCTGAATGAATAATCAATTTAACAATATAAATGTGATAAATCAATTAGTGAAACCAGAAATAGCCGTTAGAATGAACCGGGCGTTTAAAGATCCCGGTACTCTCTCAAAACTCATAAACTAATTCCAAATCGTTATTCATTTCTTGGCTGCATTCAAACTGCACCGACTTATTTTAGCCAATGACCTTCAATTGAACATTCTTCCTTTTTTTACTCTTGCTTCTTCGGTTTCTTCTTCTTCCTCCTATTCCTCCTCCTCCTCCTCCTCTGTTTCTTCTTTTTTCTCTTCCTCCTCCTCCTCCTCCTCTGTTTCTTCTTCTTACCTTTCCTTCTCCTCCTCTTCCTCTACAACTTTCCCCTTTATCATCTTCTGTGCACTTCTTCTTCTTTTTCTTAGACACGTGCAGAATTTTATTTTTATTCGGAAGCGCGTTTTATAAATTAATGCTGTCACTATGCTTTGGCAACGTTGGTAGAGTTGCAAAAAAATTGCATGCAATTTTTGGCAAGCACTAAATGTACTGCATATTGGAATCTCGCTAAGATTAGAATGATATCTCGGTGCTGTTGTGAGATTGTTTGAATGCTTTAGAGGATGCAGTGGATTCTTTCTATCATCAATTTAATAATTGATTTAATCAATTAATGATAATTTATTGATGTGGTCAATTAGGAACTGAAAATTGTATCATCATCTTTGATTCACCATGTAAACATCATCATTCATTTTACTCTCTCATCCATCACCTTTACTTAAAATACTTGCTATCAAGTCGCAATTGTAACAATAAATAATAAAAAAATCTAATCATGATTTTACTGCTTCAATATTTTTGTTGATAGAAAGTTGAGTTGATATACAATAATACACTAATAATATTGACTTCATCGAAAAATGTTTGGGAGAGGAATGAAAGTATAGGCTATGCCTAGTTTTCCAACAGATTTCATTGTTTTGTATAAATAAATGAAAATAAAGAACCCAATAATATGTTCTGATTTTAAATTAAAGCACTAGAATGGTGTAGCTTACTTACGTTTTCTATACTTAGTTTGCATAGGATCTCGTAAATATTTTATCTCTGATATTATTTTAAATTCCATCTTATGAAAGAATTGATTTCAAAATTCAACGTAGATGAAACAACCAAGCTGTATGGTGATTCAATTGATAGCTTAATAGAACAAATAATGAAAAATTGGAATAGTGGATCCAGTTGATGAAATTCACCTCATCAATCACCTTCAAACTCTCTATCCATTACCCACGCACAAGCTAAAATGCTTATGTGGGCATCATCCGCAAAAAAATACAGATGCATTTTTTGCTAATCCAGTTTGGACATATATTTTTCATCTAATCTCATATCGGTTGTATTTTCAATTAATTCCAATAATAAACATGAATAGGTAATGCATAAGGTTCTTGTTGGGAAGTTTTTAAGCTTAATAGGGCGAATAATGTGAAATGGGAATTTTCAATACAATTGATGCATATTTGTTTAACTGTTTTTGACATCTTGTTAAGAAAATTTTTATTAAAAAACTTTCTTGATAACATATTTACTAAAAATTTCCAACTAACTCTGTTAGTAAGTAACTCAGAGCATCTGTAACACAATATTTCTGGGGGGCTTTTCTTGATTGCTTTTGATAAACCTTTGTGAAAAGTTTGAAATCATACTGCATTGGATAACTTTCATTTTGAATACTGCATAGGAAACACTAGATTTATAATATGACAGAGCATGTAGTCCAAATGAGGATATGCAATAAATCCGCATTCAACGAGAATACTTTGGCAAGTGCAGTTGGATTCTTTTAAAATTATGACGTCACAAACATTTTCACTGCAGAGCTCAGCAGTCAGCTGCTATTAATTGACTTTCAGCGTAGACTTTCAAGAGTACATATTCTGTACACGTGTAGCTACCCCTCACTTTTCTTCTTTTCTCATCCCTCCTATTTTTCATCTTCTCTTTTTATTTTAGTCTTGTTCTTCTTTTTCTTTTCCTTTGGCGAAGCTAGCATAGTAAAGAAGAAGACCCAGGCTTTTTCTCTGCGATAATTGCCGGTCGGCTATCTTTTAAACCTGGACTCGATCTCAGGAACCCAATTTTTAAGCCACAGCGCAAAAACCGGTTTTTAGCCTGGCGCAAGCGATAAACCCGATCTGCAGAATAGCCCCTAAGTTATCTGGTCTAGTTCTTGGAACTGATTAATTCTATTTGTTTTGTTCGTTTTGATGTTTGCCGAAAAAAGTTCGAACCACAAGCCAAAAATGTACTATTTAGGCTCTTGGACTTGGAAACCGATCTCGAGTCGGAAATCCGCCTTTTTCGGCCCTAGGTGCGAAATATACTATTTAGTCCCTGTCGTCAATTTTTATTGTTTTTGTTGTAAGAGAAGACTATTCTATAGTTCTTCCATTATTAATTATGTGCAATTTGAGCGGAATGTTGAGTTTTTCCAGGGTTTAGATCAACTTGTTTGTAATCCACTCTATAATTCTTGTGGACATAGTCCATCTATTTCAATCACTGGCTATTCTAAAGTATAGTCTGTGCAAGCAAAGAAGACAATCTGGCAATATGTGAAAACAACTCCTACTTTGTCAATTTTTGTTCATAAATTGTAAATTCGGACTCAAATTAAAGGGCAGAATGTTTCCTACAATTTGAGACCAAGTTGCTAATTCTCAAACTATTATTGACCAAGTTGGAGTCATTTTACCATCTTGCCAGAATGTCTTTTTTGCTTGGACAGAGTATAACTTGCTGGCTTTCTTCTGAATGCAGGGCATTTTCTCCAGTAGCTGAGAATAAATGCACTCCAGTCTGAATTCCGTATAACATGCACATGTTCTGTCTGAGCTCAGAACACTGACATCAAGTGGAGCTCTAAATCACCGCCACTTCTTCTACTCATCCTTCTTCTTCTTCTTCTTCTTCTTCTTCTTCTTCTTCTTCTTCTTCTTCTTCTTCCCCCTCTTCTCCTTACTTCTCCTCTTTTTACCCTGTTATCATTATCAACTTCCAACTCTTCTTCTTTTTCTTCTTTCCATTATACCTTTTCTTTTCACCATTCTTCCTACTTCTTCTTATCATAATCTTCTTTTTTTTATCCTTCTCCATCTCTTTTCTCCTTATTTTTCTCATATTTCTCCACCACATCTCATTCCTCCACCTCTGCTTCTCCACTCCAAATTTCAAACAAATTACTTCTACACAATCACTTTTCTACTTTTCTTATAACCTTATTTTCGCTAGATGGTAAGCTAGATGGATAATAGTCTGTTCAAGCAAAGAAGACCCTCTGGCAAGATGAGAAACTGACTCAAAATTTGTTCAAGAATTATAAAAATGTTGTCTCAATAGTAGATCAAATTGTTGTTTGCCACAATTTGAGATCAAATTGATGATTTTTGAACCAGTATTGACCGAGCTTGAGTCATTTTCTCATCTTTCCAGACTGTCTTCTTTGCTTGGATAAAAATGTTGTCTTAATAGTAGATCAAATTTTTGTTTGCCACAATTTGAGATCAAATTGATGATTTTTGAACGAGTATTTACCGAGCTTGAGTCATTTTCTCATCTTGCCAGAGGGTCTTCTTTGCTTGGATAGACTATAACATAGAGAACTATGTAAATTATAGCTCTCTTACTTTTACTCAAACTGTTAGAAAATGCGGAATCCTAGATAGCCACAAACAGAAGCATTGAAGAGTAGTTTGAGTTGTTCGTTGTCTGTGGAAGGTTCATTGACACCATATGATGGTGGTGCAGTTGTGACGCCACAGATTCACAACAAAACGCCATCGCCACTAACGAAAGCACGATTCTGAGTCGTGCACTATTTTTAGGGAGAAATGTTTGTTTTTAGAGTGGCTGGAATTTGGAGCCTGGAAGCAGTCATTTTTGCATGTTATCATATTGAAAGTTTTAAGTGGGAAATGAATTAAATGAGGAGAATTGTACTTCGAAACAATCATCTCTGTATTTTTATGTAAAGAAACTTTGAAGAGTTGATACATTCAGAGAGTATGAGACATTGAAAAGATTTTAGATATAATCAGTTGAAAGTTGATAAATTGGTAACTTTTTCTTTATCCTTTCCTTCTTTTTCTTTATCCTTTTCTTCATCATCTTCTTCTTCTTCTTCTTATTCTTCTTCTTCATCTTCTTCTTCTTCTTCTTCTTCTTCTTCTTCTTCTTTATCATCATCATCGTTCTCTTCCCTTCCCTTTGTTCCCAGATCATCTTTGTGGTTTACGGTGTGTGCTCTTGTCATGGCCACCACTCAACTCTTCTCAGTTTCTATTTGCATCAATAGCAAAGGATTCAAAAGACCATGCTTCTCCTTCTCATGGTCAAAAGAACAAAATCTATAATTCCCAGAAACTTGATCCAATGAATTTTTTCATTGTCGACCAAATCACGACATTTCTGGCTAAAGTCAAAAAGTAACTAATGAAGTCTCAATAGTGATAATGAAAAAATCATTTAATCATCAAAATCTTACTCTTGTGTTACTATTTAAATCTCTGATGCCGGGTTTTCCAAGCACACTCAAAGTTGAGGGACCCTCAAATTTTGATGAACAGCTGACATTTTCTATGATAAGTATAGGAAATGTAGTAAACTGTAGTAAACTTGAGGCAAGGTTATTAGGTTTTCTAATAACCTTGAACTTGAGGGTCCCTCAAACTTGAGTGTACTTGGAAAAACCGGACATGATAGTTGTAGAAACTCAATCTGATTCTTATTTGAAATTTTGGATATGTCACCCAATTGAATAAATGAACCAAATCAAGTACTTGTATATGTCAAAAAATCCAGTTCATTTCCTCGATTCAAACTTGTATTTTTAAGTATTTTATGTGTTTTTCAAGCCATTTTTTGGAAGACTACGATCTTATTTCAACAAATAAACCACATTTAACTTGTGATAGATGTGAATATTTTCCTCAACTATATTGAATAATATTATCGTTGCACCTTTTTCAACTCGTCATAACTAACCGGCTTATGTTAATGAGCAGCTTTAGTGTGTTCAAGCAAGCAAGACATTCTAGCAAGACGGGAAAATGACTCCAGCTCGGTCAAAATTGCTTCAAAAATTTTCAATTTGGTCTCAAATTGTGGGAAACATTCTGATCTACAATTTGAGACCAAATTGGTGATTTTTGAACCGATATTGACTGAACTGGAGTCATTTTTCCAGCTTGCCAGAATGTCTTCTTTGCTTGGACAGAGTATAGCTCGTTCTCTGCATACTTGAACTAGAGCTGAAAATAAAACAAGAACAGAAGCAGCAGCCTAGACCTTGAGGCACCTATCAAAAGAGAGAGAATGAGTGAGAAAGAGAGAGAGTGAGAAAGAGTGAGTGAGAGAGAACTGATTTAATGGAGGTGTGATAAGGAATTGAGAGAGAGAGAGTGAGAATGGCAAATAGTTGGATGGATAAAATAAAGAAATTGATGAGGTTTGAAGAGAAGAATAAGAGAGAATTGAAAAATGGATGAAGATTGAGAGAGAGAAAGAGTGAGTGAGAGAGAGAAAAAATTTGTGACACTCAACACCATTTCAATGCCAGGATACAGCGAACTGCCAATAAATGCAAATGCAGTGTTTGCTCTATGCAATTATTTCAATTATTATTATTAGAAATTATTTTTGTACAACCCAAAGGTGTTTTGCAAGGACACTATATCAGGAGATTGCTATTTGAGCTCTGATTTTTTATTACTTTTCAAGTTCAATTTGTTATTTAGTTTTGTTTGGTGAATTTAAATCCAATTCGTTCTTAATAACACGTTCACAGAAGTTTGATTGTCTATTAAAGAAGATTGTGAAAAAATTTAGGAATAATTGGATAGTGTTCTATCTTTCTCTTGAGGAGCTTCTCAATGATCAAAAAATTAATTCAATATTAATTATTTATTTATCAATCTATTGACAAAAACACATTGGTATGAAAGAACAGGCACTTGGTATTTTCTCCAACACAATTTTCTTTTAAACATAGGTAGTCCAAAATTTTAGGTTATAAGTCCAAATTTCTTGTAAACTGATTTCGATTTCCATTCCACCCTAAATTTTCGTTCATCATTGTTGTTGAGGTTGAGTGGTAAAAAGGATTGGCTAGTCCCAACTCCCCCTACATAATAAATAAAATTTTCATTTCATTGTTATTTATCTAACATTTTTGGTTCTGTTCAACTGCAATTGAAAATTGATGAACGAGTCGATAAATGAATCATGTATTAATAGAATAAATTCGGAAATCATACCTTGGTTTCCAATTCAATACAATATTCAACATGATCTAATGCATCAGTAATACACAATATAGGAATTGTCCAACTTTTATAAGTGCAACGTATATAGGAATTTTCAGCAGAACATACAGCATTCCTTGATTTCAAAAAATATTCCTTGTACAAAAAATGTTTTTTTTTTTTCAAAAAACATTCCAGCATTCCTTGAACAAAAAACAGCTCTTGATTTGTAATAACAGGAGTAGATTACAGTTGCAATCTTAGAAGACACGCCGTTACAATATAAAGTGTATTGAAACCAAGTGTCTTCTCAAATGCTCTAACTCGTCCGTTTACAATATAAAACAGAACACAAAGAACATGTTGATGATTCATAGTTCTATATATAGGTGGATGTACATAGTTATAGTGCAACGATCTTTGTGTTTCATATATAGATTGCATATTTAGGTATAGGAATAGATAGATGGATAGGTTGTGGTGATGTATATAGTTATAGTTATCATAAAGCCCCGAAGGCTGAAGGAACGTCGAGTGTATCATCAAAGTATTATAGGAGAGGATTGGACTCGACTAAAGAGTATACTTGATTGAGTATATTAGAGTATAACTATAGTGAGTAGAGTGAAGATAGATAGCATCATTGTAGGGGTCAGTGGCCTTTGACTGTTCTGTTGTTGCTAGTGCATTTAGAAAACCGGTGGACAGAGTTTTGCAGTTTCTCTAGTCTTCTAGGAAGATGGGGAAGAAGAAGAGGAGGAAGAAGAAGAAGAAGAAGAAAAGAAGAAGAAGAAGGAAGAAGAAGAAGGAAGAAGAAGGAGGAGAGGAAGAAGAAGGAGGAGGAAGAAGAAGGAAGGAGGAGGAGGAAGAAGAAGGAGGAGAAGAAGAAGGAGAAGAAGAAGAAGGAGAGAAGGAGGAGGAGAAGGAAGAAGAAGAAGAAGGAGAAGAAGAAGAAGAAGAAGAAGGAGGAAGAAGAAGTAGGAGGAGGAGGAGAAGAAGAAGGAGGAGGAGGAGGAGGAGGAGGAGGAGAAGAAGAAGAAGAAGAAGATGATGATGATGAAGATGATGAAGAAGAAGAAGAAGTAGGAGAAGATGATCTTCTACCGGGTCTTCTTCTTCTCTAGTATGTAGTGGGATAACTCTTTCCTGTTTCGTTTCAGATGAGAAACTAATATTTATAGTAATATTTAAACTAATATTATAGAAGTATAATATTTTGCGCTTTTGATGCATTTTTGGATTCTTGATGGAAATTGTAATGTGTTCAAATTCCTTGATAATGTCCTCTTTACACGTCGGTTTTGTGATACGCAGTAATGATACAAAAGTCCAAAATTGATACGTAATCGTATAGGGAGGAAGCTCAATTGACACAAAATGTTTGCAACGGTGTTTTATCATAATTTTCTATCAATAAAGAACTTTAAAACAGGGCTGTTTAAAATAATTGAAAAATAAATAAAACTCAAACACCCTTTTTTTGAAAACTTTAAAAATTATAAAACACACATACATGTTTCGGGATCTAAGCCCATTTTCAATCAAATAAGCGGTATCAAATGATTGAAAATGGGCTTAGATCCCGAAACATGTATGTGTGTTTTATAATTTTTAAAGTTTTCAAAAAAAGGGTGTTTGAGTTTTATTTATTTTTCAATTTTCTATCAATTTATTTGAAAAATGATTCCAGCTCGGTTATATTGGTTCAAATATTACTGATTTGGTCTCAAATTGTAGATCAGAATGTTTTCTTCAATTGAGACCAAATCAACAATTCTTGACCGAGCTGGAGTCTTTTTCTCATCTTGCCAAAGGGTCTTCTTTGCTTGGACAGACTATAACAAATATGGAAAGAATGGCGGTATCGGTAGGTCCCTAGATCAGTGTTCAGCAGTCAGCAGTGTTCCAAGCGGTCAATAGCCCCTACTGCCGTTGGCTGGCAGGCAGCTGAGTAAAGTGCTCTGCTCTTCTTCTTGTGCCGTGCGGTGTGGTGCAATAACTGCAGCGGTGGGCCGCACCACACCGGGACTCAAGGACACGCCGCTCCGGTCCGGTCAACAACCCCCGTATCGAAACGCAACCGCGGTAACAAACAGAAACTGCCGTGTCGAAAAGCAACGGAAACTCAACGCAAAACTCTCTTGGCGAAAATTGTTGCAACAGAGTACCTTCTGTTGAGGGTAGCTCTTGAAGGTACTGTTGAGATATCACTGCATTTATAATAATGTCGTGTCAAGAAGAAACTATAAACTAAACGAAAAACTTTCTTGTCGAAACTAGTGACAAGAGTAGTGGAGGGAGTTTTGTATAAAATCTTTGCTCAGATGGATTAAGTCTTGTGACCATTCAGTGTGTTCTGTGTCAAACCAATAGGTTCATTTCAGAAAGCAATGTAGTCACTGGCAGCTTGTGCCCACGAAACAGGTGAAGTGCTCGTACCTGTGCTCGAGACGCCAGTGAATGTAGTCTACATATATGGCTACTTGAGAAACACAAAACTCCCGTTTCAAGAATAGAAAACATATCTGTTTAACAAAATATATGGACGCCTGCTTCAATTCTATACATTTCTTACCAAGAAAATGAATGTAATTCCTCTATACCTCAAAATTTTTGCAGAAAATAAAAAACCCAGGAATCAACAATCAGCAATTTATAATATACCTTTCAATTTCTATGTTTCACAAAGTCATGTCAGAGGCCCTGAAATTGATCAGGAGCGACCTGAAAACTCTGACACCAGACCTGAGCTAGCCAGGTTATACAAAGATTTATTTTTTTCTATGTTCCGGAAAACTTATTCCTACTACAATCCTGTACATCCTTTCACTAGCAAATGTATGTAATTCCTCTATACCTCAACATTGTCTGCAGAAAACTTAGAAATCAAACGTTAACAAACTATAATATTCCAATCAGTTCCTATGCTCCACTAAATATCTTTCTGCTTCTCTCCTATTCATTCCTTTACAAGTAAATAATGTGATTCCTGCAAAATTTTTTGCAGAAAATCGGAAACTCAGATATCAACCTTCCACAATCTCTAATATATTCCAATCAATTTCTAGTATCCACTTAACAATTTTTCTACTTCAATCCTGTAAATTCCTTAGCAAGCAGATTTAATTCCTCAAAATGTTCTGCAGAAAATCGAAAACTCAGAAATGAACCATAATAAATCTATAATATTCCAACCAATCAGCTGTATATTAGTAACGATTTCTCCTCAGAAGTGACCTTCCTATTGGCAGGCCTGTGAAAGTCGTCAAAATCTCCGTTCAAGGTATCCGCGTCGCTAATAAAACGAAATGGAATTTTGGGTCTAGTGCAAGGCATCAATTCACTCACGCACGCGAGCACCGCTCGCATGACCCACTAAGGTTTGTTTACGTGTGGCAGCGCTCCAAGCGGAAAGCTAGCGAACTAGCCTATTGATCTCTACTCTCTCATTCTGTCTTTCTCACTCGCTCACTCTCTCTCTCTCTTCCTCTAGCACTAGTGCGTATCTCTTTGTGATATTCTCGTTATACTGTATTTTCTCATATTTTGTATCTCTTTTCTCTATTTTACTTCCTGCAATAGTTTGTATCTCTCGTAAAAACTATTGTATCATTTTTTCATATTTTGTATATCTTTTCTCCCGATTAAAATCGGTATCACTATCTTCTATAGTCTGTCCGAACAAAGAAGACATTCTGGCAAGATGGGAAAATGACTCCAGCTCGATCAATGTTGGTTCAAAAGCTATAAATTTTGTCTCAAATTGTAATAAACATTCTGCTCTAAAATGTCTCCAGCTCGGTCAATATTGGTTCAAAAACTATAAATTTGGTTTCGAATTATAGATCAGAATGTTGACTTGAATTTAAGACCAATTTTATAATTTGAACCAATACCAATATTGAACGAGCTGGTGTCATTTTCCCATCTCACCAGAAAGTCTTCTTTGCCCGGTCAATATTGGTTCAAAGATTATAAATTTGGTCTCAAATTGTAGATCAGAATGTTTGCCACAATTTGAGACCTAATTCATAATTTTTGAACCAATATCGACCGAGCTGGAATCATTTCCCCATCTTGCCAGAATGTCCTCTTTGCTTGGGCAGAGTGACGTATTTTCAGTATTTTCTCATACTTGCCTGGCAACATTTGTCAAATTGTTCAAATAAATACTTGTATCTTTCTACTTCTTGCTTTGAAACAGTATCTACCTCGTACTTTGAAACAGTATCTGAAACTATAGTATCATTCTCTCATATTTTGTATCTTTTTTTCTCGCCTAAAAATGAAATAAAATCTGTATCTATCTGTAATATTTCCTCATATTTTGTATCACTTTTCTTCTCTTTCTAATCTATTATTTTCTATTCGTGCAATCTGTGCACTGTTTTAGTGGTAACTTTCGAGTTGCTCTCTAGAAAACTGTTTACTCGCGAGCGCTCTCTCTCCAGCGTGCAACAGTCCTGTTGGGAGTTGGAATCCTTTGTTCTGTTGTAGTTAAGTGCGCATGCGCTGACACAGGTTTGCACGTGCATCTTCCTAGTGAAGCCGAGTTGTGTTGTGAAATTTTTCTCCTCTCTGTGTCATGGAATGACGCGCACATAGGGAGAATGATGGGAGGGAAAGGAGGGTGTGAATGGGAATAAGAGAGAGGAGAAAGAGAGAGTGGGAGTAGATTTGGAATAGAGGGAAGATTTGATTGTTTATTTGAGTAGATTACAAAATGAGGTTGACTTTGATATTATTATTCAAAATTAAATCTTGACTGATGAATAGAGTTTGAGTAATGTTGGGAAAATATTGGGAATAAGAGATAGAGGAACAAGAAAGGAAAAAGATTAGATTATATTACTTTATTCAAATAGATAACAAAATTTGGCTTAGATTCTACATTGTAATATGAATGAGTAAAACTAAATTATCTTATAAATTTCACAAAATAGAAACTTCTAGTAAAAATACTAGAGAGAGTGAGAGAGAGAATATCGAATAGGATGGTGATACTGGGGAATATTTTATTATTTACTTGGTTGGATTTTAAAATAGTGTCGATTTTGATATTCTTCTCCAAAGTCAAATTATTGAATGATGAACATAGTTGAAGAAATATCGGTAAAATATTGGGGAAAATAATTTTGCAAAGAGAGAGAAAAGAGTAAATAGAATAGGGATGGAGAAGATTCTATTATTTACTTGAGTAAATGACAAAACAATGTCGATTTTGATATTCTCCTTCAAAATTAAACCTTGAATAATTGAATATGAGTTTGAGAAATATTATTTGGTACTGTGTAGTAGACAAAATTTTATGGAGGTCATTTATGAAGTAAAAGTTGATGAACTTTATGAATGAAAACTACTCGAGGATAAATTTACCTTGTAACTCATTCAAAAGATGTTGGAGATATTTTGTGAGGAATATTATTATAGATATGAATATCAATAAATAACTGATATTTGAAGTGAAGATTCAGATTCATTCGCAGATTCATAGATACGAATGATCCACAGATTAATGTAGATAACATAATATTACATATTACATAGTGTAATAACACTATGTAGATAACATAATATTTCGGCTCAAATCCTATGTTATGAAGAAAAATCAAATTGATACAATCTGATATTATTTCTTTAAATGTTTATACAGTTTGATGAAATTGAACAATTTGTCACAACTTCTTGAAATTTTGATATAGTTGATACAATAGAACAATTATTTGTTACAATTTCTTGAAATTCTAGTATTTTACTATGTTTTTTGTTGAAATAACTTGTCGAATTCTTTTTTTATGTATGCATTTTTTATTGAAAGTAGGGCAATTAGGACCGATAACCTGGTTAAAATCATCAATGGGAGTTCAGTTCATGTTTCATTTATAATTTACTAGATAGCCGAGACGGCTAGCGAGGCGAAGCTAGGAATAAGCTATAATTTTGCAAGCGCAGCCCTAGTCGACGAGACAGTATTTGTGAATAATTGATTAGATGAAGACTGCTGCTTGATTCTTAGAAATAGTCAATCGTTATTGTTCTGAGAATAGAAGCGGGGATAGAGAAGAAAAAAAAATAGTAGAAAAGAAGGAAATAGAAAAAGAGAAGAGAATGAAAGAGAAAAGAAGGAAAAGGAAAAGAAAAAATAAGGAAATAGGGAAATCGACCTTCTGCATTGATTGGTTTCTTCTCATTCTTGTTTAGGATTGGTTGATAATCTAGGGGAGGAAATAGAGAATATCTCAAGTAGGTAATAGAAAGTACTAGATCAAAATAGTACAGTTCATAGTATTTGTATTATTCTTCATAATCGTTATCATAGTTGAACAAAATTTTCTTCATTTTTTTTGTATCAACCTCTTAAATTCAAAATTTTCTGGTAATTTTTTGGCGTAAAAAATATGCATTTAAGGAGATTTCAAGAAGCAACCTTTTTTGGACTGAACTACCTCATTTTTTATATTATGTTTTGTAATATCTTTAGTTCTTAGTTATTTTTCCTTGCTTTTGATAAATTTTGAAGAATTTTCACTGGTTTTTAGTTATTTTTCCTTGCTTTCGATAAATTTCAAAGTTTTTTCTAGTTTTTAGTTATTTTTCCTTGCTTTCGATAAATTTTGAAGAATTTTCTCTAGTTTTTAGTTATTTTTCCTTGTTTTCGATAAATTTTAAAGAATTTTTCCATTCTTTGGAATAAATGTGTAGAATAGTTGAAAATTGAGTTGGTAAAATTATGAGTATTCGACCAATCAAGAATGTGGCACAAAATGGTCACACTGTGAGTATACAGTCACTGTAGTTGTAGCTACAGTACCGGTACCGGCAGGAGGTAGCTTTGTTTGTATGAGCAGAACGGGGGAAGCAAGGGAAGCCCCTGCGCGTGTGTATCGATCAGCTGGTCCGCTAGCTGAAGCCCTGGACGAGCCCCGGTTCAACACCTCTCCTCTCCCTTACACACTCTCTCACTCTCTCTCTCTTTCAATGTACACTTCTCTCTTCGTACTAATAACTCTCTATGACTTCATGTAATCTTTGTCACTGTTTCTAAGACATCGTCAACACTATCCTTCTCTACCTCTTCTCTAATCTACTTCTCCACCTGTTTTCCACCCTCTTCCTCTCACGCACTCTCTCTCCAACTTTCTCTTTCTATCACATCTTCTCCTACTCACTCTTTCCATATTCGCTTTTCCTCTTCTCCTACTAATAACTCTCTATGACTTCTTGTCTTCTACACCTTTTTTTACTTATTCCTCTCTCTCTCTCTCTCTCTCTCTTCCTTTTTCTTTCTCTCACATCCTCTCCTACTCACTCTTTCTTCCTAATCTCCTTCCTCTCTCCTTCACTCTCCTTCCCCTCTTTTCTTACTAATAACTCTTTATAACTTCTTGAAATTTTCGCCATATTTTCACAATAAATCCTCACTCTCACTCTCTCTTACAGGCCAAGTGTTAATGGAAAGGATATACTTATCCTTTCCCAAGAATGGACATTTTTATGTCTAAACTTCGCCTTTTCATTTAGATATTCTAATGCACAACAAGTAAGATTGCAAGCAAATGGCATATTGCTTGGATAGTTGTTCTAGGATTTTTGCATTCATATGTAACCTCTCTCATTGAATAGATTATAGAATATCCTGTAAAAATTGTAGTGTAAACTGTCGAAATTAGTGTGTAACTTGTAAAAATAATAGAATAATTAGATTTAATAATAGCTCTTGTAATCTAGAAACTAAGCATAAATATTTTGTTGCTATCTAAATGAATAAAGAAATCTAATCTAATCTCTCTCTCTCACCCCATCTCTCTCACACACTGTTTTTCTCTCTTCAAATATTGCTTTATATCTCTCTTTTCAAACCCTCCTCAACCTTCTCATAAGTCTTTATGACTTCTTGTAATCTTCACTACTCTTTCTCACCTGATCCTCATTCATTCTCACTCTGTATCTCTCTCTCTCTCTCTCTCTCTCTCTCTTTCCACGTTCACTTCCTCTCTCTTCCTACCAATAACGCTTTTTGTCTTCTTGAAATCCAACCCCGCATTCACAACAATTTTCACCCCATCACCCTTCTTGACTTTTCTTCTTCTTTTTCCGCTCCTCGTGCAACCCGTTTTTCCGACTATTTTCATTAGTATCTTCTTTGCGACGTTGACTAAGAATGATTCCAATTTCTCGTTCTATTTGTCCACTTATTTCTTTCTTGGGTTGCTGCTTTTTTCCAAGTATCCGTCCTCTTGTTTTCTCTCTTTTATTTTTTCCTCCTCTATTTTGATATTCAATTTTGGCTTTCTTTGTTAGGCTACTCAACTTTTCTTTTTTTCCCCTTTTTCCCTCGTTAGTCGCTATGTTTTATCGCTAGTCTTTCCAAATACTTCTCATTGTCCTGGCTCTTTATGTACTATTGTCCTGCTCTTCTTATTATTAATTTTATCAAGTTTCTTATTTTCCCCTTCTTTCCCACATTAATCTTTTCTCGATTTGTTATTCACTTTCAGTTGCGACGTTGACTAAGACCATTCTAAATGGTCTCTCCGTCTTACAATTCAACCAATTTGAACCAATTTTGGTCTTTTTCTCTTTGCCTCAATTAGTATACCTTTTTCCACTCTCCCTTGTAATTTTCATTATCCATTCCCTTTTTCATTATAAAAATGATTATTTGTCTTTTTGTACAAATTATTTTTGCTTGTTTATTCTTATTCTCTTCATCTTCTCTCTTTGCTCCATTTTGTCTTGGTATCCTTTCTTCATAATCTTTTAAACTCTGTTCCTTTACTCGATCAATCATCCTTCACTTGATATTTTTTTCTCATATCTAACAATTTAGTGTTAACAAAACTGAACAAATAAAACCGAACCTCATTAACTGTGACATTCACCGCGAGTTAGTTACACGTGCAAAGCAATCATCGGCTGCCTTTGTGGAAACGCTGTCAATTTTTCACAATTTTATTACTTTTTTACTAGCCAACTGTTACAAGATAAATACTGTGTCACGTGCATTGTAGAGAGAAAGAGAGAGAGAGAGATTCAGATTCAGATTCAATCACTATTCATGTAGATTACATAATACAATAATATTCGAATCCTATGCTATAAGAATAAAAATAATCGAAAATTACACTAAATTTTATGGTTTGCATAAGTTGGCTAATTATAAACTATGAAAACTTGCAAAATGAGACAGATGTAGGATTCAATAAGCTAACGGTAATATGAATTTGTGCTGTATCTACATAAAATGGCGGAGTTTAGACATATAAATGTCCATTCTTGGAGAGGGATGTTCAAAGACATCTCTCCCATTAACACTCAGCCATGGAGAGAGAGAGAGAGAGAGAGAGAGAGAGAGAGAGAGATAGTCATAGAGGTAGAAAGATAGAAAAGATAGTGTTGACGAAAAAAAGAGAGCAAACTATGGTTGACGTCTATAAGTTAGGCGGTTCCGTCAGTCTCTTGAAAGTGATGTCAAAAATCTACTGAAAAATCTTGAAATCTACTGATATAAAGCATCTATTGTTTCTTGTCTCTTTTAATACCTAAAACTTAATCCAGGCATTTCTAATTGTCTCATTAAGCTAAGCCTAGATGATGTTCTGAAATCAAAACAGGCGATTGATGCTTTACATCAGCTGTTAGTAGGTTACATTTCATATAAGAGACAGACAAACCGCGTCAGCTTTAGCAATGGTAATAGGAAAAGAAATTTTTTTTTTAAATATAGAGCCCGTTGGGTCAGATGTAATTGACTACAGTTAGTACTCACTTAGTTTGATTTCTACGGAAGTCATGAGAGACTGAATCAGTAGAAAACAGAAAACAAACAAATTTATTGGGAAATTGAAAGATATTGAAGGAATAATTGGGAAATCATTTAGGAAACAATGAGAATATGATGTGGGAACAATGGAAAGTGATGATTGCATTAAATAGATTGCAAAATAAAATCCTAGGAAGAAAGAGAAAGAAAAGAAAACAAATGACACGTCTAGAAAAAAGAAGATGAAGGAATTCGATAGATTAAAAAAGAAAACTCTAGAGAGGGGAGAGAGTGTTGAGTGATGTGGCCTCGTGCAGGGTCGCGGCCAGGGCTGAACTAATGTTTGGGGGGTTGAAAAGGGGGTGCCCCCATCGGTAGGGGGTTGGGGGGCGTCAGAGGGGGTTGTCCCACATTAGTTGTTCCTTCCTTCGATCGGTGATAGCCGACTCGCTCTGTGACCTACTTACTGGGCTGGTGGTACACGGGGATGACCTGCTTCTACAAAGTTCTGGCCCAAGTTCGTGTCAGAGTTAATGGTGGCTGATGAGGTTGATGGAAATGGGAAATGGTGATGGGACAATGGAAAAATGTTGATGGAAATACTGGAGGAATAATAATGTTGGAAACAATGGGAAAATGATGGTGGAATCAATGTAAAATGATGATGGGATGGATCAATGGAAAAATGATGATTGAAACAATGGAAAAATGGTTTTGTAAACATTGAAAATGATGGTGGAAACAACGGGAAAATGATGGTGGAAACAATGGGAAAATGATGGTGGAAACAACGGGAAAATGATGGTGGAAACAACGGGAAAATGATGGTGGAAGCACTGGAAAGTGAAACTAGGAACAATTGGGATAATTTAAAATGAATATAACAATAAAAAAATCATGATGAAAACAATATTGAAAGATGATATTGGATACAATGGGAAGTAATCATGGGAACAATGGAAAATGATTGTAGGATTATGATGGAAAACTAATGTTGGAAAAATGGAAGCAATGGGAAAATGATGATGGAAACAATAGGAAAATTATAATGCGGACAAATGATAATGATCATGGGGACAATGGAAAAAGATTGTAGGATTATGATGGAAAACTAATGTTGAAAAGAATTGAACAAATTATGGAAGCTATTGGAAAATGATGATGGAAACAATAGGAAGATGATGATTGAAACTTTAGGAAAATGATATTGATGGAAACAACAGGAAAATGATGATGATGGAAACTATAAAAATGTTGATGGGAATGAATGAAAGGTGATACCACATAATCTCACATTCAAAATTACTTTTACAAAATAGACAAATATTAGAATTTCTAAAATAGACAAATAAATTCAGTCAAAAATACAATCTCAAAGTGTCAAAATGTAATTGTAAGTCATTTTGGTTTTGTACCGATATTTGTTTGTGGAAATAAATTTGAATCTCAAAACCAATCAGTTCTTTTCTAACATAGTTTATCTATTCAATACCGCCACTACCACAATATCACCTTCACAACTAATCAACAAGTTCTTTATCAGATCAATCAATTCAATCAAGAATACCGTCAACCTCAACATTGATCAATTTTATTCTAAAATAGATCATCCATACCATACTATAGTCTGACCAAGCAAAGAAGAGCCTCTGGCATGATGAGAAAATGACCTCAGCTCTGTCAATATTGGTTCAACAATTTGGTCTCGAATTGTAGATTAGAATGTTTCCTACATTTGAGATCAGATCAATAATTTTTGAAGCAATATTGACCGAGCTGGAGTCATTTTCTCATCTTGCCAGAGGGGGTCTTCTTTGCTTGGACAGACTATAGTTGAACCACAATATCTCCTTGACAATTACTAAACATTTTCTAAATTATACAAATCAATTTAAACAAGGATATCTTCAACTTCAAGATCAGTCAGTTCTCTTCTATAATCCAAAATAAATTAGATTGTTTTATAAATTAGATTAGATTATTATTAAATCATCCATTTAATTTGGATAACTACCACAATATCACCTTCGCAACTACTCAACAAGTTCTAAGATAGACTTATCAATCCAATCAAGAAAACTCAACCTCAGCTCTCTTCTAAAATAGATAACTCAATTCTCTCTTTCCAATTCTCTCTCAATTCAGCTCTCTCCTAAAATAGACATCTCAATTCAAAACAAAGACACCGGCTCTATTTCCCTACATCGATTTATCTTAAGCTTTTCCGGGTAAGCCTGTTGAATGCTCGACAGGATTTTCCTCAGCACGGAAAACTGGGTCGACCTACTTTTCCAGCTGGGTCAGAGACAATCAAAATGGCGGCCGGGGGTTGGAAACCCCCTCACGGGGGGCATGGACCCCCCACAAGAGTGGAGGGTGGGGGTACGCCACGTGCTGACCTATATAGCATGCCGGGAAGCCGGCAAAATTTAGGGCTTGCTCCAGTGAACTACTCTGTGATATATTGGGGAGGTTTGTGTGCTCTGCCCCCCTTATTTTCGAATGGGGCTGCTTGCACAAGTGGTGCCATCACTGGATCAATGTGGGGGGACTGTTGTTAGAGTATTGATCCATATCTAAAAGTGCACTGATATTTAGAGAAGACTGTACTGATTCTCGTTTAGTGAATGTATTGTTGGAACATGATAAAATTTTGAAAAGAAGATGTTATGGACTTACTCATGCCTCTGTTTTAATTAAACAAATTAATAAAATTACGTATTTTGATAGCCTAAAATTTAATTAAATAATTCTGAAAGTGATACCTGTCAGTTGTCGAATGATTTATCCTGCACTTAATGCTGCAGGATATCTTATAAACACTGCTCTTCAGATGTGCATGATATCATTTCAATTATGATAATAATTCACCATACTGTGTAACGTGGAAACTGAAAAAATCTCATATTCATTCAAATTGGAAAGAAGTTTGATCTACAACTTCAACTTCACTAAACTTAAACTTAAGTTGATCTACAACTTCTCTTCTAAATGCAAAGACAAGATGTTGTTAAACTATAGATTTATTTCAAATCGAGGTACTGGTTTCGGTTACCACACCATTATCAATTCTATGAATACAACTGAAACCGGTATCTCTATTTTAAATAAATCTGTGGTCTTATAGTACTGTGGTTTGTACCTTGTATTTTCATTTAATATGGACAACTACCAAAATATCACCTTCACAACTACTTGAAATTTCTTAATACAGTATCAAAGATTGATAGTGATGTAGTAACCGAAACCGGTATCTCGATTTCCAATTAATATGTGGTTTCACAATATCTTGTCTTTTCATTATATGGATAACTACCACAATATCACCTTCAAAACTACTTGACAATTCAAAAGAACCATCCAATATTTATCCTATAACATTGTTGTAACACCAAAATTCTTTGAAATTTTATTATTTCTGATATTTTTATTAATTATTATTTTCTATTTCTTTTGTTACAGGCGAATCGTATGGTATTCCAGTGCACATGGCCAGGATGCCTCGTAATCACAACCACATGTTCTTCCATAGAAGCTCACGTCCGAAAAGCACATTTAGGGTGAGTTACACTTACAAAATAAAATATCGAATCAATTGTTCTTTATTCCACAAATACACAATTAGAAAATTTGGAACTTGAAAACGTTTTACTGGAATATTCCTACGAGACTAAATACGTCTCTGTGTTGGGGTGAGTTCTGGGTGGTTAATTTATTGATACATTTTCTAAGACTATATCACTTTTTTAGTTTCCATGCATAATGCAATGGATCGAGTCATAAGTATACAAGTAGTCATAGTATCGAGTAGCCTAGAAGTATATCATATTATTTATAATCTGGCGGAATTCCTTCTCTATTCATTAGTGCTTACTTTGAACCTGTCAAGTGAAATTGAACACAACAACGTAATGTGGGATCATAATTAAGCAATGAATTATGAGAATCCATATTCACATAATTGGATCATACGGAATATATCAGAACAACTAATATTATGGTACTTTAATTTAGGGCTCTATAAAGACCAGGTAGACATCCGCAATTATGTGGTGAATTAATAGCGCCAAATTTTAACTCATCCAACTTTGCAGTCAAACAATTAAATAAGTACTTTATTATTTTAAATATTAATCACAGTACCATGGCAAAATTATTATAACACGTTAAAATTTTGTGCTCTGAATTTTTCTTATATTCCAAATTTTCCAGTCTTGGCTTGGTGTTTTGACGTGTGTTTTTGTGATCTCGGACTATCTAAATTGTAAAAGACTTCTCGGAATCCAAATTACAGTGAAAATAATCAATAACTTTTACCATGTTTCCTATTGGCGAAACATGTTATGGTGGAATTACCTTGTCCCATCAAATAAGCCATACTCTAATAATAGAACTTTTTCAATTATTTTTCAAATGATTTTGCATTAATTAATAGACGAAACATGTAATGCAAATTATTTAACAAGTACTGTGATTATTATTTAAAATAAAAAAACAATGGTAAAAGTAGCTCTGAGATAAAATAAACATAAATAAGTATTATGATTGTAAGATGATATTATTAGAAAAATTATACTCACTCCAAAGAGCCTTGAATTAGTATTTGGTTTCCAGTCTGGAATTTTTAGTCAAATTTTCTATTTGGATTCATCTGCAGGAAATCTGGCAATTTTATCAGTTTTTTGATAAAAATAGTTATAGTTTTTGCAGTTTGATGCTAAGCAATAAGCCATTTTGTATTTTTATTTATTTGAGATATTACAATGAACTTATAAGGGTAAACACACATTCAATACAGTCCAAAACTTCCCTTTTCCAAATTTAAATGAATAAATTTTAAAATAGAGGTTATGATCACTTGTTTCTTGATCACTATCATTATTCACAAATTTTACACTCAAAAAAAAAAAAAATATATGAGAAATTAACTTCCAAGATTACAGACCAAAAATGTTATAATTTGAATTGAATTTTCTATATTTATTCAATTTTATTTTTTCAAATTAATTTTAAATTACTCTTTTGCTCCGTAACAGCGACAGACGCCGCGACGACGAGGGCTGCATGGACGACGACCACGAGGAGGAGTTCTACTACACAGAGGTGGAGCTGGGTCTCACTTCCTCGCCACCCACCCTCTCACACCGCGACATGGCTCGACCGCCCCACGAGGACCCCGAGTACCAGCGCAGTCTGGCTGCATCGGCGCCCGCCAAGCCGTGCGGTGCCCTGACGGTACCCGGGGGTGTTGCACCCTCCTCGCTGCCGCTGCCCGGAGGGGTGCCGCCCCAGCAGTGGTCGCACCTTGCTGCGCACACGGGATTCGCGCTGTCACCGGTCAGTGCGGCCATTTATGCGGTAATTTCCGATTTATTGAAGATTTAGCGCCCTTTTTTTATTTCATAATAATTTATGTTGTAAGGCATAAGGGCGCATTCATAGTATAGTCAGGGAGCCAAATCCGAAATAAGGGGGTTACCTTTTTTGTGGAATTTCGTTGATTTTTTGATAGATTTTGATGTGTAGATTACAAACCCAAGTGATGCCAAGCTGTATATTGTTTTTAAACGATATACCACAAAAAATGGTTACCCTTATTTAGGTTGAAATATGAAGATGAAATTCAATGAATAATATGTTCACCTCCATTCATTTCATTACGTTTGATTCATTAGCTGATTCATGAATATGAAAATTTCAATTCAAAGATTCATGAATGAAGATGAAGATAACGCTCATGAACACATAATATGCTCACCTCCATTCATTTCATTGTGTTGTATCACTACAAATAATTCACGAACAATTCACTTCAGTGTCATTTATCTATTTTCATCTTCATCTTCCATGTATTCGTTAAATATGTGAATTATGATGATTTCAGTTGGCTATAAATTAAAAGCATACCAATTGTTGATTATTTTTATAATTTGAAACTTGTAAATCGAGCGTTTTACTAGTGGCTCCTATAGCCTAGTCTTTTTTTTTGTTTTTCTCCAGAAAAACTAGCTTGTAGATGTACATGAAACAAGGCCTTGGATATTCTTGAAGGTAAAGGCACATACCAATGATTAATGTGGAATGAAATAAAACTGACTGATATTGTCAATTCTACCGTTTTTTTGGTACAGGACCATGGTTGCATTGCCACACAGGCTACACTTTCAAGCTGAAACCATTGTCCTGTACCAAAATAAACGCTAGAATTTGACTGTAAGAGGTCTTCTTCTCAATAATCTACTTATCTCATTAGGATGATTTTACAAAGTCAACAGTGACTCAGTTGAATTATTAATTTAGATTATTGAACTTTATGTTTTATTGTTTTTCCAACTGAATCCAGACCGGTAGACCAACTGTATTTCTTTTTTCTTCTGCAGAACTCACCACAGAAGTACATGCGCCTATCATCGTCGGTGCCATCCGTCAAACAACCCAACTCCCCTACACGCAAGGCGCGCGGTGACACCAAGAAATGCCGCAAGGTTTATGGCATGGAGCACCGCGAACAATGGTGCACTCAGTGCAAGTGGAAAAAGGCCTGCACCCGATTTGGCGACTAGATCACGTTCTGGGAGCCACGGTCAGTGAGCACTGATCCACCGGTAGAACATCGGACGAGTTCTGGGAGCGTTGGGTCAGTGAGCATTGATTCACCGGCGAAAACCGGTTTGGTGACTCAAGTGATGATCAGCGTGTATTGATTCACCCGCAAATCATTGTTCGAGTTCTGGGAGCAATGGGTTAGTGAGCATTGATCCACTGACAGAACCTGGTTTGGTGACTTGAATTCTGGGAGCAATGTATCAGTGAGCATTGATCCACCGGTGAAAACCCAGTTTAGACTGTGGCGCACCGGAAAAACATTTATCAATTTATCATTGGTCAGTGAACCACCGGTAAAACATTGATCAAATATTGGGTCATTCATGGGAGTCTGTTGTTTTAAAAATGATCGTGAAAAATGTAATTTCTGCTCTAAATAATTTTTCTAGGCACTTGCAAACAAGTTATATTATGTCCAGTTAGTGATGTCCATTTTTGCAATATTGTTATAAATAACTGGTCTTGGCTCTTTGCAGTTTGTCTGAATCAATGTGGATGACAAATTGTGATCTTCAGGTTAACCAATGTACGTCTTTTTTATATTTAATGTACGTTTATTGTTGTTGTCACATGATATCATAAATCCTCTCAGAAAAATCACAACTACTCAAATCAAGGAACGATGGGACAAAGGAATTATGAAATATCAGGATCATTCCCGCTGAATCTGGGAACATACCATCCCAGAAACTAATCACAGAAATTAGCCATATTCCCAAATACTGGGATTCAAGATCTGAAAATACTATCTTTCAACAAGTATTTATGTACCAATATAATGTTTTCTCAACAAATATTGTATTTTTTAAGAACATTTTAAAAATGTCTCCCATGAATGACCCTGTACTGGGAACCATGAGAACATGTCCTACCTAACATGACAAAACTGTTTGAGTACAATATGTATTTCGATTATTATATCATATTAATATATATATTTTATTAAACCTATACTATACTCATATTTAAATATTGTATTATCAGCATTGTTTCATAATTTGTCACATGTAAATATTATTGAGCTTACAAGTGAAAAATTTAGACCGGTATTAAACTCAAATAGTTTTTTGTTATATGGAATGAGAAAAAAATACAAATGCGTGTTGACTACAATGTTTATTGCATATATCATTCAACTAATATGGTTTAATACCGGTCTTTATCACATTTCTTATGTAAATACAATTGTTTATCTTGTTGTAAATTTTCAATCATATAATTATGTTGAGTTGAGCAGTTGAATTTGTTGTGAAACTGTTGAAAGTTTATATAATGTCACCGCTAAAAACTTGGAATTTAAAAATGCTCTCAATTTTTTCAAAAAGTTTTCTCTAAATTTTATCTTCATGAAAATTTTACATCTCAATTTTTTATTTGATTTTGATGGTACAACACGATATTTATCCACCAATGCTCTGTAGTTGTATTAAATTTATTACTATTATTTATTTTTCGAAAATTACTTCATAAGTATGTTTGAAGCTAACTTGTAGCTTTTTTAAATATTATTTTACTGTATTTGTTGATCGATATTATTTATGTCAATCTGGTTCTCATAACATAATAGTTATTTAAAAAATAATTTTTGAATTTTATTCTTTTCTCATGAAATGACTTATCAAAATACTACAATTTTTTTCACCAACATGAGGATCCTCAATATTTAAAAAATAATAGACATGAAATGTTCCTTCCTTTCAAGACAGCTGCAGAATTAAGATAATTTTTAAATATATGTCAGGAGACAGGGGTTTTCATGAGGAATCTTACTCACTCATTTTATTAGAGTCTAATAAATCCTACTTTAAAAATAAATTTAAACTAAATAAATCTTTTAAATCTGACTTATCTGAACAATACTTGATAATCTTAAGATTTTAATTAAGTGTTTTTAATTGGTGTTGGGTTGGGTAAAAACAATATTTTAGTATCACAATTACTGTTACTCAAAAGTGAAATCAATATAGTAGACTCCAATTATGGTGGCGGTTGGGGAATGTCTGTTATCGACACTGAGCTCTGTCAGGACAGTCGACGAGCCGTCTGCGAGAGGAAATCGAGTCGAGAGCGTCCTCAGCTAGATAGTTTTGATGTTGAAGACTCCTTCCAGACTGTCCTGACTAGTACATTTATAACTGGCATTCCCCATCCGCCACTTTCGTTGTTGTCTGCTATTTTATTGAGCTTATTATACTGATATTATGTATTGATTAGGTTTACATATTCTGCTCATCTAAACTTTCCACTATAATTTGTCCAAGGAAAGAAGAGCCTCTGGCAAGATGGGAAAATAACTCCAGCTTGGTCAATATTTGTTCAAGAATTATAAATGTCTTAATGGTAGATCAAATAGTTTCCTATAATTTGAGATCAAATTGATAATTTTTGAACCATTATTGATCGAGCTTGAGTCATTCTCCCATCTTGCCAGAGGGTCTTCTTTGCTTGGACAGACTATAGCATAAAAGACATCAAACCGATATTGAGTATAATTGATAATTCTGTGATGCATTAGCATGGTATCCGTAAACATTTTTCTGTTCCAACTTGGTAAAAATTCAGTGTATCATTCTCAAATTTTTGGGATATGAAAACTGAATTATTTCACTTCTTAAACAATTTTAATAAATTTACAAAAATGAAACCTTTTAAAAACCTAGTATCATAGATTATTTAAAAAATTAAATATTACTATCAAATTGAACCAAAGAAAGCACCATTAAAATCAATGTGATAACATTGATGTTTTAAAAATTTTGATCTTCCCAATAAAATTTCATGAAATCAATTATTTTTATTTGAACCCTAACTCAAATTTAATCATTTTAATGTTATGACATTCAAAGAGAAACCCCTTCTCTTTTTGGGCACGGTTCTTTGAACAGTTTCATTCAATGGATCTCGCCTGCTATTTAGTACATTGGTCAATATTTGCAGTCAATAGTTGCAGAAGACCTTTGTCTATTTATATAGCAATACATGGAGATTGGAATTAATTATTATTTGAAACCTCTTCTTTGAACTGAATTTTACTTATTGGACTGAATTTATTCTGAAATCTTTCAAAATCATAATATTTATTTAAGTTACTCCAATGACAATTATTATCATTCACTTTATCATTATAATTATTATGTTTTTGTTGTTATTATCAAGAAAAATTGAAAAAAAATTATTGTATTATTCTTCTCAACAAAGATTTCATTTTAAAGAATGGAGGCTGCCATTTTCGTTGTTTTTGTATATTTTTCGTTTTGTAAATATAAATTATCTCTTTTCGTTCAAGCTTTTCAAATATCATGGAAAGTTTGGATATTTTCGGGGCTCTTGTCTACTTTTTCTGGTAGAAAGTTATGTATTGTTAATGTATCTTGATCTCATAAAACAAACGAAGAACGCCAAATGTTGAAGGTTGGAAATTTAGTCGGGTTTGAATTTGAAACTTTATTCTGATGGGAATAATAATATTGATAGTATTGAGAGGAATTTCTGTAGATGAATCTTTTAGTTCAGCTACTAGACTTGAATAGAGAAATTTGTCAAAGTTGGACAAAAATCGAATTCTCATAAGTTTGAGAGTAATGATTATTCAGAAATTTCTCGATTGTAAAAATGGAACTTAGCTTTCATTTCTGAAACAATTTAGAAAAATTATCGGGATTTTATGTGAGATTTCTTGTTGGCAGTCGTAAATGATAATGAGAAACTTTCTTTAAATCTTTCTCTAAACGGTGTTGGACTAAATCTGTGGAATAAGTTATCCAAAAATACATACAACACTGCCAGGGAATCACTACAAAATTAAAATGTGATATGTAATTGCAAAATATAATATGTATTTTAGTCTGATGAAAATAATTGTATAATATATTTGTGTAAAAAAAGTAATCCCATTTTTTAGAAATGATCTTGGAAACTTTTCATATACGCATTTTTCTTCGCATTAAATGAATCAGAATGTAACATAACCTTCATACTCAACTTTATTGCAAGTGTTTCAATTTCTCATTACTGCAATAATCATGCTCATTAGTTTCATAAACATAATATATGATCTCGCGGTTTAATTTTTGGACAGATGAAGTCTGTCCAAGCAAAGAAGACATTCTGGCAAGATGGGAAATGACTCCTGCTCGGCCAATATTGGTTCAAATATTATCAAATTGTAGAACAGAATGCTTTTTACAAAATTATATTTTTTGAACTAATATTGACCGAGGAATCGATTTTCCATTTTGCCAGAATGTCGTCTTTGCTTGGACAGTCCATACAGAGCAGGCCCAGTTACCAAGCAATAAGAATGAAATGTTATCAAAGCTACAATAAGACTATAGGAATAGACAAAAGGGGGATAAATGATTATTATAAAGAAACTCACAAACTTAAAATTAAATAAGTATTAATTAATTATATTATTATTATCTTCTCAATACTTTTTCTCATTTAGTGTAATATTATTCTCGAGACCTATAAACTTATTATTATTGTATTATTTTTGTCTGAATTAATCTTATATGTTATTGTATTAATATGTGTTATTTATATTAGTGATAATTTCTTTTTAGTTTATTGTCCATGTATCAATAATGTATCTTATATTATGATTATGTTAAACTTGGTTATGGTGATTTCGATCTGGTACTTTATGTTTTTCTCTTATAAACAGTAATTATCAATTTTTCACCCTCCCATGCTTGTTAAGAAATCCGTCTAGACGTTTAATTAATTTGATATTATTTAAGCTCCTCGAATATTTTTTGATTTAGTAGTTGCTATTGAAATATTACTCCATCTATTTAAAATTTTTATTAGACAATTATACCGATTCTTCGTATTTTTAATCACTAAGTTTGATTTAAGTTTCTCAATTGTTTTAATCTACTATTATTATTTCTATGCTTTATTGTGTATTTAGATTGTTTCCCATCTAATCACCTATGCAATCACATTTTTTAGAACAAATTATTTCGATATTAGAGCAATACTTATCTTAAAAAATTCAACTATTCTAATTTTATTTGTTCAACTATATAGCCTTTTTCAATTATTACATTAAAAGTAATTTCTAATTTCAATTGTTGATTAAACTTATTTTCAGTTTAATTTTTAGTACAAAACACCCATGAGTTACTGATTTTTGTTGGCATTATATTTTCTTTACGAAATTTTTGTCAGGGATTTTCTTAGTCATTTTTATTAGATAACTGGTCTTATCGCGAAATGACTAGGTATAGTTTTGCCCAAACAAAATGAACGATTCTCTAAAGCATTTTTGTAACTTGCAATGTAATTTTACAATGTTTTGTTTTGTAATATTGCACTTACATAGACTAAAATTGAATGTTGATTGTTCATGTTGGTCTATTTGTGGTGGGAAAGTTACCGGTTGTCACTTTTCAACATAATTTTGAACTAATTTTTGGTCTGGCAAGTAAATTAACAAGCACCCTTGCATTCCAAAATTTGAAAACAAAACTGTAATACCAGTGAAATAAGTTTCTCTGCTAAATGAAATAATTTATTGATAAATCTCATGATATTATTAGAAACCCACCACCATCGTGAAACATAATATAATGGAGTTCTATTGTACTGCCAAATGATAATATTCTATCCATCAATGTTAAATTTGGAGAAGAAATTCTGTCCATAAAAGAGGAACGTCTCTATTTTAATTTATTATAGAATTTTTGATAACGTAAGAGACGTTTCTTGGACGAATTAATACTGAAAATTCAATATTATTTGGAATTATTTCCATTTATACAGTTTAAAAGTATATGATTGTATTTTTGTTGTATAAAATATTGAATTAGTTCAGAATAAAACCTATATTTTTGTTATTATTGTGTTTGTTTATTTCAGTTTCATTATCCATTCGTTTTATTATCATTTATATTTGTTGATTTATTTACAAGCTTCTTTTATTCAATCAAGTAGTGCTATAATATCATGACCAAATTTTGGAAAAGATTGATATATTGAGGAATAGTACAGGATATGCCGATTTTTTCCTCCCAATTTTGGTAAAGACTGTCCAAGCAAAGAAAACATTCTGGCAAGATGGGAAAATGACTAATCTGGGTCAATAATGATTCAAAAATTGAAAATTTGGCTTCAAACTGTGGGAAACAATTTGATACCAAATTTATGATTTCTGAACCAATATTGATTGAGCTAGAGTAATCTTCCTATCTTACTAGAATGTCTCTTCTGCTTGGACTGACTTTCTGTATAAATGGCTTGCTTTTCTGTATAAATGTAGGAAACAAAATTATGACAATATTCATTTATTTAAAAATAATGAACGAAATCACAAAATAAACTAAGTAACGATTTGAAAGATAAGTTCCAATAGCTATTCCCATTCTATGTGTTGGCTCGTTGGAATAAGTGATAACGCCCCGGTCTGATAATCTAGAGGAGGTGTCCTCTAAGAGTACCCGAGTTCGATTCTTGAACGGAGAACAGTTCTTTGTCCACTAATTCACTAGTAATGATACTTGATTAATAATAATGTATTAGTAATGATACTTAACTTGAGTACACATCCAAGTTCCATATTCTACAATAATTCTTTGACCACAGAGATACTGCTACTCCGTATTTCGGAGGAGATGATAAGCCGTCGGTCCCGACTACCTGAGAAGTAGTCATCATCTCTCATCATCATCATCATCCCTCGCATTACCCACGCACAAGCCTGAGAGCTCATGTGGGCATCAACCTCAGAAAAAGGAATGTATGGATTCAGAAGTTTATTTACGTTTATTGTTGATGAATGATTAATCACTGATCTAGTCAAGGATGAAGCTCACATGAGTTTCAGACTTAGGCCTAAACTCAAGAATAAAATAGGAATGACTGATGAGCGGTAAAAGTAGGCTGATTAGGAAGTAATGTCCGTACTTCTGGATTTTTCCTAAAAAACCACTGCAAGCTTTGTACAACAGCTATATACCAGCGTCATACAAGCTATATTGTTTTTTTTTCATCTCAGGGCTACTTTTATCACTGTTTTTTATTTAAAAAAATAATAATCACAGTACCCTTTTCCAATAATGTACTAAAAAATTATTGAAAAAGTGTACTGTGATTATTATTAAAAATAAAAAAGCTTATTGGTATGTCCAAGCACAGTTGAAGGCTTTCCGGCAAAATGGGAGAATGAATCCAGCTTGAAAATTATTAATTCGCTCACAAATTTTAGATTAGAATCTCTTATTAAATTTGAGACCAAATTTATAACTTTTTAACCAATATTGGCCGAGCTGGAGTCATTTTCCCATCTTGCCAGAGGGTCTTCTTTGCTTGGACAGACTACAGCTGAAAGGTGGTATAGTCCATCCAAGCAAAGAAGACCCCCTGGCAAGATGGGAAAATGACTCCAGCGTGGTCAATATGTGTTCAAAAATTACAAATTTGATATCAAATTGTAGATCATAATGTCTCCTACAATTCAAGACCATAATAATCATTTTTGAACCAATATTGATGGAGCTAGAGTAGTTTTCCCATCTTGCCAGAGGGTCTTCTTTGCTTGGACAGACTACATACCACATCGCACATCGTATTATTTTACCACATCGTATAGTTGATTTGAACGATTTTGAAACTACTGCATAGTCACTATAAATTAACCAAAAAAGCAGGACAAAATCTTGAAAAAAACACACATCATTAGGCTACATATTGTTTGATTTACTGGTACGAGCTACCGAATCTTCTTCTCATGAAACAGAATATTCATGGAACCCTTCTCATGTTGATCAAATTAAGCATTACTATATTAAGAATTACTAAGATTGAAAAAAGTTGAGTAATTTCCAGATTTTAATTTGTCAAGTATTTTGAACATTTCATGCCTATATTTTATTTTAATTGAGAACTATTTCTCCTATTATAATTTTACTATTGATTGAGAAGCTATTTCATGATTTCTATCAGAATTTACGGTATCGATTAAGTTACCGTTATCCAATTTATTCCCTCCTTTCAGTATTTTTATGAAATCAATAACTACAGAGCATTTGTTTTTATGAAAAATATAAATTTCAAAAGTTCTAATATATTTTATGGTTTTTCAAAAAGGACTTTGATAGTTCTTTTAGGCTTCCATGTTGTAATTCGATTGATTGAATACAATGCATAATATTTTGGAGAAAAAATTATATAATCTTATTAAACTAATATCCATACTGAACTTTCGTTTGTAGACTATTATTAAATATGAATTCAATTAAATTTCAAGTTTAATCTACTACAGAGCAAAATTATGATTGTTGAGCATTTATTTTTTAAACTTGATTGCTAACTTGTTAAGATCCTTCGAAACTTCTCTTTTTGAAGCATAAATTCAAGATATTTTTATCCACCACAGAGCTTACATTGAATACCAATTAGTAGTATTAATGAAGTCAGTTTGGTATGGAAAATTGACATTAAATTTGAAAATATCAACAAATTGATATAAAACAAAATTTTGTCGACAAAATTTATTAAATGAGAAGATTGCTGACATAAAAAATACAGTATTTTTCAAAACACGCCAATGTAAAACGTTATATTTTTGCTATAAAACGTAGTGCTATTAAAGGAAGAATATCAATTCCTTTTATTATTGTGTGATATAACAAAAAGTGATCATTCTCTTATAAAATACGAGAATCGAGGTAGAATTCTCGAAAATTTGAGGATTGAACGCAGTCCATAAAATGGACAAAATTTCATTAATTTTCAAGAATATGAAAAACCTACTGGAGTGATAATTTTTCAAATGTTATATTTTTTATTATCAGTGTATTTGAGGTTAGATATACGGAGATGTAGAGTAATATTATTATTAAAATGAACAGAGATTTCCTTGACGTTCTGTGGTTCTTCGTCTTTGTAAAGATAAGTTATAATAGAGTATTTTCTAAGGTGTAGGGTTATTTGTCTGATCAATAGTGATCTAATCTACAAAATATTTATTGAAAGAAACAAAATTATCTTTAAGAACAATGTAATTTGATTAACATCTTCGTGTTGTTTGGATATGACCAAGATGAGTTTCAGAGGAAAATAATAATTTGGAAATTGACAAATATTCAATAAATGATATTGTACAACCGATGAACGAAATTGTGACATCTATTTATGAAAAAAAATGTGAAAATGTAAGGAAAATCCCGAAAAGTGATCCAGGAAAAATGAAAAATTCTAAATAAAACAGCAATAGGAATCTAATACACAGTAATTGAAGATATAAGAGCTTGATTTCTGAAATTGAGAGAGATGCTGGAATAGTTTGTTCAAGCAAAGAAGACATTCTGGCAAGATGGGAAAATGACTCCAATTTGGTCAATATTGGTTCAAAACATATTGATTTGGTTTAAAATTCTAGATCATAATGTTTTCTACAATTCAAGACCAAAATTATAATTTTTGAACCAATATTGAACGAGCTGGAGTCATTATCCCATCTTGCCAGAGGGACTTCTTTACTTGGGCAGATTATACAGCTGTACAAGAATGGATGTTGTAGTATGAAAAAGCTTGAATGGAGTTTCAAGTGATTTAAATTGATGGATTGGAAAAATTCCTGTTAAGAAATTTTAATGAAATGAAGTCTTGTCAAGTAACATTATGAAGATGACAATTTCAATAAAGATGTCAAATAGCACAAATAGGAGTAACTTTTCATATTGTTGATTAATACGATAAATGTCTTATTCCTCTTTGGAATAAATATTCAATAATTTATGTATGAATATGTTACAATAAAATACCCGTAAGAAATCTAAATTCAAATCTCAAGCAATCTCGACTTTTACAAATACTGCTTGATGTCTATTCAATCAAAGTGTAGCATAACAAATATATTATACTTATTTAAGTGTGTTTCAATAATAATTATAATAATGTTGGAAACATTTTAGAACTAAGAACTGTGTGTTAGACTTAGGGTACCCTAAAAATTCAAAAAATGTAGAATTGGCGCTTTTTTAACACTATTTCCAAGCTCTCTATTTATCTATTTCAAAGTGAAGTGTGATAGATTTGTAATATATACTTTATAAATATTATTATTAATAGAATATAAATATATAAAGTATGCAATTGACATATAGATGTTGAGCCTGTTATATGAATATTGAGAATAATGATGATGAGAGGTATATATATATCAAAGATTTATGAATGTATAGAGTGGATATAAGTGCTGCATATTAAGAATATTATATTGGAAAATTGATAATTTTTCAGTGTTTTTTGAAAACTAAAGTACAAGTATAAAGGACTGGATGTGATTCTTGGTTTGTGAGAGGGAAATGATCATTGCAAACTATTTTTATCTTCAATTATTGACAAAAAATTCTATTTCTCAGCAGTTTCAAAATGATAACTTCATAGAAAATTTAGAAAAAAGATGTAAGGCATGCATGAACCAGAAAACAAGAACTTTATTGTCATAAGTACTGACATGAAAAATTATCATAAGTATTTACATGTATTTGCCACAAGAAATTCATGGACATGTTAGTATGGGGTGTCCTTTTTCTTGAAATGGCTAAGATTATGTTTTTTTAGAGTGCAAGGAACTTATTGGAACTTGTGATACAAGGAGTAAATTAGGCCTATAACAAGTTGATGGAAAGGGTGATATTGAGAAATTTAATTAAAAAACTTACATGCGAGTTTTCCTAACTATTGATTAGTAAATCACCACAATTAAAAAAAGGATAATTAATTTTCCATTTTGAAGCGAATAGAGCATAATTCAAATTTGTGTAATATTAGATCTTCACTGAATAATTCAAACAAAATCTATATTTATTAATTTTTCGAAGTTGGCAAAACTATTTTCAACTTGATAAAAACATTTTTGAGAAAAATGTAAAATGAAATACCTAGATATCCAATAGTAATCGAAAACAAAAAAATAAATTAGCTTCAAAGTCGAATAAAGGCATAAATTCAATTCTAAATCAATAAACTTCCATAATTTATATTATCTAACATTCTTCATAAATCACTGAATTTACTCATCAAGTTCTCAAACAATAATAAAAAAGATACAGATTAAAATAATATGCTTTGATCATTTCCAGCTATTTGAAGTAAATATTATTTGAATAATGTCAAGAGAGAAATATTATTATCGAAATGTGGTGTTCAAAGTCAATAAAAGCAATAATTTTAAGATATTATTCACCAAGCAAGTGTTGCAAAATCAAAAGTCTTGAAAGAAGAATGCATTGAATTTCAAGTAAAATATTGACCAATGAGAACAAGTGAATTTTAGAGTATTTCTACCAAGTTATATGATTTCAAAGAAGATTGGAGTTGTTTAAGACAATCTGTTATCAATTCAAATTATGAAGAAGTCACTGGCGGCTCGTGCCCACGAAACAGGTGAAGTGCTCGTATCTTTTACTGTACAACACTTCACCTATTTCGTGGGAACGAGCCGCCAGTGGAAGAAGTATCTATTTACAAAGTAAATAAAAGTTTATTTTAGATTAAATAGCAAGTTTAAAACGTTCTTCTGAAAAAGTTGATTTTACAAGGGGGAAATTTTTCCAACTTTATGACATCAAAAGGTCATGGTTGGATAAGATTTGTTATGAATAGAAATTTTAAACACCAAAAGTTCATCAAATCGAAAAATTTGTTACCGATTTGAACAAAATGTTCATGAAATCAATGACTCATTTAATAGTACCAGAGACAATGTATATTACATAATATACATTGTCTCTGATAGTACATAAATAGTATGTCATAGACAGTTATAGGCCTATAGTCTTTCCAAGCAAGGAAGACATTCTGTCAAGATGGGGAAAATGACTCCAACCCGATCAATATTGGTTCAAAAATTATAAATTTGGTCTCAAATTCTAAATAAGAATAATTTGAGATCAAATTTATAATTTTTGAACTAATATTGACCGAGTCATTTTTTCATCTTGCCAGAATGTTTTCTTTGCTTGGACAGACCATACCGTTACCCAACTCCCAACTTTTGTCTTATTTGTATGATTTTACACTAATTTTTATAATAATAGAGAATAATCAATTATTCTTCAAAAAACCACTTGATTGGTGAATGACTGAAGTTTTATTTATTTACTGTTTTAACATAGAATATGAAAGTATTGTACTGAAGTAATGAGCTGGAGCCTGCAAAGATATCGATATTGTTGGTCGAGATATGGAATGAGGGTTGATGGAACAATAATGAGTATCGATTATCGATTATTTATCGACTATCGATTATCAATAATAAGTATCGATTGATTATCGATTATTGATGATTGATTATCGATTATTGAAACAATAATAAGTAGAATCGATTCCAGCCTCTGATAATGATATGAGAATGCACTAAAATAATGTTTATTCAGAAATAATAAACAATAAATCTACTTAATATAGAGAACGAGACTAAAATAATTGATATTCTTTATGAATATTAATACAGTAGAATGATGTCGACTGATTTTAATACTGTATGTTCTCATTCATATCATATTGCTTGTGAAAGCTGAAAAAACGAAAAAAATGTTATAATTGAAGTCTTCTTCCCTAGTACAAAATACAGAAAATTACACCAATCTCACAGTTTTCCTTGGCCTTGAAGATTTAAGATTATTGGCCAAAATAATTATTATATAAAAATGAATATTCCCTCTTCAATAAGCTATTTATTATCATTCTCATTCATAAACTACAATCAGAATAAGGCCTATACTTGGATATAAGTTATAGTCTATCCAAAAGACAAACAAACAAACAAACTCTCTGGCAAGATGGGAAAATTACTCCATCTTGGTCAGTATTTGTTCAAGAATATTATAAATGTGGTTTTAATAGTAGATCAAATTGTTTCCTACAATTTGAGATTAAATTGATAATTTTTGAACCATTATTGACCGAGCTAGAGTCATTTCCCCATCTTGCCAGAGGGTCTTCTTTGCTTGGACAGACTATACCTACAAGCTACAAATACATATTAGAATAATAATAATTATTGTTTTTTATAAATCATGATGTTAACTCTATGATCCTGTTTTAAAACCAATTACAGTAGAATGTGTGTGGTCCATTAAAATCTTGTCAATATATGCAATCCATGCAATAAAAACATTCTCAGATTGGACTACAAAACATTCCAATGATCTATTTCTATAAAATGTTATTTTTTCTTCCCAAGTATATATATATATATATATATATATATATATATATATATATATATATATATATATATATATTCATATAGTATATAGTATAGTATATATATATATATATATATATATATATATATATATGTATAATATATTTTACGAAGGATAAATACTTAATTCTAATACTTTAATACTGAAATTCCAATGTTCCAATTCAATAGCATGTTATTTTTCCTTCCCCAGCTTATTTATAAAAAATACTTGACAAACTAAATAAGTTACTCATGCAAATGTTAATATCAGAGTTGAGCAGCTAAGAGATATTTGCAATTACAATTTTTATATTGACAATTTATACTGATCTTAAAACCATTAGTTGAGTAGGCTGAAGCAATTTCTGAATATTCTTTGAAATTTCAATTTTAAACCCCCATTTTGAAATTCATTACTCATTGCAAAACAATGGAATTAATTAATTAATAGTCTTAATTATAAGACTATAGATCATCAATCATTGAATTAATAAATAATTCTTAAAAATCATCACTCATTTAATTAATAATTCTTGAATATTAATAAGATCAACTCCTAATTTTTACTATAGGGAAGAAGACAAAAATTATTTCTTATTACTAAGTAACCAAAAATATGCCTAATATTAACTATATAAACCTTCCAAAGGAACCCAAAAAGCAATCCATTGACATCATTATAGTTATTCCATTAAATTTATTTATTCAATGTGCTTAATGAGGGCACAAATAAATGAATAATCATTATCAGTGACGCAATTACTTTTATATCCTACTCGAATTTTAAAATAATATTATTGTATAGTATTTTGTTATTATACTATTGAATCGTGTATGTTATATAAGAAAACTAAATGTCTGAAATCATAAAACTTTTCTTGAAATTTACAAATTCTACTTTTTATATAGTTTATAGTATGAATATATCGGATAGCTTAGCTTGGTGTTGAAATAAATCATTATATTATATTAGAATTTAAAGTTAAGCGGTATGAGTGATGCATAAAATATTTAAAATTATTATACAAGCGAGGATAGTATGTGTATGTTTTATTTAGATTCTATTTACTGTATGTCCAATTTTGACAAAGTATTCTTATGATAATATCACGTTAATCTTAACAATTTAGAATATTTTTTATTTATATTTATTTTCTAAAATTGATTAGAAGATCAAATCCATACTGATACAGTAATATCTTTGAAGTTAGTTATTAGAAAAACTAAATTTTTTGTTTCTCTGTTTCAGTTTTTGAATACTGTATCACTATAATTCAAAGTTACCACTGATATTATTATTCTTAAGGGACCTGAGAAATCTATCTTGAAATCCTCAAATTTGCAATATTCTTGAATTGGAATAAATTCCATTGGTTCTAATAATGCATTTTAACTATTCCCAAAAGAGAGCATTTTATGTGAGTTAAAATAAGTGATTAGTTGACCACTCCACTGTACTTGAAGTATAATTATGATTGGTCTGATGAGTTTTAATATGTTTTTTCAATAGCAATCAAACTAATTAGTTGGAATAGTTTTTTATAAGAATATCTTAAGTAGAATGGAAATAATCATTTTTTTAAATAACTAAGTGGCAGAAGTACGATACCATTACATCACAAAATAATTTATTATTGTTATTCTTATTATTATTTCATGTAGGAGATTTTTAACTATCACAGTAATGCCAATATTTTTAGTCAGCTCATGATATCATAAATATCTTATTTTTGATCAAAAAGCAAATCGATACAAGAGCTGGATAATATTATATTATTTTTTTAATAAAAATCATTTTTGTCGAAAATGTAAAAAACATAAGTTTCTGTTTGTTTTTCTGTAGATCATATATTTATATCTCATTCATCAGAACAAAGTAAAAGAGTTAAATGATTATAAATATATATACATTTTCTGGGCAAATTGTGTTTTCATTCTATTACCTACTACAAAATATTCTTCAGAATCAGGAGAAGCGTGATTTGGAGTGCTCATATACCGGTAACCATTTTTTCACATTGAAAAAATAATTGGTCAAGTAAGATTCAAGTATTACAAGAAGGAAAAATTCTACAAATAATTATAATAAAGTTCTGTAATTTTTCGCGTATCATGATATTTTTTCTTGAAGCTAGAAAAGGTTCTTTGAGGATTTAGAGAATGTAATTTTTTCCAGAATTTTCTACTGTATCGAGCAAAGAAGACATTCTGGAAAATGACTCAAGATCTATCAATATTCATTCAAAAATTATAAATTTGATCTCAAATTGTAGAAAACATTCTGCTCTACAATTTGAATATGAATTTATAATTCTTGAATCAATATTGTCAGAGCTGGAGTCATTTTCCCATCTTGCCAGAATGTCTTGTTTGCTTGATCAGACTATCATCAGTAGAAAATTCTGGCAAAAAATCACGTCAATAACGACTATTGACAAATATGTTTGAACAACTATATTTATCACACTTCATTCACCAATACTAATACAGATTGATCAATAATACTACTATTTCTCTCAGTATAGTCTGTCCAAGCAAAGAAGACATTCTGGCAAGATGGGAAAATGACTCCAACTCAATCAATATTCTTTTAAAAATGATTAATTTGTCTAAAATTGTAGATCAGAATGTTTCCTACAATTTATAACCAAATTTACGATTTTGAACCAATATTGATTGAGCTGGAGTCATTTTCCCATCTTGACAGAATGTCTTCTTTGCTTGCACAGACTAGAGAACTAGTTTTCTTGCATTTTTGTTAGATCTTGTTTTGTCTTTGAAATTAATTACATAACACCCGTGTTCCATATGATGAAAAAAGTTCGAGATTATTTGGGATCTAAATAAAGTATATGTATTGTGTTGGATGTTGTTTTGAGGTGTCTTAAATACAAACTGGTTTCTAGGAAATGAATTGAAGCTAGTTGAGCAACCAGAGCAACGTCGCATGAGTGAAAAGTTGTATGGGTGACCGTTCTGTGTGGCAAACTAGTTGGGTGTAGATGTTAAATTTTCTGGAGAGAAAATTCTAAAAAAATGGAATAATATTAAAAGAAATTATTTTTCAGAAAAGTAGTGATTGAGGATAATATATAGAGATTAAACTTAAAATTGTATACCTGATGCCAAAAAGCTGGGCGGTTTCGTTAGAAAATTGTATTTAGTAACTTGGATATCTACTGTATCCTGTAGTAACCTTCTAACAGCTGATGTGAAAGCATCTATTGTCTCTTCTCATTTCAAGAACATCATCTAGGCATAATTAAACGACAACTCGGATTGACAACATCAGCTGTTGGAGCGCACAAGGAGCAGACGAAACCGCCTAACTTTTGGCGTTACCCAGAGCAATGAAATATTATTTTTGTATCAAACTCGTAGACCTGAATTATATGAGTAGAAAATTATTTAAAAAAATTAAACAAGAAATGATTGAATTTTATAGGAAGGAGAAGGTTTTTATGAATGGAAGCTACAACCCGAACCCGTAAAACATCCTTAAAAAAAAACATAAGAACAACAAATTAGTAGAAAGTTCAAAACTTCAGCGAAGTTCTTCGAGATGTCAGGGTCATCATAAGGAAAATAAATACTCAAGAATTTCTCAACATAAACAACATCATAACCTTTGCACACTTAGGAAACAAGCAGCTATATATTCAGTTTTCCTCCTTTTCAAACTACCTTTAAGAGAGCTTGAAACACATACTGAACAATAAATATTCTTAATTTATTTACATTTATCCGTGTTTCGGATGGACACGTTAAGCCGTCGGTCCCGGCTGCCTAAAAACAGTTGTTAAGTCATGTCACAGGCCCTAAAATTATTATTATTATTATTATTATTACAGGCCCTGAAATTGATCAGGAGCGACCTGAAAACTCTGACACCAGACCAGACCTGAGCCAGCCAGGTTACACGAATATTATTATTATTTATTTATCTACATACCGTATTTATCTTTGATTATTTATTTTACATGACAGAGAACAACAGGATTTGAAACCCAAAACTGTTTTTATATTTAACATTGATAAAAAGACTGCCTGAAATATTGATTAAAAAATCTACATTGTGTTGTAATTATTTATCTATGAAATTCACACAATTTTTCCTCTAGGAATTGAATTTTCCTCTAGAATTCACAGTTCACATTCACAAAAATTATAAGAAATCATATTCTCGAACACGCGGGATACATATCACTACTATTACTATCACACTATTATTAAAGTATTAGAAATTTTCAATATTCTCCTCTATAATCCACGATTCACATTCACGCAAAGTAAGTTACCTATGAACTCATATTTCCAAACACAGTAGTATGCAAAGTAGTATGTATTCTATTCTAATTACCTTGGTAGTATGCATAGTATATAAATAAATAAATAAATATGCATAAATATTATTCAAGTATTGAACACAAAATAAATTACACCTGTTGCGTATTACATAATTACACCAAAACGTGATGATTCCATGTGTAAACTCTTTACATTTTACTACCCATGTGTTGTTGACCTTCCCAGATATAGAATGGTCAAGCAAAAAAGACATTCTGGCAAGAAGAGAAAATTACTCCAGCTTGTACAATATTGGTTCAAAAATTATGAACTTGGTCTCGAGTTGTAGAGCAGAATTATCTATTTAATTTGAGAACAAGTTTATAGATTTTGAACTAATATTGACCGAGCTGGATCCACTTTCCCATCTTGCCAGAATGTCTTTCCACTTTTTCTCTCAGAGTATAGTCTGTCCAAGCAAAGAAGACATTCTGGCAAGATGGGAAAATGACTCCAGCTTGTACAATATAGGTTTAAAAATCATAAGTTTAGTCTCAAGTTGAAGAGCAGAATTTTTTCTACAATTTGAAACCAAATTTATAATTTTTGAACCAATATTGACCGAGCTGGAGTCATTTTCCCATCTTGCCAGAGTGTCTGCTTTGCTCGACCAGACTATACATTCAGATGTGACACACTTCTACAATCACCCACAATCCACAGCAAAACCGGTAATCTCTGTTGTTTTTTCAACGAATTAAAAGATTAAAAAGAATCTTCTTTTTGTACATTCTCCCAGATTCTCCTTTCGTTTTCGTCTTGATTCTTTCTCCCATCCTTTGTCCTTGTCCCTATTCTTTTCAATTATTTTCTGTCTTTGAGTATCTTTCCTTTTTCATTTCCATAATCAGTTTAGTTTCACAAATACGAGTGTATAATGATAAAAGTCACAGTTATGATATATTGTGATAGAAATTGTATAAGAATGATCTTATCTATAGTCTGTCCAAGCAGAGAAAATTGGCAATAAAAATGACTCCAGCTCGGTCAATATTGGATCAAAAATGATTGGTCTCTTTGATACCTACTAATTGCAATATCAACATGACTACCGATGTTGAAATATGTGAACCGAAAATATAGAAAAATGAATATTTAGCGTATTGAAAAGATTTTAAACCGTTCTTAGCTATTGAGGTCATATGCAGATTTGAACGCATTGTTGTTATTTTTTTAGTTCTATTGATGAATAGTTGAACCAATATTGACCGCGTTGAAGTCATTTTCCCATCTTGATGAATGTATTTTCGTGCATTTTTGCTTATATAGATATAGATTGAACCAATATTGACCGCGTTGAAGTCATTTTCCCATCTTGCAGGAATGTCTTTTTTGCTCTACCAGGCTTCAATTAACAGGGTGTATTAAGGCATATAGCATATGTAAATCTACACCATATAATCATTTTGATAGAATAAACGACTTCTTAATTTTATGTCGTGTCGAAGTAAGGGCATTAACGTCTACGAATCAATTGTTAATAGAATGAATGAGAACAAGTGTGTAATTTTTTGTGCAGATAATTGTTGTTTGCCGAATAACCGAGTAACCCACTTCTGTTAACATAGTGTCGGCAGTCAGTGCTTATGTAACCAACATAGCAGGTCAAACAATCTCAAACGAGACAGAGGCGGTCGTTTTTCTATGCTTTACAGCTTGCTGCATCTACTCAAGCACTTTCCTGCTGGCTCGCTTCACTCTCCTTATCATTCTGTCCAGCCCCCTGGACCCCCGGCATTATCAGTCAATGAATACGCTGAACCTTTGTGAGAATTTTGGAGGTTTTTTTAACGTTTATGAGAAATCGGCAAAAAAGCATGAAAAACTTGAAACCCCCGCTATTAACTACGGTACCTAACGTAATTTCGGAACGATTCCATAATGTTTTCAACACAGAACCCAAAACTATTTTCTGGACCTAAGCTGAACCTGTTCACCAAATTTCAATATCCTCTACGGATAGGTTCTCGAAAAAGCTAAGAAACGTATAGAAAAACGCGAATATTTGGTAGCCTAAATATCTATGAAATGTTCGAGATCCGGTAAAAGCAAATGCCCACTAAAACAGGTGAAGTGCTGTACAGTAAAAGATACGGGCACTTAACCTATTCAGTGGGCCAAAGAGCGCGTCTTAGTCCAAAGTTAGTCAAAGTCCAACATAGTCACATATCACATATCGCATTATGCCCGGTTTTTCCAAGCACACTCAAATTTGAGGGGACCCTGAAGTTTACAATCTCTATACTTAGCATAGAAAAATTCAGCTGTTCATCAAAATTTGAGGGTCCCTCAAGTTTGAGTGTGCTTGGAAAACCCCGGCATAAAAGTCATTCATCCATATTAGAGCTAAAATATTAATTAATATTGCAAAAACAGTTCCTTATTATAAATGTTTTCTGATTCTTCTCTTATAATAGGATTGGCCGCATGCGGTGAAGCACGATAAATCGACCAACATTGCTGGCTGGCAAAGGCACTCACTCGCATTATTAATTAGATGTGATTTTATAGATGGAACTTCTGGGTTGGAAACTTACTGGAAATCCTGGATTCGACTCTCTCTCTTTCTATCTATCTCTTTCTCCCTCTCTCTCTCTCTCTCTGTCTTTCTCTCTTCGTGTGCTCATAATTTTTGAAGAATGGAGATTTATAAAATGTTCAAACACTGCTGTTTTGTGTAGAATAGAAACAGACAAATAATATTATACTGTAGAAATAAGTAGGCCTATACTGTTATAGTATGGCCAAGCAAAGAAAAGCCTCTGGCATGATGGGAAAATGACTCCAGCTCGGTCAATATTGCTTCAGGAATTATCAATTTCATCTCAAATTGTATGAAACAATTTGATCTACTATTGAAACCACATTTATGATTCTTGAGCATATATTGACCAATATGGAGTCATTTTCCCATCTTGCCAGTGGCTCTTCTTTGCTTGGTCGGACTATAGCATTATAGATTCTCATAAAAATATCTATCATTAAAATTTGGGAGTAAGCAGACGTTTGGAAATGAATATCTGTGTTTTATCTATTGAGTAGGTCTCTATTGTATTTCCTCGAATAAATGAATGAAAGTATAAATTGAATATAAAAATAACAATTTACAATTTTGTCCACTACAAAACATTACATAAGTTACCTACTGGAAAAATGTCTTTCTGCGGGCAGTATTCGGTATTAAACTATTATGTAGAAGCTTTCTATTCAAAATAAGAGTCACAGTACTATTTTGAAATTATTTTTAATTAGTATAACATGTTTCGACTCATAAGAGTCATTTTCAAAATCATTTGTCATTGTCAAAGTCATTTTGAAAATTATTGCTATTATCAGTTGAAACATGTTAGGTACTGGTGTGCTAGAATAAAAATAATCTCAAACGGGTACTGTGATTTTAATTTTAAATATAAAACATTAAGAAGTAGTCCTAAGAAAAGGAGAATATTATTTAGTAGTTCTATGATATGAGAAATGGGATGAAACTATCATGTTTAGTTTTCCAATATCATTTCATATACAGGGTGTTTCAGGAGGAATGTGCAATACTTCTCAGGCTGATTCCTTACACCAAGTAGACGAAATAGTTCCATGGGATCAACCCTCAAAAACGATTTGTTACCGAGATAACAATGGCGGAAAATTGAGATTTTTCAAAATATATAAATTTTTCTAATTTCTAAGAGGCTTTAGTGAGGTTCTAAAATGATCAATTCCTATGTAAAATTAGCTTAAGAATTCAATGAAACCAGTTCCAAGTTTGCAACTTTAACGGTTATTGAGATAATTGGAAATATATGCTAGAAAACGCCATTTTTCGAAAAAGTTAAACGGCGGCGATTGTGTAAATCTCACCCAAATCTCAGAAATGGCGATCAAAAATCACAAAATTGACAAAACATAGCACAAGTGATGAATTTGTGAACAGCAGCGATTTTGCGATTTTTGATCGCTATTTCTGAGATTTGGGTAAGATTTACACAATCGCCGCCATTTAACTTTTTCTTTAGAATCCGGCTCTCTTCAACTTCCATTAATAAAAAATACAATTTTATGATTCCTTATCCAGTTATAACCCTTATTGTTGAAAAATGGCGTTTTCTAGCATATTTTTCCAATTATCTCAATAACCGTTAAAGTTACAAACTTGGAACTCGTATCATTGAATTCCTAAGCTAATTTTACATAGGAATTGATCATTTTAGAACCTCACTAAAGCCTCTTAAAAATTAGAAGAATTTATATATTTTGAAAAATCTCAATTTTCCGCCATTGTTATCTCAGTAACAAAGCGTTTTTGGGGGTTGGTCCCATGGAACTTTTATGTCTACTTGGTGTAAGGAATCAGCCTGAAAAGTATTGCACATTCCTCCTGAAACACCCTGTATAACAGAGCTATCATAGTCTACTAGTAAATAGCCAAGTGATGCAGTCTTGTGAAAGTCTCATCTTATTCATTATTTGGGGTGCTTACAAGATGTAATTAAAACACAAGTAGAAAGAACTCAATGCAAACTAGATCACAAATCAAATCGGATCAAAACGATTACAATAAAAAATATAAATAATGGAAAAGATCAAACAAAAACAATATGCAGTTTTAAGTATAAAATTAAATAAATCAAATTCCTTTATGAAGTTTAAAAGTACCTATTAAAAATAAAAATAAAATATTATTTTTACACAGACATGTTTCAAGCTTTAGCTCATTATCAAATTGATTCACATAGATAATGGGCTAAAGCTTGAAACATGTCTAATAATACTTGAAAAACATGTAAAAATAATACTCTTAAAGTTTATAAAGGGTTTTATTTAATTTTATCTATCAATTATTTTAAATAGCCCTAAGTTTAAAGTTTAATTTACAATATACAATACAGGTATAGTCTGGCCAAGCAAAGAAGAGCCTCTGGCAAGATGGGGAAATTACTCCAGCTTGGTCAATATTGGTTCAAAAATTATTGATTTGGTCTCAATTGCATGAAACATTCTGATCTACAATTTGAGACCAAATCAATAATTTTTGAACCAATATTGACCAAGCTGGAGTCATTTTCTCATCTTGCCAGAGGCTCTTCTTTGCTTGGCCAGACTATACATGAAGCACAAAAGTAAATCCAAACCTTAATTTACATACAAATCACGACACGAAATGACATTCCAAATTTGAAGAATACTGACTCATCTATACTCTATAGTAGAGTACTTGGGCTATTTCATTGGAGATGTGTACCAATATCAGCAAGATGAATGATATCACTGTACATCAGGACCATGATATTGCGTTATTTGGAGCGATTTCAACAGTTCCAATTACACAGAGATAACAATCAGTACGGTACCGAAAAATTAGGTACCCACTGTACAGTACTCCAGAAATGATTAACTGCAAGCCTATGTTTGTTAATTAGAAAGGAAAGGCAAGACTCCTTTTTCTCATACATTAGAGGATAGAAGAGTGAGTATCACTGAATAAAAGAAGAACTGGATTTAGGATTACAACAGCATGAAATGGCTTTTGATAAATTTATGTAAGTTACCTAATTGCATTGTTGACATTTTGGTATTACAATGTGGCGAAATTTGGTTAACATGAGTTGAGCTAAGTTTGCAACACGAATAAGTTTGTGCCTGAAAAATTTGGTTTGATTTTTAAACTTGACGAATATGTCTACAGTTAAGTACCTAATTGAAAAAGGGTTTAATAGAATAAAATATCAATCACTTCATTTTTCTTTCAAAGAAGGCTAGAGCTATCAATAATTATTCTAACTTGAACATCCGCTTGGAAAAAAATCATTTATTAATTTACTTATTATTCATTCATTTATCTATTTGATAGAATACATTACCCAATGGATAAATCGCAAAATTATTTAAAAAGAATCTCAAGACTTGAGCATTGACCATTGCCATTAATTTACAGAAATTAATAATGAGTTCGGTAAGCTTGATCACATATTACTTTCTTCAGGACCATCTTAAAAGGATTTAGTTTATAGATAGTCGTGCCTGCCTCCTTATTTTTAGAAAAAAAGAGAAAAAGAAGGCAAAATGAATAAGAAGGAGGAATAAATAAACACAACTACTTCTTCCTCTTTTAATTTTATTAATTTTTATTTTTCAAATTTTAATTAGAAGAGGAGGAGAACATTTAAAAAGTTTGACATTTTCTAGAAAATTCTTGGTTAAAAATTTTACAACTCTTCAACTCTACTTCGTCGAGAACGACGATGATGAGGAAGAAAAAAATGACTTGAAGAAAATGAGAAAAAGATTTGTCAAAAATTTGAAAAGTTTGACAAATTTTTTAAATTCTTCTTTTCAAATTCCGCTACTACTAAGAAAACGAAGATGATGATGGTGATGATGACGAAATGAGGAAGAAAATAAGAAAAAGAAGAAGAAGGAGAAGGAGGAGAAAGAGGAATAGTAGGAGGAGAAGGAGAAGAGAGTGGCCACATCTCCACCGTTCCACATCCAAGTGCCTCCTTCTTCTCCAGTCCTTGATTCTACTTTTACTTTCAGGCTTATCCAACACAAAAGTTACCTATCTGACCACTCTATGCAGTTACACGGCTTGCAGTCACTTTTCTACAACTCAACTCAGTATTCGTGCAAATTTCATTCATCACATTTCTGCTTTTAAATTCTTCCATTCAGCACAAATATTCATTCAATAGTTTTTTCCCATAATACACATATTGATAAATTTTTTACAAAACGTAACTTATTTCAGAATACAGTACGGTAATCGTGTAAATTAATATCATTCATTAGATTTCTGCTTTAAATTCCCTTTCATTCAGCAAAAAACTTTGTCATTAATTAAGCAGTAGATTTCTCCCATATTTTAGAAAAAGTATTTCGGGGCCCAGTAATCGTGTAAATATAATTTGTCATATTTTTGCTGTTAATTTATTTTATTTAGCACAAAAGTTAGTTGATAAAACAATACGGTAGTTCTCTTTCATATTTTACAAAAAATATTTCTGAATCGTGCGAATTACATTCATCGGATTTCTGCTCCTAATTTCTTCCATCCAACACAAAGATCATTGATAGAACAATATTTTTTTCTCACATATTTTACAAAACGTATTCAATACCTACGTTGAAATTTTCAAAACCCAGTATATATAATCGTGAAAATATTGTTCATCAGATTCCCGCTTTTAATTTAATCCAAAACTCATTGATAAAACAATAGTTTTCCTGCATATTTCATGAAAAATATTTCAGAATCGTTCAATATCATTTATGAATTTTTTTATTTCGATTTCTTACATTTAGCACAAAATTTCAGTGATAAAACAAAAGTTCCCTTACATACTTCACCAAAATTTAGTAGAATTTGTTTGTAATATCGTAAGATACAAAGATAGGAATACAAAAAGTGAGATAGAAGTTTGTGGAGTGATCTTCTGTGTTAGTGAGTGTCTTTATTTTCCAGGTAAAAGAGGATTTTGATATCAAATTTGGATATAAAAGTGAGTATTTTTGGAAATGGAATAGCCTACGTTTATATGTGAGTATATGATTTATTCTGGTACTTTTGTTTCTCACTATTGAATTTGGAGGTTGAGGTACCGTATGATATGAGATATTTGGCGAGGTAAGGCAAGCGGTCTGTGAGAGAATAATAGAGTTGAGAGCGACCTTGCAGTAAACCTTTTCACTATCAAAGATTGCTTTCAGACTGTCCTGACAGAGCGTCAGACACCAGTTTCGATTACACCAGCAATACTGTAACTCACCTTATTTTGTTTTATATGGTCATCTTTATCAGACAACAGGTAGGTACTTTACTGGTGTTTGAATATAGTAGGCCTATGCCCTATATCAATCATCTAGGTACAGTACCTAATTTGTTTTGAAATTTATATATCAGGAAATCGATTATTTTTCATCTTAACTGAAATAGTTGAATAATATTCCAAATCTAACGTGATTTTTCCAAAGTTCATTGAACCAACTAGTTTGAATTAAGAAATCAATACCGGTTCTTATAAAACTATAGTCTTTCAGCAACACTCAATAAAATTACCATATTCCACTAGAATTCCAGAAACTTGACTCTTGACTAAAATCAAACAGATTCCATAATTGAAATACAAAACAAATACTTTATAATAATGCTACAACAAGAAAGAAACGTAAACCTACTCAAAGGAAAATAATATTTTATTGATTTATATGACAGTGTTTTCTGTTACAATTTCCTTCGAGGAGATAATTAATCAATCAATCATCATCTATTCAAATTACATTCGAGGAGATACTTAATCAATCAATCATCATCTATTCAAATTACATTCGAGGAGATACTTAATCAATCAATCATCATCTATTCAAATTACATTCGAGGAGATACTTAATCAATCAATCATCATCTATTCAAATTACATTCGAGGAGATACTTAATCAATCAATCATCATCTATTCAAATTACATTCGAGGAGATACTTAATCAATCAATCATCATCTATTCAAATTACATTCGAGGAGATACTTAATCAATCAATCATCATCTATTCAAATTACATTCGAGGAGATACTTAATCAATCAATCATCATCTATTCAAATTACATTCGAGGAGATACTTAATCAATCAATCATCATCTATTCAAATTACATTCGAGGAGATACTTAATCAATCAAAGATACTTAATCAATCAATCATCATCTATTCAAATTACATTCGAGGAGATACTTAATCAATCAATCAATACTTAATCAATCAATCATCATTTATTCGAATTACATTTTGGTGAGTGCAACAGGCTCATCATCTACAAATTACATTCATACTTAATCAATCAATCATCAGCTCAAATGATACATATACATTATGTTTATGAACTAAATAATGATACACTTATCGAAAGGTATGGAAACTATGGACTAGGTAAAGGACTAGGTAACTGGGTAACTAGGTAGGACTAGGTATGGACTAGGACTAGGGTAAAGGTAGGTATGGACTTATACATTCGGTATGAAAATGCATGTTTTCCATATTTTCAATAATTGATACATTTCAATTTTTATAATTATACTTTAAATAACTTTACTGAAGAGACTGTCAATTACACTTTAATTCTGAGTTTAGGTAAACTTACCTATTCTACTTATGTTATTTTTCTTTATTACAATTTTTCTTAATTTGTTAATTTAAATGAGTTTGAAAAACTCATCAACAGACGAAAGTCTTGTGAGCTGAATAATGTTCTACTGTTATGTTCTCTATCTGTATGTACTATATTCTTCAAACGATGTGAACTGCACAAAGAAAAAATCAATTTGAATTTGGAATAAAACGTAAAATTTGATGTTGGCTAGGTCTCCTTTTGAAGGGAAACTGAAAAGTGGACAAAATTAAGCTCAGCTGAACTCTCATATTTCATGAATGGATACGATTACATCAATACTGGTATTGCACAACAATAAATGATCATGAATACTTTTCCTCCACGCATGAATAAAGAACCTCATATTTCAAGCTTCATTATCGGTGAAAATTACACGGAAATATGAACTTGAGAGACGGAAATCATTTCTCCAATCGATTGAGGAGAAAGCAAAAGTGCAATGCGCTCATTGATAGTAAATAATTTACATCGCAAAACCAAGTAACTTACCTATATAGTTTAGTTTTAGTACATAGTGGGATGTATATAATCGAGATCTAGTTTGATATTAAGCGTGTCTATCGAATGCAATTTATATTAGTTTTAATAATTGTGCACTTCTGACATACTGCTTATTAGAGGATGTTGAGGTAGGTATTCAAAGATAATGAAACACAAACATCTGAGTATTGTCAACGATCTGAGTATTTCAACTTATGAAAGCATAACTATATTGAGCTCAGTGTCTACTATACTACAGTGACTCCTTTATAAATTATTCCAATAAAAACTATTTAAACAGGGTACTGATATTTATATATTTAATAGAATACATTGATAAGTAGCGCTAGGCAAAAGGAAATACAGTTACTGTTGTATACATTCCTCCAGTAAATATCACCCTACACTTATTTTTTTCAATCTCGGATAAAATTAATGCAAAGTAAACTTGAAAAGTACCGTTCGAAAGAACTGGTGGTTCAGACATGCTGAGAAGATATGCGCATCCACAATGGAAAGTGTCTTTTCAGCATGGTATGCAATCAACTATATTAATTTGGTATATAATCAATATATAGATGCATAAATGCTGGTTTACATAATAAACACATACTAAACTCTGTTTCTGATAAGAAACTCTGTATCCTATTCTATTCAATAATTATTATTGCATAATTAATATGTAATATGTGTAGTACCAAACTCCAATAAATATCAACATAATTGAAAAATAAATGAAAATTAAACACCCTTTTAAAAAACTTTAAAATTATTAAAACACAGACAATGTCTGTTATTTTATTAATTGTAATGATTATTATTTTATCCACATTGATAATGGCCTAATGCTGTGCCGAAACATAGTGTGTTTTAATAATTTTTAAGTTTTTTAAAAGGGTGTTTGATTTTCAATTATTTTAAATAGCCCTAAGTTTTAAAGTTCAGTTTTCAAATATCAACATAGTACAAGCAATTTTTCTCTAAGAAATAAAGTGATTACATATGCATTCCCACTCGCTTCCTGTAGGATATGCTAGGAATAAATGCATTTATTATTTTACTATGTTGAATAATTATGTAAAATATCCGGAAGAATAACTCTTTCTCCGGTTTTATTTGCAACTGATTGAGAGTGGATTCCTAATGAGAACATTGTTGTTAAAAGATCAGGAAGAAAGGATTGATCGGGTTTTTGTGATAGACATGCGGTTTTGGTCGGTTCTACTTTCATTCTCTTTCTTTCTTTGTCTCATTATGCATACCGCTATCAGTTCTACTTTCATTCTTCTTTCTTTTCTTTTTTCATTCTTCTTTCTTTTCTTCCTCATGTTTATCTCTCTTTTGATCATTATGCATAGGTTACTGGTGAACAATAACAACATTATTGCAAGAAATACATAGAAACAATAAGGAATAAATCCAGAAGTGAATTTGTGTTTAACAATAACTCAGACAATGATTGGTTGAATTTATATTATCGATATCATGGAACTGTAATAAATGTTTTACAATAACTCAAACAATGATTGGTTGAATTTAAATTATCGATATCATGGAACTGTAATAATTGCTGTATAATTAGCTACTCATTATTGCTTATAGGCCTCCAATGTGGGAGTCGAGGGTGAATTTTCAAAAATGGTTAAATCCATTGCTTTTATATTATTATTAATACATTATATTAGTGAGAAAGTTTCATTCTTAAACTTTTGTGTCAACGGTTCAATTAACTTTAAAAATGTGAGAGTAGTACATACAAAATAATATAGGTACCAGAAGATATTCAAGAAGATACACAGAATCATCGATTGTTCACATTGAATTATTCACCTGTATCATATTGGCTAAACTTAGCCTATTGAAGAGTCTTGTATCATTATATTGGAAACGTATGTTGCAAGAAAAATAGGTCTACCATTTAAAAAATTAAAAGATCTGTTGAATTCTATTTTTCTATCAAATGCATCTTTTTGTATCATTTTGAAAGCAAAGTGAACCATGAAAACGACACTTAATACTTGCAAAATACTATTTTATGAAATAGCTGGTTACTAAAACTAATATGTTACCGGTAGCCTATTCCTATATTTTCACTTTCGGGGCCTCATAAGGAAAGAATGCAAAAATCTAATTCTGATTCATGAAATAATCCTCATGTAGTACAGTATAAATAATCATTCAATCATTATCATGAAATCAAATCAATCCGTACATATAGTATTTATCAAAGACATGTAATTCACTTTCAAAAATTGAATTACAGTACTAAAAAACCGAAAAAATAATAATCAATCATACTGTTATTATAATATCAAATTGGGAAATGAGGATTGTATTCGCACTAGAAAAAAATTGATACAGTTGCGAAATAGAATATTGGAATATTCGAAATTACTCTCTCAATTTATTTTATCAGAGAATAATTGCGAAGGTATTCTGGAATAATAAGCAATTTTCTGCAATAATACTAGTGAGAACCCTTGAAATATGTGGACACACATCAATATAGTACAGTGCTATAAATAAAGGTTATTGAATCAAACTGTCGAAAAAAATGTGATCATTACCGTACTTTTTAATAGTTAATGTTTCAGGAGGAATGTGCAATACTTCTCAGGCTGATTCCTTACACCAAGAAGACAAAAAAGTTCCATGGGACCAGCCCCAAAAACGCTTTGTTACCGAGATAACAATGGCGGAAAATTAATTTTTCAAAATATATTTATTTTTCTAATTTTTAGAGGCCTTACTGAGGTTCTAAAATGATCAATTCCTATGTAAAATTAGCTGAAATTCAATGAAACCAGTCTGAGTCTGTAACTTTAACGGTTATTGAGATAATTGAAAAATATGCTTGAAAAACGTAATTTTTCAACAATAAGGGTTATAACTGGATAAGGAATCATAAATTTGTATTTTTTATTAATGGAAGTTGAAGAGAGTCGGATTCTAAAGAAAAAGTTAAATGAGGCGATTGTGTAAATCTTACCCAAATCTCAGAAATAGCGATCAAAAATCGCAAAATTCGACAAAACATAGCACAAGTGATAAATTTGTATTTTGCGATTTCCTATGTTGCCTAATTCAACAGACATTACAGCAGAATGATCTGAGCTTATCAAACTTTGGTGTAAGTATTATAGGTATTATTTAATTGTATTATTACAGGTTTTATATAGTATCATTGATATATTTTAAATAACTATCAAAGTCCCCTTTTTGAATTATTTTTCAATGCATGACATGTCTCAACTAATGATAGACATTTTAATATTTTGATAATTATTTAATATTAAAAAAAACCAGTGATAGAAGTAGCCCTGAGATTAAGGAAACATATTATTGATATAATATTATTCCTGGATTAATTCAGAACCTATCATTTGCCGTTAAGCCACTGTGTTATTCTTTTGTAACAATAAGCCTCGTATATATAAATAACAATGACATCTTTCATAATATTGCACTTATATTGGATCTACATTATGTTATAAACTAAATCAGGCCTTAATACTTCTCCAAATCTACGATGAATTGACATATAGGCTACTTACAATGTATTTACATTTGTATCTTCAGTTGAAAGTATAGTAACTTACTTTATTATAAAAATAATCACAATATTATCATTGAAGGTTCAGTTTTCTGACAGAATTAGGCATATTTTATCTCTTCCAATTCTAGCGCAAACACTTCAAATGTCAAACCTTTTAAAAATACCAATAGATAAATCTTTTGAGTCTTCAATTTTGACTTGATCATAAAATTATATTCAACAAGGACTCGCTAATGTACTGGGAAACACATAAAAGGATTGTGTTGTGTTCCAGTAGCTATATAAGTTTGTGCAAATAATTATTATTACGGTATTGCAAAGCATGCTGGATAGCCTTAAATGAAATCTTGAAGCAGGTAACAATAAATAAATAAATTGTTAGCTTAGTATTATCCATACTCAATGGTATCATAAGGACATCGTGAAATTTGCTGTAACTTATTGAAGAGATTTATGGCTTTCTTAATCTCGTCATTGTAGAATATTACTGTTATGGTAAAAGCTCTTCAACCTTCTCTAAATTTTGCCAATCATTCAATTTGTTATCTGTAATGAAAATGAAGCTTGCTAATAATTCTCAATTTATTTAATACATCCTTGAATCCTATATATTGGTCTATCTCTTTCTCTGTATTTAGTGATATAAATAATGACTTATTATTCCTTGTGTAGATATTAAGTATAATGAGACTCTTTGTTATTAACTTTTTATAATAATTCCAGGAACTGAACTGTAACAATAGTTATATCCAAGGATACTCAACTATATTGTGACAGGAGAGATAATTATAATATAAAATCTGGCACCTGTTTCTTAAATTTTAAAGGTCCTGTAAAAAGGAGGAGAGCTAGTCATAATATTAACTTTTTATTTACACTAAAGTAAATAACAAAAAATTGTTCATTTTGTCTCAAGTGATCGTGAATAGGGTATAGTTGAAGTTTCCTTTTTGAGAGTTTAAATGTTTGAAGTTCCTCCATGCAAGGCCCCAGATCTATGAAAAGGTACAAAAAAAGATATGAATAATGGGAATTTCAAATTATCCAATTGCCACCAAATTGATGAGAATTCTCTAATTTAATCTAATTCTCCAAAATTTCTAATACTCCTTAGCTCCGACAAACCAAAACATCTATATTCTACTCTAAAATTCTTAAATAGTCTCTCAATCCGTTCTAATTATTTTATTGGAATGAAATAATATGGAATACAGATTTATAATCTGCAGAATAGCTGGGAAGATTTTATTCACATCAATAACTTTTATTAAACACGATCTCGAATAAATCCATTGAGGATTTTCAAAACTAAAGTGGACTATAAGTTAGTTATCTTTTCTAATAAATTTGTTGTTTTTTCAGCAAGCCGTTTCTCATCATGTAAAATGTACTCCAAAGAATTTGATAACTGTATCAAAAAAGCATTAAATGATGTCAGGCCCTGGTTTAAAACAGGTGAGTTAAAATTCACATTCTGAAGTTATTGTTGTAGAATAGAATTTGCAACAATTTGCACCGATTTATTATTGACATTCTCCTGTAACGACGTTTTTGAGTCGTATTATCCATAAATTAAATAAGAAAAAGACTACTCTTTGTATGGGTGACTAGAGTAGAACGTATGAAAATAGTCCAGTGAGACTTTATTATTCATACTCATATATTACCAATCGAGCTGATTTTATAAATAAAAATTAATTCATATTTTCATAATACATCAGATGAAATGGCAACGTCTATTGGTGCGGGGAGGTGAGGAGTACTTAGCTGTTGCAGTTTTCATAGGGCTATTTTTATGTGTTCAACCATAGCAAAAAATAAATAATTTTGGCGCGGTGAAACCAATCCTTGAGATTCTCTCCATCGATGAAAGCCTAAAGAATGATAATACAATATGAATAGATAATATTTATTTCCTTTTATCAAATAATATGTTCAAAAATTACTTGATCAACTACAATAAGGAAGTGAAAAATATTGAGAACTTTAATAGAGGAATTCTTTTTAAAAACATCACTGTTGCATTTTCCAGGGCTGCCTGAGCTGAATATAGCTCCGTTTGATCCGTTCTTTGCCAAAGAAGTGATACAGAAACGTGGAGGACGTAATTTGAACTATAAACTAAGACTGACTGATGTATTTGAGAGGGGATGGACAGTATCAGAAGTTACTAAATTCAAGTAAGTTATCCATTATCTAATACTTCAGGGTAGGTAGCCTAATTGAATTATATTGTAATTTATTAAGAAGAAATTATAAAAGGTTGATTGGAAATTTCATAGAGATAGCGAGGAACGCAAGTGGGCTTTCATGAGAGAAAATTAACGATAGATTAATAGTTAATAATAAATGAACAGTTATATTTATATATGAACATTTTTCTAATTTTTCTAGTGTCTTATGATTAGTTTCTAAACAATAATGTAGAATATAAACTGATCAAATTAATATAGAGTGGGCTAACTTCCTACATATAGAGTTCCTAAATAAAAAATTGGCGGAATAAAATGAAAAAGAGTTTCAGCAGTAGGCTTTAGGCTATCTGTTGATTCAGATCAGGAATCATCGCTTTATTGTTCTTTATGGCATATTCTTGTGGCTAAGTTCATTATTTACAGATATTTACCAATAAAAATTTCGATACGCTCAAAATTGAGCTGATATCTTCCAAATTCTGAGGACATTTTACAATGTACAATTGTAAGTACCTACAGTACATGTCATTTTAAAGTTATCTTCGGTTCCTACCTAATTTTCATTGATTGTATATAAATAAATCAATACGAATTTAGTTCCCATGATATATTCTTGAAGATAGATTCATTCTCTACAATTATTGACCAATAAAAATTCAAAATAAACCCGTACATTTAAAATGAAGCCTTAATCTTAAAAAATCCAAGACATGCGTGGTTTTGAATACCGTACTGCTTTCAAGTCTCGTTACAATATTCGCCGCTAGGTGGTGTAAGCGTACTGTTTTGTTGCGAGCTAGTTCCCATTTCTCTCGCTAGATGGCGTGAGCTTACCAACTCTCCATTCCAAATTCCAACAGCTTCTGCCTGCTGGATTGTGTTTTTGCTTTCTATTCAAGTTCTTACTGAACTCAGGCGATCGAAAATTTTTGTTCTCTTTAATTTTTCGCTTACAACTCGAAAACGGTACATCGGAGCGGAATTTCGCAATAGAGCTTTTTTGTAGATAATAAGATTTACTTTCAGAAAATTTCAAGTTGAAGACATTACGTTAATAAATTAAGGAGAAATCGGGCTGTAAAGAATGATGTTATCAACATTTTTACTCTCGTCTTCTCATTTCTTATTTGTAGTTTGTACATAGATCTGATGACTTTGTTTTTTCCAATGCGACAACTTACGATTATTAAGTGTGTCCAAGCAAAGAAGACATTCTGGCAAGATGGGAGAATGACTGCAGCTCGGTCAATATAGGTATTGGTTTAAAACTTGTAAGTTTTGGTCTCAAATTGTAGAGCAGGTTTCCTTCAATTTGAGACCAAATTTATAATTTTTGATCCAATATTGACCGAACTAGAGTCATTTTCCCATATTCCTGAATGTTTTCTCTGCTTGGTCGGACTTTATTTATCTTTGAACTTCTTCCAACTGATGTGTTCCCAGACAATTAATTTGATATGCATTCTACAAAGAATAAAATATTATTATAACAATTTTATTACAGTATAACAATATTATAACAAAAGTGGCTCAGCTCCGTCCAGAACAGTCTGGAAGCTGTCTATGGCAGTGCGGCCTCAGCCTGAGAGCGGAATGGTTTGGCAGATGTTGCTCTCGTTTTGATGTACTGTCATTGTAGTTAGGTCGCTGACTGTCCTGACAGAGCTGAGAATTGATGGCAGTTATTAGCCAACCGCTAGTTTTTTGGCGCCTGCTATATCCATGTCCTAATACCTATTGCAGTAAAACGACTCCCAATATATACCGTATATGATATTATGAGGCTTCTTAAGCTCAGAAAGCAACACAATCAAGTCTTCCGTATCAAGCGAGCAGCTCTTTGCGTAACTCGCGAGCGAAATTCCTATCCTTCCCATGTTATTTCGCCAGGCAAAGCTTTGGCAGTTCAGAATTCTAGCTCCATTTAAACGCATGTTAAATCGAAGACCTTTCCAAGCGGCTCTCGAGTGGATGATACGCTTAAACTTAGATTATTCATGGGAGCAGCTCTTTCCGTAACGCTCCTATCTTCCTAATGCTATCTTGCCAGGCTTTCAGACGCTTGTATGAGATGAGGTTGATACAGTATGTAACGCGGATCATAGCAGTATTTTTTTTCAGCGGCGGCTGATGCAAAACGGGAATTTTAAAAGTTCATTTGGGCTATTAGAATAATTTTTACACTATTAATTGATGAAAAACGTATTTCACCAACTTGTATCCACAAGAAATTATTTCCTCTGCATAAATTCATTCATCATAATGAATTGATCAATTATGAAAAACCACGATCAATGTATGAAGCAAGCCAAGAAACTCCCCTCATAAATTTAATTCTATGGTTGACTGATAACCAACCACCTTACATTCTTTCGACCAATCACAAGCCAGTTTCCGATAAAAACTCTTCCATATAATAATCCTATAATACCAATATTTTTACCGAATCGATGTAGTTTTTCAAACTTTTCTGGTAAGAGGTCAGCATTAGATCATGAATAATTTGAGTTCCATTTCATTAGATTCATCCTATGAAAAATAGAATTAATGAGTATAAAATGGGAGTGTGAAATCATATTCTCATAAAACTATTGAAGTCTAGTACGGGCCTAAGTTACACGATAAAAGTTAAACTGGGTCTAAATTCTATAAATAAATTCTTCAAATACCAACTTGATTGAATCTTACCAGCCTGAATACACAAACCAATGTTATATTAGCACAAGATCGTCAAAAGTAAATAAGCATATTTTTTGTGTATGATACACCATCCATCATTTTCTTGCTAGCAGCCATTTTCTAAGACAGAACTCACAAAGCACTGTCAACCAATAAGAAAAGAGCAGGCGGGGCATGAAGGCGTGTCCAAGTCAAATCTGAAACATCACCCGTCAACTGCTTCCACCTACTGGTTGAATTTGGAAACTTTTCTACACTATGTTTTCGGCCATTTTGATCGTAGGCGGAGCTTGGAGGCGTGTCCAATGGGAGTCAAAGCAAGTCACCCTATTGCTACTGCCATCTGCTGGCTGAATTAGAAACTATTTCGAATGTTATTCACGAAAGTTGGGTAGAGCAGTGAAAATGTCTGAAATCTTCAATTTGCTTGTTATAGAGTTTCCGATTTTTTGTTGAAACATCTTTATTTCCACTAAAATGAAATATTTATTATGATTCCCAATATTTTTCTGTGAAAAATTTATTAGCCTATTCCTTCCCTTATGTGCTTTCAAGCAAACTAATAAAATAAATTAATTAAAATTTCAATATTCTAATGATAAAGTACGGTACAATGTGACAGTTTTTCTCAATGTAGATAGCCTTTAGTTATTTTGTATAAATTTCTGTAAGCTTATGCTTATCACGTATCCAATTTAATTATTACGTATCTGATTTTATTATCATTTGTCTTTGTTCTCAATGTATTTTTTGGCAAATAAATTCAATTCAATACATGAAAATACGAAACAATACATTGGGATGCAATAAGCAAGTGCCTATAATCCTTTTTGCCACACCAGACACCACAAGCAAGATTGGGATTGCTTATGAGAAAAATGTGAACATGCAAGGCAGCTTGAATCATGTTTGGCTTTTAATATATTAGAATACAGAATGTTGGATTGTATTTGTCTGGTAATGAGGGGGGCGCCTGCCAAAATCTCACACAGGGCGCTAAAAACCACGTGAGGCCCAGGACAGTCTCTGATTTTGAAATATATGCTTATGATTCACAATATTCAAGTTTATACTAGCTTTCTCATTTGTCATTCCAGGTACAATCCAGAATTGAGCTCAGTTCGCTACACACAATTTTTCCCCGAGAAGTATCTGGAAGGAGCTTATGAGATGGAAACCCATATGGGCCCACTATCAAGGATGCAAAATAAGGGGGTTTGGAATATGACCCTGTGTAAGTTTGTTGGTATAGTCTCTGGTCGAGCAAAGAAGACATTCTGACAAGATTGGAAAATTACTCCAGCTCGATAAATATTGATTAAAAAATTATAGATATGGTATCAAATTGTAGGAAACATTCTGATCTACAATTTGAGAACAAATTTACAATTTTTGAAACAATATTGATCGAGCTGGAGTAATTTTAACATTTTGCCAGAATGTCTTCTTTGCTCGACCAGACTAAATTCAGCCTGAATAAATTTGGGCTCTATATACTCTATTTAATTACATTAATTTTTTAGAAATTTATTGCATTAGAGAAATATTATAGGTATATAGGTACTAACATTCTCTCATAAACGTTTAATAAAATTATTGCAAAAAAAGGATAAATAGGATATGACTATCTGGATAAAATGGTGATGTCTACATGGAACTACTGGAATATACCAAAATAAGATTGAAAATAAAATGATTATCATGAATATAATAGGGGTTTCAAATGATAATCATTAAGATTAGTATATTGGGTAACTTAGTCTGAATCAAATTATATTTTCCAAAGGTTCAATAGAAATAACACTCAAAAATTTAGAAAATTTTGAATTAACTTGGTATATTTGGAGCAAAATTAAATCATAGGCATACTTTCAAGAAGTTATTATTTGTAGAATTTTGATTGATGTTGTGGAACTCCATGATTAAGTAAAACACTAATTGATGTTGTCAATAATTGATACTGATATAATAGTAATCTTAATGATAAATAAGTGGAATAAACAATATCAACCAGTGTTTCATTTCACAGGAAGTCATTGTAGACCTACTGTAGATTCTTTGAGATACAGCTGACCCTTCCTCCTTATAGGAGAGGTACCATATATAATAATATTATAGATATATTATAGCTTTAGCATATACCTAATAATGTTAAAGGTAGATATGGAGGTACCAAATTTCATCATTATTTAGTAAAAAATGTAAACTCAATGAAAATCTTTATAATAATTGAATATTATTGAATTTGGAACTGTTTTTCTGCAAAATGTTCTAAACTTGAATTTTCCAGACAACTACATGCAAACCACTACCATAAGTCGACCAAAAGACGCAAAAAATCTTAAAGTGAGAATTGAAGTGGATAAAATCGGAAACATGGATTTACATGTTAGTAATTTGCTCAGGGGAAGGAGTGTGCTGGGTAAGTTGAATGATTCAGACTATTTTTAATTTATTTTATGTTCTGTAATTTTTTGACGATATGAAAACTGTACAAAGGATAAATATTTTTATAAATAATATGAATTTCTCAACTGGGTAGGGCCTACTCCTATTTTTAAAAAATAACTTTGCAAATATTTTCTTCTCTTTCCAAGTAATAAATAATCAGTAAAAAGTTATTTAGGCTACAGACTTACTTTGAATCTATTTCAAAATTGTCATTCACAAACAAACTACAAAAAATGATTTGAGCAAACTACAAAAATGATGATTTAAAATCATTCATCTGAGCACTTTCGAATCATTTCAAAGAATTCTAGGGCAATTGAAAATCTCTTATAGATCATTGAAAATGATTTACGGTCCTTATTTATTTGGGCAAAATTATGATTTACTATCTAAGTTACTAATGCGACGTTCACACCGGAATGTTAATAACTTTTATATAATAGATTATTATATAACTTTATTATACATTATACATTATTATACATTATTAAATAACTTTTATATAATACATTATTTAATAATGTATAGTTTAATAAGTTATATAATATATAAGTCTTTATAATAGTTTGTTATTAACAAATGTTATTAACATTCCGGTGTAAACATGGCATTAGAAATGCTTTGAGAAGCACTATACCAAATTATTTGATGAGCTCTTCATAATAATTTAAAATCATCCATTAAGGCACTTTCAAATAATTTTGAAGGATTCTAGAGGAATTGAAAATCCCTCATAGATAATTGAAAAAAAAGATCTACAATCCTTTATTAGAGCAAAACTATGATTTACAAACTCATTTAAAATGCTTCAAGAAGCACTTGTGAATAATTTTATAAATTATATAGTAAACCTACTATGACTATAATAATGATTAAAATTTCAGAGGGAATCATGGATAGGATAATCAACGCAAGTTGGAGACCTGGATTCGCTGTTATCAGACCGCTTATCAACGATATAGTGAGCACAGCCTTTACGGACATATTCAACAAAGCTTTCAATAATCTGAACATCTACGCCATTTTACCATCGCCTTGAAGTACTATATGCCATCAAATGTGGACTAACAACAGATCAAAACTAAGCAGATCAAATTCCTAAGAGCTTAACTTGATGCCATCAAAATTTTAATAAATATTTCAATTCTACCATTTTATGCTGCCATCAAATGTGGGCTAACAACATATCAAAATGAGGAAAATCAAAATCCTAAAAGCTTAACTTGTTGCCATCAAAATTTTAAATAAATATTTCAAATCTGCCAGCACCTTGGAGTTTTATGCTGCCATCAAATGTGGGCTAACAATAAGTTACATCAAATGAAGAAAATCAAATTTCTCTAAGCTCAACTTACTGCTATCAGAATTTTTAATAAACATTTATATCACATTTGAGTGATATTTTTGGCAACTAGATCAAATTGAGGCACATAAAAATAAACAATTACATCAAATCGAGGGACATGAAAGTTTTGAGCAAAAGAATATCAGAATGTTTTGAGCGGAATCAAATAATAGTGAAATATCAACATGTTTCGAGTGAAATTAAATTAGAAAATATCTAAATGTTTAGAGCAGAATCAAATTGGGAATTACCAATATAGTGTTTTTAGTCGGATCAAATTGGAGAATCTCTAATAATGTTTGGAGCGAAACCAAATTTTGATGTATAGAAATGTTCTAATATAATAAATAATGATGGTAGGATTCTAGGATAGCTCATAGCAGTATTGGTTTTATGCTTTACAATGGAATTTTCCCTGACAATACTTTTTTTAATGTTGTGAATTTTGCAAATCAAGAAATTTGCATTATAATGGTATTATTTAAAAAAAACTGTTACCATAAATTATAACAATAATAATTATCAATTAGATTGAATGCTTCAACTTTACAATAATTATAATATTATGTTAATTATCATATTCATACTGCATATGATTTACATCTAGCATAGAAGAGAATGCTTGTTGGAAAAAATCAAATACAGTAATATTAAAGAAATGAATGCAAGTGTAAAGTGTAAAAGACAGTAAATAAATTAAGATAGTCCTAGAAAATTAAATATTAGCTCAAATAAGTGTGTTATTGTATATAGTTTTTATCTTAGTCTGCAGATTATGCAAACCTAATAATATTCGAAAATAAGTATGTAATAAATATGTATTTTATGATATTCTGCAATACTCTACCTACAATACAATTTAAAGACCTACAAGATTTTTTTGCAAAGTTTCATTATTTCAATAGGAGTAATATTCAGGTTTTGAAAAACCTTTATCAAATATATTATTATTTTTATGATAAAATATGTTTATACATATAATAATTGAATTCTCATCACCATTTTTTCAAATAAAATTTATGGATATCTCATTAAGAGTGAACATATTAATCGATTCAAAATATAATTTATTTCTGCATTTGTTATATTGTAATTGTATCTGTAATTGTTATATTGTCGACGAAAATTTCAATAGATAATGAAAAAATTCTCTTTAAAATTTGGATGTAATTTCAATTGGTACCTAGTTCTTCCAAAATGGTTTGTCATATAAAAGTATTTTGTTTATTCATTTGCTCCTTATCCGTTGTTATATTACCATTGAACCTAATTACTTCAATTTTTTTTTATAAAATGATCAATATGATACAATTTGTGAATAGTCGATTTTCAATGTCTTGTATACCAATAAAAAGTATTATATTGTATTGAATCGTTCTGTATCATATTGAATCGTTTTGTGCTTATTTAATGTTTCAAATTGTTGATTGAAAAGTTGAATTGAATTGAATGATTGCCTTTATAGTGCGGAGTTGGGACTCTAGGTCCTCTCTACCACACAACCCTATACCCCTATACAACACAACCGTAGGGTTCACAGATATAGGGAACTGAAAACTTCTGTTTTTGGCAAATATTTCCTCATTTAGCAAAATTACCTCTCTCATCACCCACACATAGTCCTAGAAGCCCATGAGTGCATAACCCCCAAAAGAACTAATTTTACAGAAAATTAAACTTTGAACTTGGGGCTATTTGAAATAATTGATGAATAAAATTAAAAAAATACCCTTTTTTAAAACTTTAAAAGTATTATTTTAAAGTTAAAAAAAGGTAGCTATCTGATTTTTTCATTTTATTTATCAATTATTTTAAATAGTCCCAAGTTCAAAGTTTAATTTTCTGTAAAATTAGTTATAATATAATCTCAATTTATAGTAAAATGTTAATTAATATTGGATTATGTGGGGAACCTTCGCCGGGGGTTTGGGGAAAATTTTGGAAAAATGTAATTGAAAACTCTTGTTTTTAAACAATATAAAATTTAAAACCTTATCATTCTTTGTAATTTAAATCTGTAGTTTTTAATTCGATTTATTTATTACATATACAGGGTGTTTCAGGAGAAATGGGCAATACTTCTCAGGCATATTTTTTCACCAATTAGAGAAAAAAGTTCCATGAGACTCACTCCCAAAAACGTTTTGTTATCGAGATAACAATGGCGGAAAATTGACATTTTTCAAAAAATATTAATTTTTCCGTAAAATTAGCGACGGAATTCAATGGAACCTGTTAAAAATTTGTTCAACGATTATTGAAATAATTGAGGAAACATGCTAAAAAGACATATTAATAATTAACGGTATAACTGGATATGGAATTTATAATTTTGTAATTTTAATAGATGGAGGGGGTTTCTCTAAATAGAAAACTTTTTTGTATAGCCTAATTAATCATAGAACAAGACTTCAGAAACTGTACAAAACAATAATTCAACACCTATAGGAGAGACAGGCTGTTGATGCGACGTTTGCTTACTCATCAATTATTCCTTTATTTTACATTTACTATTACAAGCTGTTCAAATCCAAATATGGTGAAAAAAATTTACAATTTCGAGGCGCCCCCTAGGCCGCGGCGTCCAAGTCAATCGCCTCGGTCACCTCGCCCACGCGACGGCCCTGAGTAGATTCACTTGATTCGCATCCAATTTGCTAAAATTAAATAGGAAAAAAATACATGGAAACAAACTCTACAAGTCTTCTAATTTCTACTACATCACTTAATATTTTTTTAAAATTTTTCAAGCAAATTTTCATGTTGCTGTTCCATCTCAGTGATTACGTAAGCTATAGTCTGTCGAAGCAAATGAGACATTCTGGCAAGATAGGAAAATGACTCAAGTTCGGTCAATATTGGTTTAAAAATTATGAATTTGGTCTCCAATTGTAGATCAGAATATTTCCCACAATTTGAAACCATATTTATTATTGTTGAACCAATATTGACGGAGCTGGAGTCATTTTCCCATCTTGCCAGAATGTCTCCTTTGCTGGGGCAGACTAAACACGCATGAACGGATTCAATGCCAGATATTAAATTAATTTATTGTTCAATCACGTAAACACGATTCAAAGTTTTTATATATTCTGAGAAGGAATTGCTTACTTGCCGTATCTAGATAATAAAATGAGAAATTACCGAAAATGATTTATCCTTACTGGCGGCTCGTGCCCACGAAACAGGTGAAGTGCCCGTATCTTTTTACTGTACAGTACTTCACCTGTTTCTTGGGCACGAGCCACCAGTGATTTTCAGTGAAGATTGAAAATTAAATGTAGAATATTTAAAAATGTAGAAATAAGAAATGTAGAAGACAGAAAAGGTAAATTAGAAATATACCTAATTAGAATAATCCAACTTTAATCCTCTAAAATCTATCGATTAATTTCAATAAAATAATACTCAAACAATGAAAACAATAACAAAAAACTGAGAAAATAAAATCTGTGGGGAATTTCCAGTACAATAAATTGTCTGTCCATGCAATTTGAAAAAGGAAGCTTGATGAAATTTCAGGCTAATACAGAATTTTTCTTTATTTTTCTTTTAAAAGGTTGCCCAACTCAAAGAATGATGAGCAAAAAACTTGTTTCCTGAATTATTTTTATATATTATTTTTAAGGAACCAACTTCACTCCAATACTATATTACTATACATGTTACTCTTCTCTATATTTAGTATACCTATATCGTAATTGAACTGTTTTATAGTCAGGTCGAACAAAGAAGACCTTCTGGCAAGATGGGAAAATGACTCCAGCTTGGTCAATATTGGTTCAAATATTATGAATTTGGTCTCAAATAATAGAACATAATGTTTTCTACAATTTGAGACTAAATTTATAATTTTTGAACCTATATTATACAAACTGGAGTAATTTTTCCATCTTGCTAGAATGTCTTCTTTGCTTGGACAGACTATACCTATATCATCATTTTACTGTGTTCAGCAACATAAATTAAAAACAATTCCAAGTATTATGAGCACTTCCGAACAAGATTTTTTTACTACGTCACCTGCATAAACTTGATTGATAAAAAACTGGATAAAGATAGAGTCTTCCAAGCGAAGAAGACCCTCTGTCAAGATGGGAAAATGATTCAAGCTCAGTCAATATTGGTTTAAAAATTATAAATTTCATCTTAAATCGTAGGAAACTATTTGATCTACTATGAAGATCACATTTATAATTCTTGAACAAATATTGACCAAGCTGGAGTAATTTTCCCATCTTGCCAGAGTGTCTTCTTTGCTTGGACAGACTATAGATTCGATGAATAAAATTAACGTCTTTAGACGCTGGACGAAGCGTCTACCTTGAAGCTTTGCCAAGGCAGCATTCAGCGGTGGAGATTTTTTCCGAGCTTCCGAGAGCCAAAGAAAAGAATAATATTCATTAATTTATTTGTTTTATTACAATAATACAACAAGGAATGAAGGGCATCACTGATAAATTAATTATTGGTCTGATCTTTGTTGATCGAGATATTCCTTGATTTTGAAAGGGCATTTGCATGAAAAAAATATAAATAAATAACAAAATGTGAATTAATGATTAACAACAACAATAACAGTGATTGACAAATATCAATCAATTTGTTAATTTAAACAAATAATTATTAATTTGTGACAAAGGATTTCTAGGTGTTTAGAGGTGCGGAGATTTTCTTCCGAGCTTCCAAGAGCTAAAGGAGAAATATTGATTGATGAAATCTTTGTTTCAGAGATTTCTGGATTTTGAAATGTCCATTGCATAAAAAGTATAAATGAAGTACAAAATATAAATAATAATAGGTAATTCACAACAACAACAAAAGGCTAATAATAATAGAGTAAGAAAGCAACAATAATAGAGTAAAAATAATCAAAATTAAATTAATTAATTAATTGAAGCTTTCTTTTGATTGAAAAAATTGAAGATATCTAATTCAAATTTTAGAATTTTAGATTGAATATCCAAATTTAAATAGAAGGTATAGAAAAATAATTTTACTGTAGATTTTTTAAGTTAATGTCCATTATCAAAGATATTAGTAACCCATAGAAAGCAGCAAAACATTGAGTGGAATTTTGATTGAAACTTTTGCCTAAAAAGTTGAAAAGAAGCATTGATTGATTAAATTCGCAATCTTCTCGATCCGTTACGATAAAAGTTCAAAAAATATTAAGAAATACTCCGAGGTATTAAGAAAAATCAAAATTAATTGTAAGTTAAAATTAATGAGTGTTGTAATTATAAAAATTAATATACCGTAACTTATCTAATCTATTTTTCAAGTATTTTTCATTTCAAACATATACGTTTCTCCAAGTTATTTCGAAATACGTGGTGTTCTGTGTTCAAAACAGTATAGGTACAAGAACAAAGATTATTCATTAGTTTTATCATTAATTTTGCTACACACTCATTAAGTTTTTACAAACAATTCACTCAGAAGAGGATGATGAAGTAGGAGAAGAAGAAGAAGAAGAAGAAGAAGAAGAAGAAGAAGAAGAAGAAGAAGAAGAAGAACCCATACACAAAGTTATAAGCGGAACAATAATTATTATCACTTTACCAGGTACAGGAATTGATAGAAAATGATGTAGAGGTCACTGATAAGGCCGTGACTTATACTAAAAAATAAATTTAAATTTATGTCCGACAGCTTATATGTTAGTTGAAATGTTGTTAACAAGATTTCAGCTAGATAATAATGATCATTAATTTGATAAATCTCACAAGTCATCACGTTACAAATCTAACTTCCTTATCCTTATCAATATAGATATTAGGTAGCTTTTATCATGTGTGATATCTTGTAGTAGTTTCCTGAAAATTTCATGGATTTATTTTAATATTAAATTAAACTCATTTTTTTAAATACACATTGTTAAGAGCACCAGGAATATTAATCCCATTATTTACCTCAACATTTATAGTGGACTATGAAAATTTAATTTGTATATTGATTGACTAGCCGGCAGGCTCGCTTCGCTCGCCTTCTCCGCCTAGCCAGGGGGCTACGCCCCCTGGACCCCCGACAGTATAGGCAGTGTAAGTGAGTCATACAGGCTCGCTTCGCTCGCCTGCAAAACCTCTGTCAGTGTCAGCTAAGACAAACAGGCTCGCTTCGCTTGCCTGCAAACTCCGTTCAGAAGGGATTCGAAATTTATTGAACACAGCACTTCTACACCTAATATGGACCTGTTTACCTAATTTCAACATTTTATGCCAATTTGTTCTAGAAAAATGTAAGAAAAACTTCGAAAATTCCAAGAAATAGTAAAACGCTAATATTAAGCGCAACCTTGGGAAGTATATCGGACATAGTTTGAAACTTGATTCAATATCTTCCAAATTAGTTCATCTATAATCTCGCTGAACCATTGAATTTACAGTAGGGATTGGTCGTATAAAGGCGGAAGATATGCAACCCGCAACACATCTACAATTTTGAAAACCTGATTACTGGCGTAATCTTCAACGGATTGCAAAAAAATATTTTAACACAACATTTCTAGACCTTATCTGAACCTGCCCACCAAATATCAACATTTTCTACCGATTGGTTCTCGAAAAAATGAGGAAAAGGCCGAAAAACTCTAGAAAAACTAAAATATTTGGCGTATCCTTGAAAAGTTTCTAAAATCCGATTTTAGCGCGCGTCTAAACGTCCAACTGAACATGCCTGCCAAATTTGAACGCATTAATCCCATTATTTACATTTCAACATTTATAGTGGACTATGAAAATTTAATTTGTATATTGATTGATATAATATTTACCTTGTTCCAAGTATATCTAGGTATAACTTAGTTCGCGAAAGTTGAGAAGACATGCAGTTATCGTCAATATTGGTTCAAAAACTATAAATTTTGTCTCAAATTGTAGGAAACATTCTGATGTAAAAATTGAAAATTCGTAATTTCTAAATCGAGCTGGCGTAATTTTCCCATTTCGCTAGGATGTCTTCTTTGCTTGAGCAGACTATACAATCTGAAGTTTGTATCTTTTTAGTTTGTATTTTTTTAAAGTTTGTATCTTTTTAGTTTGTATCTTTTTAAAGTTTGTATCGGTGAGCTATAGTTGCCGCCAAAAAGTTAGACGGTTTCGTCTGTCTTTTGTACGTGACTTGATGTTACCTACCGACAGCTGATGTAAAGTCTCTTATGATTTTAAATACATCATCTTGACATAACTAATATAATCTAATCTCATCTAATCTAGCATGAATAATCTAATCTAAATGACAACCCTAATTGACATCAACAGCTGTTGGAGTGCAAAAAGTGCAGACAAAACAGCCTAACGTTTTAGCGAAGGCCTATATATTTCTCGAAAGCCTTATTTTTTTAGCGAAAGCCAATATTTTTCTCTAGGTATCCTAGGATCAATTGAAATGAAATGAACCTTCTTTAACGAATCATTTTGTAAGTGAATAATATTGAAACCTGCACACTCCGCTTCATCAATTTTTTATAATAGTAGTCTAGGCTATAATTAATAAATGAAAAGACAAGATATTGTCAAACCACTGATTTATTAGAAAATCGAGATACCGGTTTCGGTTGTTACACCATTATCAATCTCTGGTAAACTAAAACTTAACGCACAGAGCAGCAGTATTTATACTAACGGTGAAGCACCGCTATTGGTCGACGCTTGAGCCAATGACCGTGAACGTCTGCCATTGGCCTAGACAAGCTCCTCCCCGATTAGCGGTTCATTCATACATTACAAAATGGCGTTTCAAACAGAAAATACAATTTAAGATCGATAAATAGCTATAGTAACCTACAAAATCAGAAAAGTGTAGGCTTATGTACTGGGTTCGCCAATGAAGTGGGACGATTTGAATAAATAACAGATTGTTTAAGAAATTGTATTTTTGTAATTTTTTCATCATAAATAGAAAGTAGAAATGTAGCCATTTAGTGTACAATAAGTGAAAAATCATTTTTTAAATATATCATCTTCGGATTGTCCTCCATTGGAATCTATGCACTTTTGCAGTCGGGCCTGGAAGTTTCCCGTGACATTTCACAGCATATTGAGTGGTAGGTATTATTCCTCCAATCTCATCTCAAATCCGTTGTTTTAGAACTGGGATAGTTCTGGGTAGATCGCTTTGAAAAACTCTCGTTTTTAAGTACGGTAGCCCCATAGTAAAAGTCACAGGTTGATAAATCTGGAGAGCGAGGGGACCAAGGGATATTCCCGTTTCGAGAAATGACGCGGCTTGGAAACAAAACATTCACAGCATTCATGGCAATTCTCGCAGTGTGGCTTGTTGTCTCATATTGTTTGTTCATTCAATAGTGAACGGGCGAGTTCTGGTGTAAGAAAGTTATGAATCATTTCGATGTAACGCACAAAGTTATAAGTCACAGCAAATCTACCCGTTTCTTTCAGGCCCGGCTGCAAAAGTGCATAGATTCCAATGGAGGACATTTGGAAGATGTTATATTCAAAAAAATGATTTTTGATTTTTGTAGGCTACACTAAATGGCTACATTTCTACTTTCTATTTATGATAAAAAATAACAAAAATACCATTTCTTAAACAACTTGTTGCTTATTCAAATCGTCTCACTTCATTGGCGAACCCTGTATACAGGGTGTTTCAGGAGGAATGTGCAATACTTCTCAGGCTGATTCCTTACACCAAGTAGACAAAAAAGTTCCATGGGACCAACCTCCAAAAACGCTTTGTTACCGAGATAACAATGGCGGAAAATTGAGATTTTTCAAAATATATTAATTTTTCTAATTTTTTAGATGCTTTAATGAGGTTCTAAAATAATCAATTCCTATGTAAAATTAGCTGATGACATTTAATGAAACCAGTTCCAAGTTTGTAACTTCAACGGTTATTGAGATAATTGGAAAAATATGCTAGAAAACGTCATTTTTCAACAATAAGGGTTATAACTGGATAAGGAATAATGAAATTGTATTTTTTATTAATGGAAGTTGAAGAGAGTCGGATTCTAAAGAAAAAGTTAAATGGCGGCGATTGTGTAAATCTTACCCAAATATCAGAAATAGCGATCAAAAATCGAAAAATCGCTACTAAATACAAATTCATCACTTGTGCTATGTTTTGTCAATTTTGCGATTTTAGATCGCCATTTCTGAGATTTGGGTAAGATTTACACAATCGCCGCCATTTAACTTTTTCTTTAGAATCCGACTCTCTTCAACTTCCATTAATAAAAAATACAATTTTATTATTCCTTATCCAGTTATAACCTTATTGTTGAAAAAATGGCGTTTTCTAGCATATTTTTTCAATTATCTCAATAACCGTTGAAGTTACAAACTTGGAACTGGTTTCATTGAATGTCTAATTTTACATAGGATTTGATTAATCTAGAATCTGACTGAAGCCTCTAAAAAATTAGAAAATGAAATATATTTTGAAAAATCACAATTTTCCGCCATTGTTATCTCGGTAACAAAGCGTTTTTGGGGGGTGGTCCCATGGAACTTTTTCGTCTACTTGGTGTAAGGAATCAGCCTGAGAAGTATTGCACATTCCTCCTGAAACACCCTGTATAAACACATGCTTCTATTCTAGGTATAAAACTCATCAGAAGCGATGCAAAAAATCTCGAACACAAAAACGCAGAGACTGAGTTAATGCTTAATGGGTTCATATTAAGTCAGTTTGGTTCATAGCCTCAACCAAAGCCTTCATAAATGCCCACTTATCATAATTATTGTTACAACATAAGACTCATGCTAAGCTCAAAAAACTCACGGACGCCATCAAGTTTCTGCACTTGAACATAGGAAAAATTCGAAAATAATTACTGTTTGGCTACAGAACTTAGGAAGTTCAACCCATACTTATAACACAAAAAAATCAAGTCATCTATCTACAACTCAAAAGAGGGTTCTAATGAATGGTTGTAGTTTAAACGGGTTTTCTTCTTCTTCTTCTTCTTCTTCTTCTTCTTCTTCTTCTTCTTCTTCTTCTTCTTCTTCTTCTTCTTCCTCTTCTTCTTCTTCTTCTCCTCCTCCTTCTTCTTCTTTTCTTCTTCCTCTTCTTCTTCTTCTTCTTCTTCTTCCTTCTTCTTCTTCTTCTTCTTCTTCTTCTTCTTCTTCTTCTTCTTCTTCTTCTTCTTCTTCTTCTTCTTCTTCTTCTTCTTCTTCTTCTTCTTCTTCTTCTTCTTCTTCTTCTTCTTCTTCTTCTTCTTCTTCTTCTTCTTCTTCTTCTTCTTCTTCTTCTTCTTCTTCTTCTTCTTCTTCTTCTTCTTCTTCTTCTTCTTCTTCTTCTTCTTCTTCTTCTTCTTCTTTCTTCTTCTCTTCTTCTTCTTCTTCTTCTTCTCCTTCTTCTTCTTCTTCTTCTTCTTCTTCTTCTCTTCTTCTTCTTCTTCTTCTTCTTCTTCTTCTTCTTCTTCTTCTTCTTCTTCTTCTCCTTCTTCTTCTTTCTTCTTTCTTCTTCTTCTTCTTCTTCTTCTTCTTCTTCTTCTTCTTCTTCTTCTTCTTCTTCTTCTTCTTTCTTCTTCTCCTTCTTCTTCTTCTCTTCTTCTTCTTCTTTCTTCTTCTTCTTCTTCTTCTTCTTCCTCTTCTTATCCTCCTTCTTCTCCTTCTTCTTCTTCTTCTTCTTCTTCTTCTTCATATTCGCAGCTCAGTGATCGTCAGCAAATTAATCACCGATTTTGGCTAATTGCAGTTTGCATAAAAGGATGCAACAGATTATGACTAAGCTTTGTTCTAATGTGTATATATTAATTAATGGTAGGGAGTGTTGGCAGGAAAATTTGCAGTATAATGATGTGGGTAGGGAATAGAAAGAAGGGGGTGAAACATTTGAAAAAGAAGGGGGACGCGGAAGATCAAGGAGTGGTGCGGAAATGGATGAAGAAGAAAAAGAGGTTAATAAAGGAGAATGATGATGATGATGATAGATGATAATCAGGTTGATGAACAGAATAAGAGAACGAATAGGAGAATAAGTGAAACAAAAGAAGTAGATCGTAGAATGAGGAATACGATCGAGGAGGAAGAGGAAAAGGAAAGGGAAGAGGCGAAGGGTGGTAGAAGGGGAAGGAGAAGGAAGAGTAGAAGGAGAAGAATCTGAAAAAACTTACAAAGGAGTTTTCAAGAACAAGGAGGAAAGAAGTACAGGCATAATTGGACGTAGTTATAATAGAAAGACAAGGAACCAATCCACAAAAATAATAAAAATCTGGTTTTTCAATATTTGGGTTGATAAACCCCATAACTGTTTTGGATGAAAATAAATCACTGGAATCAACCCTTATGGCAATTATGTGGATTGGTTCCTTTCTGCAAAACGAATATCCTACTTTATGAGTTATGCAGAAAGAACCAACAATCACCATGGAATGGGAAATTTTATTATTAGGAACCAGACTAAAATTTAAGTTTTTTCAGAGAAAAATATCCTATGAAGCTAATTTTCTAATCATTGATTACTATCATACAGAGAAGTGTTCTGCCAAAATTCCACACCCCTATCCGTCTTGCTTCCCTCCCAACACACCCTTAAAGTTTCCATTTGCAAGGATTTATTTCATTGAATGTATCTCAGCAACCATTGAAGATAAGATATAAAAATTCTCCTCATTATTTAGAAAATTAAATTTACTTTTTTTATGTCATCACCATTTCACTATAGCTTATTTGGTTCAGGAATTATTTGCATGGCAGTATGATAGAAGCCCAAATAGGTACAGACTTCTGCCTAAGAATGTCATTCTTTCGCTAATAAAAGTAAACTGGGGAATGTCTAATATGAAACATGTAGAGAATTTTAAGAAACCTACTTCACAAATAAAAGAAACATTTATTTTGTTAAATTTAACGTCTTCTTCGAATTTAACCCCTCTTGCTCCCCAGAGCCCCTCAAAGTTCCATTTGCGAGGATTTTTTATATTGAATTTATCTCAGCAACCATTGGAGATAAAAAAACATTTTTTCTCATTATTTAGAAAATTGAAAATGCTATTATTTTCCAAATAAAGCTTTACCGGTTCGTTCTACTGAAAAATGTCTAATATAATGTTGTAGAGCTTTCAAGACCTACATTTTGGATTATAGAAACATATATTTTGCCCAAATGTAAGGGGAGGAAAAGTCCGTCAATATGCGATAAATACCCCCTGGCATGCCAAAATACCACGAATTGAGGAAAATTCATACGGAAATGATACATTTGGGGAGAAAAATTATAAAGCTGATTTTCTCCACATCGATAACTAGCATATCGACAAGTGTTCTGCCAAAAGTCCCACCCTACCCCTCTTGCTTCCCCCAGCAGCCCCCAAAGTTTCCATTTATATGGTTTTATTATATTGCATGTATCTCAGCAAACAATTAAAGATAGAAGAACAAATTTCCTCTCATTTTTTAGAAAATTTAATTCTCTTCATTTAATGTCTTTACCATTTCACTCTATAGTCCATTCACGATCACTTGAGACGAAATAAACAAACCTTTTGCGTGTGTATGCGTGTAATGGAAGGTCTTCTTCTATGCGAAAAAGTCTGGTTCAGTTGAACAGCTGACTCTTGTCTGGAGCTGTGATTTGCTACAGTCCGACTTGTCTTTTCTCAAGACTGTTTTCTTGAGCTGTGATTGGCTACAGCTGTTGGTCTGTGGCCGGAAGTTTCGAATAGAAGAAGACCTTCCATTACACGCACACACACTCAAAAAGTTTGTTTATTCCGTCTCAAGTGTTCGTGAATAGAGTAAATTGTGGCTCTTGTGGTTCAGGAGTTATACATGACAGAATGGAGGAAGCCCCCAGATTTATGCCTCAAAATTTCATTCTCTTCCTAATAAAAAATCACAGGATTGTTCTAATGAAAATGTCTCATATAGAGCTTGTAGAAATTTTCAAGACCTACATTTTGAGTATAAGAAACATATATTTTGTTGAAATTCAACGTGAGAAAATGTGCGTCAATATACGATAAGCACGATCTTAGAAGCGCTCGGCGGCTGTCGAAGCGAAGAAGACACTGGCAAAACTGAAAAATGACTACAGCTTAGTCAATATTGTTCCAAAAATGATAAATTTGGTTTCAAATGTTGATGCAAAATGTTTTTCACAATTCGAGACAAAACTTATCATTTTTTGAACATCCTCAAAGAAAATAGGCAGAGAAAATGCATAAAAACAAACAGATATGAAAAAGAAACCGCATAAGTAGGCTACAAGAATCCTACGATGAAGAAAAAACCAACCGAATAAGCACAAGAAAACTACGAAAATAAAAAAGACAAGATGAGCACAAAACACAGAACAGCACAAGAAAGATACAATGAAGAGAAAAACTCAATATGAACAAGAAAAACAAACGGAGCAAGCACAAGAAAATTACGAAAAATAAAACTCGAAACCGAAGAAAATAAGAACAAGAAAGCCACAAAAAATAATAAAAATGAACCGAATAAGCACAAGAAAAAAAAAATGTATATGAACCTTTCTAAATTGATCAGTTACTTCGAATTATCTTTTCTTGGAGTGGAAAACTTTGGATAAAACAAAATTTTATACATAACCTGAAAATTTGTACAATTTATTATGTGACTAAATTAGGAATAGAAGAAGTTTTAAGCAATAGCCTGTTTTTTCTTTCCGCATATCTTGTATATTTGTACATAAATAAAATAAATTAATAAAAAGACAAAGGAAACGCTGAAGGGAAACGAATAGAATAAGCAGAAGAAAACTACGAAAGAGAAAAATAAGCACAAGAAAACTAAGAAAAAGAAAAATAAGCACAAGAAAAACAGGAAGAAGAAGGGGAATAACTTGTTTCTTCTAATGACGCGCGTTGCCTGAAACATGATGCAGAAATTCTTCAACATTAATTTTCATCCAGAAGACGCTTCAGTTTCAAGCTGGGACTCAGAGTGGTCAGACGCTTATCAACTAGCTCCTCCCGACTCCATTTTTAATTTATTTTCAATTTTGTTTACCACTCATTTGTAGTTTTGAGCCGGCTAGCAGAATGCATAGTAACGGAGGAGTTCTACTTGTTTTTTTCGCCTTGGTAGCTGTAACAGTTTCGCTGAAGTTGCGTAAGTATTCAAGATCAATGTCAATGTTACAACTGTATCATCTATTATATAAGATAATATAAGTAGCTACTCAACTGATCTATGAAGAAACTGTATCATGTATCATCTATAAGATACTGTTACTCAATTCATCTATTAAGAAACTGTATCATGTATCATCTATAAGATACTGTTACTCAATTCATCTATTAAGAAACTGTATCATGTATCATATATAAGATACTGTTACTCAATTCATCTATTAAGAAACTGTATCATGTATCATCTATAAGATACTGTTACTTAACTCATCTATTAAGAAACTGTATCAAACATCATCTATAATATACTGTTACTCTACTTATCTATAAGATTGATATGATAATTTGAAATTTTAGGAAAACATGTTTCAAATGAATGTTGAAATTACATAATATGGGCCTAGTAAAAATAATATAGTATAGTTGAAATTATATAAGATAGTCTGGTCGAGCAAAGAATACATTCTGGAAAATGGGAAAGCTACTCCAGCTCGATTAATATTAGATTAAAAATCATTAATTTGGTTTCAAATTGTAGGAAAAAATCTGCTTTACAATTTGAGACCAAATTAAGACTAAATTGGTTTGAAAAAAATTGAAATTTTAGTCTTTAATTGTAGTGCAAAATGTTTTATAAAATTTAAAACTCGACTCATCTAAAAGATGTTATGATGATTTCTAATAATTATTTAAGTTAGTGAGTTAAGAAATAACTTAATATGTTTCAAATTAATGGTGTATGTTAATACTTCTATTGTTGTAACCGTATTTATTTGAGATCAATGTAAATGATCAAATAATGTTATAAGTGGATGTAACTTGATTTGGCGGTTGGCAAATGACTGTTATAGTCTGTCCAAGCAAAGAAGACCCTCTGGCAAGATAAGAAAATGACTCCAGCTCGGCCAATATTGGTTCAAAAATTGAATTATAAATTTGGTCTCAAAATGCAAGAAACATTCTTATCTACAATTTGAGACTTAATTTATAATATTTGTACTAATATTGACCGAGCTCTAGTCATTTCCCAAGTGAAAACATCAAACAGTAAACATCAATGTATCGATATCTATTATAGTCTGTCCAAGCAAAGAAGACCCTCTGGCAAGATGGGAAAATGACTCCAGCTTGGTCAATATTTGTTCAAGAATTATAGATTTGGTCTCAATAGTAGATCAAATTGTTTCCTACAATTTGATATAAAATTTGTAATTTTTGAACCAGCTCTAGCTACGCTGCTCTAGCCATCACAGCTCCATTCACATAAGTATATTACAGATCTTTAATCTGTTATTAGGGCTACTAATATATAGTAAATCAATAAATAGTCAAATTTACTTGAAACTAAAATGTTTCCTACAATTTGAGATCAAATTTATAATTTTGACCCAGCTTTAGCTGCACTGCTCTAGCCATCACAACTCTATTCACATAACTAGCCTATATTATAGATGTTTAATCTGTTATTAGGGCTACTAATGTATACTAAAGTCAATAAATAGTGAAATTTACTTGAAAATGATTTAAAAAGGGTAAATTCCACTATTTATTGATTCAATATACATTGTTAGCCCTAAACAGAGTAAACATCGATAATATAGTTATATGGATGGAGTTATTATATAGGGCTACCAATGTATAGTAAATCAATAAATAGTCAAATTTACTTGAAACTAACCTAAAAATTATTGATTTGGTCTCAATCGTAGGAAAAATTCTGATCTACAATTTGAGGCTAGATCAATATTTTTTGAACCAATATTGGCCTAGCTGTGGTCATTTTCTCATCTTGCCAGAGGGTCTTCTTTGCTTGGACTGACTATATATAAATTTGATTAAAATCACAATGTTAAAGGAAATGGGGAAAGACCGGCCATTTCTAGATAAGCTATAAATAAAACAGTTTATATCAAATAGATTATTTTAATAATTGATTAATATAATAACTCGTAATTGAAAAATAAATGAAAATCAAACACCCTTCTAAAAAACTCTAAAATTATTAAAACACAGACATGTTTCGGCACATTAGGCCATTCATGTGTTTTAATAATTTTAAAGTTTTTCAAAAGAGTGTTTGATTTTCATTTATTTTTCAATTATTTTAAACAGCCCTAAGTTTTAAAGTTCAATTTTCTAATAATTTGTATCTTACTTGCAGCATCCTACATTTCTCCTTGCAAGAGGAATGATCCTAAGCTGGATCAATGCATTGTCGAGCATGGACAAGCTGTTCTAGAAAGATTCAGTCAAGGTGAGTTGGAATTTGATTAAAAAAAGTTCATTTTGAAAATAAGAAGTTTTAGAATATAAAAATAAGAATTCGTCAAGGCATAGTTCTGCAAAGATATGTATCTACGGCTCAATTCTACAAGTATTATTATTATTCGTATGGCTTTATTTGGTGGGGAGACCAAAAGGTAATTCCACCTCGCCAACATAACCATGTTTCGCCAATAGGAAACATGATAAAAGTATAAATTATTTTCACTGTAATTTAGATTTCGAAGTCCTTCACAATTTAGAAAGTCCGAGAGCACTAAAACACAGGTCAAAACACTAATCCAAGACTGGAAAATACAAGTATTAATTTCAATTTATTTTCCTTTTTTACAGCATATGTAGAGTAAGAATTTACAACAATTAAAAAAAACACCCAAGATGATAAGTAAATGAATATAAAAAAACAACCTTTATATAACTTCCTTCTGATATTTAAATTTGATTGATCCATTCAATGCTTGTATCATCGTAACTCCATATGTCATGTTCATCCATGTGTCATCTCCATGTATCATCCATATAATGCTTATATGTAACTTTTCCTCCCTATAAAACTAACTAGGTTTCTTTATTGCCTAGTATTAGTAAGCATTTCCATTGTCTAAATATTCCAATTTTCTTACTTTCATTGTTTGAATGATTCCAACACACCTCCTTAATGATTGGTGAAATGTAGTTGGTGATGCTTAAATAATTAATAATTTTTGTGTGTTTATCATAATATCGACTCTTAAAAATTCAAAATTGATCAGGAGCTACTGGTTCTTCCGGATCATTTCTTGGAGTGGAGAACCTTTGGCTAGGAACAGAAATTTGGGATGAAACTAAATCTTTTGACTATTTTAATCAAAACTGTATAAAATTTACACTTTTATCAGAGATATTGTGGAACTTATCCATAATTTAGGTAAGAGAAAACAAATGATGTCAGATCCACAAAGTTTATTTAAGTATTGAAACTTGATAAAACTTTTAAAAAATAACAATCAAAGTAGGTACCCTTTTTAAAAAAATATTTTTATTTTACACAACATGTTTCGGCGATATAGCCATTTTCAAGTGTAAATAAAAAGGGTACTTTGATTGTTATTTTTCTAAAGTTTTAACGAATACAGTAGCTCTAAGAAGTAATAAGTATTGGAACTTGAATATGTTTTTTTAAATAAATTTGTGGATCTGATAACAATTGTTTTCTCTTACCTAAAACTGTATAATAACTAAGGGCTATACCGATTCGTTAATTCACTGTGTATGTGTCATTAGATAGATAAATAAATGAGATTAAATTTATTTTTTCAATCAAATTAATGATTACAGGAGAGCCTAAATATGGAATTCCCAGAATGGATCCTATGGATATCACTGAGTTGAAGGTTACCCAAGGAAGCGCCCAAGTGGGATTGGAGCTGACACTCAAGAACATCAAAATGCATGGAATGAAGCACGCCAAGTTCCTCAGTTCAAAGTAAGTTTCGTCCAAAAATTTACAAAAATTATTATTTCTTATTTTGTATTCATCCTACATCAACTGTTAATGATATTTATTTATTCATTCGAAAGAAAGATTACAAGACTATAGAATGTAGATTACTTTATTCTTATTCTTTTGTCTTCATCCTACATGAACTGTTAATAATTTTTATTTATTTGAAAGAAAGAATACAATACTATATATTACGTTATTAAATTTCACTTTAACATCAGTACCCGCAATTCAGTTGCTTGTAGCACGCGTTTCGGGGAACTGAATCACATCTTCAGCGCACAAGGAGTATCTAACTACTGAAGTTTTGTAAGTTGTAACAGTGGTGTTCTGGGTAACCATACCGTAATTACAAAACTACAGCATCTAGGTACTGAGGTTCTTTAACTATAGTATTTTGGGTTATAACTATACCATAGTTACAAAGCCTCAGTATCTATATAGATACTCCTTGTGCGCTGAAGATGTCACTCATAGACCCGAAATGCGTCCGACAAGCAACGAAATAGTGGGTAGCCTAATGTTGTTAAAGAAAAAGTTAATAACGTGATTAAATAAAATTATTGTTGTTGATATGATTCATATTTGTGATTTTATATTAATATGCAGATGCACTTACAGTTCAATTTATTTCGAAAATTAAATATTGTATCATTAAAGTAAAAATTGGGATTTGCAAAGGTAATCAATGAATGAGTGGAGTATTCAAAAACAAAATTATTATATATAGGTATAGTCTGTCTAAGCAAAGAAGACATTCTGTCAAGATGGGGAAATGACTCCTGATCGGTCAATATAAGTTCATGAAGTGTAAATTTGGTCTCAAATTGTAGAAAACATTCTGCTTTACAATTTGAGACCAAATTTATAATTCTTGAATTTATATTGACTAAGCTGGAGTCATTCTTCCATCTTGCCAGAATGTCTTCTTTGCTTGGACCGACTATAGCCTACTTGGTTTGCTAAAGACTTGGAAAATATATTCTATATAACAGCTCTACGTTTTTATTGGATTTTGATTTAGAGTTTTACTCTTGACATTTAGTTTTTTCATGATCAATTCATCAACTGCAATTAATTTAGAACTAGAAGTCTCAATAATATTATGTGAGCATAACCACCATTCATCAAGAATAATTGACTGCAACACTTATGTAATACTGTAAGTATTGAATAAATTATTAATGAAACAGAAACTTATCTTCCTCAACTCTTTCAGAAGTAGGAAATTACACATATTTGAGGATTATTATGGTAATTTAATGACATATTCATATGTTAATGCCTTTATTTACTTCAAGATCCAGTGATGGAAACTGGTTTTTAACTTCCATAACCACTGAACATTTAATAAATATTTTGAACCGATTAACGTTTTCCTAGCAGAAAGGTATAATTTCAAGGTCCCTTATTAATGTACATCGAGAGTGTTGGGTTTTACAAGATAATACGATTCAATTATTCAATTGAATAACTAATATGGTTGATGAAAAAATAGAAAACTGGTTGAATTCAAGTTGAAACAGTAAGCTTATCATTTTTCTTATTGAATTGGTAGGGTAGGGAGTTATTAAATCTATATATTCAAGAATTATTGTATTTATTTTCAAAACATTTAAATCTTGATTATTCACCATTCAATTTTTATACATTATGCTATTTACAAACCTGTCATGATTTAAAACAGCACGTGTGTTCAAATTGTTAAATTTAATGAAATAAAAGACACTGCAGAAAGTGAATTGTACAGTTTATTATTCAGAACGGAATATAAACGGCAGAATTTACATTTATTTTAATGTATCATTTACAATGTATAAAATGTATAATGTAAAATGTATAATTTACATATAATAAAAAATGCATTATTTCAGTGTCTTTTATTCCATTATGAAACGATTGTACAACATTGAAAAAATGTATAATTTACATATAATACAAAATGTATTGTTTCAGCGTCTTTATTCCATTATGAAACAATTCTACAACATTCTACAAACAAAAACAACTCTTCAGTAGAATTTTCGTATAATTTGGGATTGATTTATTGGTTGATTACTATATACAGAAAGTTATATGAAAAGGTTTTCATAAAAGGGTGTATTCAAAGAGAATAGAATTACCAGTAGTTGTTTTCTTTTCTCACTGGGAGTATTAGAGATCTGAGAATAGTATTCCTCCCAACAATAAGTTTTTTTATGACATATCAAAATAACAATATTCAATAATGAATTATTATTGAAGACAGTATCAGGTGAGATGTTGTGATACTTGAACACTGATGATGACGTAAAAACATTGAAACAATGTTTGTACCCATTGAAAATTTTACGTCATATAGACAATATTGTGCTTTTTAATTAATTATTTTGAATTATAATCATTATACACCTTTATTTGTTTCCAGGACAAACCTAGCTAAACGCAATGCTGTTTGGAAATTCGCTCATGATCGTGTTGAAATGATCGGAGACTATTCAGTGAATGGAAAAATTTTGGTGCTGCCCATTAAAGGAGATGGAAAATGCAACATTACTATCAGTAAGCAGAATCAATTCATCTTTTTATAATATAATACAAAATCATACAAATCAGACACATATAGGAATATCAGACAATATAAGATAAGTTGAGTTATATCTATAAATATATTTCAGTGAGAATATTGTCAATCACACACTTTTCTGACATAGAGAAGAGGAATGCATTTGAATCCTGAAGAGGACTATGGCTGAGGCCGCACTGCCGGTGGGTAGAGCCTGGAGGGTGGAGGGTAGTTGGTAAATCTATAGAACATACACACCATCCACAGTAATACATCGTATGAATGGTATGTGGAGGTATGACATCATTCTGTTTTTTGAGGTTATGTTGTCCATATTTAAGAATTTCAAGATGGCAGCTGAGCACATACCATTCATACAATGTATTACTGTGGATGGTGTGTATGTTCTATAGATTTACCAACTACCCTCCACCCTCCAGGCTCTACCCACCGGCAGTGCGGCCTCAGCCTACCAGCCACAGGCTGATTAAAAATATTCACAGTAATATAGGCTTCAGTTCTCATTTATTTTTATTTGTATTTCTTGATGGAAAGAAACACAATTTCCTATTCTGAAGCAGTGTGTACTAGGTTCAAGTTCCTTATTATTTCAAGTTGACACAAGATGATAAAAAATCATAATCAGTCAAAACAGACTGGAAAGTATGTTATTAAAATGTTTTTGTGCGAAAAAACCTTCCTTTCTATCAAGTTATATTGTTCAATTTGATACAAATCTCATCAAGTGTATGGTGTATCTTCTCCAATGTAACATCTTTATGATGTGAATTAGATCATGTATACTGTATTAGGCTACACATATTTTCAATTTCATTTCATAATTTCTTTATTCACAAAATTGTACAATATATGCAATGAATATAAAAAATGTAACAGTTTATTTCAAATAAAATTGATTGAATTGATTGATTGATACAAGGGCTATAATGAGTACAAATGGCTTCTTGTTAGTTTGGTTCTATTTTGCTCTAGAATTTTTCCAGTTCATTAAAAAATCCCAAAGTTTTTGAACATTTTTATTTAGTGTTTCTGATCAGATCTTCATTGTTAACAGTGAACTCAATCAAAATTCAGGATTTTGTAAAGTGAAAAGTGTTTTTTAAAGTTAAAATTGTAATGTAAACATTCATCATCCATCATCATTCATTCACTATGTAGCCTAAACATCATCATCCACTTATCACCTTTGCTTAAAATACTTTATATAAGTCGCAATTGTAACAACAAACAACAAATAATAATAACAATGAGTACATTACAAGGGCTATGTCTGTTATTTCTTACCAATGTGTTTTTGCCAATAGATAAAAAATAAATACTGTCACTATTTCGTTATGTTCACAAGATTAAAACATAAATATCATCTCACTCTGATTTTTCTCCTATGAGAGGATCTTAACATTTTCTCTCTTATTTTTTCCACTTTTGAACATATAAGTGACATTGCAGTCATTTTTAAATAATAACAAATTTTCTGTTTATTTTGCAGCTGACGTGAAGGTTGACTTTGAAATGAACTGGAATCTGATTAAGAAAGACAACGGAAAGGAGTACATCAACTTCACTACCACCGACCTGAAGTTGTCCAACGGCAGAGCTTACTTCAAATTGGAAAACCTTTTCGGTGGAGATAAGGCACTTGGTAAGAAACGCTTGCTTTGGAAGAATCGATGGATAGATAATTATCAGATTGATTGATTGATATATATATATTGATTTATTAATAGAGACAGTATAATCAGTATATATTATATTCTTATGGTTAATAAATAAAATGAAAAAATCAAATACTTTTTAAAAAAACTTTAAAATATTTGTTTTTTTTTTCATTTTATTTATCAATATTTCGAATAGCCCTAAGTTTAAAGTTTAATTTTCATATTCTTATGGCTTTTAATGGTGGGGAGACCCTTACGGGTAGTTCCACCTCGCCAATGTGTACTTATGTGTACGCCAAATAACATGTCAAGCTCTCTAGATTATAAAGTTCATTATACAGTCTCTAAAGATAGATTGATAGTTATTTCAATAAATAAAAATTTGAATCATCCCTACGCTGTAAAGGGGTCAAGAAAAAGAAGAAGAAAAATTTGAATCACTGTACCCGTTTTGTACTTTTTATAAGTATCGTACCCTTTTTATATTAGTTTAAAATAAAAGTACTATAAAAATGGTACTGCGACTTCAATTTTCATTATTTATTAACTTACCATTGATAGTAGCCCTACACATGAAGGAAACACATATAGTTATCAAATTTTACTGAAATTAAAACTTGTTCCTTTTTGAGGGAAAAACACTTGGTGTGAGGCGCTTGCTAATAAAGAATTAATAGATTTAGTTATCAAATTCAACGGAAATTCAATATTTTATTGTTGTTTTAAAGCTTAAAAAGCTACAAAACTTAAGTCAAGTATAACATTGCTTAGCATGAGCGTTACTCATAGGCCCTTAATCAATACCACAGGCCCATAATCAATTATTACTTATTAGGCTACATATGAGGCCCATAATTAAGAGTATACTGCCGGTACTAGAGTTGAATGCATGAAAATAGTCCAGTGGAAACTAGAACAGCAGAGTCCCCCTACACCAACCCCCCCCCCTTCCGACCAGGGGGAAAGACTTTTCCATTTCGTAAGTTAAATTATGAAAATATGAATGAATTTTCATTCATAATCAGCTTTAAATTTCAATATTATTTCTTCAACTTTATGCAAGAATATGTGTACAAATTGTAAGGGTCCAATATTTATTTCTTGTGTTTTAATCGTTTCCAAAATATCAATTTTTTCACATCCACAGTCAGATTGGACTGACAATTCGATCGTTCACAGCTGATCGTTCAACGGTTTACAGCTATTTTGGACTGCTGTTTATCCACTTACAGTTTTTAACTGTCACAGTCCGAACTGACAGTTGATGTGGACCCTTAGCTAATTTCTATTTATTCGTCTGTTGTTTATGAATTATTTATCTTATAGATTTTGTAAAAACTTTTCATATTATATTGTTATATTTTTTAATTTCTACTTTTTATTTTGTTGTATATAAATTATTCCCTTATATATATTTTTAAATTTCGAATATTATTTTCCAGGAGACAACATGAACGCTTTCCTCAACGAGAACTGGAAGGAAGTAACCCAGGACGTGGGACCTGCCCTAGGAAAAGCCATGGGAGAAGTTTTCACCCTGCTAATGTCAAATCTCAACAACGTTGTGTCATACGATAATATCTATCTGCCATCTTGAACGATTCCACCTCTCCCCTAGACTTATCAGATCACCAATCATCAATTCAATTTTATTTAAACGTTGTATTAATAAAGTTTTATTTAAAAACGTCCTAATTCAAATCCTGAACCGACTTTAAAAATTATATTATAATTTTAATCGATTAATTGTCAAGACTTTTGTGTCTTATGACAATAATGTTTATCCGACATCTTCAAAAATTGCATACACATCCCTAGATCATCAGACATCAGGTCATCAGTCATAATTTCAATTATTTATGACAGTTTTCTCATCTATAGATTTTCATAATAGCGCTATGCGTTAACTATTTTAGAACACGTGTAGAAGATTAAACGATTTTATGCTGTTCAATGTGTGTTGTCTTTTATTTATTTAATTTTTGATGTTAACCTCTTATTGAATAATGGTTAAGGATGGAGCGATTGGTTCACTGAAACTGGTAGATCGTAGCCTATTACTGTATGTCTGTATAAGTTGAATAAAGGATCACTATTAGTGAATTATGACTAGAGATAGGTACAGTTTTCCTCAAGAAGATGCAAGCAGGCTTTATCCATTTGGATCCATTTGTCTCGTATGTATAAAAAATTAATACACATGGAGCCTGTCTACTTGAAATGAATTAAATAATGTCATAATGAGTACTTAAAGCTGAAAGTCCAGTCAATTGCATTTTTTTGTAGCCTACAGTCAGAAGATACGACATACAAAAGTGCAAAAATCTACATATAAATACCATACGATACATAAGGCATTCAAGTATATGATACAATACCTTTAAAATGTATTGTTTTGTACTGAATCGTATTTTCCCTGTATATCCTCTTGGTGTATCAAATTGAAAGAAAATAGAACCGGCGATACACAACTTCACACACGATTAGAAAAGAGAAGAACCGAAGTAGGTAATTGATAATAATGATAATTTAAATTTTTTTCTTTGAGTTAGTTCCAACTTTAACTTGGAGACTACATAGAGTGCCGGTATAACACAAGTCAGTAGCAAGCTCGAATAAGAACAGAATATTCTCAAAATTATAAAACCATTTGTCAGACTCAATAATTTATAAGTCTGTAAAATGTAAGTTACTCTTGTACACTGTTAAGGCCCGTTTTCTTGAGATAAATTCTCTTAAACAATATTATTATTGCATGTACCGTACAGCGTACGGTACCTTATCATTATGTAATGATAAATTACCATGATGAATTGATGAGCTGTCAACGCAGACATTATTATCGTTTATTAATTCATGATGTAATTGATAATGATTATTTATAATAATTATTTCTAATTTATAAATATAGGCTACAGCTAATCAGTTTTATACAAAGTCCTCTTATAGACAAAAATTCAATTCAAAGTATTCTCTATTCTATGTTGTAAAAGCTGTAGGCCTATCTCTTTAAACCTTTTCTGGAAAATACTCTACTTTGGATGATAATATTTTGCTGCATTTTTTTCATTCACATTCGACATTGGATTATATAAAATGCATTTATTAAAACAACAATATTAACACACTTTTTCTCGAAGTCAAAGCTCTTGAAAATAAATAATATTCAAAACAGTAAAATTAATTGAAGTCCCACTTTCACTATGTGTAGGCCTATCACCTATCCAATTCACTTTTATAATCAGTGTGACAGTGTTATCAATAAATGGTTATCAAAATATCACTTATTGTTTACTTTAAACTACTTTTCATAAATTTCAAGCTTGAAATCATTAAATTCAAAGATAACTGTTCAAATTTCCTTTGAAATTGCTACAAAACAGAAAGCGATAACGTTGTTTCAACTGGAAGCGAATTCGTCTTTCGCGGTTGACGCGTGGACTTCAGATTAGTTCATTTCCTGCCGCTAGATGGTGCTGGTTGGTTATGAGCGAGATCCTTGGGGTGAATTTGTACCGCTAGATAGCAGGAGTGTTCCTGCTCGAAGTTCAGATTCATTCTGTTGGCTTGCTTTATCATCAAGACAAGACTGGTCATAAATACTGTATTTTAACTGTAAGCAGTGAATGTTTGTTTGTTATGAGGGTGAAGCCCACATGAGCTCATAGGCTTGTGCGTGGGTAATGATATGGATGAAAGATGACGACTACTTTGAGGTAGTCGGGACCGACGGCTTATCGTCTCCTTCGAAAGACGGGGTGGCCGTATCTATGTGATTGTGCTGTGGTCAAAAATTGTTCCCCGCTTGGGATTTGAACCAGGGTCCACCTGGTTATCAGACCGGCGCTTTATCACTCCTCCACGAGCCACCCATATAAAGTATATATATAAAGTATAAGTAGAATATAAAGTATACATATTCTTTGCTCTACATATTCTTTGTTGTAAGTTACTTATCAGTCAAATACTTTAGTAGTCTGTCCAAGCAAAGAAGACTTTCTGGTAAGATGGGAAAATTACTTTAGCTCGGTTAATATTGATTAAAAAATTATTAATTTGATCTCAAATTGTAGGAAAAATTCTGATCTAAAATTTGAGATCAGATTATTTTATTATTTTTAAACTATTATATTATTAACCGAGCTGGTGGCTGGTGTCATTTTCCCATCTTGTCAGAATGTCTTCTTTGCTTGGACATTGGACAGAGGCTACCAAAAATTAAGGAGGTTGGCGAATGACTGTTATTAATTATCAGCTCTGTCAGGGCAGTCGGCAAGCTGTCTGCGAGAGTAGATCGATCCAATCTTTACTTATTTGCTCTTGAAGATTGTCCTGACAGAGCTGAGCATTAATAATAGTCATCCCCCAAACGCCCAAATGTTTGGCGCCAGTATAGAAATGATTGTCGTGAATAAGTTATTTTCAAATATTGTAGCACAATGAAGCATATTTGAATAATATCACTGAAAATTAATTTAAGGTAACAAGTTGGGAGGTAATTCAATATTAGCCTATACTTAAATAGAAATAATTTTCTTATGCATGGCGTTTTTGTAGCACATACCGTATAGTAACTTACGTGTTCAATAATAATTTACCTTTAAGAATATTGTCTTCAATTTAAGATCACATTTATAATTCTTGAACAAATATTGACCAAGCAGGAGTCATTTTCACATCTTGCCAGAGGGTCTTCTTTGCTTGGAGAGACTATACCAGGGTACAATTTACTTTTAACAGGATTTATTGAATTTGTCTACTGCAGTAGAACAAACAGTTGTCAACAGTTTCGAGAAATGCTCTCTCGCCTGTTAAATTGCTGTATAGTGAAAAATAGCTTGAAACATTTGTCTGAACGAACTTGAAACTAGAAGGATGGGAGATTTTAATAAGAAACTATCTAATTTAGACACTATAAATACTATGTAAGATAGATGTTAGGTGAGTGTACTGTGGTAGTTATTATCCATATTAAATGAAAAAAATAATTAAATAGTCTTAATATAGTGACAATATCTAGTCTTTTCATTTAATTTACGATGTAGCTGGTTCAACTGGACTTGTGCAGGTGTTTTTTTGTTTGTCAGCCTACCAGCTGGTTGTCAGTTTCATATTCACTCCACTGTAGTCCGTCCAAGCAAAAAGGGAACCCCGGCAAGACGGGAAAACAACTCCAGCCCGGCCAATACCGGTCCAAAAGCCATAAATTCTCAAACAGAACCCACAGTCCCCGAACCAACACCGACCGAGCCGAAACCACACCCCTCCCCGCCAGAATGCCCTCCCCGCCCGAACAGACCATACAACAAGCAAATCAATAATCATCAACCCGGATAGAGGTAAAGTGTGATTAGCACGTTGATCCTCTCAACCATAAGCCAGTCTCCACAACCAAGTGGCGGCGCAAAACATGCAGTTAATCAGTTAGAGTGTAATGCAACAATTAATATTCCTCCAGAGACGGGAAACGACTGACTGTCTTTGCTAACGACAGCCAATCTCCCAAAGGAGGGAATATAAATATAGTCTTTATATAGAGACAATAAATATATAGTGACAATATCTAGTCTTTTCATTTAATTTACGATGTAGCTGGTCTAACTCGACTTGTGCAAGTGTTATTCGTTGAAATTATGGAAACAAATTACAGTCTCTTACCAGTCTCAATGGTAATCTCCTTTGGGAGATCGGCTGTCGTTAGTAAAGACAGTCAGTCGTTTCCCGTTTCTGGAGGAATAGTAATTGTTGCATTACACTCTAACTGATCAACTGCATGTTATTCAGAGGTGTTCTGCATCTTCACTTATGGTTGTGAGGACTGACGTACCTCTATCTGGTTGATGATTATTCGCCTACTGTATTCTCTGTCCCTGGTTGATGGCTGTGGGTTCTTTCAAGAAGTTATGGCTTTTGGGCCGGTATTGGCCGGGCTGGAGTCGTTTTCCCGTCTTGCCGGGGTGTCTTCTTCGCTTGAACGGACTGTATAGTTTGGTGAATATGAAACTGGCAACCAGCTGGTAGGCCTAGGCCCTTCATAGGGCTGTTGCGCCATTGACAAACAAAAAAAACCATTCTCAATAAAATTTGAAAGAATAAATCAATTTGGAAGGTGGAAGATATTAGGAGAACAACCCAATTTCCAAAGGGACTGCAGTTTCAGCCTAACGAAACTTATTTTGTGCTAGTATAAAGCAACTTTTCTGCATGAAATATCTACATTTTCACTAAAACTTGTTTATCAGCCCCAAACTTGTTTATCTTCTAGCAAACCCCAAAAAACAATGGATTTTGTGAAGTGCTTCAGTCAGTTTTAGTAGTAAACAATGTTTTGGAATAAAAAATTATGTTTTAAAATGAACTTTTTAAAAGAACTATAACTCATATCTCCGTTTGGGGAAAATGAGGTTATCTGGCGAAGTGGAACAACCCTTGGGTCTCCCCACTATTAAAAGCCATACGCTAAATAAATAATAACAATGGTATGATTGTATGAATCAAAATTAAAGAGTCTACCAAGCCTACACAGCGAAGCTCTGTGATTGGACGAGACCTCTCACTCCCACTTTCAACACCTTCAAAAGCTGGCCAATGGGAGTCGAGCTCAGCACCAGCTTAGCCTACTTGTTTACTTTCTCCGTCAATAGATGGCGTTAGTGGCACTATTCATGCCATTCATGATTGTTTCATTATTTTCAAGAAATCAAATATATTATAATAAGCTTCTTCAAATGAGAGTTCACAGTACACGTTAATGTTTCCTTTATCTTAGAGCTACTTTCATACTGGTTTTTATTTAGAATGTTGATCAAAGTACCCTTTTTCAATGATTTTTATACATGAACTAGTCGGCAGGCTCGCTTTGCTCGCCTTCTCCGCCTAACCAGGGGGCTCCGCCCCCTGGACCCCCGCCAGTACCGGAAGTGTAAGTGAGTCAAACAGGCTCGCTTCGCTCGCCTGCAAAACCTCTGCCAGTGTCAGCTGAGACAAACAGGCTCGCTTCGCTCGCCTGCAAATTCCGTTCAGAAGGGGTTCGAAATTTATTGAACACAGCATTTATTGACCTAATCTAGACCTGTTCACCAAATTTCAACATTTTCTGCCAATTTGTTCTCGGAAAATCTAAGAAAAATTCCGAAAAATAGTAAAACGCTAATATTGAGCGTAACCTTGGGAATTGTTTGAAACTTGTAACATTGTTTGAAACTTGATTCAATATCTTCTTAATTACTCCATCTATAATCTCGCTGAACCATTGAATTTACACTAAGGATTGGTCGTATCAAGGCGGAAGATATGCAACCCGCAATACATCTACAATTTTGAAAACCTGATTACTGGCGTAGTCTTGAAAGGATTTCAAAAATATTTTAACACAACATTTCTAGACCTTATCTGAACCTGCCCACCAAATATCAAAATTTTCTACCGATTGGTTCTCGAAAAAATTGAGAAAACGCCGAAAAACTATAGAAAAACTCAAATATTTAGCGTATCCCTGAAAAGTTTTTAAAATCCGTTCTTAGCGCGCGTCTAAACGTCCAACTGAACATGCCTGCCAAATTTGAACGCATTCGCTTCAGTGGATTTTTAGTTCTGGTGATGAATCAGTCAGTCAGTCAGTCAGTGCCATTTCGCTTATATAGATATAGATGAAAATAATTAAAAATGGGTACTGTGAATTGTGATTAACATTCAAAATAAAAAATAGAATACACGGTATGGTGATGATAAGAATGATCCATGATGCATAGTAGATTCAAGTAGAATTTTATTTTTAGGGTGAAGCCTACATGAGCTCATAGGCTTGTGCGTGGGTAATGAGATGGAGTATAGATGACGACTAATTTTTTAGGTAGTCGGGACCGACGGCTTGTCGTCTCCTCCGAAAGACGGGGAGATATTTATGAGAAGGCCGTATTTATCAGATTGTGCTGTGGTCGAAGAATTTTGCCCCGATTGAGACTCGAACCAAAGGTCCAAAGTCTAACTGATTATCAGACAGGCGCTTTATCACTCCTCCAACGAGCCACCCAATTATGACGTTTCACGAACCAACACAAAAATACACATGGTAACATATGGATGCCCGAAATCGCATAATATAATGTTCATACTTCATAGTATAGTTATTGTTAAATCAATCTTTCACTAGAATACTTTTTCTGGATTCTTTTCTTTTGGATTCTTTTTTCTGGATCTTTTTTTCTGGATTCTTCAACAACTCAATACTAGACTTCTTCTCTATTAACGAATAAATAGTAATAAGTACAGTATATTATTTTCCTCACAAAAATTTCTTTCAAGTGTTGAAAAAATAAATTAAAGAAGTGATATAGCTCGGCCAAGAACAGAAGAGCCTTTGGCAACATGACTGCCATTCACTGCTGCCAGTAGTTGAAATGAAAATTGTTCCAACATAACCAAATTTAGGAAGAAATAGTACAGGCTCAGGCGATTTTTTCTGTCCTAGTTCATAATTATGTTATGATTTGTGCTATCATATTATGTCTATAATTGAACAAATAAATGAAAAAATATATTTTTTCATTCGTGAAATCAGCGGTAGGTTGACTGAAGTGATTTCACCCTGAAAATATCAGTTCTGCGCATGCGTAGTTACACTCTCATTTCCCTCCGCCATCTTGCAAGAGGCTCTTCTGTTCTTGGTCCAACTATATAAAGAAGCAGAATAATGTATTGGAAACAAAATGAGGCGTTACTTAGCATATATACCTTCATACTAATTATTATCTATAAAGAAGTCCCACTTCAAACGAATTAGGTGAAGTGCTGTACAGTAAAAGATACGGCACTTCACTTGTTCCGTGGGCACGAGCCGCCAGTGGTACGAATTAATCAAAACAAAGCAGAATACAACATTCTCTACTGAATATAATATTACGTAATGGAGACTTAAAATAAAAAACCTTGATATTAAATTATACTATTTTGAAGTTTTGAAAGTTCTGATTAAATAGAGAAAAATGATGTAGTAGTAATAGTAATGATAGTACAAATAGAACAAAGTATAATTATTATACGAATAGAAAAAAATTAATTCAATCTTTACTAAGATTTATGCCAAATAAAGATACGAATTGACGAAATGTCATCATTTTTGTATTTCTATAGTAAAATCGTCTGGAAGCTAGAAGAAGGAACAAGTGCACGGTTCTATTTTTAACTTTAATTACAGTTAATTTTAACTTGTTATTTGAGATAAAATGTAGCAGAATGATGCAGAAAAACAAAGCAAATAAGCCGATAAACGGGAAGTGGATTTATGAACTTTTAAAAGGGAAGTATCACTTTCTGAGAGAACGGGAAGTAAACAGATTATGTCGTCTACCAGCTTCCTTCTTCTTCTCCTCTTCCTACTTCTTCTTCTGCTCGTTCTTCTTCTCCTCTTCCTACTTTTTCTTCTGCTCATTCTTCTTCTTCCTTCCCACTTCTTCTCCTCCTCCTCCTTCTTCTTCCTCATCTTTTATTTTCCATCTCATCCTTCTCCATCAACTTCTTCTTCCCCTTCTCCTTCTTCATCATTTTATTTTCATACTTATTGTCATTCTTCTCCTCCTCCTCCAACATACATCTTCTTCTTCTTCTTCTTCTTCATTTTCTTCCTCCTCGTCCTTCTCCGTCGCTTCAGCTTCATTCTTCTCCACTTCTTCTTCATCTTCCTTCTTAATCTTTTCTTCTTCTTCTTCTCTTCTTCTTTTCTTCTTCTTCTTCTTCTTCTTCTTCATTTTCTTCCTCCTCCTCCTCCTCCTCCCCCTTCTTCGTCGCTTCAGCTTCATTCTTCTCCACTTCTTCTTCATCTTCCTTCTTAATCTTTTCATTCTACTTCTAATTCTCATCTGTCGTCTTCTTCTTTTTCTTTTCTTTTCTTTCTTTCTTCTTCTCTCTCTCCTCCTCCTCCTCCTACTCCTCCTCCTTCTTCGTCGCTTCAGCTTCATTCTTCTCCACCTCTTCTTTAACTTCCTGCTTAATCTTTTTATTCTCCTTCTCATACTCATTCGTCGTCTTCTTTTTTTCTTCTCTCTTCTTCTTTTCTCCTTCTTCTTCCTTCCTCCTCCTCCTCCTCCTCCTCCTCCTCTCCTCCTCCCCTCCTCCTTCTCGTCGCTTCTGCTTCATTCTTCTTCACCTCTTTTTTATCTTCCTTCTTAATCTTTTATTCTCATTCTCATTCGTCGTTATTCTTTTTATTCTTCTTTTTCTTCTTTCTTTTTCTTCTTCTTCTTTTTCTTCTTCTTCTTCTTCTCCTTCTCCTCCTCTTCCTCCTCCTCCTCATCCTCCTCCTCCGCCTACTCCTCAACTCCTCCAACATCACTTCCAAATCTTTTCAATCTACCACTAGCTACTTCCTTTTCCCCGATTCGCAAAAGTTACCTATTCCACCACAATCTCCTTCCCCTCATCCATCCTTTTTCTCTCATCTCTTCCTTCTTCCTTCTTCTTCTTCCTCCTCCTCCCACTCTTCCGAAGGTTACCAGGCCTCCATCACAGCAGCAGCCGATACTGTCCCCTGCTTTTTACCGCTTTATAAATACTTTTTGCCGGCGTCCCCTAGCTAACACTCGTTAGCATTCAATTAAACAAATCACAACTAATTTCAAACTCTGTTCTCATTCATCAACATGGGAGGACATCTCTATCTCTTCTCCTGTCTCTTGGGTGTGCTACTATCTACCGTAGCGGCGGCGCCCAAACCAAGTGAGTTTTTATTTATTTTCTATAATATTCATCTGTGGATTTTATTTATTTTTATATAATTTTTTTAGTAGTTTATTTTTCTAATTCATTCATTCACTTTTTTCAATTATTTCCTTGTAGATTTGCAGTTTTTTGTTCTTATTATTTATTCATTTATTCATTCATTTATTCATTTATTCATTTATTCATTTATTCATTTATTCATTTATTCATTTATTCATTTATTCATTTATTCATTTATTCATTTATTCATTTATTCATTTATTCATTTATTCATTTATTCATTTATTCATTTATTCATTTATTCATTTATTCATTTATTCATTTATTCATTTATTCATTTATTCATTTATTCATTTATTCATTTATTCATTTATTCATTTATTCATTTATTCATTTATTCATTTATTCATTTATTCATTTATTTATTCATTTATTCATTTATTCATTTATTCATTTATTCATTTATTCATTTATTCATTTATTCATTTATTCATTTATTCATTTATTCATTTATTCATTTATTCATTTATTCATTTATTCATTTATTCATTTATTCATTTATTCATTTATTATTTATTCATTCATTTATTTATTTATTCATTTCATCAGATCAAGATTTAATACAGTGAAGGAGAGAAAAATCAGGCGTTAGCCCAAAACTTCTACACCAATTTTGATTAAAATATCCAAATTCAGGTTATGTTACTTTTCACACACTTTCCACTTCACACAATTTTCACTCAGAAAATCATAAAAATTTTGAATTTGGAAGGTTTACTAGTATATGTAGTTTGAATTATTTTTGTCTTTTAGTAATTCAATAATTTTATTGCCCAGTAGGCAACTAAATTGTCCAAGGGCTTTTGTGGACCTGAATACCTTATATACAATTTAATAACATCTTACAACATAATCTTGCTTTGTGAAATTCTTTCTATCACTTTGAAAGCTAATCAAATGAACTAACAAAATATCACTTTATTTCTCTAGTATTATTAGTGTTGTTCACTTTTGTTCAGCAAGAAATTCCAATTCATATTTGTTCAATATTGTATCTAGTTTCATAGAACATTGTTTCTAGACTAATATTTGAATTCGAATATCAAATTTAAAAGCGATGTTACTAGAAGTATTAATCACTAGACTTCAGGAATAGAGATTGAGTTGTTTGAGAACACATTAATGTATCATCATTTTCTATAGAATGAGGTATATATTTTTTTAAAGAAATGGTAAAACACCCCTATGAATAATTTTTTAATGAAGTTCTTTTGAATGCAGTACTTTGAACCAAGCTCTATCCAGGTTTAATAGACAACACTTTTTCCCACTATACAAGTTTCATTTAAATTTCATATATTTTATATCTCAATTTTCAGATAACAACCCAACGCCCTGTCATGCTAAAGATGCAGATCTTGACGAATGTCTTCTGAAAGGAGCCCAACAGATCTTCAAGAACATGGCCAAAGGTAATATTGAAATTAAAAACCTATCAAAAACAGAATCATGAAGTAGCCTTCATTAGTGAATTCCGAAACTAAAGAAATATTCTTCCAAGTGGAAACGCAAAACTTTCTCAACCTCCTAGTAAAAACTCAAGGATCCTCCTTGTAAAAAATAAATTCAAAATTGATATGATCACCTCTCACAATTTTTTGACAGTCATGAACATGTATTATAGACTTGAATGTAACTCCATTTAATCCAGCTGGATAGCGTTCTCGATAACAGCCATTATACGCATACTTGGGATTATGCCTGAATGATGAATATTTTATTCTTTTATTAATCCTGCCAGAGAGTTTTCCCAGACATGAGACCTGGTGCAATCTTGTTTTTCCATTACGGTTATATTACATTTCACAAGAAAATCGTTAGAGCCATTTTCTAGATCCGTGGTTCCACATACAAACATACATACATACATACATACATTACAGAAATTAATATTCATAGGATAGGATAATATTCAGTTCCATTTCTTTCATCCTGTTTGATGTCAACTTTAATAACATCTTCATCTTCTTATCTTCATTTTCATATTCATTTTAACCCACGGATACTAAAATACTTGTATTCTAGAATTTGTATTGTAACTCACTATGAATGTTTTCTGACAGTTCAATCTTGTGTTGAATCTTATTAGACCTGTGGACATTTATTTTTTGAAAGAATACAATATACTTATTGGATAGAAACACTAACAATTTTACAAAACTCAAGATGGAGTTTTATAAACAAAATAAAAATAATTTCAAAATGGTACAGTGATTCATATTTTGAATAGAAAACATTGATAGATCAAATCAAATAAAATCACTTTTATTTTGACAATATAAAATTACTATTACAATTTACAAAACTATTTAATTTCAAAAGGAGATTATTAAAATAATGATATTGACTATGATAGAACAAAGTTATCATTTATATTCGTCAAAATAAGACACTAACTTACTTGATAAATTATTGAAAATTTGTATGCTAGGAGGAGTAGATGTAATTTTTCAAATAATTTCATAAGTAGCCCTAAGGCTGAGGCCACACTGCCGGTGGGTAGAGCCTGGAGGGTGGAGGGTAGTTGGTAAATCTATAGAACATACACACCATCCACAGTAATACATCGTATGAATGGTATGTGTTCAGCCGCCATCTTGAAATTCTCAAATATGGACAACATAATCTCAAAAAACAGAATGACGTCATACCATTCACACGATGTATTACTGTGATTTCAAGATGGCGGCTGAACACATACTATTCATACGATGTATTACTGTGGATGGTGTGTATGTTCTATATAGATTTACCAAGTACCCTCCACCCTCCAGGCTCTACCCACCGGCAGTGCGGCCTCAGCCTAAGAGAAAAGAAATACTCAAGATGGAGTTTTATTAAGTAGATAGATGATAACATTTTATTTTTTAATTAATAACAAATTCACAAATCCTTATACAACTTTATCAGTTGGTCAGTATATACAATGAAAAAATAAAAATGAATTAAGTCCAAAACGTATTTTTTCCAAATCTTGAGAAATATTTAAAATAGCACTAAATTGAGAAATTATTTAATTATATTAGGAGGAACTTGATGTGAAATTTGATTGTTACTGTACACTTGATAATACAATAGTTCATTACCCATGCTCTCATCCGAGCAATCACAAGTGGCTCGTTGGAGGAGTGATAAAGCGCCGGTCTGATAACCAGGTGGACCCTGGTTCAAATCCCAAGCGGAGAACAATTTTTGACCACAGCACAATCAGATAAATACGGCCACCCCGTCTTTCGGAGGAGACGATAAGCCGTCGGTCCCGACTACCTAGAAAGTAGTCGTCATCTATCATCTATTTCATTACCCACGCACAAGCCTATGAGCTCATGTGGGCTTCACCCTCATAAACAAACAAACAAGTAGGCTATAGTAGTTTATTTTCCTACAAAATATTCACAGCTTTTGAGGCTCATTATAATTGCATTAAAGTGTTATTATTCCTCCGATACTAAGATATTTTTCATAATTATTAAATTGTAATATTCATATGTAACCCATTCAATCAGTTGCAAGCTCTATAATTATTGAATTTCCGTTTGATTTTTACAGGTTTCAAAGAAGTTGGCGTGCCAAAAATGGATCCCCTGCAGGTGCCCATGATGAGTCTACACAACGGTGACGGACCCGTCAGCCTCAACTTGGACCTCATCAATGCAACTCATACCGGATTGTCCAAATCTCATGTCACCGCTGTCGAGTAAGTACTATCGATTCATTATCTGTCGATTTATCGGTTCGATACATTATATAGTCCGACCAACCAAAGAAGAGCCTCTGGCAAGATGGAAAAATGACTCCAGCTTGGTCAATATTTGTTGAAGAATTATAAATGTGGTCTTAATAGCAGATCAAATCGTTTCCTACAATTTGAGATCAAATTGATGATTTTTGAATCAATATTGACCAAGCTGGAGTCATTTTCCCATCTTGCCAGAGGCTCTTCTTTGCTTGATCAGACTATACATCTAAATACAGTACCGTAATTGATTAGATTGATCGATATTATTTAAATTTCAATTTAACGAAGCACAGTAGGCCTACCCCATATTTCTATTTGTAGAGTGCCTGATAATATATCTATATTGATGCGCCAATAATATTGTAATTCGAAAAATACGAGCTTAGTCTGGTCGAGCAAGGAAGACATTCTGACAAGATGGAAAAATGACTCCAGCTCGATCAATTTTGATTCAAATTTTATAAATTTGGTCTCAAATTGTGAAAAAACATCTGCTCTACAATTTAAGACCAAATTTATAATTTTTGAACCAATATTGACCGAGCTGGAGTCATTTTCCAATCTTGCCAGAATATCTTGTTTGCTCAACCAGACTATACTTAAGATTGTAATAAGATCAGTAGGTACTTATTATATCAGTAGGTAATGATACACCAATAAATAATAATATTGGTGCTGGTATCTGTTCCTTTTTTTTGCTGCGGATGATGCCCATATAAGTATTCAATTTTACTTGTGCATGGGTAATGGAGTGTGCGAGGATGATTTATGAGATGCATAAACGACCATGCCTCTGGTGGGATTCGAACCAGATTTGTCTGATAACGGTTCTATTTATTTTCAAGAAAAAAAAAACAAGAAGAAATGCTACTTGTATTTGTACAAACAATCTCATTAAAAGTTAATCATTGATGAAACGATTGTTTTAATCTATTGTTAATATTATGATACTTAAAAAGAAAACTTAGATATTGTCAAATTTCATTGGTAAAATGTGAAACCTGGTTCTGGAAGCTTTCATAATTAATATTTTGTGAAATTCGACAATATCTAAGTTTTATTATTATGGAGAGATTTCACAATATCACCATCGATTCTACCAATTTTATCATTATGATACTTGTTTATCTATTGGATGATGATTCTTACTAAAAGTAAATTGAACTTGTTAGGTGTGTAATCGCCTTATTCCTGTATTAAAAAACTTATAAATTGTAATAGACTGTAAAGCAATTTACAATGAAACACTAATATCAGCCGTGGAACAAAGTTGATATAGTCTGTTACTGTTACAGCATAGAATTCATTCTGGCAAGATTGGAAAATGACTCCAACTCGGTCAATATTAGTTCAACAATTATAAATTTACTTTCAACTTGTAGAGCAGAATGTTTTCCACAATATGAGACCAAATGTATAATTATTCAACCACTATTTACCGAGCTGGAGTAATTTTCACATCTTGCCAGAATGCCTTCTTGGTATGTAGATGATATACTGACCAAGTGACCACTTCTGAATTGAACCACTTTCGCAAGAATCCTGCATTGGGTTCAAATGTCAAACAAGGAAAATGGAGAACCTGTTAGTCCACCTATGTTTACTTTCCTTTTCAAAACATTCCGCCTGAATCGAATGCCTACAAATTTCAATTTCATCTGGACTAGAAGGAAGGCCTACTAACTCCACTCATATTGACACTGATAGTCCGTTCAATTCAGACTGGCGGCTCGTGCCCATGAAATAAGTGAAGTGCTGTACAGTAAAAGATACGGGCACTTCACTTGTTTCGTGGGTACGTGCCGCCAATGGTTTATAATATTATGAATTCTATACATAACAGCCTCTGCTATCGAATGTTCTTCCTATTTTACTTTTATAAGACTGCTGAAGTTCCATGAAAGAGGAAAACATGCTTCATTATTAATTTTAGTGCATTTCATTCGAAAAAATGCAATATTGGTCTTGCCCTGACAATCGAAAATTTATGATGTGATATATTTTTTACACGTTTCCGAGCTCCTAGAACACGAATTTGATGTCCGTTCAAATTCATATATCTATATATATATATATATTTATATTTATATATTTATATATGTACAGATTCTTGTGAACACGATAACTCCCGAAGGGCTTGTCGGAGAGCGACCGAATTTTACACAAAAATCATTAGTGCTAATATCTCGGTCAAGTTCGTTAACCAGCCAAATTGGTCCAAGGGCAGGGGGTGAAATTAGGGGATGAAAGTTTTGAAAAATCACTACAAATCGACCAATATCTTGATCGTTTTGAAAATTGGTGTGTATAATACGGTACCCTTGCCTACAATTTGAGCCATCAACGAAAAAAATCCAATAAAAAATGGCGGAGAAAATGGCGAATAATATGCCAAAAATTGTGTTTTCATGGGTTTTTCGAAAACGGCACTTTTGAATTCATACCCTGAATAGCTCATTGTGAGTCATATGATTTGAGCTATCATAGAATATTACATTTGAAATGCACTCTTTCCGACCGCTAGCTGCCGGAGCGAATTTTTTTATAATAGTACAAATACAGATCTCGATTTCCAAAAACTGATTCAACGTTAGAAAATTTGAAGTGAATAGAGTCCATCATGATTATTTTGAAAGAAATAGAAATATTCCAGGTTATTTTGATGAGAGAAGCACCATATAAGATGACAACTTCTCTATAAAGTGAAAGAATTATACATAATCAACACAGAAATGAATTAATGTTTATTATCTCTGTAAATAAATAAAATCACAGAATTCCCTTGAAGCTTTACCCTCATAATAATGACATTACAATTTATCATTTAGTTAAACTTTACAATTATAAATCATTTGTCTGTTTCTATTGGATCATTATTAAAGAACTCTTCAAAGTAAATGAAATTTTAATGAGAGAAGCACTATAATAATAACTTACTTTTTTCTATAAATATAATCAAGATAGAGATGAATGGATTAGTTTTTCACTGTAAATTGTAAAACTGGAAAATTAAGGAAAATTAAACTTTAAACTTAGAGCTACAGTATTTATAACAATTGATAAATAACATGAAAAAATCAATTACCTTTTTTAAAAACGTTTTATTATTAGTTTTTCCACAGCACACTCAAAGTTGAGGGACCCTCAATTTTGATGAACAGCTGACATTTTCTATGATAAGTATAAATGTAGTAAGTGTAGTAAACTTGAACTTCAAATATTTGAGTTTTGAAAAACCGGGCATTAAAGTATTATTATTATTATTCACAGACATGTTTCTAGACTAAGCCCATTTTCAATGTGACTAGAATAATAATACTTTTAAAGTTTTGAAAAACTTCAAAGTATATTTGATGCCCGGTTTTTCCAAGCACACTCAAAGCTGAGGGACCCTCAAATTTTGATGAACAGCTGACATTTTCTATGATAAATATAGGAAGTGTAGTATAGTGTAGTAAACTTGAGGGTCTCTCAAATTTGAGTGTGCTTGGAAAAACCGGGCATTAAAGTTTTAAAAAACTTCAAAGTATATTTGAGTATTTGATTTTTTCATTTTATTAATCTTTATTCTTTACGATTAGGCTTTCTCATGATTACCTTGTATTCAATGACTGTACCAATAACGACGTTGGAGATAATGTAAATTTACATTACATTACAATAAATCATATTCATTAATTTAAAAAACGTTTATATTTTCAACAGGGCCCACCCAGAAAAGTACGAATTTGAAATCAAGCTCACCCTGCCCGAATACAACATCAAGGGAATGTATAACGTGTCTGGTAAGATCATGATGTTGCCCATCATGGGGAGCGGACCATCTGACATCACATTCAGTAAGTAAAACAATTATCGTATTCCTAAAAAATCAATCATTAATTTGTGTTGTGTATATGTGTAATAGGTACTGCTTAGACTTTGAATCCTGCTAATGGTTGGCCTATTACTCAGTAATATTTCTATCATTATATGAAATCACATAGGTATAGCCTGTCCAAGCAAAGAAGACCCACTGGCCAGATGAGAAAATGACTCCAGCTCGGTCAATATTGGTTCAAAAATTATTGATTTGATCTCAAATTGTAGATCAGAATGTTTTCTACAAATCAATCATTTTTGAACCAATATTGACCGAGCTGGAGTCATTTTCTCATCTTGCCAGAGGGTCTTCTCTGCTTGGACAGACTATTAATATTATCAACCAGAATCAACAATAACCTGAAAATGGAAAATTGACGTGCAAGGTTTTGAATCTTTACCATCGATAAAAAGAAATGTGAATACAAAGTAATATTTTCATCTCTTTTTTATGATTCGATATGTATGATCAAAGAAATATTACCGTGTAATACCGGTCTTACTCTTATGATTCGTTTTGAAAAAGCTAATCAAAAATATGATAGGAGGAGAACAGAAGGAGCTAATTGCACTTACTGCACTTATATGTTGTTACTGGTGCGATGATCGTTGTAATCGATCAGCTGTGGCCAATCACAACTCTTGTTTTTGAATAGCAAGAACAATCATCGTTCATGATAAACGATTATCGCACCAGTAACAAAATACCGATACCAATAAAAATTAATTTGATACTTGATTCTGTAGTCGATAATATACTCGAAAGGAAGTGGAAAGAATGCTTTTTATACCAATATTAAATTGATTTTTGAAATGGAAACTACCATATAAAATGAATGGAGTACTACTAAATATCAAGATTTAGAATTGAAAATTGAAAACTGAAAATGCTATTTTAGATAATTCTATGCAAATTAATCTATATCAAATAATGGAGTCCGTTTTGAATAGCAATACTTCTCACCGATTTATTTGTCTAGCTAGAAAATGTCCAAGCCTTTTCAAAATTAAAAATATATTTCTTCTTTTGTCTCCATCCTACTTGAACTGTTGATGATAGTAAGCTTAAAAACTCAGTAGATACTAGTGACTTTCACTTTTACAACAGAACTCACGATTTTTATGCTTGTCGGACGCGTTTCGTGGCACTGAGCCACATCTTCAGCATACAAGGAGTAACTAGATACTCCTTATATCTAGTATCTAGTTACTCCTTGTATTCTGAAGATGTGGCTCAGTGCCACGAAACGCGTCCGACAAGCATAAAAATCGTGAGTTCTGTTGTAAAAGTGAAAGTCACTAGTATCTACTAAGTTTTTAAGCTTACTAAAAATATATATAAATTATCTTACTTTTTTCATCAAAATAATACCTACAAATCTATTTAAAAAAATAATGTTTCTCATCGATTCATTCATACAGAGAATGTCTAAGCCATTTAAAAATTGAACAAACCCAACTAAGTTATTTCACTTTTGTCAAAACAATTCCAAATTCTAATGTTTCTCACCGATTTGATTTCTGTTAGAGAACGTCGAAGCCGTTTGGAAATTGAAGGGAGAACCCAGCACCAAAAACAAGAAAACTTTTGTCAAGCTGACTGACTTTGATGTCAACATTGACCCCGAAAAGGTTTCTGTCAAACTTGACAACCTTTTCAACGGCAACAAACAATTGGGTAAGAATTGATTTCAATATTTCTTCTACTAACTATTTCAAAGTTTTTCAGTTGCTTAAAACGGCCTCTTCCAATAATGGTCTCTCTAAGGCTGAGGCCGCACTGCCGGTGGGTAGAGCCTGGAGGGTGGAGGGTAGTTGGTAAATCTATAGAACATACACACCATCCATAGTAGTACATCGTATGAATGGTATGACGTCATTCTGTTTTTTGAGGTTATGTTGTCCATATTTAGGAATTTCAAGATGGCGGCTGAACTCATACCATTCATGCGATGTATTACTGTGGATGGTGTGTATGTTCTATAGATTTACCAACTACCCTCCACCCTCCAGGCTCTACCGACCGACAGTGCAGCCTCAGCCTTATGGAAACAAACATTTATGTAGGAATTCATTTTATCTGTTTTAAGTAATTTCAAAGTTTTCCACTTGTTTTAAACGTCTTTTTCAAATAATGTAGATACGATAATTGATCAAATTTAGAGAGCAGTTTTCAGCTTCATTACTCTGCTCTGCATTTATTCTGAATTGACTGATGTATAATAATTTTATCATGTTCTGTGTAGTTTAAACTATTGTAAAACTTCCATTTTGTAAGATTTTTTGTGCAATAGGTCTTTCCAGACCTAGTAGGCTACAACAAATAAATATCAAATATCTGCCAAAGGCTGTTTTACAACTCCTAATAATTTCAAATATTAGAAAAGGTTTGTTCTCTTTACAAAATTTACAATTGATTAATTATCAAAATTCAGAGAGGACAGTAGATAATCAACAAAAGTCAATTTAAACTTACCAAAAAGTAATTAGGGTTGATTTTTTTAAAGCTGGATACTAATATTTCCAATCTAAATAACTCAAATTGATAAAACATTATGAGGAGATTGATATTGCGTGACAAAAGAGAATATTTGAATCTCCACAGAATTGATATTTCTAATAATTTTTATATTGCCCTTCAGGCCTCCAATTTATCAGTCGGTAAAATCAGACTAAATAGGAAGATTATTGATCCTTGATCATTGATCCTCTGTATCCCACTAAAATTGTCTTTATTGATCTTCAATAACTCAATAAAGTAAATTCACAACAAAAAGTACCTTGCATTGATTTACTTTGAAAGCTGCAGTCCGTTTTAATCCCTTTACCTTTATCTAGGGGTTTAAATGTTTAGTATGTTATTGTTTGCATTATTAATTCTTCCTATGTATGTATTTGCGTGTGAATAAATAGAGCAATTTTATAATTTAAATTAAAATTCTTCATAAATTGTTTTTAAAATTCAAGAAACTCTTGTAATAAGTATTCATTGCACTTCTAATACAACGTAGTCTCTCCATGGTTCAATCCAGTTTCAAAATGATACATACGAGAAGATACTCAATATATGATATAAAGTATCAAATGAAATAATCGAATTAAAAGCTACTTAAATAGGTCTTTTAATACTCCTCAATTCAATCATTTAATTTGATACATGTTTCGTATTGCGTGACTTTTTGAATGAAGTACCGGTATCTGGAAAAATATCATATTCTTATAAAGTTTAAAAATTTATCTTACATTTTACAAGACTTTTCAAGTTATTTTTATTGAATTTACAGGTGACACAATGAACAAATTCATGAACGAGAACTGGCAAGAAGTTTTCAAGCAACTGAAACCAGTCATTGAAGAATCTTTCTCTCAGATTCTTATGGAGCTCGGTAACCGTGCTTTCAACAAGGTTTCTTACTCACAAATGTTCACTGATATGTAAGAAAAATTCCAAATTTGTCTATAAAAATAAGAAAAAAAAACACTAAAAATAAAAAAAATAGTAAAACAATATCAAAATGTGGGCCCACAAGAAAAAAATGTAACTTTATCATCACCATATTTCATTGAGTGCTGTAAGATATTTTTTCATGATAAATTTCATTTTTATCATTGTTTATATGAAAATTTCAAACTTTATCAATATATTTATCATTATCATATTCATTGAGTGCTATCAAAGAATTTTTCATGATAGATTTATTATGAATTTCATTTTTATCATTGTACAATTCAGTTCATCTGAAATTTTCAAAATCATTTTATCTTATTTAGTATCATTCTTCACAATATAATTTCTATTGATGTAAGTTGAATTGATATTTATGATCTTATTTCTATTGTCAACTACTACGTAAAACTGTGAGAGTTACTTTGTAAATAAATTATTTTAATTTAAGTAGGGTATTTGAAAAATGACCATTACTACGTAAGACGAAATTAAGAGATTTAAATTTTAGTTCGAATTTTGTAGTAAAGTTGTAGACTGATTAAATATACGTATTATTTATTTGAAACTATTCAAGATTCTAGCTAGAGCGTTATTATCGATGAAAATTGTGATAATATTATATTTGTGATATTTATTTATTCATCTAGTCGCTGATTGCTGAGCAATAATAGGACTAAGTTTGGAAGATAATTTATGTTTATAGCTTGATTAATAAAGTTATAGCATTGTTTTGTTCATGATGGCTTTTTTATTTTTGTTCAACCTAATCCAAAAAAATTATCATCGTAAATATGATTATCTTATATATTATTTTATCTTTCTTCTAACAATTCTATTTTCTGTCAATAATAGTTTTTCCTTGTTCTTATTTTCTCATTGTTCTCCTTCATATTTATTTAATCCTTTCACTTTTCAAATATTCGTTTCCTTTCTTTTCTTTATCTTACTTTTGTCTTATTCTTATTTTTTAAGCTTTCTTTTTGTATTTGTACATTTAGTTCTTTCTCCTCCTTCTTTTTCTTTCTATTTTCCTTCTCCTACTGTTCCACCCCCTACTCCTCCACACATTCCTTTTTTCCTTCTTTAAATCATCCTCCTCCACCTTATTCTCCTCCTCCTTCTCCTTCTCCTCATTCCTCTTTTCTTTCTCCTCCTTCTCCTACTCTTCCTTCTCCCAATCATCATCGTCCTCCTCTTCTTCCTCCTCCTCCTCCTCCTCCTCCTCCTCCTCCTCCTCCTCTTCCTCTCTCCTCCTCCTCCTCCTTCTCCTCCTCCTCCTCCTCTCCTCCTCCTCCTCCCTCCTCCTCTCCTCCTCCTCCTTCCTCCTCCTCCTCCTCCTCCTCCTCCTCTTCCTCTTCTTTCCTCCTCCTTCTCCTCCTCCTCCTCCTCCTCCTCCTCCTCCTCCTCCTCCTCCACCTTCTTCTCCACCACATCCTATATCATTCAAAATAATTATAAAAATTGATTTTTCAAATACTTTTCGTTGACTTCTTTTCTTACTTCGTCCACTCATCTTTCTGTTTCTTGTTTATTCTTGTGTTCCAGCTCAATAATTTTCTTCTTCTTTTTCTTTTTCTTCTTCTTTTTCTTCTTCTTCTTCTTCTTCTTCTTCTTCTTCTTCTTCTTCTTCTTCTTCTCCTTCTTCTTCTTCTTCTTCTTCTTCTTTTTCATCTTCACATCATCATTCTTCTTGACCCTTTTCATATTGTAAAATGATTACCTAAAATAAAAACAATTCAATTCATCATCTTAGCTGCAATGTTTCTATTTTCGTTCAATATAGTTTCTGGCATAAATTATCCTATCGGATTTTCCCAAATTCCCAACACCTGAATCAATAATTATCTCACTTAAGTTGATAGATGATTAAGCACCAATAATTCGATAATAGTTGGTTACCAGGTTTAATTACATTTAATAGCTAAAAAAGCTGCAAGCTGAACTCAAGGTGAAACATGATGCTGAACATGACTTTGAGTAGTATTCTATCCAAGCATAGAAGACATTCTGGCAAGATGAGAAATAATTACTTTAGCTCGGTCAATATTGGTTCCCAAATTCTACATTTGGTCTCAAATTGTCAGAAAATTTTTGTCTACAATATGAGACCAAATTTATAATCTTTCATTGTTGGAGTTGGAGTCATTTTCCCATCTTGCCAGAATGTCTTCTTTGCTTGGACAGACTATAATTCAAATGTAAATTAGATTATAGTGGAGAAGTAGCTTAGGAGAGTTCGAGTTCTATTAACCTTGTGAAGGATATTCTGGAAGGAAGAATATGTAAAAAGTGAGATTTTCAAAAAAAGGAATAAATTTGGATGTTTATATGAATAGAGTGTCCAGAAACAGGTGAAGTGCTATACATTAAAAGATACAGGCACTTCACCTGTTTCGTGGGCCCGAGCCGCCAGTGCTGGAGACAAGAATAAAACAAATGGGAAGTAATAATTGAGAAGGGTTCATTATGTAAGACAAAAAAAAACTCTGACTGATAAGAATGTATGTGATTTGATGAGTGAAAACAAAATACAATAAATGATAATGAAATTGATAAAACCGATAGAATTGAAAAAAAAACTAGATGAAACTTGGATTTGGATAGGTAGAAGTTTACAATTTTTTTTAAAGATGTATTTCAAGGTTTTTTTGAAATCATTTCCTGTAAATTTTTATTCTATCTATATTGAAAATCATTTCAAATAATTTGTTCCTTCCCAATTCCAATTTGTTAAACACATTAAATGCGGATTTAAAAACCTTTGTTTATTGCAGGAAGTAATTATAGTCTGTCCAAGCAAAGAAGACATTCTGGCAAGATGGGAAAATGACTCCAGGTCGGTCAATATTGGTTCAAAAATTACAAATTTGGTCTCAAATTGTAGGAAATATTCTCATCTACAATTTGAGACCAAATTAAAATTTTTGAACTAATATGCACTGAGTTGGAGTCATTTTCCCATCTTGCCAAAGTGGCTTCTCTGCTAAGATTTTTAACATCTTTCTTCTCCATCCTGTAATCTTTCTAAATAATTTCTTGTTCTTTCCATTCTTTCTGTTTGTTTGTTTATACCTTTTTCTTTCAAATAACTCTTTTTCCTTGTACGCTGCACGCGAAGCTAGAAGAGCGCACCCAGATATACTTCTGATTTTTTTTTGTATCTCATGAGAATAGTTCGATTCTCATTCTCTCTCTTTTTCTAGTTTGATTTTCTTTTTTTATCGCTTCTTTTTATTAATTTTTCAAATCTTTATCAGTTTTATCCCTTCCTCAGCACATATCATCACTCTGTTCCCTAATTACAAATTTTTCTTCTTTATATAATCTTCATTGTTTTTACCTCTTGCTCTTCATATAATTCTCCTATCTTTCATTTTGTTGGCTACCAAACTTTTATACTTTCCAATTCATTCTTGCTCCACTAATACTTTTTATAATAATTATTACCTCATAAATTATTTTCTTAATTTATTACTTTTCATTAATTTATCACTTCACGGAATTTTTAATTTTTCTTAGCTAATCTACTCGTAATATAATCTCCCTCTCTCTCAACCTCTTTCTCTCAAGCATAAGAGAGGGCAGGCTGCGCCCCAACTTCGCCCTCCTAGCTAAGAACTAATAAAGACAGCTACTCTATTATTCTATCTATTTCACTTACTCACTCTCTTTCAATCCTCCTCTCTCTCACCCTCTCATAGCTGAGCGAACAAGGATAACCGAATCAGAACATCATTTTGGTGCGCGCGAAAAAAAACAAGATGGCGTCAGTGAACCAGAGGAGAGTGTGAGAAGTATTTAAGTAAAGTTGACTTGGCTGATACTGCTTAGCCGGTTCCACGTTTTCAATTGTACAGTACAGTACACCTTAAGTTCTCATTACACAAGTTACTACTTGTGAAAGTTTGTACTTGTAAACGTCTTTTACAAGAGTAGGTTTTAGAGTATTTTTCCAATTTCTCATTTTACAAAAGTTACAAAGTAGGTAAAGTTTTCTACTGTAAACGTCTTTTAAAAGAGTGGGTTTAAGAGTATTTTTTCTAAATTCTCATTTTACAAAAGTTACTACTGGTAAAGGTTTCTAAACGTCTTTTACAAATTTAATTTGTAGACTATTTTTTCAAGTTTTCATTCCATAATTTTCTACCTGTAAAAGTTTCTACTTACAAACGTCTTTTACAAGTTGTAGTTTTGGACTATTTTTCTCCATAATGCTTTCCCGACGTTTTTTGGCATTTGTATGTTTTTTGGGATTATTAGGCTTGGCAACACCGGCTCCAAAATTGGGTAAGTAGGCTACTTTTTTGAGATCGATAATAGAATACAATTAATTTATAATGTTTCCTTTATCTTAGGGCTACTTTATTACTGTTTTCTATTTCAAATGTTAATCACAGTACCTTTTCAATTATTTTTATTCATGCACAACATGTTTTGACTATTAATAGTCATTTGCATTTGAAAATGACTATTAATAGTCGAAATATATTATGCATGAATAAAAGTAATTGGAAAGGCTACTGTGATTAACATTTAAAATAAAAAAAACAATTAATTTATACAATGATTCAGGTATAGTCTGTACAAGCAAAGAAGACATTCTGGCAAGATTGAAAAATGTCTCCAGCTCGGTCAATATTGGTTCAAAAATTATAAATTTGGTTTCAAATTGTAGATAAAAAATTTTCCTACAATTTTAAACTAAATTTATCTTTTTTAAACCAATATTGACTGAGCTGGAGTCATTTTCTCATCTTGCCAAAATTACTTCTTTGCTCCAACAGACTATACAGTAGATTTAATTTTAAAAATCTTATAACTTTAAATGGTGGAGAGACCATTACGGGAAGGTTCCATCTCACCAATGTGTACTTTGCTAAATACTGGTCACCCATCCAAGAGCAGTCCACAGTGCTCGTAACTTTAATTTAAAAATAAGACTTATATCCATCAGATATCAATTACTTTCCATGCAATAACACTAATATTTGATTCATGAGTCCAAGATTCTTAGAATCAGGAGTTAATGTTGATTGTTCTGTGAAAAACTATTATGAGAATAAACTTTTCACAATATATTTACAATGTATACAATATATAATATATTAACAATAACAGACACGAACGCCAATAGAAATTGATCAGCATATTTTCAGCATCTTTATCCAAATCTATTTTGAAGATTCTGATTCTGATTATTAAATAATGACAGTTGATCTCTGCACGTTCCTTACATCTATGGTTTATCTCACTTTCATCAATTTTATGTATTTGATAGAGAAGATAATAATGGTATGACTATTTATCGAGTGTCGAATCTTGATTCAATTGTAAAACTCAATGCGATAAGTAATGATTTTTCTTAAATACTCTATAGTAGCTAAATACTGTACAGTTAAGTCTGGTCAAGCAAAGAAGACATTCTGACAAGATGAGAAAATGACTCCAGCTCGATCAATATTGGTTGAAAAATTATAAATTTTGTCTCAAATGGTAGAGCAGAATGTTTTCAACGATTTGAGACTGATTTTATGTTTCTTGAACCAATATTGACCGAGCTGGAGTCATTTCCTATCCTGCCAGAATGTCTTCTTTGCTCGACCAGACTATAAATCATTCGGAGTTCATCGATCTTCTTGAAATTATCGAGAATCAATCTTAAAACTATCGAGAGTTAATCATTTTATTGTGAAAATTGAACTGCAATTTATTGCGGATTAAATAAAAGCTCTTAATGATAGGGAATAGTTTATTTGATATTTTAAAAGATTACAATTAGGCTATCTGCGAAAAGCTTTCGAATAAAAATTGTGAACAAAACAGCAAATCTGTATCCTGTTTTGCAAAATATAGAAGACTGTGTGTTAAAGATTAAAATGTAATCTTTGGAGTTGGTAAGCTGAATAGTAAACAAGGAAAACTCACAGATTTTAGCACCGAAATGTTAAAGTTTCACTTTGAAGTTTTTACTATTTTACTCCATAGTTTATTATTTACTAAAATTTATTTACTAAATTTAAATTGGCAAATGAAATGGCACTGACTGACTGACTGTAAATAAATAAAAATTATTTACTAAAATAGTTTACTATTTTACTAAATGCCCAATTAAATTTCTCTTATAGTCTGTCCAAGCAAAGAAGAGCCTCTGGAAAGATGGGAAAATGATTCCAGCTTGGTCAATATTTGTTCAAGAATTATAAATGTGTTCTTAATAGTAGATCAAATTGTTTCCTACAATTTGTGATCAAATTGATAATTTTTGAACCAGTATTGATCGAGCTTGAGTCATTCTCCCATCTTGCCAGACGCTCTTCTTTGCTTGGAAAGACTATAGCATAGATTTGCTAGGAATATCTTCTGATTAACATTAGTATTGTTGACTCATTCATCATTATTCATCAATTAACTCATCATCATCATTATTATTATAAATACTATCATGATGGCCATGGATAAGTGTTGTTTTATTCTAAGGGAAGTTAATAGAAAATGCTTTGTTTAATGAATTTTTTAACGTTCTGTAGCCTAACATCTTTAGGATATTGTTCAATTTTCATTCTAATGATATCATTTTTATAAAACTTCAAAGAACTATTACCTACATGGTTTTCCATCTAGTTAAAATTAGGTTAATATGCTGGCGAAGTGGAACAACCCTTGGGTCTCCCCACTACTAAAAGCCATACGATAAATAAATTACTTCTATAGAGAAGTTAATTAAACTCTTACGAATTATATAATTCATTTATTCAATTACATTAAAAAAAGTAAATTTTAAAAAATAAAATAAGTATTAAAAAAATAAAGTATTAAAGTATTTAAAAAATAAGTATTATTTAATTACTAAAAAAAAGTTTTTTCCTGAGGTATATTCACTTGTCTATGGACTTTTTTTAGATACTATTGTAGTTCCATTTACACCATAAATAGAAGAACAATTTTTATTGTGTGCAGTAATAATTGCAGTAACTGTTGGCCGTAATAATTCATTTATTAAGAAGGTCCCTGAAAATTCATTATCAACAACTTCAATGAATCCAATTAGTTACGGCAAATAAGCACCTTACCTAATAATTCTTCGAGTGCCTTATATCCACGTTAAGATACGTGAGGTAGTTAAGAAGTAACATCATAAAAACTTGAATTTCTCCTATCATAATAGAAAATATATACAAAACAATTATTTGTTTATTATTTATTGCTACAATTGTGACTTATATCAAGTATTTTAAGCAAAGGTGATAAGTGAATGATGATGTTTAGGCTACATAGTGAATGAATGATGATGGATGATGAATGTTTACAATACAATTTCAACTTTGAAAAACACTTTTCACTTGAAAAAATCCTGAATTCTGATTGAGTTCACTGTGAATCAGAAACAATAAATAAAAATGTTCAAAAACTTTAAGATTTTTGAATGAATTGCAAAAATTTTAGAGCAAAATAGAACCAAACTTGAGCCACGTTTACACCGGAATCAATAAAGAAACTTAAAAAAATCCAAACTAAAACTGAAAAACTTATGAAAATATAAGCAGAGGTCTTACGTTACGGGAAGGTTTCAAGTGATATTCGTTCAAGTTGATTGAGGATTTCTTCTACATTGATGTTCATGTACGTAGGATCAAAATCATATTTATGAAGTTTTTTAACTTGAAGTCGCTTCTCGCATCCCTTCTGCCATCTGTCCTTATCTCTCCATTCCTTCTCTGGGAAATCTCTATTTTCCATCTTCTTTCGAACATTTTCCATCCATATTTCCTTATTTTTCAACTTTACGTAATCCAAACATTACACTAAACAAACGACTATCATTCAAAGTAGGCTACGCAAATTATGATGATTTATATTAAAAAAATCCGAAAATGTTTGCAAAAATAGTATCATACTCGCAGTAAACCGAACATCTTGAGCAAGATCTATACAAACATGTTTGCCGTATTCGTCGTGAAAATAAACACACTTTTTCGCAAAAATACACGCAAATATGATGATTTATGTTGAAAATATCCGAAAATATTTACAAAAATTGAATTATGTCCGTATAAAACCAAATATTATGATCTAGAAACATGATTATTTGCCATGAAAATTACCAAAACACCTTGCAAAAATAGATCTTTGTTCGTCCAAACCAAACCATTGATTTGCATTTCTATTAGTACTTTAATACGGGGTTCTAAGATCAATATGCCAATACTGTACTTGGAAAAAATCAATAGCTATAAGTGTTTGCATGTACTTTGAACAACACCTATCAATCAATATTGATAATTATTTAGCCTACCTCAAAATTCTTACATCATTGACTGAAAAATTACAAGTCATCTAGCTAAGAGAATTGAAACTAGTAATTATCTATTCAAATGAATAAATAGTAAAAAATGCCTGTAAATATCACAGAGAAAATTTTTGATATAATAATAGATTGTTTCATTTCAACTTATTGCTTTATTTCTCTATCATTATTATCTTAGATAATGAATAGTGAATTATCATGCTTTTCTTTCTTGGCCATAATAATAATAGATTATAATATATTATATAGATATTAAATATATATATTAAATAGATTATATATTATAATCTATTCTCTATTATATACTTTCTCTACTATAATAATAGATTTTATCCTCTAGATTTGTAGTCCAATCCTCTCTGGTACAATACACTTGAATCTGGTATAATTCTCTGAATGTAAATACACCTATGAGCGGTACTATACTTATGTACTATCACTGTACTAAACTATGAACTGTTCCACAATTTACAAAAGAGTATTGCAATATAGAAATCTATTGTTCTATGAGATTACTAAACTGTAAACTCATTTTACCAGAGATTGTAACAACAGAAAACGGTATCTCGACTTTTATCGAATCTGTAGTTCGACAATATCTAGTATTTTTATTCAATATGGGTAACTAATTTGCTCACAAAAAGTGCCCGTATATTTTACTATACTACACTTCACCTGTTTCGTGGGCACAAGCCGCCAGTGATAACCTATCACAATATCACCTTCACAACTACTCGAAAATGAAATTCAGTTTGGTCTATCGTAAATAATCACAATACCGTATTAATAAAATGTTTAGGAAAAATAAAAAATTTATCTACAATTTTTCTCAATGTAGAAAATATGATACGGTTCTAAACAGCAAGGAAATGGTTGCCAGAACAAAATGGTGGAATTCACAAGACTGGTCTGTGATTGGACGAGATTTCTCCCTCCCACTTCCAACACCTTCATTAGCTGGCCAATCGGAGTCGAGTATTAAAGACAGTACGAGCTCACCTGTTTACTTTTTCCTCCGATAGATTGCGGTTGTGGTAACTTTTGTTTACGGAGACTTCCTAATCTGATAATGATGAAGTCTCTGTACTATTGTGCAGAATACTATATGTAGGCTACGGTACTAGTATAGTTCGTCCAAGCAAAGAAGACATTCTGGGCAAATAAAAAAATGACTCTCACTTGTTCAATATTAGTTCGAAAATTATTAATATGGTCTCAAATTGTATGTAACATTCTAATCTACAATTTTGACCAAATTTATAATTTTCGAAACAAAATTGACTGTGCTGGAGTATTTTTCTCATCTTGCCAGAATGTCTTCTTTGCTTGGACAGACTATACATGACTACATGATGTATAATATAATACATATAAAAGTACTAGCCGGCAGGCTCGCTTCGCTCGCCTTCTCCGGCTAGCCAACCCCCAACTATATCGGCAGTGTGAGACAAACAGGCTCGCTTCGCTCGCCTGCAAATTTCGTTCAGAAGGGGTTCGAAATTTATTGAACACAGCATTTCTGGATCTAATCTGGACCTGTTTACCAAATTTCAAATTTTTCTGCCAATTGGTTCTCGAAAAATGTGAGAAAAACTCCGAAAAATAGTTGAACGTTTATATTAAGCGTAACCTTGGGAAGTATATAGAACATAGTTTGAAACTTTATTCAATATCTTCTAAATTAGTTCATCTATAATCTCGCTGAACCATTGATTTTACAGAAAGGATTGGTCTTTTCAAGGCGGAAGATATGCAACCCGCAATACATTTACAATTTTGAAAAAGTGTTTACTGGCGTACCCTTGAACTGATTTCAAGAATATTTTAATACAACATTTCTAGACCTTATATGAACCTTCTCACCAAATATCAACATTTTCTACCGATTGATTCTCGAAAAAAATGAGAAAACGCCGAAGAACTATAGAAAAACTTTAATATTTGGCGTATCCTTATGAAGTTTCAAAAATCCTTTCTTAGCGCGCGTCTAAACGTCCAAGTTCACATGCCTGCCAAATTTGAACGCATTCGGTTCAGTAGATTTTTAGTTCTGGTGATTAATGAATCAGTCAGTCAGTCAGTCAGTCAGTGCCATTTCGCTTTTATAGATATAGATTATTTTGTTACTGTGAACATTAAAAAAAATATACATGCTTTTAGCTATGGAATCATTGAATAAGAAAATAATTGGATCATGGATGTAATTGTCAGTCGATTCAGCTTTATCATGCAACAAATTTAGCTCAGATAAAATTAGCAACATGAAAAGTCGTAGAATATAATTTCACGGACCACGATTACTTAAAGAATGATGGTAATTAACATACATTAGAATTTATTATAACCATCATAACAACATCTACAGTGTATTAGATTGCTTTATTTACCCTGTGAAAATATTTTCCTTATAGTACTATGTAAATTTGTACTAGATTAGATGATAGAATTTTATAACCGATATAGGCATACAATTAATAGGTATTTTAACTGATCAAGAAAATGACAAGATAAGCCATTCATTTCTTGATATCTTGTGATTCTCTCGATCAGTTAAAATACTTATTAATTTTTTGCCTATATCGGTTGTAAAATTTTATCATCTAATCTCGTGCAAATTCACATAAAACGAGTAACTCAAAGATGTGATTTTCGTTTTTTTCTACTTGTGGAAAATACAATTTTCAAGTTGAACTACTAGATAATTTTTGGAAGATAATAACGGGAAGACCATACAATCAATAAATGAGATAGGACTGAGACTTCAAAGGAACAATCAAACAGACAATCAAAGGAACTCATAGGAGTACGCAGTATCTTTTTTCAAAAATAAATAATAGGCTATAGTTAGTTTATCTTATAATATCTTATTAATGTGACTGAGAAAATGTTAGGTGTAAAATGCCTTGAATATAATTGCATGTCTTCTATAAAATGATAAAATATAATCTTTCTTCACGAAAAAAACAAGTATTAAGTAGAAGATGCCGTTGTAGTGCTTGAGTTCTCCAATTACATTTTAGTTGAAGGCAATATCAAGTGTCATTGAAGGAAAAGTTTATTGAACAATATAATATAAGTAACATAAAATAATTTTGACTTGGAGATTTCAAGTTTAATTTGATAAGTTATTTTAAAATCTTTTCATATATTTTTTGGAACTATTATGACTTTTTAATCAACATTCAACATTCAAAATTCTAAATAAAAGTTTTTAATTTCGGAGTGTAAAAACTTGTGAAATGTGATAGTGTTTAAATATCTTGTAAACATAACCTCTACTAGTGGTTCTCTGAACGGTAGACCTCACGAAGTCATAAAAGCACTGTCTGTAATCACGGTACGTTCAGATTGTGCGTCGATTCCGAAAGTCGGCGCGAGGAAGTCAGCAATGAAGTGGCCACAGTCACGCTCTATGTCGGCATCAGGGTGCTTGGAAAATTAGGCATCAGTCTCTATAATTATTTTAATAATGTTTTCCTTCATGCGAAACGGTCCGACGGTCAGATAGCCAATCACAGCTCTTGTTGTTAGCCTGCGGTCGACCGTCGGACCGTTTCGCATAAAGAAAAACTTATCTTAATGTTCATCTGAAATATCTCAGCTGACTGCAATGAAAGAATATCATCTGAAGTAGAAATTTTTGAAAATTTTTCTATTAGGAATGTCATAATATCACATGTTTAGTAATATAATAAATATACTATCAAATCATTTATGGAGTATACCTATATCAGAGAATAGTTCAATCCTTTTTTCCTTTTTTCGTCCTTAATATGAAAATTGTCAAAAAACCTTACATATACATCGACGCGCGGTTTCAAGAGGAACATCCCTGTCAAATTTCATTAGAATGTATTGCCGCGTTCAGTCGTAAATGCGGAACATACATACATACATACATACATACATACAAACATACATACAAACAAATGTAAAATCGTCGACTTGAATCTTAGACCTCACTTACGTTCGGTCAATTAAATATTTTCATCAAAATTTGAGAAAAAGACATTTTATACTTTATTATTGTCCGTGCTTTCACCCTTTATTGTGATTTCTCTAATGAATAAAAAAAGTTTGTGATCTTGGACATTTTCCTGATATTTTATTTCGCTCCGCATTACGTATGAATATCAATTTTTATTTATTCATTACCGGTAATGAAAAGATAAGTTATTTCATTATATTTATTAACGAGATTACAATACAATGAGATTGAAACATAGACAAAGTTCAAAATGGTTCGTTTCTTCTCAGTTTTGATCACTCATTTCGTACCCACGAAACAGGTGATGTGTTCGTATCTTTTACTGTACAACACTTCACCTTTTTCGTTGGCACGAGCCGCCAGTGGTTTTGATTAGTTGGTATTAAAATGAACCTATATGTTACATACTTTCTTGACACAGTAACTTTTTATGAAATTAAATTAATTAAAAAATTCTTATCGACTAAAGAAAAATTTGGCCCTTGTTCTCTCTTCGCCATTGTTAAAACTTATGAGCTTTGACTTACTGTTACCCGAAGATGTCCAAAGATGGCGCTGGCTCTCGATTAAAATACAGTGTTGTCAGATTGTTCTAGCGTTAAAGTCTTCATTAGTTAACGGGAAGATTTAATTCTTGTTGGTAAATTTTCAAGCTACGTGCAACGAAATTGAAACCGTTGAATTAACTGTTGTTACATAACCGACGTTGGGCTACTTATTTAACGAAGATACAAATTACACCGGCCCTAAATCTTTTACTTTGGATCAAGTGAAATAAACTCGAACAATTGACGAAATTTGTGATATACCAATACATTTTTTACACTGTTACAGGAACAAATTGTCTGGCCAAGTCACCCCAACTCAACGAATGTGTGAAAAAGGTGGCTCAAGGCGTATTTAACAATATGCATCTTGGTAAGATTTTAAAGCTGTCCACTCTTTAATTTCGTCACAAGATAAATATGTATTGCATGGAAGAGTCGAAGTTTCAATAATACGTTTCAATAACCATATACAAGAAATTTCGATTGGATTGTTTCATTTGATACTATTTATTAATTCAAATTGAAGAATACCTAAACTAAGTTTAAATGCTCTTAAAATGTTCAATCATTGAGAAATATAATCAGCTTATTTTCTAATGCTGTAATGATCCATGAGCATTGGAAATGTCTTGTATCAACGAGCTTCCCTCCTTTATCAATTTTGGACTCTGTATCACTACTTCGTATCAGAAACCTGTCGTGTAGAGAGGGCTTCAAAAAAGCGTGACTAATACGCTTTCAATTTTCATTACTTTCAATAGTATTGAAAGTACTGTACTTTCAAGAATAGTAAAGCGATTTCAATATCCTTTCTACAGTATTATACTATATCTACAATATAACTTATTATTCTACAGTAATCAAATACACTTTAGGTTTTAATTCTTTATATTTCTTATCACTTAGAGCCTACTATATTGACATGTATTCTTATTATTATTCAAATTAAATATTGTAAAAATCTATAACAATGAGTTCTACATCGCTTGAAGCAACAAACTGCAATTCAACACAGAATATAGGCTTACTTTGCGAACTTATTATTTTGTTGAACTCATTTATGACATAACAATTATGTGATCTATTATACATTGTATAGTATCTATTGTATAGTATGTCCAAGGAAAGAAGACCCTCTGGCAAGATGGGAAAATGACTCAATCTAGATCAATACTGGTTCAAAAATTATCAATTCGATTTCAAATCGTAGGAAACAATTCAATCGAACCTGAATAATTAACCATTAAGACCACATTTATAATTCTTGAACCAATGTTGTCTTCTAAATTTGTTCTTAATAGTAGATCGAATTGTTTCCTACGATTTGAAATCAAATTTCTAATTTTTGAACCAATATTCACCAAGCTGGAGTCATTTTCCCATAGGGTCTTCTTTGCTTGGAGAGACTATGCATCAATACAATTACAATAAGTTCTACATTAGGCCTACCTTGCGAATTATTTGTTGTACCCATTTATGACCTAACATCCAACAATCGTAATAATTATGTGATCACAATCACATTACATTACATCACTACAATTATGTAATCTGATTGAATTCAATTGTGATGTACAGGTTTCAAGAACGTCGGAGTGCCTGTAATGGACCCGTTGTCAGTGGTTAAAATGGACATAGTCAACGGACAAGGATCTGTGGTATTGAACTTGGAGTTGAACAACTCTTCGCATACCGGATTGTCCAAAGTCATCGTTGATAAAGTTGTGTAAGTACAAATAAAACACTAAACACGAGTGCCGTGCAAAAAACAGAAGGGAAAGTGAACAATAATATAAAATGATGATTTATAGAGCGATACCTGGAACCTGACAGTGACAACTCATCTGATGTTTACAAATCCGAAATTATTTTAGGCCTAATGCAAATATGCAATACTGCAATATTAACAACTAGACGGCAGGCTCGCTTAGCTCGCCTTCTCCGCCTAGCCAGGGGGCTCCGCCCCCTGGACCCCCGACAGTATAGGCAGTGTAAATGAGTCAAACAGGCTCGCTTCGCTCGCCTGCAAAACTTCTGTCAGTGTCAGCTGAGACAAACGGAATTTGCAGGCGAGCGAAGCGAGCCTGTTTGTATCAGCTGACACTGACAGAGGTTTTGCAGGCGAGCGAAGCGAGCCTGTTTGACTCACACTTCCTATACTGTCGGGGGTCTAGGGGGCAGACCCCGTTCCACATACTGTATCACGTATTTTGGACGTTCGGTTTCTTGTTCTTTTTTATGAATTTTATAGAATCAACAGAACTTGATAAATACATTATAATTTATGTTTGCCAACCTTCATTCAATCTATTTAAATTTATAAGGAAAACAAAAGAATGTACGTCCAAAAATCGCAGTGTCTGAAACGGGGCTAAGTTTCAGCTCTTTCCACATTCATATGAGTTCAAACTACTCAATCTGATTCACAATCTTTCAATTCTCGAGCTATTTCTTGTTACTATTGCGGCATTGCAGCTATTGCGTGAGACCATAGAATAATAGAAGTCTCTTTAAATACTAGAATCCTCTTTGATGAGACCTAAAATAAGTTTGTAGATCTGGGGTTAGCTCATTGCAAAATTATCTGGATAGATCAAAATTGTAGATCTGGAATAGAATTAAGCAAGAATTAATAGAATTAATTCTTAAAGAATTAATAGAATTAAGCTTGAAGCTTAATATGAACATATAAACTTTAAACCTATAAAAAAAACTTGAAAGTTCGTTAATTTTGAGTGTTAATAATAATACAGTAATGGTGTTTTATTCAGAGTTAAAATAGTAATGGACGTGAATAACCTGAATTTGAACATTTTATTCCAAATTGGAATAGAAGACGTTTTGAGCGATCGCCTGTTTTTTCATTCCTTATTTAAATTAATAGATAATCAATTTTTATTATGTTCAAGGGCTGATCCAGAGAACTACTCCCTTGACATGTACATGACCTTACCGAACTATAATATTGAGGGCATATACAAGGCTAAGGGGAAAATCATCATTCTTCCCATTCAAGGAGAGGGTGACAGTTATTTCAGATTTTGTAAGTAAAGTTATATTCTTCCATTGCCACTACCAGTGTACACGAATCAATATTATGCTAGTGTTTTTTTATTTATAGGTAGAACAGTATAAATTTCATTTGCGACTACTTTCTGGCCCTTGAAAAATGCTTTATTGTTTCACCAAAACACCTCATTTTCAGCCAAAATGGGATCTGGATGAGCCTAATCAAAATGGAATCTGATTAATCAGATTTAAATTAATCAAATTAATCTTCTCCAATGCAAATCTACTGAGTTTCGCAAGAAATTCCTTAGATTACGCACTGACGGCTAGTGCCCACGAAACAGGTGAAGTGCTGTACAGTAAAAGATACAGGCACTTCACTTGTTTCGTGGGCACGAGCCGCCAGTGGATTACGGTACACCTATTTTATTCACTCTACCCGAAATAACTTACTACATTTTATATACTATTTTGCTATTTGATGTATTCCATACATCTTTCATTGCTAAAAAATTTTTTACACTATAATTCAATAATCATAATAATTCAAGTTCACTACGGTTTACTACTATATGAGAGGACGTACCATTTTGGAATTGCATAAAATTAATAAAAGTTTGACATAGTTATCTATCAACTAAAAGCTAGTATAGTCTGTCCAAGCAAAGAAGACCCTCGGGCAGGATGAGAAAATGACTCCAGCTCGGTCAATATTGGTTCAAAAATCATTGATCTGTTCTCAATAGTGGGAAACATTGTTATCTACAATTTGAGACCAAATCAATCATTTTTGAACCAACATTGACCGAGCTGGAGTCATTTTCTCATCTTGCCAGAGGGTCTTCTTTGCTTGGACAGACTATAGCAAGAAAATTATAATATAATATCAAGATTGCTCATTTTTGAGCTTTTCAATAATATCAGTTGGAATTAAATCAATACGATAGGATGTATATTGAATGAATAGAATAAATTCGATTTCAAATTCTCTCATGAACTCCAGTACCACTTGTTATTCAAATATCATTTATAACAATTTAGTTATTCTTAATATCAGTTGAATCAAATGAATTTTATTCTCACAAACTCTCACTACCTACCTCTTGTTATTGTGATTTAATTTATAAAAATTCAGTTGTTCAATAGTAACTACTGGAAGTAGATTTACAAAATAAAAATTCAATTCAATACTTGATATATAAAATGAGAAATCAAATACCCTTTTTAAAGAAAACTTTAGGAGTATTATTTTTACAGACATGTTTTGGGTCTTAGCCCATTCTCAATGTAATTAGAATAATACTCAAATCCAATACTCTTTATTCCCACGATTTTCAATGTCACTTGTAATTGAAATTCCATTTATAGAAAATTTAACCGCTAGTATTTGTACAGTGACTATATTTGATAAATACTAGTATTTGATAAATAAGACTATATGACTATACCTATATAGTCACTGTAGTATTTGTTGTGCTCTTTCAGTGTTTTAATTTTAACTTTCGTTTTCAGCTGGAATCAAGGCCGTTTGGAAGATAAAGGGTGAACCAAAAATGAAGAACGGTAAAAAACACATGAAAATCACAAAATTCGACGTAGATGTTGTTCCGAAAGACCTCAAGTTTCGTCTGGTCAATCTTTTCAACGGAAATAAAGAATTAGGTGAGTGGAACTACATATTTTTCGTAAATGCCTCTTCACACGGCAAATTTATGATACGCAGTAGTGATACAGAAGTCCAAAATTGATACGCAATCGTACAGGAAGGAAGCTCATAGTATATTACTGTATCAAGTCGAGAGCAAGCTCAGAAAACCGTTTTGCTCTCATATGGAACACTTTGAGACACTGGCGGCTAGTGCCCACGAAACAGGTGAAGTGCTGTACAGTAAAAGATACGGACCCTTCACTTGTTTCGTGGGCATGAGCCGCCAGTGCTTTGAGACTGTCCTGACAGAGCTAAGCATCAATAACATGTATTCATCAACGACTACTTCCGTTGGCGTTTGCTATTTAGGAAAACTCTCTAGAGAAACTCCTAAATATTTTTATGAAATCTAATCTAATAAGTGGTTAAGTGGTAGAGTGGACAGTACTGTCCAAACTTCGCCACGTCATTAAAATAAAGAAGTCATTCTATAAGTCTGGTCGAGCAGAGGAGACATCCTGGCAAGATGTGGAATTAACTCCAAATCGGTCAATTTTGGTTGAAAAATTATACATTTGGCCTCAAATTGTAGAAAACATTCTGTTCTACAATTTTAGAATTTTTGGACTCCTTCACATTCGACTCCTAACATTCCTTCAGATTCAATTTCCCTCATTTTTCGATGAAAATTTATTACAAAATATAGTCTGGTCAAGCAAAGAAGACATTCTAGCAAGATGAGAAAATGATGAAAAAAACAGATTTTGTCAATTTTCTACTCTATTTATTGGTACACGACCATGGTTTCATGACCACACAGGTCACATTTTCAAGCTTTATGAGAAAATGACTCGAGCTTGGTCAATATTAGTTCAGAAATTTGGCTTTCAATCGTAGAGCAGAATGTTTTCTACGATTTGAGACCAAATTTATAATTTTTGAACCAATTTTAATTGAGCTGGAGTCATTTTCCCATCTTGCCAGAATGTCTTCTTTGCTTCGACATATATACTACCTATAACTGTAAAGCCACGTTCACACCGGAGTTAATAACACTAATGTTAATAACTTTTGTGATTAACTCATTATTATATAGACTTATATATTATATAAATTATCATATAAAAGTTATTAACAATTTTGTTAATAACTCCGGTGTAAACGTGGCTTAATGCTGTGTCTTTTGCAAAAATTTAAAGATTATTTATTTATTAATCTAATGGCAAAAACACATTGGTAAGAAAGAACAGGCACCCTTGGTATTTCCAACACACTATTTTCTTTTAAATATAATCCAAAATTTCAGGTTAAAAGTCCAAATTTCTTTTCCAGCCGAAGGTTTCTCACTCAAATAAATGATCCAAATTATCATTCGGAACTAATCCTATAACATAATTTCATGTTTCAGGAGAACAAATGAACAACTTTCTGAACCAAAACTGGGAGGAAGTCTACACTCAGCTGAAACCCGTTATTGAAGATTCTTTCTCTCAAATTATGCACAGTTTGGGCAACAGGGCCCTGGACAAAATTCCATACAACCAGATTTTCCAAGATATTTCATAAATTTTATCTCATGAAATATGATGAAAGAAGAATCCTTAATTACAATAATTAATCTATTATTTAGCCTATGTGATGCCTTAAGTGAAATAAAAGCGTCAGCTCACGATGCGTTATTACATGACACTGGCGGCTCGTACCCATGAAACAGGTGAAGTGCCCGTATCTTCAAGTTTACAGCACTTCACCTGTTCCGTGGGTTCGAGCCGCCAATGCTACATGATGATGCTTAGCTCTCTATTATTCTGAACTTATCTTAAAGATATCTCTGAAATTGATCAAATTCAAATGCAATAAGAGACAATTATTTTACTCATTTCAATCTTCAAATGAAAAATGTACAGAATTTTGAAAATATTTCAATAATGGGCCTATCCATAGAATTATCTTTGCTATAAACTATATCTTATTATTAATTCATATCAATTATACCTCATTATCATCAATATCCTTCATTACTAGATGGATACTTGACGATTAGCAGATTAGAGTACTTTTAAATTCCTTAATCTCGCTGGAGCGATAATTCTGAGATATCATTTGAGTTTGGAGATTCATTATTTATAAATAATAATAAATAAAATTGGTCCTCGATAGTAATAAAAGACTGATTCCGAAATTTTATCAAAATGAATACGATCTCAACCGTACAATACACAAATTTTTTTGAAGTTTTAAACAAATTTCGTACAATCGGTTAAAACAAATGTCTTAATGATACATTGAGAAATTGGTGTTATTGGGAAATGCATAAAATTTATTATATGTTTCATATCCTACAAATTAGCTACAGATCAATATTCTGCTCATATTGTGAATTTTACTCATGTTTACTCCATTTAATGTAGGCTTACTTGGTACTTACTATGGCACCTGTGATCTGTATAATAAATGAAATGAAACTTGAATAATCTTGTTTGAAGTTATTATGATTTTCAAATTGATCGAAAGATAATAAATTACAATTATTAAGTCAATTATTGTTGTTAATTCTGAACTCTCCTTTGAAACGTGTTGAAAAATTTGTGTATCCAATGTTTAGTTTCCCTTCAAGAAAATAAAGAAGGGTGATTATCATACATGTAATATCATAGATGTTTTATTATCATACATGTATTATCATAAATGTAACAATTGGAAACATACATAACTATTATGTATCATATTAGTAATTATCTTCAATACTTTTTAACCTTTAAACAATTCCATTCGATACATGTTATGTATGATACCGTATAATAATATTTTCAGTTTATCTATGAAAATGATAATTTGATATCTTGTGAAATCGGCTTCACAATTTTCTGTGTTCCGTATCTTCTAGAACAAAAATTGAACCGTACGTGGACACACAGTTCAATAGGTTGACTTTAGTTTCCAACAACGAAACTGACGAATGAATCAGCTGCCAAGAAGACGACTTATTTTTGTTAATTATCCTTCTCTTTCTCTAAAACTATGTACTTTTTCAGCGTGGCATCAGCTGTTTATTGAAGATGAAAAATCATGAAAAATTATTACTATCCAGTCGCTATTTTCTTTGTTGAAAACTATATCTTTAGAAAACTGAGAAAATTTTAAACTTCAACGTTCAAATTTCAACAAGCAACTCAAGAACGTTTAAAATTCAAGAACGTAGGAACTCATAACATAGGACATATTAATAATTAATTCGAATCTCCATTTATAGCTATATAAATAGACAAAGGACTTCTGCAACTGCAAATATTGACCAAGCTTGTCAAAGCTTGTCAAAGCTTGACATAGGATATGATCAGAATGATTCATGAAAAATAATAACAATAATAATTGAAGAGTACAAAATTGAAAGCACTGAAAGTTTTTTATTTGGTACCTACATATTACAATTGTTTCGATGTGTTTACATCATCATCAGTGTACTGATAAAGACAATTGTGCTCTTCAATTATGTTCAAGTATCACAACATCTCACCTGACACTGTGTCTTCAATAACGATAATCATTAACTGACATCAACTTCAATTAATCAACTATAAAGTTCAAACTTCAACAAGAAACGCAAGAACGTAAATATTCTCGTGAAGTAATATATGAAGTAATATATCCTCATGAAGTTTTAAAAATCCTTTCTTAGTACGCGTCTAACGGTCCTACTGAACATGCCTGCCAAATTTGAACGCATTCGGTTCGGTAGTTTTTTAGTTCTACTGAATGAGTGAGTGAATGAATGAATGAATTAAATGAATGAATGAATGAATGAATGAATGTCATTTCGCTTTTATAGATATAGATTAAGAACACGGAAGAGCTCGTAACACACAGAATATGATCAGAATGATTCATCAAAAATAATAACTACCTATATTCATCCTTAACTGCTAAAATTAGCTTGAACTTCCAATATAAATAGCTCTATAGCTATATGAATCAATCATGGAATACCTGTAGATTCAAGAATGAACTAAATTCAAGCTTGAACTATCAACGTGGATGGATATCTATATAGCTATATCAATCAATCAAAAAATACCGGAATATTCAAGAATAAACTGAATTAGTTTGAACTTTGAACGTGAATGGATAGCTATAGCTATAGAGACTGTAGAACCATGTCTGTATACAGCAGTGGTCACCAATTAAGTTTCATGAAGGTCCGTTTCAAAGTCTAGGCGAGCTTCCGCGGTCCATCCAGGGGAAACCACTATAGTGTGGGGGGGGGGTACTCTCCCGGAAATTTTTTGAAAAATTGATTGTTTTACTACATTAAATTTATAACTATTCGAATATTTGGAATAGTTATTACTATGTATGTATTTTGATTTTAATGTTATTCAAATATATTGAAGTTTCATATCATGCTATTGATATACCGTATTAAAATAAAAATAAAGGCCATTATTTCAATCGGATTTGGCTATAAAAATTACTCTATTGTTTATTCTATGTATTATATGAAGCATGAGTATCTAATAAAATTGTCAAAACTATTCTCGAATTTAGTCCTACTATTTCGTAGAATAGGTTGATAAAATAATGCAACAATATTTAATCAACAGCCAATTTTTTATTGAGAGTTCAGATAGATTTCGCTCACATTGGAAGAACTACCTACAGTACCTCCTTTCTAATTGGGTTACACTGCTGGTGTTAATTTATTGTTCTGTTCAGTGCCTGATTTCTACAAAAAAGAGGTATGGGAGCGGTGGGCTCACCAGTGGGAGGAGAGTCCAGGGGCCCTCCCCCGGGAAATTAGAAAAAATCACACTTGAATTGGAGCGTTTTTAGCAAAATTGAGCAATATTTTGCAGCTGTTTTTCATAAAGCTAATAATAGGATACAATTTTAAAGAATGAAAGAATGACGCCGCTCAGGAAAAAGGTATGGGAGCGCCGCTCCCACGCGCTCCCCATGAAATCAAACCCTGGCTCTGATTGTTTCTTAATATATTATTCATTTTTATTTAGACTTTTGAGGGTTTCTTATAGATTTTCTGGTCTAGGATTTATTTTAAGCCTTTTTCGTTGAGATCGGTATGACATCGCGGTCCGCACAAAACTGGCTGGCGGTCCGGATCCGGACCGTGGTCCGCCATTTGATGACCACTGGTATACAGAGTATACAGTCTCTATAGCTATAGCTATGTCAATCGATTATAAAATACTTGGAAATTCATGAACTTGACCGCTAATTATTAGAGAATCGACTTCCTCAAGCCTCGATATCCCAGCAAAGGTCGACTTTCCGGTTTTAGTCGATCTAGGATATGTACGTAATAAACAGCATTGACTTTTGATATTCTTTTCGATATTTTTTTAATGAAACTCAACTTATTCATACGGCAATAAGGAAGTGTAGGGTATCGTCTGTCGAGGCAAAAGTAGACATTCTGGCAAGATGGGAAAATTACTCCAGCATAAACAATATTTGTTCAAAAATTATAAATTTGGTCTCAAATTGTAGGTCAGAATGTTTCCTACAATTTGAGACCAAATTTATTATTTTTGAATCAATATTAATCGAGCTGGAGTAATTTTCCCATCTTGCCAGAATGTCTTCTTTGCTTCGACAGACTATACTTGTTGCGAAGATTATCAAGGACTTTATTGTGGATTCTGTAATATAATGAGTTTCCTCGTGGTAATCTGATCCTAGTGATCTCTACTTCCTTGAATAATTATCTATTATTTATTCAAGATATTACAATAATACTTATTGGTGTTTAGGGAAATGTAACTGTGTTATATATTTTAGTAGTGTAATCGTATGCAATATGCAGGTACAGTGGTATAAATAGATTGTATAGAGGTCAAGCGCCTGAATCTGTTATCCGGTATCCTTATTTAAATCTATCATCTTCCTGATTTTTCAATAAAGTACTCGCCTATTTGATACATCTTTCGATGAATACCACTCAAGCATACGATTATACTAAGACGAATATGCCACTGGCGGCTCGTGCCCACGGAACAGATGAAGTGCTGTACAGTAAAGATACGGGCACTTCACCTGTTTCTTGGGTACGAGCCGCCATCAGTGGAATATGCAGGGCTTAATCTGTGACGGTACGAACCGGTACCTCTGAGAAAAAGAGTAAATAAATTAAATTCCTATTGAAATATGGAAGAATAATCAGCCAAAACTCAAAATCTTGAAGCCTTAAAATCATGGATTAATCTTACTTTCAGAACATCATCACCGTTCGTGAAAGATATGTAGATTTTCAATTGATACGATTTTTGATTGTTTACTTATCTTGAACATTTATAGATTAATATTTCACGTCTCTGACGACTGTGTTATGTAATTTAATGTTTCCTTTCTGTCTAGTAATAGTATAGCTATAGGGCTACTATCAATGTATGTTAAAATAATAATAAATGTATGTTAATCTATCAAATGTAAATTAAAGTGGTTCTTTGATTTCGATTTCTACTAGGTTCACATTTAAAATTCACAATGAAAGTGATTGGAGTTGGTGTTGGATAATAATTGAGTAATAAAAATTACTTGGGGAATTAAAAAATAGGCACAAAACAAATTCTAATAAAATTCACATTCGTGTTACTATCGAACTATGAGCTCAATTTTATTTTAATAGTATAACTTTCTATCTTTCAATTTTCAATGCTCTCAAAACTGACTTGCTGACTGAATTACTCAATATTGCTTTGCAACTGCAACTCTAAATTCATTACAATATTTGTTTTATCAACGACTAATTGCTCGCTTCGCTCGCCTTCTGTAGGGGCTCCGCCCCCTGGACCCCCGACAGTATAGGCAGTGTAAGTGAGTCAAACAGGCTCGCTCCGCTCGCCTGCAAAACCTCTGTCAGTGACAGATTGGACAAACAGGCTCGCTTCGCTCGCCTGCAAATTCCGTTCAGAAGGGATTCGAAATTTATTTCAGCATTTCTACACCTGATCTGATCATTTCTTCACCTAATTTCAACATTTTCTGCCAATTTGTTCTAGAAAAATCTAAGAAAAATTCCAAAAAATAGTAAAACGCTATTATTAAGCGTAACCTTGGGAAGTATATCGGAAGTATATATAGTTTGAAACTTGATTCGATGATTCAAACTTGATCTTCCAAATTAGATCATCTAAAATCTCGCTGAACCATTGAATTTACAGTTAGGATTGGTCGTATCAAGGCGAACGATATGCAACCCGCAACACATCTACAATTTTGAAAACCTGATTACTGGCGTAATCTTGAACGGATTGCAAAAATATCTTAACACAACATTTCTAGACCTTATCTGAACCTGCCCACCAAATATCAACATTTTCTACCGATTGGTTCTCGAAAAAATGAAGAAAACGTTGAAAAACTATAGAAAAACTAAAATATTTGGCGTATCCTTGAAAATTTTTTAAAATCCGTTCTTAGCGCGCGTCTAAACGTCCAAATAAACATGCCTGCCAAATTTTAACGCATTCGGTTCAGTGGATTTTTAGTTCTGGTTATGAATGAATGAATAAGTCAGTGCCATTTCGCTTTTATATATAGAGATTCTGATTATCAAAATGAATTGTTATACGCTTGTCAACATCGAGAAATTGCTGTATTTGTAAACAAAATGCCGGAAGCTATAAATACCACAATAGAGTTTTGTGATTGGACGAGACCTTCCACTCCCACACTCCCACTTTCAACACCTTTAGAAGCTTGCCAATAGGAGTCGAGTACTAAAGACAGTACAAGAGCACTTGTTTACTTTTTCCTCCGATAGATAGCGTTTGTGGTACCTTTTGTTTACAGAGACTTTATTATTTAATTACACGGTCTCTGTGTCTGTACTTTTGCATAATATAGGAATGATGGGTGATGGCAATTGATGAGCGTTTTTTTTTTGAAATCTCAACACTTTTACCATGAAAAGTTTCATAAAGTGTAGTCTGGCCAAGCAAAGAAGAGCCTCTGGCAAGATGGGAAAATTACTCCAGCTCGGTCAATATTGGTTCAAAAATTATTGATTTGGTCTCAATTGCATGAAACATTCTGATCTACAATTTGAGACCAAATCAATAATTTTTGAACCAATATTGACCAAGCTGGAGTCATTTTCTCATCTTGCCAGAGGCTCTTCTTTGCTTGGACAAAGTATAACTATACCTTATTCACGATCACTTGAGAGGAAATAAAGAAACTTTTTGCATGTACAGGTAACTATTTTTGTTTGAGTTTGAGGAAAAGCCAAGAACTGTGATTGACTACAGCTGTTCGACTGCGGCCGACCGTCGTATGAAGTAATACCTCCCTTTACACGCACACACGCGCAAAAAATTTGTTCATTTCGTCTCAAGTGATCGTGAATAGGGTATAATCCTGTATTAAGATGAACAGGAGAGAATGCTCCTCTATTGCCGAACAACAAAGACAGTAACAGTACCAGCTTTTGTTTATTATTCAAATCCTTCAAATATTACTATTCAAGTACTTCAAATGTTGTACGGTATCACCTTTTATTGCAATGGCTTGAGAATATTCTTCAGCTACTGTACTTTTCTATTATTATTATTATTATTATTATTATTATTATTATTATTATTATTATTATTATTATTATTATTATTATTATTATTATTATTATTTTTATTATTATTATTATTATTATCGTATGGCTCATTTTGTGGGGAGTTCCGAAGAAGTTCCACAGCCGACATAACCACAATTTCCCATGTCGGGAAATTATTGTGGTAGTACTTTGGTAGTATTATTGTACTTTTCTATAATTATAGTTAAATAGCTACTCTACTAGAGCTACTATACATTTGAATTGGTCTCAAACTGTAGATCATCATAACGTTTCCTATAATTCGAAACTGAATTTATAACTTTTCAGCCAATATTGACCGACTGGAGTCATTTTTCCCATTTGCTAGAATGTCTTCTTTGATCTACCAGCAGTTTATTTACTCAGGGCTAATCTTAAAACTATAAAATCATTGTAGCAGAACATTGATATAGTCTGTCCAAACAAAGAAGACATTCTGGCAAGATGGGAAAATGACTCCATTTCGGTCAATATTGATTAAAAGGTTGTAAATTTGTCCCAAGAGGTAGATCAGAATGTTGTCCTACAATTTCAGACCAAATTTATAATTCTTGAACAATATTGACAGAGTTGAAGTCATTTTCCAATCTTGCCAGAATGTCTTCTTTGCTTGGACAGGCTATCCCAAAACTTTTTTCAAATCTTGAGGCAATCAAAAGGTTGGGGAACTTAACTATAAGAACACAACAAACAAAACACAATTCTCTCAAAATTCTCAAAAGTTTTAATCTCATAAATATGCAACACAATACAAGAATCTAAGAATGCTTAAATTGAAGATCACAGTCGATTGTAATGAATAAATAAATAAATTAGAAATGAAGCAATACATAAATAAATAAAAGTATACAAGGCCAAGCTAATGATATATCTATAATAAATAAATAATGAGTTCAATAAATAATAGTGCAATAGTTCTAAATGATCAGAGATCATGATGGAGAACCATATTGATTCTCTCATCAAAGATCATGATAAAGGACCAACATGATTCTCTCATCATGATAAATGATTATCATGAAGAACCATTATGGTTCTCCCATCATAATAAATGACCATAATGAAGAACCATCATGATTCTCTAATCATGATAAATGACCATCATGACTCTTTGATCATGATAAAGAATCAAAGATTTCAAGATTCCTCAAACTTTCAAGATTCCTCTGGTTCCGTTCATAAACTTGGGGGGAGGTTTATTTTCGAATTTATTTCGGGAATAGTTTGTTGAAAGACGTTGTAGCAAATACTTTTCCTCCAATATCCTCAGCTAACATGGCAATGACTGCTTCAATAGCTGGTTTCACTTCTTCAACAATATCTTTGGCATTGTCGTTCAAGAACTGATTGGTGGTGCGGCCTGAAATTCAAACAGAAATCAATTAATATCTTTCAAAAGTGCAATGGTTTTTATAGAATTTATTTATTATTTTCATATAATTGAAAACAATTTCACTGTAGTCCATTCACGATGGCTTGAGACAAGATAAACAAAAGCTCTGCATGTGTGTGAGTGTGTGCGACTGGACAGGCTTCGTTTTAGCCACAACATAAACAAGTCACAGCAATGCCGAAATCCCGAATTTCGTTGTCGGAACTAAACCAGAGCACTGACACAAAAACTTTTACTATGATTGTACATTTTAGGTTCATGCAGTCGAGAGACAACCGAAACAAGCGATTTCCCAATGTGTTTCTATAAAAAATATTACTTAAAGATACTTATTCTGAATTGCCTACAACAAAATTCGGGATTTCGGCATTGCTGTGACTTGTTTATGTCGTGGCTAAAACGAAGCCTCTCCAGTCGCACACACTCACACACATGCAGAGCTTTTGTTTATCTCGTCTCAAGCCATCGTGAATGGACTATAGACCTAGGTACTTTTACAGTTGAATACAATTTAATACTTTCTTTGGTCATGATTTGAACTCAATCTAAATCAATTATTAATAACTTAAATTCAATCAAAATCAAGTATTATGATAACTTTTAAAGTGCGTTAGTTTATCATAGAAATATAGAATTCATGAAAAACATTATTATCAAAATATCCTCTTTTAATCATGATGTAGGCCAAAATCATGATTGATCGATCAAAATCTTCCAAAAGTGCTTTTAGTTTATCATAGAATTGTTGAGGGTAATTTAAATATTTTCACAATCGTGATGTGTGTTAGCCGCTTCATAATGATTTTTGGACCTTGGTTTTTTGCCGTCCTTATAAATTAAGGGTTTTTGCGACAATACCTCAGATTTCTTTCATTGAGAATTTTCTTATTGGGGATGATGCCCACATAAGCATTTTAGATTATGCTTGGGTAATGGATAATGAGTGCGAAGGTGAAAGATGAGGTGAAAAACAGCCAAAACATGCCTATTGGGTCTCGAACCCTGACCAGCGGCAATGCTAGCGGACCGAAGTTTGTGACGCTCCAGCCCACTGCGCCGGCAATTGACACATTTGATACATTTAGCAGTCAGTAATCTTCGTGAAGAATCACTCAACTAGAAAATTGTATTGTTTATTGATTGAAGAAAAAATAATTATCGATACTGAATAGAGCAATACATTTTGAAGTAATTAGCCTATAGCATAACTTTCGATAACTTACTCAGTGTCTCGTCACCATTGAATAGATTAGCGAAATCGGCAGTGGCTTGCTCGATGTTGAATTTCGTGCTGATGCTTTTAGGCTCCAAGTAGTCCTCGCCCTTCTTCTTGACAAGTTTGGTTTCAATGTTCACGTCGGCTGTCACAGTGGCTGTAAAATGAAGATCAACATTCAAATCAGCAGTTCATCAAGTGATAGCTTCTTTGAAGCTGAGGCCGCACTGCCGGTGGGTAGAGCGTGTAGGGTGGAGGGTGGTTGGTAAATCTATAGAACATACACACCATCCACAGTAAAACATCGTATGTTCTATAGATTTACCAACTACCCTCCACCCTCCACGCTCTACCCACCGGCAGTGCGGCCTTAGCCTAATAGAAGGAGGCTAAGATCAAGTAAATGATTATTATTTAGAGAGATTTTCAATGTTTAATATAATGTTCAGGGCTACTAATAATATTGTATTGAGAATAAAATATTGATATTACTATTGAATTAATGACACAACCCAAATAATCTATTAGTATCATAATCATGTATTTATTTTCTAATACGGTACATATATCTCTCTATATTGCTTTGCAACTCTCAATTGTATTGAAAATAAAATATTGCTATTGAATTAATGACACAATCCAAATACCTCCCTCCACCCTCCACGCTCTACCCACCGGCAGTGCGGTCGAAATAAAAAAAGATGAATGATTCCAATAAATGCTAGTATATTAAAAAAATTAATTGAGAACGAAATAATTGGGGCTGATTTTCGATCACCATAATTATTATGAATTATTAATTATAATAAATTATTTATTGATAAATGATAATAAATAATTTATTTGTCCGTCCGCGGCTCACCAGCCCACGAAGTGCCTAGGCCTACCAGGCCTACCACTAAAATAATTTATTGATAAATGATAATAAATAATTTATTTGTCCGTCCGCGGCTAACCAGCCCATGAAGTGCCTAGGCCTACCAGGCCTACCAATAAAATAATTTATTGATAAATGATAATAAATAATGATAAATGATACTTACTCAGGTTAGCCTTGAAAAGACCGTTTCCTTGGATAGGCAGCACCAGCGCTCGCCCCTTGATGTCGTAGTCAGCTTCCAACCAGATCATGGGAATGTTGATTCTTCCCATAATTTGCAGCTTGTTCAGGTCAATCCTGTAAATATTGAAGAAGTAATAATTTAGAAGAATCATGAGAGAAATAGCGAACTAAAAGTCACAAAGATCAGAAAGAAGAAAATGCGTATAGTCAGTCCAAGCAAAGAAGACCCTCTGGCAAGATGGGAGAATGACTCAAGCTCGGTCAATATTGGTTCAATAATGATCAATTTGATCTCAAATTGTAGGAAACAATTTGATCTACTATTAATACCACATTTATAATTCTTGAACAAATATTGACGAAGCTGGAGTCATTTTCTGATCTTGCCAGAGGCTCTTCTTTGCTTGGACAGACTATAGGCTACCCACTCCCTCAGCCTCACACAGCCTTGGGTCGAGTCTTTTCCTGAATTGCAGAACTTTTTAATTCTCGCAAAACCAAATTCTACTCTACATTTCTTGCGATTTAAGGTAAGGAAGAATTTTTTCTTTTCTTTGTCACATAACATCATATTAAGAGTTATGCTCATTTGAGTTATAGGTTTTGCAAACCCATTTGATACCAAATCCAATTTTATTGTAGTTTTCGTTCTATGTAATTTTGCAAATAAAAAGTTTCTGATTTCTGATTTTATTTGATAGGCGATTAAATCAATTGGAATTTTTGAAATTTGAATTTTTTTGTAAGTTTTTACTTACTTAACATTATCGAACATGTAGTTTCTGAGTCCGAAAACCTTGAGGTTTTTCAGCTTGGCTTTGTAGTTGACGGCAGGAGTACCTTGCTCCAGCATTACCATTGGGATCATGAGAGGATCGATGGGAGGAATGTTCAGTTCGGGAATACCTGCAAAAAAATAATATTTTATAGTATTTCTGACAATTATTTCTTTTTATAAAAATATTTTATAAAGAGATTGATAAAAATTACATTATTGTTCTAATGGGACATAATTTTGCCGTTCGGCAGTTGGCCGTCCACTACCACTCACCCTCAATCGCTTTTCATATGTCATATACCAGCTAAGGGCCTGTATTATCAAAAGCAGTTAGGATTAAGGCGGGTATTACACGATAATATTTCTATGATCATAGTTGATCATATGGAAAGAGACAAAAATATGATTTCGTATTTTCATCTCTTTCCATATGATCAACTATGATCATAGAACTATTATCGTGTAATACCGGCCTAATTAACCAATGGTCAAATAAAGATATGATTGCATTTTAATATGAAGAGTTTCATCTTAATCAACAGAATAACTTTTAAAATAGAATTAGCTTTTGTTCTACTACTATTGATAATACGGGCGTATTTGATAATAAGCAACACCTAGTGTGGACTTACCCTTACAATAATATTCTATGCTCTTTTTAAGTGTTTGGAGTGAATAAAATCGTATGGGAGTTTTAAATCTTTGTATCCTATTCTTCAACATTCCTCACAGATAAGCCATTCATGACTAAATAATGAAATACATCCTGAAAAAAATTATGAAAAACGTAACTCTCAGGGAGATGCAAGAATGACAAAATTTAAATAATTGAATTGACTCCAAACTGTCGGTAAGCAGAGTGAATTATTATCCGTCAAGAAATCAAGAAATAATTAATAATAAATAAAATTATTAATAAGAAATCAAGATAATTTTGAATAGGAATCAACCTCGGATACTAGAATACTATCAGAATTTAGTATGTTCTAGAATACTATTTTCTAGTATCCGCGAAATTTACGAAATTTGAAATTGAAGAACAATATGAACTAGAGAAGTTGAAACGCGTACCTTTTGTGATGTAGGGTCTAATGACCACAGTTGCTTTCGTGAAGCAATCATTGAGATTCTTGTCATTCCTCTTGCAGATTGGAACATAGCTGGCTGAAATTGAAAAATATAATATAAAATATACCTTGAAGAATTTAGGTAAGTGAAAACAAAGGTTGTCAGATCTACAAAGTTTATTTAAAATCATAGTACTTAAGTTTCAATGCTCAGGGCATCATCTAGATAAGTTCCACAACATCTCTGATAAAAGTGTAAATTTTATATCTTGACGGATGTTCGATCTTTGCTATTCAATTCTAAGTGTACTTCTCGCTCATTTTAACTAACATATTTTATTATTTTCTCAGTCATTCAGAAGAACAATCATAGTCAATTGCATCAATCACAGTTGATCATGTAATTACAGTTGTAGTTATATAACTGTAAACATATTAATTAAAACCTAAATTTGAATCTGTTTTACAAGCAATCTATACTTAGTTTATTCAAGCAAACGGTGTAATTGTAATTAGACTCATTTTTAATTTGCATAACATGGGATTCAAGCCGATTTATTTTGTGGTGTACGGTACGTAATAATATTCTACCATTTTCAATATTTTTGTTGGATTCAATCAACTTAAATAATTATTCTATATTTTATAGCTATTCTTGTTCATCTCAATTGCCAAACTGTCTTTCTAAGAATTTTAATTATAATTCGAAATAAATTTCCAAAGCAAGAAATTTCTCAATTGAATCACTGTATGTTAGTTATGAAAAAAGTTAATGATACTTTTTCCCAAGGGGCATGTCCAAATGAGCTATTAGGCTTGTGAGTGGGTAAAAAGATGAATGGCTAGATAATTAATAATGTCTTTATTCTTCCACTTAGTACATTAAAAAAGTGTGTGGACGAAGTTGAGCCACAAGAGCACCATCTTTCACTCAACCCACGGGGTAATGATAATGAAAAACCACGACTAATTTTCAGGCAGTCTGGGGGACCGACGGCTTATCGTCTCCTCAAATTTGTTTATAATTATTTCGAAAAAAGAAAACTTCTCGAATAAATCACGACTACTTTTCAACCAGTCGGGACCGACGGCTTATCTTCTCGAATTTGTTTAAAATCATTTCGAAAGAATAAGACTTCTCAAATAAACCACGACTACTTTCCAACTTATCGGGACCTACAGACAGAGCTGACAGCTTATCGTCTCCTCAAATTAGTTTATAATTATTTTGGAAAAGATAAATAATTATAATTTTGAAAATTATTTCAGATTGTACTCACGTAACGACTTTGCTTCAGCAACCTCTTGTAATGCCGCCACACACAAACATATCACAACTATTGAAAAAGAACTCATTTTTCCAATTTCCATCTTGGCAGCAACCGTTTCCTTCAAACTCAGAAACGTTTATGACTAAAACTGATCAAGACTTATCAAATAGAACCCACAACTTGCTGGAGAAGTCACCCTTGACAAGCAGTATATATAGCTCACTTGTACTTTGACCAAATATCCTGGTTTCCCCTTCTAAATCTGCGAATTGTGAGGAAATTGATGCATATATACAGTTATACACTCTCAATACTTTTGTCTAATACAGGTGTATTAGAGGGAGTGAGGTGAGTATACAGTTCGCGAAAGTTGAGAAGATACGCAGTTACAATGTAAAGTGTATGGAGCTGCGTGTCTTTTCAGGCTACGCGAACTGTGCAACTGGCACCAAGCAAGCTGAGAAGACACACAGTTACAATGTAAAGTGTATGGAGCTGCGTGTCTTCTCAGGCTGCGCGAAATTTATAGTTGGTACCAAAAATGAAGGCGATTGGCGAATGACTGTTACAGTCGACAACTTGATAATACGAAACTCTTGATAATACGAACCAAATCCCTGGTCCCCTGAAAAACTCTTGATAATTCGAACAAAATCAATGCATTTAGGTACTCTCGATAATACGAAATAAAATACAGAGCCTGGTCCGTCTGCAACACGCGATAATTCTAATTCCTTTACAAGAATCTCTCGATAATACGAACTTCTATTGAAATAATGTACTTGATCAAACCTGCATAGAGTTCACAAAACATGATCAAACCTGCATAAAATTCAGTGAAGAAGAAAAAATTACAGACTTTTCATCAAAAAATAATAATCTTGTTTTTACTGAAGGCACAATAATATTTTTTCCCCTTAAAAATAGACTTTTTCATAAAAAAATCTACTTTCTATTGATTGTAAAATACTGTAATATTATTGTTTTTTTTTTTAATTAATGTATTAACTTCCAATTCCTTCATTTCTAGTTCCTTAATTAAATTTCTCAATTCTTGATAATTTTTACTATCAGAGTAGCCTACTTTATTTGGAAATTTGAATATTGAATAGTACCTATCAAACAATTTTGCTTTCTAATCAAGTAATTTTTCCTCTTCCATCCAACTTCTGATGCAACGTTTACACGCAGTGTTAATAACATTTGTTAATAACTTTTTTGAATAACGTATTATTATAATATATAGACTTATATAATATTATATAACTTATTATATAAAAGTTATTAACAAATGTTATTAACATTCCGGTGTAAACGTGGCATTCTGATAATACAAACTCTCGATAATTCGAACTTTTTCTCTGGTCCCTCCAAATTCGTATTATCGAGAGTCGACTGTATTAGTGCCAGCTAGCTGTGTCAGGACAGTCGGAACCTGTCTTGGAGAATGAATTGGTGTACCTGGGTATCTCTCATTTGAATGTACTCTCGCAGACAGCTCGTCGACTGTCCTGTCAGAGCTGATAATTAATAACAATCGTTTGCCAACCGCTTTAATTTCCTTACATTTCCAGGTTCCTTACATCTATGGAGATCTGTGAATTGTATAGTCTGTCCAAGCAAAGAAGGCATTCTAACAAGATGGAAAAATGACTTCAGCTCGGTCAATATTTGTTAAAAAATTATCAATTTGGTCCGAAATTGTAAATCAGAATGATTCCTACAATTTGGGATAAAAGTTATCATTTTTTAAACAATATTGACCTCTTCTATGTGAATTGTAAGGAAGTTGAACACAATTAGTATATCTATATAATATCTAGATATAGTTATCTTCTATCGATTCATATTTATATACTTTGTATGTGTATATATTATATGTATTGAGTTAGTAGCAACGGGTTTTTTCATTTATTGTTTTCAAAGAACGAGTGTTTTTTCCATTTTTAATGATCTCTTTACCTGTCTTTGATGACTTCATAAGACGGGTATCTCTCTTTAGGCAAGTGTTATTTTCATTCATTCTATAACAAATACAATATTTCTCCTCTTTGGAAATACAGTACTGCTAACTAAGACGTAGGGGGAGAGAGGTTGATTTGATGATTTCCCCTTTTTGGAAACGTCACTAACTAAGTTTCAATGAATCCATCTATTCATCCTCCTCTTCTTCACCATTATTTTCATGGTCATTGCATTTGTTAAAAATGCAAGTAGAAAAGTTCAACAGGTTATCAAGAACCGGTTTCGATTATTCACACATCAAAGTAATCTGATTTGATAATACGGATGCAATATTTACATAATGCATTCTCTTCCTCTACATCTCAAACCTCTTTCCTATCAGATACTCTCTCTCTCTCTCTCTCTCTCTCTCTTTCTCTCATACACGCATTCTTTCTCTCCCTCTTTCTCGTTCTCTCTCTATCTATCAATCTTTCTCTCTTCCTCCAAAACCATAACAGACATTCGATTTCAGTTTCAATGTCTTCATTAGTGATTTCAAGGACTTCCTCTCTCATTTCTTTACTTATTTTATAGCCTACCTGCTGCTAGGAAATCTCCAAAAATCAACGTAAAGTCCACATATATTAGAAAGGAAAATCAAATTTCAGTTTCTAAAGTCTCAAATCACTTGATGTCGAGCATGAGAAAAGTTAATAAGGAATATTGTTGTTGAAAAGAATTATTACAATTTTCGTCCCTCACACACAAACCAATATGTTAGGAAATATATGATACTGTATATTGTGTAAAAATATATTGAGGAAATAGGCCTATATATATATTTTGTTATATGTGAGGAACATGGTTCACACTCAACAATATATTCTGTTATATTGTGTTTTATATATATTCGAACCAATATGTGAGGAAATACATTATATATAGCGTGAAAATATATTGAGGAAATAGGCCTATATATATTCTGTTATATGTGAGGAACATGCTTCACACTCAACAATATATTCTGTTATATTGTATTATATATATTCGAACCAATATGTGAGGAAATATATTATATATTGTGTAAAAATATATTGAGGAAATAGGCCTATATATTTGCTGTATATATGCATTAAATTATAATATAATTATTTTCTGATGATGGAGGTGAAATTGAATTGAAAAATTAGGACCAATATATAGTTGTGTCAAGCACAGAAGAGCCTTTGGCAACATGGCTGCCATTCACTGCTGCCAGTAGTCAAAATGAAAATTGTTCTAGTATAGATAATCAAATTTAGGAAGAAATAGTACAGGCTTGGACTATTTTTTCTGTCATAATTATATTATGATTTGTGCTTTCATATGTCAATAATTAGCCTAGATAGATAAATGAATGGAAAAATATTTTCATTCTTGAAATTAATATGATTACGATTAGTGTAAAAACGGTAGGTTGGCTGAAGTGATTTTACCCTGGAAGTTCTGCGCATGCGTAGTTACACTCTCACTTCCCTCCGTCATCTTGCAAGAGGCCCTTCTGTTCTTGGCACAACTATAGATTGCAATTTAGAGTAATAATTATTATGTTTCCTCATTACTGTATCTGTATGCAATTCTTTAGCTGCATAATATATAAACATTGCGACCATGAAAAATGTGCATATCTTTTTGTGTATAGCAGGCGCCAATGAGACTGGCGGCTGGCGAATAACTGTTATTTTAATGCCAGCTCTGTCAGAACAGTCTTAAGCGGTCTTCTACAGCATATCGCGTTGGACGTGACCTCAAAAAACCAGTTTTTCTGTTGAAGCGCGTTTTCAGACTGTCCTGACAGAGCTGACATTGATAACAGTCATTCCCTAACCGCCAATTTTGTTGATTTCTGCTCTGTAAGCAAGTCAGAGGTCAACAAGTTGGATGTCCGCCGCTTAATTAATTATAGTCTGTCCAAGCAATAAGACATTCTGGCAAGATGGGAAAATTACTCCAGCTCGATCAATATTGGTTCAAAAATAATTAATTTGGTCTCAAATTGTAGAAAACAATCTGTTCTACAATTTGAAACCAAATTTATAATTTTTGAACCAATATTGACCGAGCTGGAGTCATTTTCCCAACTTGCCACAATGTCAATTCTTTGCTTGTGCAGGCTATAAAATTATTCTCGTTCATTAAGAGAAGTCGTGAGAGATAACTTAGCCAAAAAGTCGGAAGTGGGCAAAAAACTTTTTTTTTCAATAAACCAGGTAATGATCGTAAATGTAAACAAGTACTTGTTTTACGTCGACCTTGAATCAATTTGAAAATGTGACACTGGTGTTTTACAGTCTACAGTGGCCGGTTGAGCTACTAGATGAGTCATCAATTTTTACACAAATTTATCGAGGCTGAAATATCAAATCAATTCGAATACATCAAATAATCAATCATTTATGCATTCATACAATTATGACAATAATAATAAATAAGTTATTATCATGATTTCAAAGAGAAAAACTAGGCTTAGCCTGTACTATTTTTCTTTCCAATTTTGATGAGTGCTGATGAAGTTCAAAAATTTATTTATAAGAATATTATATTGAGAATATGAGAATTGAATTAATATAATAATTTTAAATGGTGTCATAATTATATTATTGAAATATCATGATAGATTTCTTAATTTTAAATAGTATTTTCAAAGTGTAATTTTATTGTTCCAATTCCAATGTACGGCAATCCGTGCAAAACAGTATTCCAAAGTTAGATAAAAATCAAAAAGTATTTGCATAAAGGCTAACACCCACTTGTTTAAAAATATTTTACTATAATTAAATATTATGAAGTACAATATGATGTGGGCATTCAAATCCATGAGTTGATGTTTTTTATGAACTCCTATTCTTTGAAATTTATTAACGAAAAAAGGTGTGAAATTTCAAACAGGGGAGGCTTAATTTTTGGAAAATATGTCATGATTTCTAGAAAAAAGACACAAGTTTTTAAAAATAATTTGAATATGATGAGGAATGTTATTATATTATCTATATTATTATAGATTATAGAATATTATCTACAGTATCATTATTGATGATTCTGTCTTTCTGAATTAAAGCAGTATTGATTTTATCTTCATAAAAATATATTGTTCATAATTACTCATGTTCAAGTTAATTGGATAAAAATTATTGTGGGAAACTCCATTCTTGAAGTCATAATTGGTTTAAAGATGGAAAATGCGAGATTAAAGATTAATAAAAGTCAATAATTTCTTGTCAGTCCTCTTTTACTAAATTCTTAATTGATAATCAGAAACTAGAATTGCTTGATCTCCATTAACCTACATACCATTCCCAGAAAAATAATCTAGAATGATAACTAGAATATTGCTCAGTTCTCATTACTAGCCTACATACCATTCCCAGACCAACCAAAAATAGTGTAGTATATCCAAGCAAAGAAGACATGCTGGAAAGATGCGGAAAAAGCTCCAACTCGGTCAATATTAGTTCAAAAATTATAAATTTGGCCTCGAATTGAAGATCAGGATGTTTCCTACAATTTGAGACCAAATTTATAATTTTAAAACTAATATTGACTGAGCTGGAGTCATTTTCCATCTTGCCAGAATATCTTCTTTGCTTGGACAGACTATAGAAAATATCCATGTACCTTTATATCAATTATCTACAAACCAATATCTTTTACTATCATTAATAAATAATCTTTCAATCTTTCACTAATAAATATTCATTCTTGTAATGATTGTAGTACTTAAATTACATGTTGGTTATAGATAGAATCAAAAGACAAATCTCCAAATTATTGTACAATACTTGTGTATCAATAAAGATGCAGTAGACAGTTCCGATTTGATTGAGCTAGAATAATGTTCTAAACTATTATTAATCTATCATATACCTATAAGTCACCAAAAATAATTGAGTTACCAAGTATACACAGTCTAAATTTAAATAATTCGAGTTATATAATTGTCTGAAATTGAATTTTTAAATTGATTCACATGTAATTTTACTAATCACAGATCTGTGATTCAAAAAAATATTGATTTACATTAGTAAACAGTTTAAAATTGAATTAGTTTGAGTTAAATAGTTTATTAATGATTGGAGGCGGATTGTCTTGGAGGCCAAGGTCCACACAGGGCTGTAGTGCTTCGTAAAAATATATTTTTTTCGATCACAAATTTGTAAATCACAAATAACAGTAGCCTACACAGTCGAAAATTGAATGAATAATTAGTCATGTAACTTTTATTCACGTAATTTTATTTTTTTTAACAAAAAAGCAGTAGGCTACTCACCCACACAGTCCAAAACTAAGTTGAGTCAAGTAGTTTTATTAAGCACAGGTCCGTGAATTACCTAGGTAGAAAGATTACGGTACCCACTTAATAAAGAGCTGAATGATTTCAAGTAATGTAAATTTTGTTCAAATCGTCCCTTAACTTCCAACAAATCGGAAGTCAACAATTTCCAACTGAATCATTCATCCTACAACAAGGCCATTTACAATAATCGGTTTAAATATTATTTTTAGAAATCAATTGATCCAGCATCCAGTATTCAATGAGAGCATTACAATAAGTAAAATGTTGAAGAGATTCTTTGAACTGAAAGAGAAGAACAGTGATTATCTATTATTGAAATCACATTGAGATGGAATATTCGATTGGTACCTAGTGAAAGTATATATAAATGTGATTTTCTCAGATTAATTCTTCAGATTTGTTTGGGAATATTTCAAGTGATTTTTGTTTACCGGTACTGAGAACGAGATGCTGTATGTGAGTATTCAAGTTATTGTTCTATTTAGATTATTACAGTTTGATGGATTTTAAAATTCAATTGCATAGTTAACATTAGTTGATACTAGTTTTAAATTTGCATACATAAAGGGGTTTGCTTCATTTTTTATTTTTACGACTATAGTTTTTTCCTGTTGAATGTGTTATCAAGAACTTCAATCTATTATTATGGATCTACAGTAAATAAAAAAATAAAATGTAATTGATTTTTATTTTAATATTTTTGAACATAAATAGCTCCTTTTAACCGTATATTGTGAAAATTTATAGAGTTCTATAAAAATAATACTACCGTATCCAATTTCAATAAAACTCTATTAATGAATAGTCGAATTCCACACTTATTTTCTTCTAGAGCTACTGTATTTGTTAAAACTTTGAATAATTACAATCAGAGTAAACTTACCCTTTTTAAAAAATATTTATATTTCACACAACATGTTTCGGCGAAAAATGGCAAATTCGCCGAAACATGTTGTGTGAAATAAAAATATTTTTTAAAAAGGCTACCGTACTCTGATTGTAATTATTTAAAGTTTTATCGAATTCCACATTAAACTATGAATGTAAATGAAATTTCACATTAAAATTATTTATTTCCTTTTCATTTATAACATTTATCTATCAATAAGCTCATTTTTAATAAATGAATAAGTTACCTATCGCTGATGATTCCCAATTTTTTTTTACATTTACAAGTATTACAAGATACCATTTCATTCATAAATGAATAATTATTAGATAGATGATAATATAGATTATTTATTCATGATCAAATGGGAGGATTGAATGAATGTGATTGACTTATATGGGCTATTTTCTTCGTGTTCTGTCCTTCAATTGCTTCAATTTTATTTTCCTGTTGGACCCTATATGAAAATAATTGAATAATGTTAATTTGTTAGTTTCAACATGGTGAAAGTATACCTGTTTATTGTTGAATGTTTTATATTTTTATTAAAAGATTAGTCAGTCAAAATAATTTTATCGCTAAAAATTTAATGACTTTGACTAATGAATAATATATGACTAATGAATTCTATAAAGAATAGTCCCTGTGAATTTGTTAAACTTCACAACAGGTGATCTAACAATAAAATACATGTAACAGAATAAAACAACTCATATCATTATTATATAATATTGAATTATTGTACAATCAAATTAAGAGAACAGTTTATAATTTTTTTTTCAACAATAGTGCCACCTTTAGGTTAAGAACTTCTTTCAACTAAACCGATGTGATGACTGTTATTATATTATATAGGTACGGTACTAACAAAATAGGCCTACCGGTACTATTTTTAACTCATAGCACCCATGTTGAATCTAGTTAGTGTTCTATCTTGTATGTGTATTTTATTCATTTACTAAACTGGGCCTGAAAAACATAGGCATATCTTACTCATCAACTGGATTGAAATTATTTTAGTATAATTGGCCATCTATTATAGTAGGATTTTTTGTGTATAGTAGCCTAAGGTACTACTGCTTGCCTGGGGAGGTTCCAAATAAATGTATAATAAAGAATTTGCTATTTCTGTTCCAAACAGCTGCCTTGCTTTCTCTTGGGGGCGCTGACTGTCATTTCTACATCCCACTCAAGAGTTTTTGCACAGTACAGATCTCCACCAGGACAACCATTTGCCACCTACTCAGTTCCTACAACTTCTGGAGGTACTACCACATACACACTGCCTTCACCTGGAGGAGGTACCACAACTTATACCTACTTGACTCCAACCTTTGGGCAAACAAGCGGCTATAGGGCACCAGGAGGTACAACAACTTATAGGGTGCCGGTAACTTCAGGTGGTACAACAACTTATACTTACACAGTGCCAAAACAAGGAGGAACAGGAACCATCCAAACCACCAAAAACCCCTCAGGATCAAGTGTGCTAGTGCAGCAAACATTTACAGGAAACCCAAATCGACCAACATTTGTATCTGCACAACAGCAAACATTTACAGGAAACCCAAATCAACCAACTTTTGTATCTGCACAACAGCAAACTTACACCACAGGAAACTCAAATCAAACAACGTTTGTGTCTTCATTCTCCGGTAACAATCCAAATGCGTTCAATCAATTTTTTGGTCCCAATTCAGGGGGGTTCAACCTGTTTGGTGGTAGCATACCGGGGGTCAATCAATTTCCCACATTTGGAACCACCACCAAAGCACCATTAGTGACAAAACCATTAGTGACAACCTCTACAACAACAGCAACTCCACCACCAAGGCAGCAAAGTCAGAAACCAGGACCTTTCAAACCAGGAACATTTGTCCCTAGCGTACCCATAGTGCAAGTACCGATTGGTGACACAAAACCCAACCAACCAGTGGCAACACCTATCAAGGGACCCTACAAACCCAACACATTCGTACCTAGTGTTCCAGTCGTGAATGTGAACTTTGAAAAGCCTCCCATCACTCAATCTCTTGGACCAGAAGGATCTGCTACGCAGACAGTTTTCCCTGTAAAATCACCACTAGTGGCAAACATTCCTCAGCAACAGGTTTTTGGATCCGCTTCACAAACAAGCTCCTCCACCAGGATTCCACCAAGTTCTCCACAGCTAAGCCCCCCAGGGTTGTCTCTAAGTATCTCAGGGTTGCTGGGTGTGGGTTCCTTGGCAAATAAACCATCCTCAGCAAAACCCAACCCAGCAAACCAACCATTCCTCTCATTCCTGGCAGAACTTTCCTCCAGCTCTTCAAAACCAAAACAGCCCACAAGAGGTCCCACAGGTGGATACAAGCCTCCGCCATCAGATTTGAATATTGTGCCTTTTGAGCCATCTGGACCATTTTTCAATTTCCAGAGAACCTTTCAAAGACCTACACCAGCTGCAGTTTACGGGTTACCAGGTAGTGTTTAAGATGACGGCGATTACTCACCAAATTTGCGTTCTGTGACTAAGAATTTGTGTTGTTCAAAGACCTACACTATATAGCTTCATGGTAACCAGGTAGTGTTTGGGATTACAGATATTAGCCTACTCATCAAATTTGTGTTGTCACTTTTGAACTAGATCATGTAGTGTAGTTGAGGTCTAGAGTTCCATCTATCATGCTCAAGTTACTGGCAGCTAGTACCCACAAAATAGGTGAAGTGCTCACATCTTTTACTGTACAGCACTTCACCTGTTTTGTGGGCACGAGCCGCCAGTGGCTTAAGTAAATATATAAGGTGAGTAAATTAGGCAAACCTTATTAATTTCAAATCCTAGTCAAAAATTTGTTCAAGTATTGATAGAAATTTCGGATAAAATATGATCTGCCCCTCATTAACAGGCAATTGTTCTCATACAAATTCCATTGCTGAAGAATTATATTTTTTATTTTATGTCTAGATGTTGGTTGAAATCAGAAAGAATAGGAAAAATTTCTATTATAGGCCTTCATTGAAAACGATTTTTGCACATTTACTGGTGTGTATGACCTCTCTATAATAGATAGGATTATCATCATCATTAACTTTATATAAATCAACCACAAATGATTGATTTAATGATTATGAATTATTCAAAATTATGTATGATTCTTGGTTCATTAATTGTATACTGTGACTCAAATAATAAACTTTTTAAAGTTAATACTGATGTTATGGAACCTTTTTATAATAAAATAAACTAAAATGGAATTGACCACATTTTTACCACTTTTCATAATCAAAGTGGACAATGTCTAATTTCTTTCATAATAAATTAATACGTAAATAAATTTTGATAATAAAATGGGTTTCCAATTAAAGTAGGAGTTTATCAAAACTTTCAATTGATGAGAATCAAAGTACCTTTTAAAATATTTTTATTTTGCATAACATGCTTCGGCGTTCTAGTCATTTTCAAACGCAAATAAAATGCATTTGAAAATTACTCTAGAACTCCGAAATGCAAATAAAATGCATTTTCAAATGGCTCTAGAACGCCGAAACATGTTATGCAAAATAAAAATATTTTAAAAGGGGTACTTTGATTCTCATTAATTGAAAGTTTTGATGAATACAGTAGCCCTAAGAAAAAATAAGTATTAAAGTAGGAATTTTGTGGTCAATCCTTATTATTTGTTCTAGTGCAATCATCTCTAGTTTTTGAGGCAAAATCAAGACTGATTGATCTCTTCTACACTAATATAAGCCTGCTTTCCCCAATGTGGCTTAAGCAAGGGTAGGCTCAAATAACAGTTAATTGTGTTTAATTAATATAGGATCAATGTTATTAGAGCCTGGCTTAGCTTCAAGCCTCATTGGGGAATGACTACTACGGCTTTCAGAACTGCTTTTAATGTATAAGAAAGTTGATTGAAGAAAAAAACTTAATACTGTTTCATCTGACAATCATTGTGAACTTATTATAGACTGAATACTGTTGATCAGAATATACCTGTCGCCAAAAGGTTAGGTGGTTTCCTAGCTCATGTAACCAACTAACAGCTGATGTAAAGCATCTATTGCCTCTTTTGATTTCAAAAACATCATCTAGGTATAGCTACATGACATCACTGATTGACAACATCAGCTGTTACAGAGCACAAAGAGCAGACGAAACCGCCTGACTTTTTGACAACAGCTTGTCTAAAGTAAATCTTGAATTATGTAGGCGTATTTATCATCATGTATTATTTATATCATTGAAAAAATACAATAAAAGAAAAGAAATAACAGGCGTTATCCCAAAACTTCGTCTATTCCGATTTTGATTAGAATGTGCAAATTCAGGTTATGTTATTTTTCAATACTCACTCCTCAACAAAATTTTCTTGTATTAATTCTTGTAATTTGGGTGAACCAATAAAGGTAATAAAACACTAGATGAGTCCTATAATAATACATTTATTACGATAAGGAAGCCATAAAATTAATATTTACATACATATCATGGAAGTAGATGGATTGTAATTTTTGGACGATTTTCTTATTGGTTCATTTCAATTGTTTTCCAACGATGGTGTAAACTGAGACTTCACCTGAAACAAGCGAAACAATACAAAAAATTAATCACAAATAAATATAATAAAAATTGAACTTTAAACTTACGGCTATTTAAAATAATTGATAGATGAAATTGAATAAATCAAATACCCTTTATAAACTTTAAAAGTATTATTTTTACAAATGTAATAATGTGTAAGTTAATGTGTAATTAATAAAGGCATTTGATTTATTTAATTTTATCTATCAAATATAATAAAATATAACAAGTAATTTGGATATATGGATGTTGTTTTCTATGATGAAATACTTATCAACACAACGACTGGCATTTTAGAAAAAAATATTCTAAATCAATTCTTTTTTGGCATAGTGAAATGAGATGAATTCCACTCCTGAAGAGGAGCTTCATCTGCCTCTGAAGGAGTGAAATGCATCCCACTTAAGCCAAAAAGTGAGTGATCCAAAATATTTTCTTTGAAATACAAGTTATCTTTTAGCATAATTTTTGGATTTATATATTAAATTACATTACATCATTTGACAGGACTAATGCAGATTGAGCGCTGTTAGTTAATGCTATTCAAAGATACAGTTGAAGTCAATTGCACTTTCCAGCAAATTTCAAATTAAAAAAATCGAGTTAAAAGGTCTTATATCATCATTATTAAAACGCCTCGTTTAGTTCGTGCAAGCTGTGAAGACACGCCGTTACAATTCAAAGTGTATTGGGAGCGGGTGTCATCTCAGTTTGTGTCAACTGTATTTATGATAACACTTTCGATTCCCTTGTTTAAATTGATAGATTCATCTTCTATTGTATCTTATTGGTAGTAAATTGAAGTATGGACACACCGCTTTGATAATATTGATGTATCAAAACAGGAATATCAATAACAATATTTGTTTGTATTAATTTAAAAGAAACAGTTCTAGGCTTCAAAGCCTTAGATAAGAAATGACTAAATAAATTTAATATTGTTTGATATTGAAGAGGATCATTGTTGAACTAATATTGAAATTAAACTTTTTCATACATGCCAGAAGAAGAATAATAAATCAAGTATTAATACTATTCAAATTTTTTATTGCGGATGATGCCCACATAAGCAATTTAGCTTGTGCGTGGGTAATGGATATTGAGTGCGAAGGTGATTGATGAGGTGAAAAACAGCCATGCCACTGGGATTCGAACCCAGACCTGGCAGTGCTAGCGGACTGAAGGTTGTGACGCCCTAGCCCATTGCGCCAACCAGGCCGGCTATTTTTTAGATTCAATTTGTTGCTATTTTGATCATATGCTATCCACCCACGACCCACCAGCCGTGCGGCCACAGCTTCAAAATCCTTTTTTCAAATGGGTTGGTAATGTGTTCAAGTCTCTTTTATCCAAATGCTAAGTATTACAATTATGAATTAGTATCGGTGAGTAAGTTGGTTAACTGCGATTTATAATAAAAAGTCCTGATAGATCGAAATGTATCCAACCAAGTTACGCTAATGTATCTAACCTAATTAGTTGGTTAATTGCAATTTCTAATACTAAATTTTATCATTCAATCCTCATATATCTAAAAGAATCTAACCAAGATACTCCACATGTAACCAAGTAAATGAGTATAACAATTATGATTTGGTATCGGTAAGTAAGTTGGTTAACTGCAATTTATAATAATCAATTTTATAATTTTAAAAAAATCTGATAGATCGAAATGTATCCAACCATGATACTCTGTATCTAGTTAGTATCTCTGTATCTGTACTAGTTAGTCGGTTAACTGTAATATCTAACAATAAACGTTATCGAAAAATCCCGATGGATCTAAAGGAATCGAACCCAGCACTCACCTCACGACAGTACCCTTCTCCCTCAGCCGCTTCACAAACGTGACTCTCGCCTTGTTCCTCACGCCCAAATCAGCCAGCAACGCCTGGTCACTGGTGAGCCGCTCGCCCTCAAAACACAGCTGATTGGTTTTCCACACGTATTTCCACGAGATTTTCCTCTTTTCACCACTTTTTCCAGCGCGTTTCACCTTCAAGTCGACCGCTCTCCTGATCGCATGCTTGAGATCGATCACTTTGGCGCCTTTCTGGTTGACCTGCGAAGTAAAAAGGATTTATCGTTAAAAAATTAAAATGTATTAAAATAAAAATCATTATTGAAAAAGATTATTAAGAATGTTAATGAGAATCAATAATCTATTATTAGAATTTGAATGAAATTCATCCATCTATCATTATAATTTGAAGGGGAATCATTTCAATCAAGCAATCAAACAACACTCATTTGTTCAGAACAGTTCAATAGAATAACAAATTTAGGGTCTATAATACGAGTATATATCCACTGTCAGTGTCAGTTCCAAATTGTGACAGTCTGAAAGGCTGCTTTCACATATGCTGAAAATTTTTAAAGTGAATCCATAATATTGAAATCCTATGGTTTATCTTGTTAATTTCTGGAACTTGAAAGTAGACTTATATCGAAGTTCAAAATTGTTTGTGATAAATTATTTTTGGAAGTGAGAAATTATAATATTAAGTGAAAGTGGACATTGTGGATAGACATATAACCTACATCTTAAACCTTCATCATCATCATTGATTAATTGATTTATTGATTTACAGTAACAATCATATTGCTAGGTCTAGAAAGACCCATAGCATACATAACATATTACAATATCCAACTGTACTACACAATATACTTATACAAATAGGAATAAATAAATTCAATCACAACAGAGAATAATTGTAAAATAATTTAGAACTTTTGAAAAAGCAAATAGTAGATTTCTATGTTGAGAAAATAGAATCTTTCTACAAACTTTCTACAATCTTTTCACCATGGTCCAAGTCGCAATTGTAAAGAAAGAATAAAGAATATGTGTATTGTATTATGTATCGAGCCTCATGTTTTGAATTTTGTTCTTGTAATAACATGATATGTTGATTAATATGATCTTGAACATATTTAATGCTATTATTAAGATTAATTTCAAGATATGAGGCTTAATACATGTGCAATACACCAATGTGGAAGCAGTCTCAAGTGAATGGGGTAGGCCATCTTTGAACTGTGGACTGTTGTGCGGTGCTTCAGTTCAACGATCGGACTGAAGGTAGAACTGATAGATAGTGGACAGAAGCTGCTGTTACGACATACCATGGTCCAAGTTGCAAGGTATGCGTAATGGTGAACTCATGTTTCAGATTATTTATCATATGTGCTATTATTATAGCTGACGCAAAAAGAATAGTTTGCTCCTTGTGCGCTTCAACAACTGATGTTGTGAATAAGAGCTGTCATAAAGATAAGCCTAGATTATTTTATTGAAATCAAAAGACACAATAGATGCTTTACAACAGTTGTTACATCAGTGGGTAACATCATGAACAAAAGACAGACGAAATTGTCTAATTTTTTGGCGTCAGCTAAAAGGAGTAAAAAGGAGCTTAATGGAGTCAAAAGAAGCTTAAAGGAGTCAAAAGAAGCTTAAAAGAGTCAAAAGAAGCTTAAAAGAGTCAAAAGAAGCTTCAAAGAGTCAAAAGGAGATTAAAGGAGACAAAAGAAGCTTAAAAGAGTCAAAAGGAGCTTAAAGGAGTCAAAGTGAGGAATATGCAACTTATAGAAAATAGTACAATAACTAAAGTATAAAACTATTAAAGGACTTTTTACATTACGACTTCTTACTTTCAATTAGCCTATTTCTTTATGATCAATAATTAGCACGAATAGTAATTGAGATTTCTTCAATAAATGAATTATTCACTTTGTGTGGCAAAATTAACATTTTTATAAGGTTCCAATATTTTTATTATATGCTGTGACTCAGTGTCCCGAAACAGGTACGATAAGCAACGAAGTCTTGAGTACCGTTGTTAAAGTGAAATTTAATAACTTAATGTGTTATGATTATCATCAACAGTTCAAGTAGGATGAAGACAAAAGAAGAAATTATTTTAGTTAATCTTTGTTGATCAAGTAGACTTTCTGGTTTTTATTCTGGTGGGTGGATTAATTTGATATTGTAAACATTTATTTGAACTGATTTAAATTATAATTAAAGACATCATGAGTATTGATCTTAAAGTGAAATCTAATAACGTAGGTAGTTTATTATAATATTATCATGAACAGTTCAAGTAGGATGAAGAAAAAATAAAAATTGAATAAAATGAATATAAAAAATTGATGTTCAATAATGTTTCAACTCACCACAGCTGCTATCTCCTCTCCGTCCTCCCTCACGGCGTAGACTGTGATGGATTGTCCATGTTGTACGGCAATTTGGGCATTCACCTCTTCCAAAGTCACATCCTGTGGTAGATCGGCCAAGATCGTCACACTTTTCAGCAGATCGTTCAAGGCCGTTGACGTTACTTCCATCAACTCATCGTGGGTCAATTCAGCTGATCCGCCATCTTGTTCGGACAAATTGGCGTCTTTTTCGGACAAACTGGCACCTTGTTCGGACAAACCGGTCGGTTTTTCGGGCAAACTGGCATCTTTCCTGGACAAACTGGTCATTTGTTCGGACAAGCTGTCATCAGGTTTGGATAAACTGGTAATTTGTTTGGACAAACTGGCATCATTTCCGGACAAACTGGTCATTTGTTCGGACAAACTGGCATCTTGTTTTGTCAATTTGTCCACGCGGCCATCTTGTTTTTCCTGCTCATGCGCAGTGGGTACTGTCTTAGAGGTCGTGGTTGCGTCCATATCTATTACAATCTACTATTACATTCAAATAAACCTGGACATATCACAGAAAACATAAATTGAGTACAAGATTACATTCAGAACACAAATATCTAAATTAATGAATAATTTACAATTCAAAACACAAATATGTAATTGAATGAATAATTTTTTATGCCTACTTTAATTTGAGAATCCAATTTTGAATCCGAAATACAAATGAATGAATAAATTATTTTGGAATTGAAATACTCAAGTTTGTGAATTGGTTGGATTTAATCTTGAATTAAAATACAAATTGATGAGTTATTATTGTTGGATGGACATGGTACTTCAGTTCGTTAATAGTTTACAGTTGTAAGTTAAAATGCAAACGAATGAACTAAAATTATTGGAGATTTGATTATGTTCAGATATTGGAGATGGAATAATTATTATAAATTACATTTTACCTGTAATCTACTATGAATATTGATTCTTATGTTTAAAGATATTGAACTGTATCAAGTAGTTTACAGTATACTCAAAAGCAAGGATAAAGTAATCATCAGCGAAACTGATTTTAGTTTAAATTGATAATTGATGTTGTGATACAATTTATGATATCAGAATTCTGAGATAAAAATCTTCTATAATTTGCACTGATATGATATGATATAGCATGAGACTAAATTTGTTACTCAAGAACAATAATTGAAAAGTCCAATCAAACCCTTTTACAATAAAAATCTCGTACAATTTGTACTGATATTGCATGATAAGATACTCGTAATTTTATACGAAATAACAACTGAAAAGTTAATCAAAATCTCTAAAATGAAAAAAAACTGAACCAATACCATGTAAAAAAGTTTTTAAGAATTGCAACTTCCATAAATATAGATTAATGACTATTACGTATTTTGTGAGATAAGTGATACAATACACCAAGCGAGAATATGTTACTACAAAGCTTGTGAAACCATGGCTAAAAATATTTTTTTGAAAGATTATTTAGTATGTCAATTAGAGTTAACCTAATCAGTCTTTAATAGTATCAGTAATAACAGCAACAGTTGGAAATAATTTAGAACTAAAATAATCAATTATTTTCTAAAAATAAAATAAAGTTGAACTATAAATGAAGCTTTAAATAACTTGTTGGTTTATCATGGGTAGTTGACAATTAATTAATATTGGTGGTAAATGCAAGATAGATTGACCAATTTTCAACAATAATTGAGGTTGAGAAGAATTGGGTTCAGTTGTGAATTCAAATAAAAATAAAATAATTATTGTGGAATACACATTGTTCTTCTGTTGGAAAATACTAAGATGACTCATCAAATTAGGTTGATTTTAAAAGAGTACCGTATCCAAGTTGAACTATGATAACTCACAAAAATTGAAGTTTTCAATTAAATTCAAACTTTAAAAGAGGTTTATGCAACTTGAGACGAGGTTTTGTAATAGTTCAACTTTCAATTTTGAATACAGAGAATGCTAGCAAGTGTGTCTTCTTAAACTAATAATATTGATTAAAAGCTATAATTTCAACATTAAAGAATCTGTAGAACTCAATAATTACTCTCAATAAGTTGGAAAAAAGTTACAATTTAATATTGGAAATTAATTAATCATTATCCTGTAGAATTAATGCTGTTATTACGACATTTTAATGCACTTTATGTATCCCTTTCCTTTGAAATCATCATCTTCATTTTAAGGCTTTAAGTTTTTAAATTCGTTACTTATTTATATTTACTCGAAAATATTTATTTATTCTAACATTGACTTTCAAGGCTTTTGATTGTGGTAGGAAGTCGTTCCATTACTTCAAAGTTGTAAATGATATCCTAATATTTAGCAAGCTATCTCAATACATTAATAAATTTTTCTTTGGTTACCAATAGTCTAGTAATGGTTTTAGAAATTTGCATAAAATTATTGAAAAACGACTAGAAATATTGAGATTTCGCAGTAACCTTTGTGGACATGAGGCATACTAATCTTAAACTAAACTACGATATTGTGCTCCACAAAATACTATTATCAAATATAATATTATAAACTATTTATAACTAATGAATAATTGTCTTTATCCTCTTCTGTGTTCTTTTTTCCTCCTACTATCGAACTAGTCACTATTTTTCTTTCAATATTTTTAAACTATCCTATCTCATAAATAGACTCCATTATTTTTTCATTCGGATTTTCAAATTATATCAACTTTTTGTTCTTCCCTCTAATTTTGTTCAATAATTGTATACTAACATTACTATTTCTGAATACATCTTTTTTGTAACTAAGATGTTCTCAGATATTTTTGTGAATTTCCTATTCATCTATAGTCTTTCTATATTTTTCCAAGTTCTATTCTTTCTATAATAAGAAGCACTTTACTCCATTCCCAACAGTGTTTTTAAATTTTTCCAACCTCATCTCAGTTATAATTCTGTATTACCTACTTTTCAAGTTTTTTTCAAATGGATTTTTAGAACATTTCTAAATTCCATCACTATTTTTCTCTACATTTATTTTTTATCTATATTTCCACTTCAATATTTACTACAGTATTCATATCTACTTCTAATTAAATTTTCCAGCACTCTTTTCTTTCTTCTAACTTTATTCTACGTCCTTCCATCTTTCTTCTACTTCTTCCTCTCTTTCTTATACTTTTCCCTTTCATTCTTCTACTTCTTCCTCTCTTTTTTCTACTTATTTTTCATTTCTACTCCTACACTTTTTCTTTACTTTTCTCAATATTTACTCGTCTATACAGTATTCGCCTCTACTTTCAATAAATTTCTCCTATACTCCTTTTTCGTAGTACTTCCTCTCCTCTTTCTACTACTTCTTCCCTTCTTTCTTCTACTTCCTCCCCTCTTTTTTCTACTTCCTCTTCCCATCTCCTCATACACTTTTCTTTACTTTTCTCAATATTTACTCGTCTTTATAGTATTCGTCTCTACTTTAAATCAATTTCTCTTATACTCCCTTCTTCTTTATTGATAAAAATCAATCAATCAATCAATCTTCCTCGTACTTCTTCTCCTTCCTCTTCTCTTTCTTCCACTTCCTTCTCTTCTCCTCCTACTTCCTCTTCCCACGATTCGCAATCAACGGCATCAACCGATCACTAAACCTGTGATAATTCCTCTCCAGCTCCCTCTGATAATCACGCTGATCAGGTCCAATCAAATTCTTATTTTTCCTCAGAGCATCCGAACATTTTTTCGAAAAATCTTTAAAACACAACCTCAACTTATTCTGCAATTTGGTCGGTGTTCTCTCCCCATCAACTAAATCCGACAAAAATACAACCGCCACTTCCATTGGTCCCTGGTTCACTGTGGTCCCAATACAACCTTGCAAAACCATTTGTAAAATTTTCGGATCTGGCGGATCTTGTTGAGTGGCAGCGTTTAGTTCCACAGTTTTCTTCTGCAAATCTTCAATTGCGACTTCTATGGGGGTCAAAACTATTTGTTTCCTGTGCACCACCTGTATTCTAGTCTTAACATACGGAAAATGATTAGCAGTAGTTAAAACTGTTTTCCTCTTATATTGTTCATGCAATTCTCCATGAGCACGTCCACTAGTCGTAAAAGGTGTAGCATAAATGAAACGTTTGATATTAAAATTCCTATCGAAATGTGTTACACGATATCTAGCTTCATACGACTCAAAATACGGTTCTACATAAGTGATTTGTATGTACGCTTTATCGGGATCCAAATTATTAGCATCAACAACATTCGAATCTTTTATGATAACCAAATGATCAGGTCCAAAACGTTCTGCGTAAAAATTTTCCAACCTACTAAAAATCTCGGGTAATTTTGTCAAAGTGGGCTCCTTGTAGATAAACTCCTCCCCGTTTAGATCTCCAAATTTTGCTCCGTAGAAACCAACCCTGAAATAAGTTCCAAACACACGTTTTCCTTGTAGCTGTTCCATTCTAGTGAATGCATCATGTAGTTTTCCATGTATGTTTGCTAGCTTCTTGTAATCTCGACTAGCTTCTGTGATGGGTATCATAACTTTGTAAACGCTATTCATAGCTTCATACATACCAGCCGTATGGAAAGCGTTTGCAGCATGTTCTAGTAACCCTACTAATCCACTTTCAGTAAAATCTTTTCCCAAACATACCCCCTCCTCTTCAGGGCTCAAAACATCCTCAGACACAGCACATTCCTCCAAACAATTTGGTGTAACATGTTCCAAACTCACAGCTCCCAACGGTAGATGTTTCTGATCTTCCAACATATGTAGATACTCAGCTACCAATGCTGCACTATGTACTAAACACATACCTGCCTCGGTCTGATTGTTTCTTTCCATGTGTTTTTGAGCCATATTTGCCAACCAAGTTAATCGGAGATCTGGGGAATTTTGGTAACCTTTTGCAATACGATACATCAAATCTAACAACATTTCTGGATCCTCCTTGAACTCTTTCATCTTCACTGTATCGCTCAAAATCATGTGCAAATTAAACACCAAATCTTTAACTTGTTCAGGGAATGTTGTATCTTGCAAATCTAAATCTTCTTCCGAGTAGAGCAGTATCGTTTTCAGGGAGCGTCGAAGTGAAGACTCACTGAAAGTTTGACTTGTACCAACTAGAGAACTTAAAGACATTGTTACCTGCATCTTTACCCTTGCAAAATTGTTACCAATCTCGAAGTTTTGTCTCATAAGTAGATATAGTGATGCGGAAGCTTGTGAACGGATACTGCTCAAGTGTGAACTGCAGTGTTTGAGTAATTGTAGACATAAATCGGCGCATTGTTCCGTCTCTTCATCGAAAAGTAAGTTGGGGAATTTGAAAACGATCGATCTTTGAGTAGCAAACATATTATGAAGTACTTGTGTACTCTGGTTACGTGAAAGTGCGTGTAACAATACTCTCAATACAGCTCCCAACAAACTTTGTAAATGGTCGGATTGTGAAGCAACTTGTACAATCTGTTCCAAAGTATCCAATACAATGAAACTCACTTCAGTAGCTAGTCCACCATCGATAAATGCGTCACTATCGATTGTTACATTGGTTCTAGGTCGATCAGTCGAATCTGGAGCACGGTAGGCCATCTGTTCTTTTCTCCAACGTAGCCTATCAGCTCCCCCCACCCCCCAACCTGGCGAAGGAGGGTTCTTCTCTTTGCGTCTCAACATCATTTCACATCTAGCTGAACCCTGTCCCAAAATTACATCCTCCAATCTCGATTTAATATCAGCTGTTTTCTTGTTGTATTGTTGTGTTTGGTGTTTTGTAATCTTCTTTCCCTTATACTCAAAACAAGAAATACATATATCCAATACTTCCAATAATTGTCTCAATCTTTGTAGAGGTAAATCAATCCACCACTGTCTTAAAACCTCTTTATCCATATTTTTAATCACCCACAAGAAACAAATCAACAAATTTCTAGTAGTTTCCCCATTTAAACCAGTTTTTCGTGATTGTTGAAACAAGCTGAACCTCTCCATTTGGGCGGTTTTTACACCAAACATGGATGTCCCAGCTATTGCCATAGCTACAGTTTGATTGATACCAGATTTTGGTTCAAATTCATCATTTTCTCGAATATTTCTACATTGATGCCAAGTGTATAACTGTGGCAACATATCCATCACAATAACTAATAACGGGAGGTATAAAGCGGCTACTCTTGCTTTAGCTTCCGGCTCAGAGAATCTAGCATCTGTATCTTCACTAGACATCAAACTCCTTACAACATTCACAGCTTTAATATGTAGATTTACGTTTTCCATATCCAAAACTACCGCTAAATCAGTGAGTAGTAATCCCATTAGAAAATGTTGTTGTCGAAAATCAGTAGATAACTCAGCGTAGCTAGTTTTGTCTCTAGCTTGACTAGTGGAAGAAGCTTGAGAGGGCGTGGGAGAGGTTGGTGCTGAACTCCATGTAAAGGGTGTTCCAAAAGCGAGGTTCAAAGCTACAAAATGCTCATGGCTGCAAACAATTCTCAACAAATCCAGCTTCAAACTGTACAAAATTGCGCCATCTGGAAGTGAGGATATTTTTGCAGACATTTGTTTACAATAGACTTTGATCAACATAAAAACGTATCCTCTATCCATAACTGAAAGTAGATCGTAGAGAAAAAACGCTAAACTCGAATTCATACTACAACTCAATTTAGGATCCTTATTGTAGTTAGCTATCACATCCGATGTAAAAGTTGTAACCAATGTAGAGATATCATCAGTGAAATGTTCGGAAAACCTCAATTTTCTAGGCGCATCCAACATCTGTGTACGTTCCAAATGTTCCAACATACTTTTAATAATCAAATCAAAGAAGAACCAAGCGTTAGCCATTGATAGTTCTCTAGCTGACCCACTAGCCACCACCCATTGTAAAACCAACTCCTCGTGGACAAGCTTACACAAAGTTGTTTTCAGTAAATAATTTTCAGAACAGTTCCCCGTTTTCATGCTACAAGCTCTGTCTAAACCTCTTGAATATAGATTCACTTCGGAATCTTCCAACCCCAACAAATGCATTGAATCTGGGTTGCTGTTACTTCTGGTAGCCTGTAGTTGATCGTCAGAACAATCAGGATGAGGTAAGTTACATTGGTAAGTGATATATGTTGTGAGTAGGACGTGCCTACCAGATAGATCTGAGTAGACTTCTTGTAGGGCTGTTATATTTCTGACAATTACCGCCAAAGTTTGAAAGATTGTTTGACTGATGTTAATGGGAATTGAGAGAGGTTTCACTAAAAACCCAATTAGTTTGTCGAGGATTAATGGTAAGAATTTCACCAACGGTTCAGTTTTAGCGTGTGATAGATTTGTTACACTCATTTTCAACTCGTTTTCCAATGTTGATTCAGTCATACGTTGTGGGATTATTCCTTGTTCCAAATTCGCACACAATGTCAAAAAATGTTGCAGATATTCATCTTGTGTATGAATTGAAGACACAGGTTCCAAATGTACAGTAAATATCCCTTTGTGATTATCAACCCATTTTGTGCCAGGTAGCAATACATCAGGTCCAATGTACGAGTAATTGGGAGGGGGATGTTCCATCATTACTGGTAAACAATACTCTCCACCCTCCAGATTCCCATTTCTGAAGATTGGAATCCAAGTATATCCAACTGGGGTTTCAACAACATTTTGTTCAGCTTTCTTCTGACAACTTACATGATAAAATGTGAAAAATAAGTGGTGCTGATCACCCAGATCCGCTGGTAGTTGAATTTTCACCTCATCATAAAAACTTGGGTATTTGTTATGATAGCTAACTGTTGTATAAACTTCGGTAGTGAATTCTGGGCAAGATGATTTTCCAAAAATAACTGGTAGACTTTGGTGTTCCTCTTCTCCGCACATTAATTGAACTTTCACAGCTAGATTTCTTGCGGAACCAGTTCTTCCATTGAAATTGAGTTCTTTGGGGTAAACATACATCATGTTACGATACAAATAGTGGGGGGTTAGTATTTCTTTCACGGGAAATTCCAATACTTCTTTAGTGGGGCGTGATTTTTCATCAGAAACTGGACACAATGGTAGTAGTTCTGTTGTGAGACAATTTTTGATGTCTTCAGTTAACGGCGAAATATCCAATTTCAAAGTACCGGGAATGTTTTTCAGTTTCTTTAAAACTGAACAGGGACGTTTCAAGTCTTGTAAAAACTTGTACAAGTCTTCATCTCGTAGTTTATCGCTTTCCTGTTTGAAAAAACTTGCAACAGTTAATGTTACCGGTCGAAAAGTATCGAGAGAAGAAGAGAAATCTTCCTGTGACCAACTGAATCTTTTATCGGAACTAGCTCTTCTTTCCAGGGAACCTCTCCTAGTTAACGAACCCATATCGCTAGCTCTCTTCCTCAAATTTTCAAAATTACTGGAGCTAGTTTTCCGATCCAAACTATTTGATCCCATACTCTCTTTATCGCTTCCAGTATCTCTATCTCGGTCCAAACTATTGACACCTGATACAACGTTCATTAAATAGATAGCGGTCCAAGCAAACGGCATTCTATATTTCCCCAATCTCTCACAACAAACTTGAGCGTTTGATCTTACTTTTTCAATATTTTTCTCATCCTTAATATACGGTTCCGCACATTCATTAATATCTCCCTGCAAAACTTTCTCCAGTTTAATCACTATAAACAGATCCGTGGAAGGATAAGTGATGTTAAAAACGCATGACCTACTCATAGTACTAACATCACTGTAAGGTATATGTGGTTGTAGCATTCGTTTAAGATTGTCAGGGTTCAAATCGAAATAGAAATTTTCAGAAACTTTTTTCTTCTCCTTAGCGTCGTACAATGCGATACAAGCGAAAATTGGTTCAACCTCCAATTCTAGTTTCAGTTGTAGAAGTTTTACAAGAATCCTATGACCGATAGGTTCAGTGGGAGGTTCGGGGATCAATCTTCTTTCGACGGGATCGTCAGATTCTGGGGGAGGAAATAATGCAAATAAAGCTTCTTGTCGATCTTGTTGACGATTTAGTTGATTCATTTGATCCACAGTATCAGAAGGAATACGCTCCAACAGTGGAGGCATCAAAGGATCACTGACACAATTCAACAAATCAAAGCTAGCCCAACTACCTCTAGGAACATCCCCAATACCAGAATTATATTTGATTTTGAAACTATCGTCATCGTTCGAACCGTTACAATTTAAATTATCAGCATCCACCTCATATTCTTGAGAAGATAAACTATTCAACAATTCTTTGTCCCTTGAAGAAGTAGCTTGAGTGCTGGAATGGTGTCTATATCTATAATCAACGTATACCCAATCCCTAGTGTAGCATTCTACGCAATCCTGTACGATTGGGGGAAGTTTATCAAGTGGTTCCTTGGGAACTGATGGAGTTTGAGTGCGTATTTTACGAGGCAAAACACATACTTCGATGTCATTTGGTGGAAAATCGAGAATGTCTCGCAGAGGATCTCGATCAAGTAGTAGTTGATGTTGTTGGATGAATTCTTCGTAGTCCAGAGGTTCAACAATGTCGCAAGGAGATGACATTGATATTGCACGTCCATCAATTTTGGAAAGTTCCCTGGATGCACTTGTGGCCGAAATTTGTCTTCTGACATCGGCTGCATGCTGGCTGGATAGTTTCTGTGCGAATGCTCTTTGCACAGACATGATTGAATGATTTATTCGGAAGCAGTTATCATTATCAAAATAAGGTAAATATCCTAATGTATTAAAGATTACTTACAGTCAAGAGACTTAGTCACTCACTCACTTTACAAAACCAGTCAAGAGATAACTCCACTTTTCGATTATAATGATGGATCCAAGAAGACATACGTACGTTCTCCAGCCGTTTTGTCCCTTCAAATCAGGATGTAAGTTCTGCTACAAAACCATATTGTCGCCAACAAATACGGTTTTAGACCCCCAGCAACGGGTTCTGAAGTTAACGTGGAAGTTCAATTCATGTCTGGAAAGATAAATACGATTATTTTATGACGAAGTAATTCGAATTAACAAAATTTCATGAAAGAACACAACAAAGGAAAGGTTATACTTGTGATTGCAAAGCTAAAACAATACCGAACAATACTCTACCAGTCAAATGTGTGATTTATCCATGATAATCTCAAAGTCTTGAAATTTTTAGAGAATCGATAGTTATTAGATTCAATTTGTATAAAGATGATTCATAAAAATATAAACATTTCAGAACAGACGTCGTCCGCCATCAACATCAACAACTTGCGTACTAGATTGCGTGATGCATTCATCGGCTGTATATGGAATTCACTGATATCGTGAATACCTGTCGAGTGTCGAAGGGAAGAGTTCAACATATATTGATCTCCTGCCACTGATTTCACTGTGTAATGCGTATGAAATGGGTTTGATATACATACACTGTGTACGTTCAAATGCTGTGCAGGAATTATATTGGATTCAGGCATTCAGCATTAACGACTTGCATACAAACATACACTACTTCAGTATGCAACATGCAACATAACCAATTCCTATTCAGAAATCCCTTCCAATGCTTACTAGATTTTTGGTAACTTTGTAATAATTGAAAATGTAAAAATATTCCATTTCTCATTTATTTCTAACTTGTCTATGTTTTCTGATGTAAAATATATTAATTTTATGTGATTTATGAGCAGTCCAATAAAATTTTTGCTGACACATTTAAATATTTTTTCACAAAACTTTGCAAGTCTCTTCTTGATTGGTTGGTAAAACCGAATCAAAATCTATATCGCACAAGAAAATCCAGTTGGATAATTAAAAACATCATTTCCTTTTCATTTTTTGAAATAAAATAATATTGATTAGAGAAATATTATACTGCTGTATCCTCTTATCAGTTTCCTACTTTTCACCCCTGAAAAAACTTTGATACCTCAACATTTTGATGTTCAAAATGTCCCTGACTCCTCCCACCTATGAAAAAAGTGCTAATCAATATTAACCGGTTTGATGATCTCATTTACTACCTAAATTAGTTCATAAAGTGTTGTTATCAAACTTTCAAGCTTTTACTTTTTTCGTTTGCATAAATGAAGTTCTTCATATTTGTGGAGGGGGTTGATAGGCTATGTCAGAAACGGGTGATCGTATCTACACGTAGCGACTTCAGAGCTCCTAGCTCACTTTTCTGCAGTCTAGTCTGACATGTCTTGGGTGTGTGTTGAGTGATGTTCGAGCAGTGTTTGTGGTGTGTTTTATCATTCAGCGACAAATTTGAGGGGTCACTATCGAATGGATTAAAATTATTGATGAGGTGAGTACTGTGATTAGAAAATTTTGTTGATTGTTCTTGCAATAAACTGTTCCCTTTACACCAAACTTTCTTCGTCATTGCTCTGTCAATTTGTGGGCGGACAACCTGTGTTATAAACCATTTTGTTCATAGTTTTACTGTAAAAACAACTCTATTTCTGTTTACTCTTACATTTCAACCTAGGACGTGAATAAAATCAATCCAGATTGAGAGTTTGATGACTATTGGCCTACTTGAGTAGACTGAAACGAAAGTAGATTCTCCTTAGGTTAGATACTGTATGACCTGGTAAGCTATCGTCTTTTCAATGAAATCATACCTGTAGGCCTAGCCTAATTGGTTCCTTGGAATTAATCACACTTTTAATTTCAAATTCGGAGTGAAATTCTACCAATTTCATCCCTCTAACTGTAAGAGATTTGCAAGTTGAAAAGTTTTGATTAAAAGTTATTGTTTGCCAGTGGAAGATTCAATCTTCAATAGGGTATAATCTACAATTATCTACAGGAAACCCTAATTTAATCATGGTAAATTTATTGGATTGAGAAATCCTGATGATTAGAAAAGTATCTGATTCTTCATAGCTTGCGAGAATGTTGGATGTAACTTGGGCTGAGTTACTTGTTTTGATTACGGTAACCAAGGTTTGCCTAGATTAAATTTGTACAAAACCATTTTGTTGGAAATACTTTCCCAAGTTCTATTCTAAAAACGCGACATCCAACTGATATAATTGAATAATTCCACTCCCACTGAAATATTTTCACAGAAATAAACAATAAGTCCAGCTTACTTTAGTGTCCCACTTTTTAAATTTAACCTAGCCTACAAAGTAAAAATTCCCTTTCACCCAATAATCAAGTGAAAGAAGATAGAAAAAAATTGAGTTTAGTTTATAGTAAGACAGACTCAACTTATCAGCTAGCCTATATTAGGTTTCAATTGAAGTTACAAATTGGTATCTATAAAATGTATTGAAACTAGCCAAACAATTGACATGATATAACCTAGACCTAGACAACTGAACCATGAATAAGATCTACTTTGAATTCGGTAGAAATTACAGTAAGTTGAGTAGCCTAATTTAACCTTCTCTTATTACAATGACGTTTGTGTGGCGCGGTACATTTCCTAACCTTACCTCTAACTTTGTGGTATAGCTGGCATGGCTGGTTTGTCTGCTCCTTGTGCGCTCCAACTGCTGATGTTGTCAATTAAAAGTTGTCATTCAGCTATTCGTAAATTATGCTTTTGAAATCAAAAGAGACCATAGATGCTATACATCAGCTGTTATAGTCCGTCCAAGCAAAGAAGACATTCTAACAAGATGAGAAAACCATCCCAGCTCGGTCAGTATTAGTCCTCAAATTGTAGATTATAGAACATTTCATACATTTTGCAATATACTGATTTTTTTAAATTTCATAATATTATTTATTTTATTCACACACACCAAGTATTCTTGATGAATACTATGAGACCAAATTAATAATTTCTGAATCAATATTGACCAAGCTGGAGTCATTTTTCCATTTTGTCAAAATGTTTTCTATGCTTGGACGAAATTTAAAATTTCTGAGTCAATATTGAACAAGCTGAAGTCATTTTTCCATTTTGTCAGAATTTCTTCGCTTTGACGAACTGTCAATGCTTTGACGAACTGTCAATGCTTTGACGAACTGTAGACCAAAGGGATCATGACGAATTGAAGAGTCAATGCGTCACTGAGAACAAGAATTTTTGAATTAAAAAAGGGCAACTCTGAAACTAGATAGTATGAATTTTGCCTCTATATTATATTCTAAATATTTTTTAAACCTTTATTTTTAAAATTAAGCTTATAAAAATTACAAATTCAAGTCACGAAATTCAAATTGTCTACTGGAACCTATATTGGATCGTAGAATTTATTGATCCTTCATAATCTCGGATCCAACAGATTTAGCTCATCAAATATCTTATGTAGAATAAATTCTCATTCAATAAAGAATAATCAACATGAAAGTGTTGCAAGTAAATGTTAGTATTTAACAATTATTATCAATTACAGTAACTAGGTATTAAAGTTGAAGATAATAAGTGAATAAACAATCCCTAATATCTTGGGAGCTAGATGCCTAATGGCTTGAGAATAATAAAGATTGTGTTCTATTTATCAAAGTGTTGACAGGAATGTGATATAGACTGGTCGAGCAGAAAAGACACCAGCTTGGTCAATATTGGTTCCAAATTTATAGATTTGTTCTCAAGCTGTAGGAAACATTCTGCTCTACAATTTGAAACCGAATTCATAATTTTCGAACGGATATTGATTGAACTGGAGTCATTTCCCCATCTTGCCAGAATGTCTTCTTTGCTCAGACAGAATATACTACTCATCTGGCATTGAATAATGTAATTACTCTGGTATAACTCGTTGTTGGGTTAACTAACAATGAGTAATTCCCAAAATGAACTTTGGTTTTCTGTACAAATTTGGTCTGAGAACCCGTTATTAAACGTTTTATTGTTCTTTTATATACTTTTTAACTAATGAGATGCATGAGGTCGTTAGGCTAAATTATTTGTTAATTGGTTCATTTTATTCGATTGATTAAGAAGTGATGAAAAAGAATATTAGGGTAAAAAGGAGAAGAGGAAGTATGAGAAGTATTACAAGGAGGAGAAGAAGAGTAAAAAGAGAAAAAAGGAAATATTAGTTGATAAAAAGAGACGGACTGGTCTGGTCTATAGTCTGGTCGAGTAAAGGAGACATACTGGCAAAATGGGAAAATGACTCCAGCTCGGTCAATGTTGGTTCAAAAATTATTTATTTTGTCTCAATTGTAGAGCAGAATGTTTTCTACATTTAGAGACCAGATTTATAATCATTGTACTGGATAAGAAGAAGAAGAAGAAGAGGATGATGATGATTATGATGAAAAAGAAGAAAGGAAAAAGAGGAGTAGTATGATAAGGAGAAGAAGATTGATGATTGGTGGATGAGGAGTTGATAGAAAAAAAATTATTCTCGTTGATTTGAAAGTTTAAGAACAGAAGAAGTTGACGAAAATAATGGGAAGAAGTAATTAGAAAAAGTAATGGAAAGAAAAGGAAAAAGGAGTAGGCAAGACAAGAGGAAGAAGAAAAAAAAAGATAGAAATATTAGGATACAATGGAGGAGGAGTTGATAAAAAAGAGAGGGAAGCTACAAGCTAGTGGGGGAGTAACTAAGCAGAGCCGGTCCGGTCCATTCTTTAATTGAGTTTTAATTTGCGGCGTTTTTATTCGCGTCCGCCGTCCACTTGTGGCGTATGTGGGCGAGTGGGTCAGGGTGAGTCGTGATTCACGGTTGGCCTTAATTTTTCAGATGCGGTTTGGTTTTTCTGGTCGAGTTTTTTGATGGTGATTGATTTTACACATAACGTTTAGTTCACATTGATGTCGTAGGGCATCCTATCTAGACTGGCCGAGCATAACGTTCATCATACATAAATCATTTAACGAAATAACTTTCAAATATTATATAGTATAAATAACGTACTTAAGTATAACATACATAAGTACACGTCATGTACTTAGTTCTCACATATGTCGTAGGACATCCCATCTAGTATGTAAAATAAAGAAATTTAAACTTTAATATCTGATTCAGGCACAGTCTGATCGAGTAACGGACACATTCTGGCAAGATGAGAAATGACTCCAGCTCGGTCAATATTGGTTAAAAAATTATAAATTTGGTCTCAAATTGTAGACCAGAATTTTTTCTAAAATTTGAGACCAAATTTATCATTTTTGAATCTGATTAAGACAGAAGATTAGACATGGTCTAATCTAGCCACGAAGACCTTCTGGCAGGACATGAAAATGACTTCAGCTTGGTCAATATTGGTTCAATAATCGTAAATTTTGTCTCAAATTGTAGGAAACATTTTGGTCTGGAGCAAAGAAAACATTCTGGCAAGATGAGACAATTACTACAGCTCGGTTAATATTTGTTCAACAATACAAAATTGAATACAGATTGTAAAAAACATTCTAGTCTACATTTTGAGACCAAATTTTTAATTTTTCAACCAATATATTGATTGATCTGGAGTCATTTTTCCATCTTGTGAGAATGTTTTCCTTGCTTCAAGAATTATAACTTTTGTCTCAAATTGTAGGAAACAATCTGGTCTAGAGCAAAGAAGGCATTCTGGCAAGATAGAAAAATAACTTCAGATCAATCAATATATTTGAAATTAAAATTTGGTCTCAAATTGTAGAGGTCCGTGAAATTAAAATTTGTAGAAAACATTCTGTTCTAAAATTTGAGACCGAATTTGTCATTTTGTAATCAATATTGACTGATCTGGAGTTATTTTTCCATCTTGTGAGAATGTTTTCCTTGCTTCAAGCATTATGAATTTTGTCTCAAATGGTAGGAAACACTCTGATCTAGAGCAAAGAAGGCATTCTGGCAAGATAGAAAAATGACTCCAGGTGGGTCAATATTGGTTCAAAAATCATGAAAATAGTCTTGAATTGTAGAAAACATTCTGTTCTAAAATTTGAGACCAAATTTTTCAATTTTTGAACCAATATTGACTGATCTGGAGTTATTTTTCCATCTTGCCAGAATGTCTTCTTTGCTTGGACAGGTTGTAGATCATGTTCCGTTATTAAATTAATATTTTACAGTGGAATATTTTAGTTAGATGCAATGGATCCTCTTGTTTTCGTAAACTCAGTCTTGGTTTTTGAGAGCTAGTATTAAGGAAAAATATAGTCGTGATTCACGTTTGACCTCAATATTCTAGGTTCAATTTTACGTTTTTTCTCTCTTCTGATGGTAATTAGTTTCACCTGAAATTTTTGGAGATTCTCTGGTACTTGTGACACTTTTAATTGAAATTTAGACAAACATTTTCGTTTATTCTCTTTAGAGTTGATCGTTTTTGTAATTTTTTGTCCAAGAAATTATTCTAACCAGTAGGAAAGTTTATCTATCATACAAGTAATATAAATGTCTCCTTTTTGTATAGGGCTACTATATTCTGTCCAAGCAAAGAAGACATTCTGGCAAAATGGGGAAATGCCTTCAGCTCGGTCAGTATTGGATTAAAAATTAGGTCTTGAATTATTGTAGGAAACATTTTTATCTACAAATTGAGACCATATTTATAATTTTTGAACCAATATTGACTAAGGTGGAGTCATTTTCCTTCTTGCCAGAATGTCTTCTTTGCTTAGACAGACTATAACATGGTTTGTATATTTGAATACTGGAGAAATTCAGAGTAGCCAAATCGGTTTTCCGGTAGTGCATTTAATTTTATTTCAGGTTAGAGCTATTTGAGCGAGTTTTATGGATTAAGGAAGTTGTATGAGAACCTGTGGACAGGGGGATTCATATAAATTGCCATGCAGATCATAAAAGAAACAATAAAATGAAGAAAATTATTATTATCTATGCCAAGTATGCAATAATTCTGTTCTTGTAACGATTATTTCTATAATAATATTTCTAGGGCATTTCATACAGTTTTGGATTAGCTGTTCCATGGCTTCTATGTTTATGGCTTAGTCTGGCCAAGCAAAGAAGACATTCTGGCAAGATGGGAAAATGACTCCAGCTCGTTCAATATTGGTTCAAAAAGTATCAATTTGGTCTCAAATTGTAGATCTGAATGTTTACTACAATTGAAGGCCAAATTTGTAATTTTTAACCAGTGGTTAATTATTTTTAACCAGACTCCGAGCTGGAGTCATTTTTCCATCTTGCCAGAATGTCCTCTTGGCCTGGAAAGACTATAGTACAGTGATTTTTTAACATTATTATCTATGCTTCTGAGGGAATACTAATTTAGTTAGTTTTGTAGAGCTTCTGCCAAAAATTAATGCGATTTCGTCTGCTCCTTGTGCCCTCGAACAGCTGATGTTGGCAATAGAGTTGTCAGTTAGATTTGCTTAGACGATGTTTTTGATACCATAAGAGACAATAGATGCTTTACATCAGCTGTTAGTAGGTTTCATCTCGTCCAAGAGGTGGATGAAACCGTCTAACTTTTTGTCGTCAGCTGTAGTAATTGGACCAGCTGACTAGAGTATTAATATACAAAATACTCAAGTCAGCTGGTCCGGTACAGTTACTCAGAATAATAACGTACAAGGAACAGGCGAAAGCGCCTTAGTTTTTGGCTCTAGCTATATAGTCTGTCCAAGTAGAAAGACCCTCTGGCAAGATGGGAAAATGACTCCAGCTTGGTCAATATTCATTCAAAAATGATAAATTTTATCTCAAATTGTAGGAAACATTCTGATCTACAATTTGAGACCAAATAAATATTTTTTGAACCAATATTGACCAAGCTGGAGTCATTTTTCCATCTTGTCAGAGGGTCTTCTTTGCTTGGGCAGACTATACAGTTACTCAGAATATTCAAACGTTCAAGGAACAGATGAAATCGGCTTAGTTTTTGGCACGAGCTTAATCGACGATTTTATTCATTTATTGATTTTAAACAGCTTGGAAAAATTCAGTTAGTTACATGAAATTTCCTTTTTCTCTTCATGTATGGGACAAGTCCGTTTCAAAATTTGCCTTCAACTTAGAAGCCTACTTATATGCTTGCGGTATAGTTTTTGTGCAAGAGATTTAACATGGAAGGTTATAGGCTAAACATACGCCTGCAATCTCATGTTTAATAGGATGATGGTTGAAGAGAGGCTGTTATCCAATTTAGAGGCAGGCCAGTTTCTCTCTCTCTCTCTCACACACACTCTCTCTTTCTTCTTTATCAGGCTTCTGTTTATCTCTTGAAATTAATATTTGCTTCTCACTCTCTTTTCCCTACTTCTTTCTGTGATCAAAAGATGTGCATCGAAACGTTTTCAATTGATAAATAAATAAAATCACATTACTTTTGATTTTTATGATTGTATCTATTTGATCCGAAAGATTTATTGCTAAATAAACATACTTCTATTCACCTATTGTAACATTGAATTGTAAATATACGCATTTTGTAATCTATCAAATGATAAGGGTAATCTTCCACTTTTTTTAAGAAGATAAAAGTCAAACATTGTTAATACATGATACATTAATCAAATCCCTTTCAATTTGATTGTTCTGATTGTATAATATTCAATGGTCGTGTAATTGTATGTTTTGTAATTTATCAAATTAGAAGGGTAATTTTTATTTCTTTTGATTTTCTTTCAAGATATACACTATAGTCATTAGACAGTGAGTGGGTTAAGTGCTGGCGTTGCAACCCAAAGGTCCCGGGTTCAAACCCAGGTCGGACCAGAAATTGTTCTCAGGCCACTTCCCGTGTTTCGGATGGACACGTTAAGCCGTCGGTTCCGGCTGCCTAAAAACAGTCGTTAAGTCATGTCAGAGGCCCTGAAATTGATCAGGAGTGACCTGAAAACTCTGACACCAGACCTGAGCCAGCCAGGTTACACGAATATTATTATTAGTCATTGGACAAACTTTGATGCATGATACATTGATATAATACCCTTTAATTTTATTGTTCCTATTTTTTATAGGAACGCCAAAAATTGGGGTGTTTTCAACTGCTCCTTGTGCGCTCCAATAGCTGATGTTGTCAATTAAAGTTGTCATTCAGCTATGCCAAGTTGATGTTTTTGGAATCAAAAGAGACTATTGATGCTTTACATCAGCTGTTAGTAGGTTACATCATTTAAAAGAGACAGACGAAGCCGTCTAACTTTTCTTGGCGTCAGCTATAGGCTATTAAGTATAGTCAGTTCAAGGAAAGGAGACATACTGGCAAGATGGGAAAACAACTCCAGCTAGGTCAATATTGGTTAAAAAATTGTAAATTTAGTCTCAAATTGTAGGAAATATTCTGATCTTCTACAATTTGAGACCAAATGTTGAATTTTTGAACCAATATTGACCGACCAATATATTTATGTCTTGTTTGCGACAGACTATAAGTTATTGAATTGACTTGATGTGTAATCTATCGGAACGGTTTGGCTTTGATGGCGCTTTTTCCGATATACTCTCGCAGACCGCTTGTTGACTGTCCTGACAGAGCCAATAAAAGTTTTTCGAAAACCGCCAAATCCGTTGGTGTCTGCTATAGTCTCTGGTTATATCGCGTGTAGATAATCGGTTCAGCAGGTTTTGATGCGTTAGAATCATCTCAACGGAAATTCCCAATTCTTGACTCATGCTGCACAAAGATATTCAAATGGATTAACTTTGTGATTCTTTCTAATTCACTACAGTCATGCTATAGTCTCTATAGTTCATTCACAATGGCTTGAGACGAGATAAACAAAAGCTCTGGATGTGTATGTGTGCAACTGGAGTGGCTTAGTTTTAGCCACGACATAAACAATTCACTGCAATGCCGAAATCTCGAATTTCGTTGTAGGCAATTCAGAATAAGTATTTTTATGTAATCTTTTTTATAGATACACATTAGGAAATTGCTTGTAACGCTTGTCTCTCGAATAAATTAACCTAAAATGAACAAACAATTATAGTAAAAGTTTTTTTGTCAATGCTTTGGTTACAGTCCTGACAACAAAATTCGGGATTTCGGCATTGCCGTGACTTGTTTATGTCTTGGCTATAACGAAGCCACACCGGTTGCACACATACACATGCAGAGCTTTTGTTTATCTCGTCTCAAGCCATCGTGAATGGACTATAGAGTGAAGAAGATATTCTGGAAAGAAGAATTAAATAAACTGGTAGTATGTGAATGTTTATTTGGTATGGCGTGTAAAAGCCAATTCATTCTTTGAAGAAGGCAAGATGTGAAAATGACTCCAGCTTGGTCAATATTTGTTTTGGAAACATTCTGATCTAAAATTTGAGACCATTTTTATAATTTTCGAACCAATATTGGCCGAGCTAGAGTCATTTTCACATCTTGCCAGAATGTGTTCTTTGTTTGTGAGTTTGCTGGGTTGTACTAGTTTAACCATTGGGTGTGTAATGTGTGAGGCTCATGGGTGGGTCTTTTTCTGTCCTTTTTTCATTATTTTCTTTTATCGCTATTTATTTTCCTCATTTTATTACTATTGTTTCCCAAAACACAAAAGTCAATGACAAATTCTATGTGAAGCATTGTTGTCTGACAAATGTGCATGAAAGGTTACTGCGTTGCTACAATTGCAACTGTATCATTGATATGCAACGCATCAGTTACCTCGTATCCTTCACTGTGTTATAGTCTGTGCATGCAAAGAATACATTTTGGTGAGATGGAAAAATGACTCCAGCTCGGTCAATATTGGTTCAAACATTATGAATTTGGGTTTAAATTGTACGAAACACTTTGATCTACAATTTGAGACCAAATCAATAATTTTTGAACCAATATTGTCTGAGCTGGAGTCATTTTCTTATCTTGTCAGAGAGGCTTCTTTGCTTGGACAGACTATGAATTAAATTTGGTTGGCCTTGTTTTTATAACAACAATGTGTATAGTCTGTCCAAGCAAAGAATACATTTTGGTAAGACGGAAAAATGACTCCAGCTTGGTCAATATGTGTTCGAAAATTATATATTTGCCCTTAAATTGTAGAGCAGAATGATAGCTACAATTTGAGAACGAATTTATAAGTTTTGAACCAATATTGACTGAGCTGGAGTCATTCTCCCATCTTGCCAGAATGTCTTCTTTGCTTGGAAAGACTATACCAAGGTGCAAGGTTATAGATTTGAAGGACGCTCCTTGTTTATATTTATTTATATTGATTGATAAAATACGTTCAAAGTGAATTCACATTGCCACTACCAAGACGAATAAAAAACACGGAGTTAGAGCTATGCACACTGGTCAACTAACTTAATTTTTGATTTGCATTGCTTCATACGGTACAAGTCTGTTTTTCTATCTATCATTCTGATCTAGGTTGCATCATTGTAGTTCACTCTTAGTCTTCTTAAATAGTATTTCTGAATTACTTCCAAGTATTTAGAAGTACGGGTGGTTCCGTCTGCTCCTATTGCGCTCCAACAGCTGATATTAGAGTTGTCATTTATGTAAGCCTAGATTCTGTTTTTGGAATCAAAAGGGACAATAGATTCTTTTACATCAGTAGGTTACTTCACTTACAAGTATGTATGTATGTCTGGCTCAACAGCCCATGAAGGGCCTAGGCCTACCAGCTGGTTGCCAGTTTCAAATTCACTCTACTATACAGCCCGTCCAAGCCAAGAAGACACCCCGGCACGACGGGAAAACGGCCCCAGCCCAAAAGCCATAAATTCTCAATCAGAACTCACAGTCCCCGAACCAACACTGGCCGAGCCAAAGCCGCCCCCTCCACCCCGCCAGAATTCCCCCCCGGCCGGACATACCATACAACAAGCAAATAATCATCAACCAAGATAGAGGTAACGTGTGGTTAGCACGTTGATCCTCTCAACCATAAGCCAGTCCCGCAACCAATTGGCGGCGCAGAACACCTCTAATAACATGCTGTTAATCAGTTCCTCCTATTCCTACTATTCCTCCAGAGGCGGGAAACGACTGATTACGGGAAACGTCTTTACTAACGACAGCCAATCTCCCAAAGAAGGGATCTTCACTTACAAGAGACAGTAAAAATCACCTAACTTTTGTTGTTAGCCATATTTTTATCTATCTATTACAAATTTTCAATATTTTAACTTTATACTATTTATAAATCTAGTTTGATTCAGGTTTCACTTATATGCACAACTTCAAAGTTAAACTTTATTAGAACTTAGAGAGTTTAGTAAAAAGGGTTCTAATTCTTTCCTCTCTGGCTCTAATTGATTTTACAAATGGCGAAATCGTATGGAAATGATGTCGGGTTATTCGTGAATTTGTACTTGGCAGTCTTTCATTCTGGAATGTCACATGTGCTAAAGTGGATATCACGTCCATGACAGTGTTGCAGAATGTCTCGTTAATCACTACAAAGAATATCTTACCACTTATTTGTTGGGAAAATATTGTAGACACTATGAAATGAAATGAAATGAAAAAGTTTTTATTCTCAAAAAAGCAACATGTCACAATCACTTGAAATATATTATACAATAATTTCATAGAATAATACTCCCCACCTAGAAACAAGTCTGTGTGTGGGGAGGGTCGTATACAGAATATAAATAAGTTTACAAAACACTAGAGAAAAATGTATACAGTCTGTAATTTTATACTTATTCGGCTAGAATCACACAATAAAGTAAAATAAAAATCATGAAATGTGAACAAACTTTTTGTTAATAAATTATATTTTAAGCAGAAACAGTAAAATTTCTAGTACCTTTCAAAGTAATCCAGCAGTATTGGAGTGAAAAGTAATAGGAAGATTTTCTAAATTATAGAAGAAAAGGCAGAGCAGAAACAATAATTTACCCTAAATATAAGGAGACCTAATTAATTCTTCACTGGCCTCTCCACTAGATAGGAAATTATGGTTGAAATCATCTTTTGGCTTAGGATCTTGGTCTTTCAATTTTTTCTATACGCAGCTTTCTCTATCAAATTCAGAATGTATCTTCATAGATCAAGTAATAAGTTCATTGATTTTGATAATTGATTGTTACATTTAAAAGTTCAATAGCTATAACCTCGTTGTGTAGGTGATTTTATTTATTTAGCGTATGGCTTTTAATAGTGGGGAGACCCAAGGGTTGTTCCACTTCGCCAGATAACCTCATTCTCCACAAACGGAGATATGAGTTACAGTTCTTTTAAAAGGTTCATTTGAAAACACAATTTTTTATTACAAAACATTGTTGACCACTAAAACTGAAGCACTTCATAAAATCATTACACCATAGCCGAAAAAATGGAATTTTTACTATAAATTTAGAGCACGAAAATGAAACACGTTTAAATTTTGTCATGGCAACCAAAGAATTATAGTAAGAAGTGTAGGTGATATTGTGGTATATATAAATATATATGGATATTGTGGTAGATATCCATATTAAATTGAAAGAAGATCTTGTAAATTAGACCACAAATTTATTAAGAAAATCAAGCTACCGGTTTCGGTTGCAACTAAACCATTATTACTCTCCGAAGCTTACCAGGGATTGAAGTAAAATGAAGTTTATTAAAGATTGAGAATGGTGTAGCTACCCCGTATCCCCGTATCTCATTTTTCAATAAATTGTGGTTTGACAGTATCTTGTCTCTTCATGTAAGCTTTAACTGTGGACTGCTCTTGGATGGGTAACCAATATTCAACCAAATACATATTGTGGCGATATGGAACCTAGGAATTCTTCTCACCACTAAAAGTCATACGCATATGGAGATGTGAATTATTTCATATTACCATACCTGTATTGTTACATGGTATATTCTTTGAACGAAATTGTAAATATAAAGAGTATATAATACCGTGAATATTGCCGGAAGATTTTAGGAGACACGATATAGTCTGTCCAAGCAAAGAAGACATTCTGGCAAAATGAAAAAATGACTCCAGCACGGTCACTATTGGTTCAAAAATTATGAATTTGGTTTCAAATTGTAGATCAGAATGTTGTTTACCATTTGAGATCATATTTATAATTTTTTAATGAATGTTAATCGAGCTGGAGTCATTTTTCCATCCTGCCAGAATGTCTTCTTTGCTTGGGCAGACTATACAAGAGTGGAAATTGTGAACAGCTGTAAGCAACTACTTCTGTTGCTTGAGTTCGCGCAAGCTGAGAAGACACGTCGTCACAATACACTTTACATTGTATTGGAGTGTCTTCTCAGCTTGCATGAACTATATCTACATCGCTACTATTGACTAAGGAAAGTTGCTTTCCCTACTCGGATGAAACGGATATTGGAAGAACTTCCATCTTTCTACTCCTCATCCTCCTCCTGTTTCTCCTCCTCCTTCTCCTCCTTCTCCTTCTCATCCTCCTCCTCCTCCTCCTCCTCCTCCTCCTCCACCTCCATCTACTATTTCTACCTCTCCTTTTACTTTACTCATTCTCATTATTTTAACCTCCTTCCTCTCTACATCTTCCTACTACTACTACTCCTCCTCCTCGTCCTCCTCCTCCTCCTCTTCCTCCTCAACAGACATATAGTCTGTCCAAGCAAAGAACAGCCTTTGGCAAGATGAGAAAATGTCTCCAGTTCGGTCAATATTGGTTAAAAAAGTATTGATCTGTTCTCAATAGTGGGAAACATTCTCATCTGAAGTTTGAAACCAAATCAATAATTTTTGAATCAATATTGACCGAGCTGGAGTCATTTTCCCATCTTGCCAGAGGCTTATTCAAAATTTAGGCAAATTTATAAAGAAAAACGAACTACCAGTTTCGGTTGCTGCTACACCATTATCACTCTGAAGCTTACCAGAGATTGAAGTAAAATGAAGATGAAAAATGGCTCCAGCTCGGTCAATATTGGTTCAAAAATTATTGATCTGTTCTCAATAGTGGGAAACATTCTGATCTAAAGTTTGAAAACAAATCAATAATTTTTGAACCAATATTGACCGAGCTGGAGTCATTTTTCCATTTTGCCAGAATGTCTTCTTTGCTTGGACAGACTATACATGAGGAACCAAAGGGAAAACAGACATATAATTGTGATGCGGGTTTTAAAGAGCTCTTGCTTATAGTTGTTCTCAAAAATGTAGGCGGTTGGCGTATGACGGTTATCAATGCTCAGCTCTGTCAGGACAGTCTGAAAGCTGTCTCCAAGAGCGAAACGAGTTGCTGAGGCTGCTCTCAACATGATATGCGGTAGTGGACCGCTTGTTGACTGTTCTAACGGAGGGGAGGATTGATGGAAGTTAATTGACATCCGCCTACATTTTTGGTGTAAGCTGTACAAATCGACCGGATTTTCGATGGAGCACAAATCAGGGCGGAATCGTTCACTCAAGTGAGGAAATTTCCTGGGTTATCCTTCTTTCTTCTTCTTCTTCTTGTTCTTTTTCTTCTTATTTTTTCCTTTATTTTCTTCTTTTTCTTTTTTCTTTCTTTTTCTACTTTTTTCTTTTTCTTTTTTTTCTTCTTCTTCTTCTTCTTCTTCTTCTTCTTCTTCTTCTTCTTCTTCTTCCTCTTCTTCCTTCTTCTTCATCTTCGTTTTCTCCTCAGCTTCGCTGACAAATTCCTTCTCTTTGCTTGCCCTACATTTACATTTCTCAAAAACCTCTAACTCCTCTCACTCAATTAATTCTCCTACAACATCTTCTGTTCTTGTTTTACTATTATACAGGGTGTTTCAGGAGTTGTTTTTTGTTACATTGTTTTTCAACAATAAGGGTTATAACAGGATAAGGGAATCATAAAATTGTATTTTTTATTAATGGAAGTTGAAGAGAGTTGGATTCTAAAGAAAAAGTTGAATGGCGGCGATTGTGTAAATCTTACCCAAATTTCAGAAATGGCGATCAAAAATGGCAAAATTGACAAAACATAGAACAAGTGATAAATTTGTGTTTAGTAGCGATTTTGCGATTTTTGATCGCTATTTCTGAGATTTGGGTAAGATTTACACAATCGCCGCCATTTAACTTTTTCTTTTGAATCCGACTCTCTTCAACTTCCATTAATGAAAAATACAATTTTATGATTCCTTATCTAGTTGTAACCCTTATTGTTGAAAAATGGCGTTTTCTAGCATATTTTCCCAATTATAACAATAACCGTTAAAGTAACAAACTTGGAACTGGTTTCATTAAGTTCCTCAGCTAATTTTATATAGGAATTGATTATTTTAGAACCTCACTAAAGCCTCTAGAAAATTAGAAAAATTAATATATTTTGAAAAATTTCAATTTTCCGCCATTGTTATCTCGGTAACAAAGCGTTTTTGGGGGTTGGTCCCATGGAACTTTTTTGTCTACTTGGTGTAAGGAATCAGCCTGAAAAGTATTGCACATTCCTCCTGAAACACGAAACACCCTGTATAATCTTCGTTCTAATCCACTTTTTTGTATATTGTCATAAATCAGTACAGTTTAGCGCATCCTACTTATGTTTATCATTTGATACATGTGTTACATATGTATCGTTTTGAAAGGAAATGGAATCGTGAACACACAACTGTACAACAATGTTTGAAAAAAATCACGATCAATTAAATCATTTTAAGTATGTTCAAGCAAAGGAGACATTCTGGCAAGATATATATAATTCAGTCTGTCCAAGCAAGGGAGAAATTTTGGCAAGATGGGAAAATGACTCCAGTTCGGTCAATATTGGTTTAAAATAATTGGTCTCAAATTGTAGATCATAATGTTTCCTTCAATTTGTGACCAAATTTATAATTTTTGAACCAATATTGACCGAGCTTGAGTCTTTTTTCCATCTTGACAGAGGCTCTTCTTTGCTTGGGCAGACTATCCATAATTTATACTGATTAATTTTATTCCACTTAATGATGATACTTACTTCAACTTGAAACAGCAAGCAGAATTAAAAATAAACCTCTACTTAAAATACATTATATTTCTAGTTTTCCACCCTAATTTTTATTTTCGTTCGATTTTCCTATTCAAATTACAAATTTACAGTAAATGTTTATAGTAAAATAAGAAATCTTTCAGAATCACAAATGAATCAAAAAGAAACTCTTACAAAAATACACGTAATGCAAACATAACCTATTTGGAATATTTATCAAAATTGGGAATAGAAGGCTATTTGGACTTAATATCTGTGTTTTCACCCTCAAATTGATTGTTGATCCTTAAATAAATAAATAATTTCAAATTTATCTTTACTTTATTATAAAAATTACAAACAAAAAAGATAACTTATTTTCGAAACTACAAAACCAAAAATTGATTTTACAAAAGAATAACATTTTCCAAGTGTCTCTACCCTCTTCTTCTGTTTTTACTACTCGTCTTTCCTTTCTTCGCCGGCTTTCTAGCATTCCCTTTTCGCCCTCTTCTCTTCGCTTTACACGCTCTTTTATTGCATCCTTCCGTTAATTCCATACCATCTTTCTCCTCCTCCTCTTCTCCACCATCTTCTTCTTCCTCCTCTTCTTCATCTTCGTCATTCAAATAAACCCTCCCTCGTTCAACTCTTAGCATACCGTTTTTCAACCCTTTTGTCAACGTGTTTCTAATCAGTCTTGCAATTTTAACTTTATTCTCATCGTTAACGTTCAAATGCTCCGCAACTAGTTCAACGATTTCGTTAACGGTTGCGCCTTTAACGATGAACAGGTTTTCTAAACTTTCGAGGATTTTGTTTTTTGTGACTGTTTTCAAGTTTTTCATTTTCATTTGGTGAGACATGGTGGGATAGATAACCCGGTTTTCGTGGAGGGGGATATCTAAGTTTGGTTTAGCAACACTGATCTCACAATAATTAAACTTGATATTATTCACATATCACTGAGAAATTAGTAATTGATTTTCATGATTAGTCAACTGAACAATTTTCACTGCAAATCTTTAATTTACACACTCTTCGTTTGATTTCATACACTCGTACAGTTTTTGTTTTTACACCACTTCAACTTAGGAATTGAAATTTTTCTAGATTTACTTTATAATTGATTACATTACACACTGTCAATAATTTCTCACATGAAACTCATCTTGAAGGGATACAAAAAATAGTAGAAGTTAAATGTGAACTAGGAAAAATTTTGAATAAGTTTTTGTCAAATATGTTTTTGTTTATTTTTAGTGGTATTCGTCACATGACATTCTTCAACTTGGGTATTTTCCCATTCATCAATGTATTTGAACAGATTGAATTTATAACAGCTGATACAATTCACTCGGGGTAAATTACCAGAGACTGTAAATTATAGTAGGACTCTAATTATAAAAAGGGGTAGACGCAGCATCCTCCATTCTGTGGTCAACTAATAGCACCAAATTTGAATTCATTCAACGCGACAGTCAAACATAATGATTTATGACAAAAATTATGTTAGGAAAAAATATTCACTTCACAGAGCATTGAATTTACATTTGGTTTCCAGTCTGGCAATTTTTAAGTAAAAATTATGATCTGTATTAATCTTCCTGCATCTGGCAAATTTGTATTTTTTTTAATTTTAGTTTCATGATAAAAATGGTTATATTTTTTGCAATTTGATACTAATATAAAAAATGTAAACCATTTGATATGACAAATTAACCTCCAATATTTCAAAACAGTAACTTAATTCATTTGCTCAACTTGATAAAAATCTGTTGATCGTCTCTTATCATCAAAAATATTCATATAAATTCAAACCTGGCGCGAAAGTTGATCAAAGAATGGCGGAAGCTGCGTCTACTCCCTTTTTAAAGAGCCCTAAATTATAGAAACTGTACAATCACAGTGTGGCCATTGGAGTGGAAGGTTCCATAATAGTTTGTTGAGATGGATTTTTTTCATCAATTTGTTTGAACAGTCTCTGTAGGGTAATTCAATTCATATTAAACCTTCAATATTCAACAAAAATTCCAATCAATTTGTTTTTTGAGATTCATCAATCTCAACCTGAAATTCATTTTGGTTTATCAATCTTGAATAAATATTTTTGTAATACTATTATTGAGAAATGTGAATCAACCAGTCTGAACAAATCAATCAATCAACAGAGATGTAATGTCACTCCACTGGCTTGTGCCCACGAAACAGGTGAAGTGCTGTACAGTAAAAGATACGGGCACTTCACCTGTTTCATGGGTACGAGCCGTCAGTGAATCACTCCAACAATAACTGACGCCAAAAGTTGGGTGATTTCGTCTTCTCCTTTTGCGCACCAACTACTGGTGTTGTCAAAGTTGTCATTTAACTAAGCCTGGATGATTTTCTTGAAACAACCTTTTGGCCTCAGCTATACTACTCTGTTCACTACCTACTAATACTACATAGCTAATTTAATTGAAAATAGACAATTGACTAATTCATAGACAATTCATTATAATTGACTGACTCACAGACAATTCTAATTGAATAATTCATAGACAATTCTAATTGACTAATTCATTGATAATTCTAATTGACTAATTCATAAACAATTCTAATTGACTAATTCATAGACAATTCTAATTGACTAATTCATAAACAATTCTAACTGACTAATTCATAGACAATTCTAATTGACTAATTCATAGACATTTCTAACTGACTAATTCCTAGACAATTCTAATTTATAGACAATATTAATTATATAATTATAGATTATAATTATAGAATATTATATAGATTATAGAATATTATATAGATTATATAATTATAGAATATATAATTAATAGACAATTTATTCTAATTGACTAATTCATAGACAATTCTAATTGACTAATTCATAGACAATTCTAATTGACCAATTCATAGACAATATTCTAATTGACTAATTCATAAACAATTCTAATTGACTAATTCATAGACAATTCTAATTGACCAATTCATAGACAATATTCTAATTGACTAATTCATAGACAATTCTAATTGACTAATTCATAGACTATTCTAATTGACAACATCAGCTGTTTGTTGGAGTACTCAAGGACCAGACAAAACCGCCCAAATTTTTATCGCAAGCTATAACTGTGATTCTTCAAAGCTCAGCTGTCTAGTGAAGTGAATATTGGGCCATAAAAATCCGTTTGAAAATGGATGTGATATCTACAGGATATTGGTTCTTTCAGGCAGCATGCAAACTCGTATTAAAACCACCAATACCGCTAATGGCAATTTTTTTCTCTTTTTTTATCACTTATTTTACTTTTTCTTTTTTCCTCTCCTTTTTCTCTTTCTACTTCTTATTGTTCTTCCTCTCCACTTCATTTTTGTTTTATAAACATTAATTCATCTTTGATGAAATTGAATTGCTTTTTCTTATTCTTACCCAAATTACACTTGATTTTTTCTTCTCCTTTTTCTTCCTTCGTTCCATCACTTTTTCATTGTCTTCTATTCACCACTTTTAATTCTTCTTCATGCTGCTCTTGCTTTCTCTACTTCTTAATTTTCTTTGCCTTCTTCCTTTGACCTTCTTGTTCATATCTATCTTCATATTCTTCTAAACTACTTTTTCATCACAATATTTTTTCTTTTCCTTCTTATCGTTCCTTTTTTCTTAATTTTCCTTACTTTCTCATACCCATTTCCTTATTCACAACTTGACTCCTTTTCCCTGTTACTTCCTTCTTTCTTTAACTATCAAACTCAAGATCATTATCATCATCATCATCATCATCATCATCATCATCATCTTCTTCTTCTTTTTCTTCTTCTCCTTCTTCTTCTTCTTCTTCTTTTTCCTTCTTCTTCTTTTTCCTTCTTCTTCTTTTGCCTTCTTCTTCTTAGTTTTTCTCCTTCTTTCTCTTTCTCCTTCTTATTCCTCCTCTTCTGCTTCTCATCCATCTCTTCATTCCTTCTTCATCTCTCAACTTCTTTTCTGTCTCTCTCTCTCTCTCTCTGACTATGCGGTTATCTGGTTTTGTCCTCAGAGTCTTCAACCAGTATTGCTTTGATGTGTGACTGCCCATACCTGTCCATCATTCACATCATCTGCAGTAACTTCCAACTTTTAACATATCGTCCTCCCTATCACATACTTGTTACGTCAATACGATAGTTACATCAAGTAGTTGGTTTGACACAAATAAATGCTCGCCGGTTGCTGGAAAAAGAAACGAGGTGACTGTACCGCAATCGAATTCCAGGTCGAGATTTAAACTAAAAAAATCGATACATTGAATCGATTGTGAAGCTGTGTGACAACTGTTCAATTCAAGCAGGTATAGTCTGTCGAAGCAAAGACAACATTCTGGCAAGATGGGAAAATGACTCCAGCTCGGTCAATATTGATTCAAAAATTGTAAATTTTGTCTCAACTTGTAGAAAACATTCTTATAATAATTGATCATTTTTGAACCAATATTGACCGAGCTGGAGTAATTTTCCGATCTTGCCAGAATGTCTTCTTTTGCTTGGATAGACTATATGAAACTCCGGGAGGAAGGGAGCCCTACTATAGTCTGTCCAAGCAAAGAAGACCCTCTGGCAAGATGGGAAAATGACTCCAGCTCGGTCAATATTGGTTCAAAGAATATCAATTTGATCTATAATTGTAGGAAACAATTTTATCTCTTGTCAAGTATAAAACTCCGGGAGAAAGGGAGCCCTACTACACGCTATAGTCTGTCCAAGCTAAGAAGACTCTTTGGCAAGATGGGAAAACGTGGAGTCGTTTTCGATCAACATTGGTTCAAAAATCATAAATTTGGTCTCAATAGTAGATCAAATGGTTTCCTACAATTTGAGATCAAATTGATAATTATTTTTGAACCAATACAAACCGAGCTTGAGTCATTTTCCCATCTTGCCAGAGGGTCTTCTTTGCTTGAACAGATTATAGTAGGGCTTTATTCCTCCCAGAATTTCATATAGTCTGTCCAAGCAAAGAAGTCATTCTGGCAAGATGGGGAAATGATTCCAGCTCGGTCAATATTGGTTCAAAAATTATCAATTTGATCTCAAATTGTAGAAAACAATTTGATCCACTATAAAGACCACATTTATAATTTTTGAACAGATATTGACCAAGCTGGAGTCATTTTCCCATCTTGCCAGAGGGTCTTCTTTGCTTGGACAGACTATACACGCTACTATAGTATTCAATAATCCTTTTCCCTCGTAGTAGCGTAGTTCGAGTCCGACCTTTTTTCTCCTCTTTTTTGAAACATTGCCAACGTGATATGGACCCCGACAGAAGGACTTGGGGGATTTTTGAAAGGGTTTGAAAAAGGGTGGGACTCCCCTGGGTTGTGAATGAGGGGGGAAAGAAGAGGAAGAAGAGGAATGAGTGAGAAAGAAGAAGTGGAGGAGGAACAAGAAGAAGAAGAAAAGAAGGAAAAATAAGAGAGAAATGGGTTTACACGTCATGGGGTGGGGTAGTGAGAGTAAAGTGCAGTTTTAGTAGTAAATAAAGTAATGAAACAGATGCCAAAAAGTTCGGCTGTTTCATCTGCTCCTTGTGCGCTTCAGCAGCTGATGTTGTCGATTAGAGTTGTCATTCAAGCCTTATATAGTATTAGTAATATTAAAGTGATTATAGCTGTCGATAAAAATGTTTGCGGTTTTCCTGCTTCTTGTGCCTTTCTCGCTTTCACCACCCACTTATCTTCTCAAACAAAAAAGTTTCCAGATCATCGAAAATGTCATGTTTTCTGTTCGAGTAGACTCGACATTGACAAACATATTCATTAATTGAAACATAATTATTGGTCGGATATAGAAAATTCAAACCCCATTGGAAAGCTCGAATTCTCCTTGTCATTTTGATATAAAAAACTTTATTTCTACTACAACCCATGATTGTGAGAGAAGTGATATACAAAAAAAAGTAATATTTTAGCGATTTTAAAATTTTTTGAAAAAATCAAATTTCCTTGGAGTCCTTCTACCTAGGAACTTTTTTAATACTACTGACATATCAAGGATAAAATTCTACGTTTAAATATTGGATTCAATCGCGAATTTGAAGATGTTCCAATTTCATACAATAGCTGCGTTGCCAAGCTATTTCCCGGGTGAAGAGAAAAACAGTCAACTAAAGGCGCCTCCATACATGCGATATTTGGGAAATACCGAACAGTTTTGCTTGCTATTTCCCAACTAACGAACACACATCTCCACACATACGTGGTTTTCCGAGCACGTATTCGTACTGGGAATGGCGAATCTTCAACCGAATAGGTGACATTTTCAAGGTCAATAATGTCAAAATACTGTCGAAAATTTCAACTTTAAAAAATCTAACACTACGGTACTAATTTCAACTTTAATCTTGGCAATGATTGAATTTTAATGTTTGAAGGAATTTTTAAAACATTTAAAGAATTAAGATTATAATTCAGTAACCTGAAATGGACTGGACATTCACTAGTTTTCAATATAATATTTGAATTGAATTTAATTCAATTTCATAGTATCAAAATTGATTGCATCACTTAAAAATCATCCACAGACTGTAATTTAATATTCATCTCGTCTAAAAAAATTATGTATTAAATTAACACGTTAGAAACTTTTCCTCAATTGACTTAACCTCAATCTACATGCTACAACAAACAACAAAATTAGCCGAACATGAAGGCGAATGTGTGGATGGGCAAAAAGTTCGCTATTTGCCGAACATTTTTCCACTTTGATGTGTTCAAAAGACCGACAATGGACGGAACACACAAACATTCATGTTCGCTTTTTCCCAAATAGCGAACACTCCGCTCCACACAAGTCGTGATTCGGCGACTAGGTGTTCGGTGTTTCCCGAATAGCGCATGTATGGAGCTGGCTTTAGATTGCGCGGACTATAACCGCTCATGTAAAGCATCTATTGTCTCTTTTGATTCCAAAAACATCATCTATGCATAGCTCAATGAGAAATCCAGTTGACAACATTAGCTGGGACAATCATTCATCTTTATTCATTTTTAGGGTTATATTGCACAAGGATCGAGCTGAAGAAACAGGTTGAAAAAGATTAATAAGAACGAGAAAAGGAGAGTAGAAGAAATTGAAAATGACCAATAAAACCTCGAAGAGGTGTAGAAGAAGTTGAAAAGGATGAATGAAAATGAGAAGATGAGGAGTAGAGAAGTTGAAGAGGATGAATAGAAACTAAAAGAGAAGTAGAAGAAGTTGAAAAGGATAAATAAAACCTAGAAGAGGAGGAGTTGAAGAAGCTGAAAACGATGAATGAAACTTAGTAGATGAAGAGTCTTAGTAGAAGAAGTTGAGAAGGATGAATGAAAATGGAAAGAGGAGGAGTAGAAGAAGTAAATGTTGAAGAGGAGTAGAACAGAAGAAAGAGAAGTTAAAAAAGGCAGAAGAAGAAAAAAGAAGTTGAGAACGATGAATAAAAAGAGAAGAGGAGGAGTAGAATAATTCAAAAAAGATTGATAAAAACGAAAAAAGTAGGAGTACAAATTGAAAATGATGAATAAAAACGAGTAGAAAAAGTTGAAAAGTACGAAGAAAACCGAGAACAGTAGAAGTAGTTGTTGAGCAGTTGGTGGAGAAGAGGAGTAGAAAGAGAAGTAGATGATATTAGACGTTTGTTTGCGCTGTGTATAGTCTATAGTCTGTCCAAGTGAAGAAAACATTCTGGTAAGGTGGGAAAATGACTCCAGCTCGATCAATATTAGTCCAAAAATTATGAATTTGATTTTAAATTTTAGATCAGAATGTTTTTTACAATTTGAGACAAAATTGTTGATTTTTGAACCAATCTTGACCGAGCTGGAGTTATTCTCCCATCTTGTCAGGATGTCTTCTTTGCTTGGACAGACAGTCGTTGTGGGCCGTAGGCAAGAGCTCCATTATAAATGAGTCGAATATGAGTGGAGAGAATGGTTCCCATGGTGAGGCAAGCGGAGAAGACTGAGGCTGAGGTGGTTTTGTTATGAGCAAGGAGGAACAATACGGAGAACAAGGCGAGGAACAATAAGAACAATAATCGGAGTAATCGAAGTCATGCCGAGGGAGTGTTTATTTTGGGCAGACTCACTTCCGTGGTACAGTCTGTCCAAGCGAAGAAGACATTCTGGCAAGATTGGAAAATGATTACAGTTCCGTCAATATCGATTCAAAAATTATTAATCTTGTATCAAATTGTAGATCAAAATGTTTTCTTCAATTTGAGACCAAATTTGTAATTTTTTAAGCAATATTCACCAAGCTGGAGTAATTTTCCCATATTGACAGAATGTCTTCTTTGCTTGGACAGACTATACTGTGAGTCGAAAATATGACGTCATAAGTGTTTTTTAGGAGTGATTTTTGTTGGTTGATGTGATTGTCAAGTGAAAACATGGTTGTGTTTGTAAAAATGATGCTTTATATAGCTTCAAGAGAAGTAGAAGATATTAGACGTTTGTTTACGTTGTTTATAGCCGGAATAAATACTATTACTATATTTACTACTGTATTACTAAATACTATATATTCTATTCAACCTTTTTACCGAGCATATAGACAGGATTCTGAACTTTTGAGAAATGATAAGTTGGCTGTATAATTTAATACATAATTATTAGAAATATATCGTGTCATTTCGCTTAATATAAATGAACTTTTCTAAATTCTAAATTGATCAGTTAGTTACTTCGAATTATCTTTTCTTCGAGTGGAAAACTTTGGGTAAAACAAAATTTTATACATAACCTGAAAATTTGGACAATTTATTATGACTAAATTAAGAATAGAAGAAGTTTTGGGCAATAGCCGGCTTTTCCTTTCCGCCTCTTGTATATTTGTAGCCTACATGATGAAATAATTAGATGAATTTCAAAATTTTATTTGATGAATTTTAATCATGATGAATTTGTTTTTAAATGAAATGAAATAATGAGCATATGTACCGAATAGTCAGGTATAGTCTGTCCTAGCAAAAATACGTTCTAGCAAGATGAGAAAATGACTCCAGCTTGGTCAATATTGGATGAAATTATTAATTTGGTATCAAAATATAGAACACTTTCTGCTTTACAATTTGAGAAAAAATCATATTCTATGAACCAAAATTATTCATCTCGACTCATACTATAGAAAATATTCTGATCTACAATCTGAGATGAGAAAATGACCCCAGCTTGGTCCATATTGTTTGAAATTATAAATTTGGTATCAAATTGTAGAACAAATTTTGCCCTACAATTAGAGGAAAATTTCTATTCTATAAACCAAAACTAAACCTTTCGTCTCATACTATAGAAAACATTCTGATTTACAATTTGAGACCAAATTTATGACTAATATTGATCGAGCTGGAGTCATTTTCCCATCTTACCAGAATGTATTCTTTGCTTGGACAGAATACTATGGCTGATGCCAAGGTGTTAGGTTGCTTCGTCTGCCTATTGTACGTGTTGTAACCTACTAAAAGCATAGTCAATGGTCTCTTTTGATTTCAAAAATATATTCTATAGTCCATTCACGATGGCTTGAGACGAGATAAACAAAAGCTCTGCATGTGTGTTTGCGCGACTGGGGTGGCTTCGTTTTAGCCACGACATAAACAAGTCACAGCATTGCCGAAATCCCGAATTTTGCTCTCGGGATTGTGACCAAAGCATTGACACAAAAACTTTTACTATAATTGTTTGTTCATTTTAGGTTCATGCAGTCGAGAGACAACCGAAACAAGCAATTTCCATATGTGTATCTATAAAAAAGATGACTTGAAGATACTTATTGTGAATTGCCTACAACAAAATTCGGGTTTCGGCAAGGATGTGACTTGTTTATGTCGTGGCTAAAACGAAGCCACCCCAGGCGCGCGCACACACACATGCAGAGCTTTTGTTTATCTCGTCTCAAGCCATCATGAATGGACTATAGAAAGAATATGTAGAAATACTTTACATTCACTGTATACTTTATATTCACTGACTATAGTCATTATTATTATTTTTATTATTATTATCGTATGGCTTATTTTGTGGGGAGTTCCGAAGAAGTTCCACAGCCGACATAACCACAATTTCCTATGTTGGTATTGTAGTGGTAAATGATAAAAAACAACTGTATTTGACATTATCAGCTGTTTCAGCGCAGAAGGAACTGACCAAACCGCCTAACACTTGGGTTTCAGCTATACAAGGGTTCTATTAAAAATTGAGAGAATACGATTTTATCGCATTCTTTTTACTCTCTCTTCCTCTCTTTCTTTTTCTCTCTCTCTCTCTTGATTTTTTTTCTCTTTCTAACACACTTCTCGATCCGAATGCAACCCTCTGAACAACTAAAAACTTTCCCCTAGGAAATGAGCGAAATTCTAAAAACAGGGAGTCTCGTTTAGTCTGTCCAAGCAAAGAAGACATTCTGGTTAGATGAGATAATTACTCCAGCTCGTTCAATATTGGTTCAAAGATTATCAATTTAGTCTCAAATTGTAGGAAACATCCTGATTAAAAATTTGAGACAAAATTTGTAATTTTTGAACCAATATTGAACAAGTTGAAGACATTCTCTCAGTTTGACAGAATGTCTTCTCTGCTTGGACAGACGATATCTTCCATTCACAACCCTTCCTTTATTCTCATTGCCAATTGCATTGGGTTGAATAAAATCCAGTTTTTGGCAGCATACCAGACAGCATTATTATCTGATTATTTAAAAACAATGTATGGTACACGATGAACGTAGAACTCTACGTTGAACTTTTGTAATGTTGTTGGGTTAGTGAAGTTAGGCTCCAGTTTTATATCACAATATTATTGATTTAGGAAATAAATTTTTTTTATTTTTTATCCTAAAGTGAGGTTAAATGGAATAAATCAGTGGTTTGACAATATCTTGTCTTTTCATTTAATTTCCAGCCACTTGAAAAATACTGTTTATTCATAGAACATATAACATCAATTCTTGTGCACACATTGAATTGTAACGCATTTGAGAATGAAGTTAAATTGAATAAATACAATTCTACAATATTAAGCTAATCTTTTAGAATGAACTAACGAATAACTAATCTTTTATTTATTCAGTGTATGGCTTTTAATAGTGGGGAGACCCAAGGGTTGTTCCACTTCGCCAGATAACCTTATTTTCCACTAATCTTTTAATTGTGAGCGATTTCCACCAGTATTGTTTTGAATAACGTAAATATCTACTGTATGAGTATTTTTATTAATTTAATTTTTTTTGTCTTTTTTCAGGTACTGCTCAAGCTAGGAGTTTAGAAGTCGAAACACTGCCGATTCGAACCAGCCAAGGATGATCTATTTAATTGGGTAAATACCATTTCACAATATTAAGTTACTTGCAGGATAATTTCATAAAGATTGGAACAATTTTATATGAATCGATCTAATAGAATTTATTAAAATCGATTTAATTAGGTAAATACAATTCCACAATATTAATTTATTTGTCGAATTTTCGAATTTTAAGATTAGAATAATTTTATCCTTGGGTCTACTCACTAATAAAATTCATACAGTAATGAATAAACAGAGTAACGTCAATGATTATTTATAAATTTGTGTTATTTCACATTTTAATTTTCTCAAATTTGTGTGGTTTTATTTTGCTCAAAATTTGAAAAGTTTATTTAAAATTATCAAAATTATTGAATTTTTGTTGAAAATATAAAGTGTGCTAATTCTGAATTTAAAATTGTTCGACTTGGGTTCTGTGAGTATATCAGTGTAAATCAATGATTGAGTAAAATTGTCTAACATAACCTACTTTTGGACTGATTAGTTCAAATTGGAAAAGGAACACTTTGGGAGAAATCCCGTTGCACTTTCCATTGTTGATTATTATTAAATAAACTATTACGATTCATGAGATGTCAATAACTCACATCTCGAATTGTAGATAAAGTCGGTCCAAGCAAAGAAGACCATCTGGCAAGATGGGAGAATGACTCAAGCTCGGTCAAGATTGGTTAAAAAATTATCAATCTGATCTCAAATTGTAGGAAACAATTTGATCTACTATTAAGACCACATTTATAATTCTTGAAGAAATATTGACCAAGCTGGAGTCATTTTCCCATCTTGCCAGAGGGTCTTCTTTGCTTGGACAGACTGTATCCACTTTTATTATAATTTGATGTCGATATACTTGGTTTATTTTTAGAAGACAATCACTGGTTGATTATTGATTCAAGTGAGTACTCAAAGATATCCCAGCAATAAACAAATCAATAATATTTGGTGTCTAATGATAATTGTTGTATCTTTACTGTGACAAAAATATTTGTTTTCTAATAATATCTGTTCTCTCTCAATCATGACGTGTCAAATCTATGCTACCTCTTTCAGAATTTGAATAACTTAATATTTTCTGAATAAAAACAAAGTTCTTATACTCGAAAAAGTTGGTAATTTTTAAATTATTTTTAATATATCATCTATTAAGGCCAAATTTATAATTCTTGAATAAATATTGACCAAGCTTGAGTCATTTTCCCATTTTGCCAGAGGGTCTTCTTTGCTTGGACAGACCATACAGATTACTCTCAAAAATTCTAAATCCTCAAAAAATTTCAAAGCTATCCCATTTTTACAGTCGATTCAGGTTAGTATTTCACATTGCACGTGAATAAAAACAGAATTGTTTTTAAAATCAAATTGTGCAACCGTCAGCAGTTCTGCGATGAATGTGTCAGCTGCAATTCAAAACAATGCATTTTGAAAACAATTCTGATTTGATGAGACAATCTGGTGTGTTTTCGCTACGGATTTTGGCCTTCTGTTCGGTTTTTGTTTGGTTTAATTAGAGTTTTGCATTTCATCACACTTTCAGCTCGTTTCTGTAAACAATAGCCGTATACTGCCAAAATTTAGATCGATTTATAGCTAGATGCGAAACGTCAAATACCTGAAAATTAGTGTAGACGTATTTGAATATTATCTTTTTGGAATAACTCTTTCTATTCTCTATCGTGTATCAAGTAGGGTTATTTGAATATTAGTTTATTGGAAAACTCTTTTCACTTCCCATCGTGTATTAATTCGTCAATGAAGTCCTATTTGAAATTAATTTTTTCAAATTAAGAATTAAGGGGCAAGTTTCTTAAACGTTACAAGCTTTTTTCTCAAGAAATATAATAACCTTTAGTTTACTAGGAATGCTCATTGATAGCAATCACATTTGAAACATGCTGATTATTGTGGAATGCTTTTTGAATTAGAAAATTTTCATATTAAGTTTCATGATCTATTTATATAAATTATAACCTGGTTTTGGATTGTTGTATAGATTGCTAAAGTCTATTCAAGCAGAGAAGACTATCTGGCAAGATGGGAAAATGACTACAGCTCAGTCAACATTGGTTCAAAAATATTATATTTGGTCTCAAATTGAAGGGCAGAATGTTTCCTACATTTTGAGACCAAATCTATAATGTTTCAACCAATATTGGCCGCGCTTTTTCCATCTTGCCAGAATGTATTTTTTGCTTGGACAGACTAAACCTTTGTTTTTTTGTGAGGCATTTTATTCATTATTCATTTATTCATTCATTCTATTATAAAAAGTATATCTATTTGATTATCAAATAAAAAGTACATACATGAATGGAATCCACTGATCCACTGTACAAGTAAATAACGTATTTGTTATGATTTTCTTATTGAGAGCTAATTTTGAATTTAGTATTTTGATGAGCAAAATTGAATAAATTAATATACCAAATAGAACTAGTATTATTATAAAATAGAACTTCATTATTGTAGATCGGTATTTGAAGACATTAGACATGCAACAAATAATGGGTTTCAATAAAAAATGAGAATAGAACTCCATTATTGTAAATCTGTATTTGAAGACATAAGGCATGCAACATGTAATGGTTTTCAACAAAAATTGAGTAACTTTTTTGCCTTAACCTAAAGTAGTTAACTAACTTACCCAAACCTCACAGATTAGTTTCAGAAGGCATCAAAAGATAATTTTTCCCATAATTTGTGTTCTATTGTGAGTTTAGTCTCCTTTAAATCCTGCTTTTTGTAATTTAGGTACAGCAATATGTAATTTAGTTTTGACAATTCCCCGGTGTATTGACTGCGGCGAAGACCCAAAAAACTGAAACTGAAAACAGCTAGTATTTTAATATCAATCGTTATTTCAAAATAATATATCTTAATTTTTACAATGAGTTTGGTGTAGCTTATTTTAAATAATTTATAGGTTTATTTTAACATAATAACTAAGTTATATTTTAACATATTATGTTTGATGCTATGAATATTTTACCAATGTTTTTTTTTGGAAAAATAAAATTGAAATTGAAAATTTTGTTTTCTCTGTTCAGGTGACCACAGTAGTCGTGGGGTAAGGAGTGGAGAATGTTGGACGGCGAGAAAAGTATGTCGCTGGGCAAACTTCCGCACTCGCACAGCACGCCGCTGGGGGCCATGGAGGGGGGCGGGGGAGGGGGTACCCTTTCGCACACCCCCAGTCAACAACAGCTGATGAAGAAGGCGGGCGGGGGAGGGGGAAAGATGCTGGCGTTAAGGGTGCAGATGTTGGATGACTCGGTTACCATGTTTCAGATACAGGTGAGTTGGAAGAGAATTTGTAAAAAATCGGATTTGTTTAGAAAACATACTATAACAATAATTATAATAATACCGTGTGACCTTGCTGGCTAAGGTCTGGTGTCAGAGTTTTTAGGTCGCACCTGATGAGTTTCAGGGCCTCTGACATGACCTAACGACTGCTTTTCAGGCAGCCGGGACCGACGGCTTAACGTGTCCATCCGAAACACGGGAGTAGTCAGAGAAAAATATATTTTTCGAACCCGGGCCTTTGGGTCATAAAGCCAGCGTCTAATCGACTTGACTATGGCCACTTTGAATAAAGGGGGAAAGAAGCATCATATATTATTGTAGGAAAAGTTAATTTTAATCAGTAAGGGCCGGTTTCTCCAAAAAAGTTAATCTGAATTTTGGATTGAACCATCAGCTGGCTCAATTGGAACACAAGTTAATAAAAGTGACCATACACTGACAACTGATAGTTTAAACTAAAATTTCAGTTAAACGTATTTGAAGAAACCGACCCTAAATGTTCAGGTCTGATGAACTAAACAGGTCATACTCTAAACACACATGTTTATGTTTAACTCATGTGTTAATAAGTGAATCAACAAACTGTATTAGAAATATTTTTAAGTTCAATAAGTGAGCTCAATGAGTTAACATGTATTAGGAAATAAACAAAAAGTTTATTGATGAGTGAAATAGGAAGATTTTTATTTTAGAGAATAAGACTTCCTACATTATAAAATATCGGATGTTCTGCTCCTCATAGCATCAGAAAATTTTTTGGTTCAAAATTTTGAAGTGCGGCCTCAGCTTAAACATTCACAGTACTAGGTATGCGCCGCGAATGCCTCAGGACGCATGCCTCGCACTGTGGATACGCGGCTTTAAAGCAGGGCGTATGCTGGGACGCACGCGAAGGAGCCCACGCGAAGTAGCCTTGTCTTGTCATTTAGCGTTAAGAGTGGGTGGTAGTGGACGGAAAACTGCCGAACGGCAAAATCAAGCCCAATAAGAACAATGTAATTTTTATCAATCTCTTGGAGCAGATATTGCCTCTATTTATGGACAGAATTTCACGTTCTTTATGTCATTGGAAAGAGAATTTAATTCTCCAGGGCCGTTACTTTTTACTTTTTTGATTTTTAATTCATTTCAATAATTACAGTTCAACACTTTTTTAGTTAATTAATTATACGATAATTATTAAAATAAACTAAAAATCGAAAAAGTAAAAAGTAACGCCCTGGAGAATTAAATTCTCTCTCCAATGACATAAAGAACGTGAAATTCTGTCCATAAATAGAGGCAATATCTGCTCCAAGAGATTGATAAAAATTACATTGTTCTTATGGGGCTTGATTTTGCCGTTCGGCAGTTTTCCGTCCACTACCACCCACTCTTAATAACAAGAGCTGTGATTGGTATTTTTAATATGTTATTGAAAAACGTTATTAAATAACGATTGTGGGAAGTTTGTGTAGTTTTTCTTTTGTAAAATGATATAATTTATTGCTCTTCAAACATTCATGTTCTCAGCTTAATTCATCAATGCTTAATGCACAGACCATCAATGTTTTCAGCACAGAAGATCAATGTTTTCAGCTTAGAACATCATGTTTTCAGAGCATCACTACTTACAGAAAAGCCTACAAGTAGCGATCGTTTACGAGAGAGTAGTGGGTCGTTAGAATGAGTATTTTATGGGCAACTTCGGTTTAGGGAGAAGCCCTGTCTTTGGGGACAAAATTCAGGAAGAGGAAGAGGTCCTGGTTTCCAGCAAAAGTGGGAGAAAGGAAGAGAGTATTAAGGAGACTGTGAGAAAGTGAGGGAGGAGATAGTCTGGTTAAGTAAAGAAGACATTCTGGCAAGATGGGAAAATGACTCTATCTCGGTCAATATTGGTTCAAAAATTGCAAATTTGGTCTCAAATTGTAGAACTGAATGTTTTCTACAATTTGAAACTAAATTTATAATTTTTTAACCAATATTGACCGAGCTGGAGTCTTTTTCCCATCTTGCTAGAATGTATTCTTTACTTAACCTGACTATGTTATGAGAGATTTTGAATCAGATTCAATCACTTATCCATGTAGATTACAAAATATATTGGCTTAAATCTTATGAATAATGAATTAAAAAATGAGATTTAGAAACACAATGATTGAGCGACACAGTTTGCTTGAGTTAACTAGATATAGACTATGGAAACTTGTCAATAATCTTACAATTTATGTCAAAATTTCTGTTAATGCCAATTTATTGTTCTCCACTCGAGAATAATCCGAAGAAATTATTTCATTTATGTACAAAAACACAAGATAGGAAAGAAAAAACAGGCTATTGCCCAAAATTTCTTCTATTTCTAATTCAGTTACATTATAAATTTTCCAAATTTCCAGGTTATATATTATAAAATTTTGTTTCACCCAAAGGTTTCCAGTCGAAGAAAAGATGATTAGAGATCAATTTTAAAAGACAAAATATTTGTGCATAGTCTCTAAATAACTATAAGTACGATATAGGTGTCTAATCATTATTCTATTAATTTCACGCCTTGAAAACGTTATTAACAAGTTATTCAACAAAAGGGTATCATATATACGAGTATTATCTATATTTTCAAATATTATTCATTTTTTCACTTCACACACAATAATAACCACTTATTGGTTGAAAACACAGACTTATGTCCAAAACGTCTTCATACCAAATTTTTACGAATAATAAGTTTCGAAAGTAGGTTTTTTCGTAGCACTTCAATTAAGAATAAATTTATAGTCAGGAGAAATACAAAATTATGAAAATTAATTAAGAGCAATAATTATTTAAACAATATTCAATTGGCATTCTTTCTCTTCAAGAATGAGATTTTCTTGAGGGAAAGGAAAGATTAGACATGAAAATTTCGAAGAATAGTCATTCTTGGCCTCTTTTGAATTCATTTTTTTTTTCATTTCACATTTCATATTACAACAAAAATTTCAATTGAAAAATGTTTAATCCCTTGACTAGAGAGTGATTAATAGGGGGGTGGGGTTTAGTGAGGGAGAGAAAGGGAGAGAGCGGAAATAATAGAGAGAAAGAGAGAGAAAGGGAGAGAGCGGAAATAGTAGAGAGAGAGAAAGATAGAGAAAAGCGAGAGAAAAGAGGGAGAAAAGAGAGAGAGAAAAAAAGAGAGAAGAGAGAAAAAAGAGAGAAAGAGAGAGAGAAGAGAGAGAGAGAGAAGAGAAGAGAGAGAGGGGACCAAGTACAGCGTATGCTACTTGGGTCATAAATCCTTGTTTTCCCCCCATCTATAAATTTTGTCATAGAGGGTTCTGCGAGGGGGGGGGTAGAGAGCTGTATATGCCTTAAGGGTCCACTTCCTTCTCCTCAATGCAGTAAGTAATAACTCCATCCTACTACAGTCTGTACCATCAAAGAAGACATTCTGGCAAGATGGGAAAATTACTCCAGCTCGGCCAATATTTGTTCAAAAATTATAAATTTGGTCTCAAATTGTAGATCAGAATGTTTCCTACAATTTTAGTACAAATTAATAATTGTTGAACCAATATTGATCGAGCTGGAGTCATTTTCCCATCTTGCCAGAATGTCTTCTTTGTTGGTACAGACTATAACAAGTGTCTCCTTCTTGTTGACATTTATTTATTTTGTCTGTCTACTGCTGCATCTTCTTACTATAGTCTGTTCAAACAAAGAAGACCCTCTGGGAAGATAAGAAAATGACTCCAACTCGGCCAATATTTGTTCAAAAATTATAAATCTGGTCTCAAATTGTAGATCAGAATGTTTCCTACAATTTTAGTACAATTTAATAATTGTTGAACCAATATTGATCGAGCTGGAGTCATTTTCCCATCTTGCCAGAATGTCTTCTTTGCTTGGACAGACTATAGTATAGCAGACGCCATTCAGACTGGCGGCTGGCGAAAGTTTGTTATCGATATCAGCTCTGTTAGGTCACTCTGATAGCGGTCTTCGAGAGGGAACTCATTAAGCTAAGACTGCTCTTTACTAGATTTGCTTTCACAGTCAGCTCGCCGACTGTCCTGAGAGAGCTGAGGATTGATAAGAGTCTTCAGCCAACCGCCAGTTCTAAAGAAGTTTGGTATAGTCTGTCCAAGCAAAGAAGACCCTCTGGCAAGATGAGAAAATGACTCCAGCTCGGTTAATATTGGTTCAAAAAATATTGATTTGGTCTCAATAATAGGAAACATTTTGATCTACAATTTGAGACCAAATCAATATTTTTTGAGCCAATATCAACCGAGCTGGAGTCATTTTCTCATCTTGCCTGAGGGTCTTCTTTGCTTGGACAGACATTACTATTTCGTTGCAACTGGGTCATCTTCAAGAGATGAGTTTTTAAAATCGTGGACTTTAGTTTGGTTACTGAGATGTGGTGGAAAATGTCAAATATCGGGATCTTTTTCTCATTTTATTTAAAATATTGTCTTGTTGGTATGATTTAGTAGTTTTATTGAATTGTCAAGTATGGAATTTATGCTCAATTTATGGGAGTATTCAATTTATGCTCTCATTGAGATATGAGCTTCCAAAAAGTGTTTTCGATAAATGTCTCAATTATTCTTGTTAGTACAGTATGTGAAAAATTTATTAGGTCACCTTATATTCAGGCTCAATTATTGTTTATTTTTTACCTCTTTTTATAATTTACAAAATCTCTCCTCTTACTTCCTTCTTCTAAACAGCTTTTGTTTGTCAATGGCGCAACAGCCCATGAAGGGCCTAGGCCTACCAGCTGGTTGCCAGTTTCATATTCACCAAACTATACAGTCCATCCAAGCAAAGAAGACACTCCGGCAAGACGGGAAAACGACTCCAGCCCGGCCAATACCGGCCCAAAAGCCATAAATTCTCACAAGAACCCACAGCCCCCGAACCAACACCGACCGTGCCGAAGCCATCCCTACCCCGCCAGAATGCCAACCCAGCCCGGACAGAAAATACAGCAGGCGAATAATCATCAAGCAGGATAGAGGTAACGTGTGGTTAGCACGTCGATGCTCTCAACTATAAGCCAGTCTTCACAACCAAGTGAAGATGCAGAACAGCTCTGAATAACATGCAGTTAATCAGTTAGAGTGTAATGCAACAATTACTATTCCTACAGAAACGGGAAACGACTGACTGTCTTCACTAACGACAGCCAATCTCCCAAAGGAGGGCACTTCTAAACAGCTGGATAACATATTATGAAAGGTTCTAAAAGTATCATCTTTTCATATTATGATTTATTAATAGTTGTCCAAGGTTATTAAAGACCTTTTCTTGTCTAGATCTTATTAAAGACCTTGATAGTTGTCTACATAACATGATGTATATCACTTTAGTGTGATTTTAGCCGAATCAGTATTAATGGTTAACATAGAATGATAACTTTCTCATTAGTTTTTTAAGATGACTTATATTGTAAATGACCCTCCTTACACACAGACTCGTTTCCAGGTGAGGAGTATTATTCTATGATATTAATATTCAAGAAGATATTTCAAAATTGGATTTATAAAATATTATTCTATGGCAGGTAAATTATTTATTTCTTTGGTAGGCTATATTAATGAATAAATAATGGCTAGAAGTGTCATAATGTATGAGAAATTAAAATGACCCAATAGTGTCATGCATTATTTTGAATTGTATCGTGTATCAAAATTGATGAAATCTTGTATCAAATTGGAAGACAATTGAACCGTTCACTCAACAACAGAGTTTTTCTTGGAGTGTAAAACCTTTGGCAGGATTAGACATTTGTATTCAAGAAACTTTTCACTATATTTTAATGAAAATTTTGTTTTAAATACATTTGGTAAATACAAATGTATAATTATATTTTAATGAAAATTGGGTTAGAAATACTATGCTTTTTCTTTCTTTCACCATCTATTTTTGTAATCATATGAATAAATTTCATTCCATGTTATTGGAATTATAAAGTTTTCAAGTGCTTTTTCGGCTTTCTAACAACATTACTAAATTCAAAATGGTTTTTACTTTTAAATTATTCTTGTGAGTATTCCCGGGCCATAAATTTGAAGTGCGTGATATATACATAACCTCTTGGACATCATTACCAATTGAAATTGAAAGAGAAATTCAAATAGTACAGGCTGAGCCTAGTTTTTCTCTTTCAGATTAAAATATCTATGATTATAGATCATTGTAATAGTTTATTAGTGAATAAATGATTGATTGAAATTATAACAAATGGCAACAACAGGTTAAGAATATCAAAAGAAAGAAGCCAAACAACTGAAACACTTCAAAGTTCATGACAGTTAAGTTGATTGTAGAAGGGGCCATGACAGACAACTGGATTGAATGGTGACAATGACAGAGAAAAGAGATTCTTCGTGTCCTCATTGACTTGTTGTTGCTTGTGACAATCTGGATAAGGCGTGAGGAGGTCATCACACTAGACTGGACTGGACTGCATGTCAACTGCATGCCACTAGAAGAAGAAGAAGGAGGAGGCGCAGAAGAAAAGGGGAAGGGGAAGAAGAAAAGGAGAAGAGAAGAAGAAGGAGAAGAAGAAGAAGAAGAAGAAGAAGAAGAAGAAGAAGAAGAAAAGGAGAAGAGAAGAAGGAGAAGGAGAGGAGGAGGAGCAGGAGGAGGAGGAGGAGGAGAGGAGGAAGAAGAACAACAACGAGAAAAGAGAAGAAAATAAAAGGGAAACAAGAAAGACGAGGGATAGAGATGAAAGAAGAAGAGTTCAGAGAAGTAAAAAGAGAAGAAAAATAAGAAGAAGAAGGAGAAGAAGAACAACAACAAGGAAAAGAGAGAAGAAAATAAAAGGGAAACAAGAAAGAGGAGGGAAAGAGATGAAAGAAGAAGAGTTCAGAGAAGTAAAAAGAGAAGAAAAATAAGAAGAAGAAGGAGAAGAAGAACAACAACAAGGAAAAGAGAGTAGAAAATAAAAGGGAAACAAGAAAGAGGAGGGAAAGAGATGGAAGAAGAAGAGTTCAGAGAAGTAAAAAGAGAAGAAAAATAAGAAGAAGAAGAACAACAACAAGGAAAAGAGAGAAGAAAATAAAAGGGAAACAAGAAAGAGGAGGGAAAGAGATGGAAGAAGAAGAGTTTAGAGAAGTAAAAAGAGAAGAAGAAGAACAACAACAACAAGGAAAAAAGAGAAGAAAATAAAAGGGAAACAAGAAAGAGGAGGGATAGAGATAAAAGAAGAAGAGTTCAGAGAAGTAAAAAGAGAAGAAAAGGAAGAAGAAGAAGGAGAAAAAGAACAACAACAAGGAAAAGAGAGTAGAAAATAAAAGGGAAACAAGAAAGAGGAGGGAAAGAGATGAAAGAAAAAGAGTTCAGAGAAGTAAAAAGAGAAGAAAAATAAGAAGAAGGAGAAGAAGAACAACAACAACAAGGAAAGAGAGAAAGAAGAAGAGTTTAGAGAAGTAAAAAGAGAAGAAGAAGAAAAACAACAACAAGGAAAAAAAGAGAAAAAAAAAAGGGAAACAAGAAAGAGGAGGGAAAGAGATGAAAGAAGAAGAGTTCAGAGAAGTAAAAAGAGAAAATAAGAAGAAGGAGAAGAAGAAGAACAACAACAAGGAAAAGAGAGAAGAAAATAAAAGGGAAACAAGAAAGAGGTGGGAAAGAGATGGAAGAAGGAGAGTTCAGAGAAGTAAAAAGAGAAGAAAAATAAGAAGAAGAAGGAGGAGAAGAAGAACAACAACAAGGAAAAGAGAGTAGAAAATTAAAGGGAAACAAAAAAGAGGAGGGAAAGAGATGGAAGAAGAAGAGTTTAGAGAAGTAAAAAGAGGAGAAGAATAAGAACAACAAGGAAAAAAGAGAAGAAAATAAAAGGGAAACAAGAAAGAGGAAGGAAAGAGATGAAAGAAAAAGAGTTCAGAGAAGTAAAAAGAGAAGAAAAATAAGAAGAAGAAGGAGAAGAAGAACAACAACAAGGAAAAGAGAGTAGAAAATAAAAGGGAAACAAGAAAGAGGAAGGAAAGATATAAAAGAAGAAGAGTTCAGAAAAGTAAAAAGAGAAGAAAAATAAGAAGAAGAAGGATAAGAAGAACAACAACAAGGAAAAGAGAGTAGAAAATAAAAGGGAAACAAGAAAGAGGAAGGAAAGAGATGAAAGAAAAAGAGTTTTGTGAAGTAAAAAGAGAAGAAGAAGAACAACAACAACAAGGAAAAGAGAGAAGAAAATAGAAGGGAAACAAGAAAGAGGAGGGAAAGAGATGAAAGAAGAAGAGTTCAGAGAAGTAAAAAGAGAAGAAAAATAAGAAGAAGAAGAACAACAACAAGGAAAAAAGAGAAGAAAATAAAAGGGAAACAAGAAAGAGGAGGGATAGAGATAGAAGAAGAAGAAGAGTTCAGAGAAGTAAAAAGGAAAGAAAAGGAAGAAGAAGAAGAAGAAAAATAGGAAGAAGAAACAGGAGGAGGAAGGAGAGGACAAGAAGAAGGAGTATGTGTCATGGTAGTCGCGTTCAACCTGCTAATGATTGAATAATATTGAAAATATTTTCTACTCTATCAGTATTTGAAAGGCTCACTTGAAAGAAACGAGGTTTCAAATGATAATTTTCTCGTTATTATCTGATTTATGGAGCCTTTGAAATACTGACACAGTAGAAAATATTTTTATTAAATGAAAAAACAAGATCTTGTCAAATTACTGATTTATTAAAAAATTCGAAATACCGGTATTGGTTGTTACACCATTATCAAAATATCTGATAGACATTGAGTATAACAACTTATCAACTAAGCAATGCATGAGTACTACAACCGAAACCGGTATCTCGAATTTAATCTAATAAATCAGTGGTTTGACAACATCTTGTCTTTTCATTTATTATGGATAACTACCACAATACCACCTTCACAACTACTCAGAAAGACAAAATATTTTAATCAATATTATTCAGGCATTAACAGGTTGCAGCCGTCTATAATGACACATACTCAGTCCAAACGGATCTGGCAAAATTGAAAAAAGTAAACTGAGGATACACAGCTTAACAGATTGAACCACCTAAAGCCGCGTATCGACAGTCCGAGGCATGTGCTACGAATGCCTCGCTGTACAGTCTGTTGACACAAAAAAAGAGTACTACTACTAGTCTGCTATTTATCGCGTATCGACAATCCGAGGCATGTGCCACACATGCCTCGGACTGTCGATACCGGGTTTGCTAGCAGCGAGGCAAACGCTGCACACAATTCGCAGCGAGCAGTGCCTGCTGCCTCGCAACGCACAACGAACAATTCTACAAACTAACCTCAAAATTGTACCACTGCATTTTTGTGATTAAGAATTCTATTTGAGTGCAGAAGGTTCTAATAGGCAATAATAAGCATTGCCTTGAATTTTTATCTACTAATTGAGCACAAACTAACCTCCAAAGTCCAAAATATCAATAGTCAGAGCTTAGTTGCTTTGTCTCCCGCTAGTCAATTTGTTCGCCTGCTCGCATTTTTGGTTACAAAAAATGCAGATTTTTTATTATAATTATTTCTATCATAATTATTTTTATTATAATTATATACTATATACTATAGTATAATTATAATTATTTCTGATTATTGCAGATTATATTCACACATATGCCTCAGCCATGAGTTTATACTTTTTTTGCGTCACCAGACTGTACTGCGAGGCATTCGTGGCACATGCCTCGGACTGTCGATACGCGGCTTAACAGTTATGGCACAAGCTTATAGCTCACGAACCATAACCCACTCTCATCCGCTTCTTATAGGCCTACTGTGTCACGGTCTGTGATGCCTCCTCATGCCGTCGCGGGTCAAAACAGGCATGTGGAACAGAATCCGATACATTTTATTTTTCAAAAGAGATCTTCCAACCACATCCAACCCCACGTTTCATGCTTCTTCCACTTCACAACAACTGTAGAGACTGTACTATAGATCTAAAAATAATAAAAATCTTTCATTTTTCCTTTTTCAAATTGATAACTTATTTCAAAGCTTTTTAGGAGTCAAAATTTGTGTTTATTTCATGTTATAAGTGTGAACATTATTTTTTTTTATTAGAATATAAATTTATTAGAATTATTACAGAATAATAATATTTTTTTTTAGAATATAAATTTATTAGAATTATTATAGAATAATAATAATAGAAAATTATTATTAAACAAGAAAGAAATCAGTCTCTGATTATACACTATAACAACAACTATAGCCTATTCAAGCAAAGAAGACATTCTGGCAAGATGGGAAAATGACTCCAGCTCAGTCAATATTGGTTGAAAAATTTTCAATTTGGTCTCAAATTGTAGATAAGAAAGTATCCTTCAATTTAAGTCTAACCAATTTTCAAACCAATATCAACCGAGCTAGAGTCATTCTCCCATCTAGCCAGAATGTCTTATCTGCTTGAACATGAGAGCGTTGTTTTCAAGAAGGAAAATAAAAATTTTCAACCAATATTGACTGAGCTGGAATCATTTTCCCATTTTGCCAGAATGTCTTCTTTGCTTGGATAGAAAAAGAATATAGGGGAGGTGGTGGAGGAGGAGGAGGAGGAGGAAGAAGAGGAAGGATAAGGAGATAGTAAAATTGGAAAAAAGAAGAAGAAGAAGAAGAAGAAATGGAAGTATTAAGAGAAAAAGAAAAAGGGTTCAAAGGCGAAGAAGAAAGTAACCTGTTTTAAAAACCGGGTATATGACTGATCAGTCAACATAAGTGCAGCGGACATCGCGAATAGCTTGCATTCTTTACAAATGCATCGAAGTCCATGAAGATATACTCTGTCCAAGCAAAGAAGACATTCTGGCAAGATGGGAAAATGACTCCAGCTCAGTCAATTCGGTCCAAAATTGATAGATTTGATCTCAAATTGTAGGAAACATTCTGCTCGACAATTCGAGATCAAATGTAGCCTATAGTTTTTGAACCAATATTGATCGAGCTGGAGTCATTCCAAGGTAAGTAAATCTACCAGGTAGGCCAGCATCCATAAGAGCCCAGCAGTCCACTTTTTTCCTGCCGGATGACGTCACTAGTTTTATTTTTTACATTATGCTTTATACTTATATTTATGATTCGACATGTATCTAGGATTCAAATTTTCCAGCTGTTCCACAGAGAATGAAAAATAAAAAAATACCACGTAAAAAGCTCAATATCAATGAAAATAATTGTGAAAATATGTAAAAATGATGAATTAATTTATTGAGTATTATTACAGTCGAAAAATGATGAATAATGTTGTGATATTAGAACAATATAATGCTATTGTTGTCATAAATTGGGGCCAAAGATTCGAGAAGCTGGCGCTCTCGTTGAGAAAAAAATAAGCTTTAGTGGGTTCAAACTATGCGATTATGATTATAAAAATGAAAATAATCATATTTCACTACAAAACAACTAGGAAAACTTAAAGATATTGTTTCCTTGTTAATTGTGATGTTCTCAACTCATCAGAATTAATTACAACAATACTATTCTTCAACACTAACGAAAATAGGTTATGTTTACATTTTCATCAGCTGTGCTTTTCATTTTGGGCGCTAGAGTGCAACACTGTAGAAAAATAGTGACGTCAGATTTTGTGAACCATAATTTCCAGGCAAATATCCCACCTGGTAAGATTTACTAGCCTTGGAGTCATTCTCCCCTTCTTGCCAAAATATCTTATTTGCTTGGACAGGCTATAGTTCAATTCAGTAATAGGTTTTATTCCATAAATACAGGGTGTTTCAGGAGGAATGTGCAATACTTCTCAGGCTGATTCCTTACACCAAGTAGACAAGAAAGTTCCATGGGACCAACCCCCAAAAACGCTTTGTTATTGAGATAACCATGGCGGAAAATTGAGAGATTTTTCAAAATATATTAATTTTTCTAATTTTTTAGTGGCTTTAGTAATGTTCTAAAATTGTGTAAATCTCACCCAAATCTCAGAAATTGCGATCAAAAATCGCTACTAAACACAAATTCATCACTTGTGCTATGTTTTGTCAATTTTGCATAGCAATTGATCATTTTGGAACCTCACTAGAGGCTCTAAAAAATTAGAAAAATCAATATATTTTGAATAATCTCAATTTTCCGCCATTGTTATCTCAGTAACAAAGCGTTTTTGGGGGTTGGTCCCATGGAACTTTTTTGTCTACTTGGTGTAAGGAATCAGCCTGAGAAGTATTGCACATTCCTCCTGAAACACCCTGTAATACTATGGAATAAATTAGGAGAAATATTTCATTGATCTATGAAGATAGGTAACGTACAATGTGGACCACTCTTGGATGGGTGACCAGTATTTGGTCAAGTACATATTGGCGAGGTGGAACCTATCAGTAAGTGTCTCCTCATCATTAAAAGCTATAAGGATATTTTTTCCATCCATGAGTTGTGGCAAAATTTAAAAAATTAAATGTTTCCTTTTGGAGGTAAAATTGTAAAAGCTTCTCCTTATCCTATAAAGGATGTTGAATCTAAATTTATTTAGAAACTGTTTTGAGCAACTCTGTTGCACTGGCGGCTCGTGCCCACGAAATAGGTGAAGTGCTGTACAGTAAAAGATACGGGTACTTCACCTGTTTCGTGGGCACGAGCCGCCAGTGGTCTGTTGTTTGATTCTATAAATCCCAATAAACTTCAAATAAACTATCAACAATAGATGGACAGTTGGAATCTAGAAATTAAAATTAGATTTCAAGTCATTTTCATTTTGAGTTTTTTTTCCTATTTTGCATTTTCAATATATCTCAGCAAACACCAGATGTTAAAAGACAAAAATTCCTTTTCAACAGTACATTCCTTATTTATTTTTTTTTATAATTACTCGTAGTATTTCAACTCTTTTCTCTTCTTCATGTTCCGTGTTTTTAGAAAATTAAGAAAAACTCTTTCATTTTGTATGCTCTTTGTGCAATGGGTCTTTCTGGACCTAGTACAAAAAAACGTTGTAACAAATAAATTGAACAATCTCTTTTTTTCTCAATACACAAAATAAGAAATATTGTTACTGATATTGTCATTGTTATCTGTAATTACGTGAAATATGAATCATTGATAATATCATAATCTTGCCATGAAACCCTGTACTTGAAACAGTTATGAATAAGTGCTGATTGTGTGCTTGCATTCATGCAGCCCATTAAATTTTATCAAATCAATTCAGTGCAATTAATATTCTGTCTAATCGAAGATTCATTTATTGACCATTCATTAATTGAAGATGATTCATCCATCGTTCATTGACTTCTTATTTAGGCAATTTGAGTAGATAATGCATCATGATCTGCTCAAAAAAATAAATTAATAACATTCTTGCTTGAGGATATTGGTAATAAATTGTAATCAGAAATAATTAAACTTGAAATTTTGTAGGAGGTTGAGTATGATTCAGCTTTTTTCAACCAATAATATTTATACTTATTTGGGGTATTGGTAATAAATTCTTTTAGTGCAATTGTACTTGAGGATATTGGTAATAAATTCTTATCCAAAGTAATTGAACTTGTAATTTTGTAAAAGGTTGAGTATGATTCAGCTTTTCTTATAGGAATTAATAACATTTTACTTGAAGATATTAGTAATAAATTTTTATTAGAAGTAATTGAACTTGAAATTCTTTAGAAGGGTCAAGTGTGATTCAGCTTTCTATTGTAGTTTTATGGGTTTTTGAACTTGGAATGTTCTAGAAGGATAATAATGTTCTTAAAGATTTATTTTTTTCTAAATTTTAATTGGTATGTGGCCTGTAAGCCTATGATGACTATAAGGAAATGACATTTAAGGTAAATGAAAATACTCAATTATAATTTTTCTTGAAAATTAACCTATTTTTTGAAAAATCGTAACTCGGTTTCTAGTAAAGATAAAGAGATGATTCTACCACCATTCTCTTGCAAATTTTATTTACTAAAAAAAAGGTTCAGTAAGTTTTTTTGTCCGACGCTTCGCTTCAACGTTATTCCAAGAGAACCAAAAAATGAGCAAAATATTCATTTGTGAAATTCTCCATTGCAACTTTCCGACACGAGTTGAGAGTGGGATTTTTTACACGTTAAATAGGAGGGTATCAGCTACCATTTCCACCATTAAACATCTTTGTTGCAATTAGTTCCACCTCCAACCCTAGAATGACTCGACTATAGTTGAAATATTTATTTGTGAAATTTCTTCATTGCATTCTTTAAAATATTATTATTTAAAGAAAATATTGTCAGTTTTTTTTTGCTGTTGATGATGCCCATATAAGTATTTAAATTCACTTGTACATGGGTAATGGAGTGTGCGAGGGTGATTTATGAGGTGCATAAACGACCATGCCTCTGGTGGGATTCGAACCCACGACCGGGTAGCGCTAGCGGACTGAAGGTTGTAACGCCCCAGACCACTCGGCCAACCCGGCCAGCAGTTTGAGAATAGCTATACTGTATTTTAATCAAAATTTTGCTAGAAATACTAAGGTTGTTTTTTCTTCCATTATGTTTGTTTGATAAATAAATAAATCAATCTTTTGTTACTAAGTATTTATCATCTAATTACTATTTTAATGATTGTATTTATAATTTATATTCATAATATTCATTCTTATAATTATATTTAATTATTATTATTATTCATATAAATAAATAACTATCATTAGGTAAATGAATAAAAAACCCTCTAGAGCCAGAGTAAAAACAAATATTTTTGAAAATAATGTCTACATTGTTCATTCTATGTAACTATATATATATTTTTCAAACTTCAGTTAAATATCATTCAGTGTATTTATTTTGAAACCCTAATGTCTCAATATTATTCAAACAGTAAGCTATGCCATAATGTCTGCATTGTATTGGCTATTTGCAATACATTTATTTGCATAATAATCTAGAATAATAGTGAGGCTAATGCTCAAATATTGTTTAAACTTCTTCAAAAATATCTTCGTTGCTTCCATTTTCCATAATTTGAATAACAAAACGAATTTAGTTTGGATATAACTCAGAATAACCGTGAAGCCAGTGCTTAAATATTGTTGAAACCTTTCTAAGAATGTCTCCATTGCGTATTTTGCATTAATTTGAATAACAAAACAAATTTAGTGATTCAATTTTGTTGGCTTCTGAGATAAAATGTTTCAGTGAGACTTGAAATTGAGCCTCTGCTTCCACTATCAGTTGACAGTATCTCTGTGAATTGAGTTATAGTCTTTCCAAGCACTGAAGACATTCTGGCAAGATGGGAAAATGACTCCAACTCGGTCAATATTGGTTCAAAAATTATAAATTTGGTCTCAAAGTGTAGGAAACATTCTGATCTACAATTTGAGATTTTATTGATAATTTTTGAGCCAGTATTGACCTAGTTGGAGTAATTTTCCCATCTTGCCAGAATGTCTTCTTTGCTTGGACAGACTATATCAATTGTTGGCCTTGAGTTGTTTTAAATGTGATATTGCAGTTAGTTCCATGAATGAGAAAATAGTTGAATGTCTCATTTTTGAATATCTGAAGAATGTTAAATTGCAGTTAGATATATGAATGAGAAAAGTATTGTATGTCCTCATTATTGAGAATCTGGCTTATAAAGATTTACAGCTTGTTTTTCTGATGAAAAACAAGTGATTGGGATTGTAGATTCACCAATAAAACTCTCGATTTACAATGTTCCAAATTTTGGAAAGGATCAGCTGTTGAATCAACGATCAGCCAAAACTCACTAGAAGACCCTAACATTTGAATCAAAAAGGCCGCGATGGTTCGAGTGGAATAGGAAATCCCATATGTATTCTTTATTCTTTCTTTACAATTGCGACTTGGTTTCCAAATATTTTAAGCAAAGGATGAATGAGTGATGATGAATAATGAAGGTTTAAGATGTAGGTTATATGTCTATGTAAATTGGTTCAGACGAAAAATTCACGATATCGCTGTTCAAACTCAAATCATCGCGGCCATTTTAGATTACAAGGCTAGGGTCTTCTGACTTGGTTTGTTTACAATTTTGTTTGTAGGTTATGATAATATTTTGGCGACAATAATGATTCCTGTTAAAATCTCACTATAAAAATAATGATTGATATTTATTATTAAATATATTCATAATAATAAATCAATTTATATATCGAAATCATTAAATTAGGAGCAAAGTTTTGGTTTTAAAGGAATAGCATTGGACTATTCCGATATTCTATTTACTTGAGGTAAATTTGTTCCATGTCATTTTTTTAATCAGCTGAAACTGTAGAATTTACTTTTTATTGGAAACGTTTATGAGACAGAAACGCCCATAAAATCCACGAATTATGAGTAATGTGGATTGTAAAATGTTTATAAGCCAGGGCCCAGAAGAATGTTAAATAGCAGTTAGTTTCATAATTAAGAAAAGGGTTGAATGTATCATTTTTGTAATAATAAATAGATTCATTCTGAAAGAATAAACGAGATGATTTATTTTCAAAGAATAAAAGAGATCCAGGAATGAGTAAAGAGTTGGATTTTTTGACTAATTTTAGAAATTAGAACTGATTCAAATAGTTGAGGAACAGAGAAGATCCATGGATGGTAAGACAGTTAGAATTAGTAGAGTTGAAGGTTTTTGATTGATTTTGTAATTCAATAGCTATTTAAGGAATTTATATCAGTTGTATTTAATTCTTAGGCTCCCTCCTTTGGGAGATTCGCTGTCGTTAGTAAAGATAGTCAGTCGTTTCTCTTCTCTGGAGGAATAGTAATTGTTGCATTGCACTCTAACTGATTAACTGCATGCTATTCAGAGGTGTTCTGCGCCTCCACTTGGTTGTGAAGACTGGCTTATGGTTGATAGGATCAACGTGCTTACCACACGTTACCTCTATCCTGGTTGATGATTATTCGCTTACTGTATGGTCTGTCCTCGTGGGGGAGGGCACTCTGGCGGGGTGGGAGGGTGTTTTCGGTTCGGTCGGTGTCAGTTCGAGGACTGTGGGTTCTGTTTGAGGATTTATGGATTTTAGGCCGGTATTGGCCGGGCTGAAGCCGTTTTCCCATCTTGCCGGGGTGTCTTCATTGATTGGTTGCCATGGCAAATTGTGATGTGAAAATTTCGTGCTCTAAATTCTTTCAAAATTCAATAATTTCCGATCGTCATCGTGGATTAGTGCTTCGAGTGTTATTTTTGTGTTTGGTTATATGAAATTTGAAGAAATTCACCAAAATTCCAATAAATTTGTTTAATATCAAGAACTACCATAATAATTCCCCATCATGGGACATTGTGGTTATGTCGACTGTAAAACTTCTTCGGAACTCCCCACAAATAAGCCATACGATAATAATAATAATTGCTTGGATGGACTGTATAGTGGATTGGATATGAAACTGGCAACCAGCTGTTAGGCCTAGCATGGGCTGGTGAGCCGCGGACAAACAAACAATCAGGGCAGATGAAAGTTGAGAGAAATATTGTTTGATAATTGATAATTTTAAAATAAATTGATGTTTTCAGTTTTCCATTTTGAAACAAAAACTTGATATGATTGGATGAAAATAGATTTATTAATTTTGATTTGTCTTGCAGGCGAAAGCTGTGGGTCGGGTATTGTTCGACCAGGTCTGCAAGCAGCTACATCTCTTGGAAGCTGACTATTTCGGCTTGGAGTACCAGGATATCGCGGGCACTAGGGTATGTCAGCATGTTAATTTTTCAATAAATACCCCCTCATTTTTCAACTAATAATAATTCGTAGTAGTGAATGAATTCTAATTTGTGATTGGATTGGTTTTAGAATTTTTAAAGTTTAAAATATAAATCAATATTGTTTCCAATAATCGAATCAACCTAACCTATTTCTCTCTACCCTTTAAGCTGTTCCAAATAATTCTCAAATTTCCCAGATCAACTGCCTTGCTTTATACAACTCCGTGATTTTATGGTTTGTCATCGCAACAGTAGCTACCCTGGATGGGTTTCTTTACTTTGTCTCAAGTTATTGTGAGTTAGGTATGGTCTTGTTGAAATAAAACTATTTTCAAGAGTACTTTAATTCATTAAAGTAACTCTATGAGATGATGATTTTGTTTAGGAGTAGTTTTGTGCATTTTTCGGTTGCATTTGCCTATATCAACATATACATTATAGGCAATTCATATAGCAATTCAATGTATATAATTTAATAAATTAATGAAAGAATTATTAGATATTGCAGCTCACCAACTGCTGGATAATTATATGATAATAATTAATTCGAAACTCAATTTATTGCTATATAAATAGACAAAGGACTTCTGCAACTGCATATAATGATCAAAACTCCGGGCACAGTTTTTTGATCAGTTTTATTCCATGTATCTCGCCTGCTTTTTAGTACATTGGTCAATATTTGCAGTTGCAGAAAACCTTTGTCTATTTATATAACTTAGTAATAAATTGAGATTCGAATTCTTTATTCTTTCTTTACAATTGCGACTTGATTTCCAAGTATTTTAAGCAAAGGATGAATGATGATGATGAAGGTTTAAGATGCAGGTTATTATGTCTATCCACAATGTCCACTTTCATTTAATAATTTCTCACTTCAAAAAATATTTTATCACAAATAATTTTGAATTTCGATAAAAGTCCACTTTTAAGTTCCAGAAATGAATAAGATAAACCATAGGAAACCAATAATTCATATTATAAAATTAATAAATAAATAATATAACTTGACAAGAACCATGTATATTATTCTATATTTTCTATCAATAAAACTATCCTAATCTGAGTTTTTTTTCTCTGCAGTACTGGGTAGACCTGGAGAAGCCCGTGTCCCGTCAGGTGGGTCTGTCGCTGGTCGATCCCCTCCTCAGGTTCTGCGTGAAGTTCTACACTCCCGATCCGGCCCAACTGGAGGAGGAGTTTACGCGCTACCTGTTCTGCCTACAGGTGAAACGCGACCTGGCGCATGGACACATTCAGTGTAATGATAACACTGCCGCGTTGATGGCATCCTATATTGTTCAAGGTTGGTATTATTGTTCACAGAGACAGTTTACTCACTGTGTGGTCATTTATTTTCACTTTCTGATCAAATAAAAATACAATACATTTAAAACCAATACCCAAACACATTACAAACCACATATTTTCCTTTTTCATGAATACAACATTATCCTGATGGCCAGTATACAATAGATTATGATGATGATCAAAATTATATTATTATCTCATTAAACTCATGTATGATTTTAGTATGATAATTATCATTTTTACATAATTAAATTTCAACTGTAGGCCTATATTATTTTAATAGTTAGAATAATGTAATAGAATCAGTGAACTTCAACTTACTGATAACACACAAGACCTTATTATGTTGGCAGTGGCAAAATGACTTGAAATGTATAATAGTACTGGATTATTAATTATTTGATATATTTTATTAACATTTATACCTTTATTTTACCTATTTTATAACATTTATTATATTTGTATGTAATATATCTTTTGGCATAAATTAAAAATATATCAAAAATCGAGGTTAACCTAGTTTAATTCGGTTAACCTACAGTATTATCAATCTCGGGTAATCGCAGTTTACCAGAGATTGATAATCTTGGTTAAACAGAGATTGATCATCTCAATTAAACAGAGAATTATAATCTCAGTTCACCAGATATTGAAAATCTCAGTTAACTAGAGATTGATAATGGTGTATCAACCAAAACCGGGTTTTCAATTTTAAATAAATCTTTGACTTGACAATATCTTGTCTTTTCATTTAATATAGATAACTGAAATGAATTTTGAGACTAAAATTAATTATATCAGCCGATACTTTTCAGTCTGAACACGATTTCTCATACATTTTGAAAGAATAAATTGTAAGCAATTATGTGAAATTATGTTTATTGTTTGTATGACAGCCGAATGCGGAGACTATGTAGCCGAGGACTACCCGGATCCATCGTATTTGAGTGTATATAAATTCGTACCACACCAAGATCTCGAACTCGAACGAAGAATTATGGAAAACCATAAAAAGCATGTGTAAGTATTCAGCATTTTTCATAAATAATATTCGGAAAAGGATCACTTTTGTTGAAACTGCTTGTTGAGTCCTTGGTTAGTTTCTTTGACTCACAAATCCAACTAATAAAATTATGTGGTATGTTAAATACGACTGATTGATATTCATGTTTCAATTATGATTCTATATAGGTGACGCCAGAAACTTGGGTGTTTACGTTTGCTCCTTGTGCGCTCCAACAGCTGATGTCAGAGTTGTTATTTAGCTTTGCTTAGATGATGTTTTGAAATTAAAAAGAGACAATAGATGCTTCACGTCAGCTGTTGGTAGGTTACACCACGTACAAGAGACAGACGAAGCCGCTTTATTTTTGGCGTCTGCTATAACTTCCAATTTTCGTTGTTTCGTTTTATACGTAGGTCTACGTCATATTGTATCTTCTTAAATTAATATTGAACTCATAGCTTTTTGAAAAATTTAAATTCGCGACATTCCTTCAAAATAGTTTCCAGCAGTCGAAATTAAAATAGTCCCACTCTAACCATCTGTCTTATCAAATCTCTCCAGCTCTCTCCCTATATTGAATCCTACATCTATCTCATTTCGCAAGTTATAGTTATAACTTGTAAAATAGTTATAATTATAATAGTTATATTATTATTCTCATAGTTATAATTAGCCAACTCAAGCGAACCAAAATATAATATACCAATATATATATACCAATTATTGGTTTAATTCATTTATTTTTATTCTTATATCATAGGTTTTGAATTATCGTATTATGTAATCTACACGAATAAAGTGATTGAATCTGAATCCAGCGATATCTTGGCAGAAGTGATTTCACACTAAAACTTTCAAATGTGCGCAAACGTATAGTCTGTTCAAGCAAAGAAGAGCTTCTGACCAAATGAGAAATCGGTCAATATTGGTTCAAAAAAATATTGATTTGGTCTCAAATTGTAGATCAGAATGTTTCCTAGGATTGAGACCAAATCAATAATTTTTGAAACAATATTGACCGAGCTACAGTCATTTTGCTAGAGGGTTTTCTTTGCTTGGACAGACTATACGCTCTCGCTTTAATCGGCCATTTTGAATGAACGTCTTCTTTACTCGACAATACATTAGTTATGGAAACCTACCTTAAGTTGTACATCTTCATCATAGTGTTTAACCTCTGTAACAAAAAGATTCGTATTTTTGTAAAAATTTAACTCTTGTCATATACTTTTCACCTTTATTCTGTTACCTTCGTTAATTTTTCTGTACTTTTCCAGTGGCCAATCGCCTGCAGAAGCTGACCTGAACCTACTTGAAACAGCCCGAAGATGCGAGCTTTATGGCATGAAAATGCATCCCGCTAAGGTGAGATATTCTTCAATTTTTTTCAAATTAAAATTCAGAGCATTAAATTCAATTTAGACGAATAACAGTAAGAAACCGATCGCAATTCTTCACTTTAAATTCTTACATGGCAAATTTCTGATACGCAGTAGTGATAAAGAGTGATACTGGTTGGAGAAAGTGATAACACGCCGGTTTGATAACCAGCGAATAATAATCGGGGAAAAGTTATTTGAGCACAATCACATAGATACAGCGGGAAAGTCTCGATTAGTCCAGTGTTCCATTGATACAGTTCCTATCCTACATTAAGTAACTGAAAAACTGTACGAATCGAGGCACCTGTATTAATCGAGGCGCAGGGGTTCGATTAATACAGTGACTCGATTAGTCCAGGGCCCTGGCTTATAAACATTTTACAATCCACATTACTCATAATTCGTGGATTTTATGGGCGTTTCTGTCTCATAAACGTTTTCAATAAAAAGTAAATTCTACAGTTTCAGCTGATTAAAAAAATGACATGAAACGAATTTACCTCAAGTGAATAGAATATCGGAATAGTCCAATGCTATTCCTTTAAAACCAAAACTTTGCTCCTAATTTAATGATTTTGATATATAAATTGATTTATCATTATGAATATATGTAATAATAAATATCAATCACTATTTTTATAGTGAGATTTGAACAGGAATCATTATTGTCGCTAAAATATTATCATAACCTACAAAGAAAATCGTAAACAAACCAAGTCAGAAGACCGTAGCCTTGTAATCTAAAATGGCCGCGATGATTCGAATTTGAACAGCGATATCGTGAATTTTTCGTCTGAACCAATTTACATAAACATATAACCTACATCTTAAACCTTCATCATTCATCATCACTCATTCATCCTTTGCTAAAAATACTTGGAAACCAAGTCGCAATTGTAAAGAAAGAATAAAGAATACATGGGATTTCCTATTCCACTCGAACCATCGCGGCCATTTTGGATTCGAATGTTAGGGTCTTCTAGTGAGTTTTGGCTGATCGTTGATTCAACAGCTGATCCTTTCCAAAATTTGGAACATTGTAAATCGAGAGTTTTATTGGCGAATCTACAATCCCAATCACTTGTTTTTCATCAGAAAAACAAGCTGTAAATCTTTATAAGCCAGGGCCCAGTTCTTCAATTAGATGAGCGAGTGTCTCGATTATTACAGGACTGGACTAATCGAGGCACAGTATTAATCGAGACGCAGGGGTTATTAATCGAACACTGGCTTTTCAGCCAGTCTTTTCGGATAAGTCGTCGGTCCCGACTACCTGAAAAGTAGTACCTGTTAGAACAATTAATATGGTTCACTTGGTTTCTACTTTCATATGATTGCAGTTTTGACGTCTAGTGGGATCGGACTCCCCATTGAACTTATCCATTCTCAAACTTATCATCATCCTCTTTCCATTCATTAACGATCTTATCATTATTATTGTCAATAGTTTCTATCTTTTTCTCTATTGATATTCTCGATGATGAAAACGACATACTGATAATGTTCTATTCAAAATCAATTCCGTCCATTATAATAATACTGAATAAGTTATGAATTGAAATTTTTGTTTGTCATTTGCAGGACCATGAAGGAGTTCCTCTAAACCTGAGCGTTGCTCATATGGGAATTGTTGTTTTTCAAAACTATACAAAGATAAACACATTCTCCTGGGCGAAAATTAGAAAAATCAGCTTTAAAAGAAAACGATTTCTCATTAAACTACATCCTGAAGGATATGTGAGTATATTTAAAAATCATTTTCTATATTTATTATTAGTAGTATTCATATCCCTGAAGAATAGATCCGGTATAGTCTGTCCAAGCAAAGAAGACCCTCTGGCAAATGACTCTAGCTCGGTCAATATTTGTTCAAAAATTATCTATTTTATCTCAAATTGTGGGAAACAATTTTATCCACAAGTAAGACCGCATTATCACAATTCTTGAACAAATATTGACCAAGCTAGAGTCATTTTCCCATCTTGCCAGAGGGTCTTCTTTGCTTGGACAGACTATAACCAGCTGATTATTATGTTGTGCAAAACTAATTAATTCTTGAATTTGAACAATAACTCGATTGTAAGAAATTTTATTTCTTTCTGTGTTGCAGGGCTATTACAAAGATACGGTAGAATTTTTTTTCGAAGGACGTAACGAGTGTAAAAACTTCTGGAAGAAGTGTGTGGAGAACCACGGCTTCTTCAGGTGTTCGATTGTGAAAAAAGTGCCACGTCAGCGTACCAGAGTACTCAGTCGAGGCTCATCGTTCAGGTCAGAGTGTGCCCGTGTTTGGCTACAGGGTTTAGTTTAAGTCATTCATTGTGTTCTGACAGCTATGAGTTTTAGAAATTAACCACTATTATACTGAACCTCAGATCATTGAAATTATATACTTATACTGAAACTATAATTATATAATTATATTAAATTATAATTATATACTGAAACTAAGGTCACTGGGATTGCTGAGCCCTGTTGCCACTGTTGTCCACCCTAATTCGAACTCATTCTTCAAAATATCACCCAAACAAAATATCACTCCTTCTCTCTCACTCACTCACTGAGAACGAAGCGGCATCACCAAAGGGAGAAGCAGGGACTGGTGTCAAGAGAATTGTTCGTCCTTAGCTATTTCAATGAGCACTGAGTTAACCAAGGTCATCCAGTTCTTTCGACACCACCACCCATTTATTCTTTATTCTTTATTCTTTATTCTTTATTCTTTATTCTTTATTCTTTATTCTTTATTCTTTATTCTTTATTCTTTATTCTTTATTCTTTATTCATACAACTACTTTAATTGGGAGGAAAAAATAGGCATAGCCTGTGCTATTCCTTTCCCAAAAATTTTATAATAAAGTCAATATTCTCCAAAATGAGGTTATATGATATAATAGCACTGAGTAAACACATAATTTTCAATCCAGGAATAACACTGAAATTTTGAATTTGGAATGTTGATGGCCGGAATTAAATAAATATCATGCACCAAAGAAAACAATATTGAAAATTAGAAAAATACTGCACAAATTTGAAAGATTTCAAGCCAAAAAATCACTAAACTACTAAGATGTGTCACTAGACTACTAAGATTTCTCCCAGCAGTATAGCCGCTTCGTACTCAGGGGTAGCTAGTATGAGAGGAGGTCTGATGATTTGTTTTGGTAAGGGAAATGAGTTCGAATGAGGGTGGACAACAGTGGCAACAGTGTTTAGCAGTTCCAGTGACCTGGTTAAGCTCAATGTTCTGTGGACGACTATAAACAAGGAGCATACAAAGCCGCCTAACTTTTTAGCGTCAACCAAAGTGTATGAAGTGCATGTGAATTAATACAACTAATACTTTCAGTTATTCTAAGAAATGCTTTCCTTCCAATTTCACTCCAATTTTATAGATTTGATAAAATTTGTACTAGTAAATGATCACGTTCAACAAGATCTCATTAATATTGCTGAAGCACATTTTCATTAATAATTTTCATCTAGTAAATAACAATTAGATTAGCACTTGAGAGTGGGCAGTAGTAGTCTGCAAACTGCCGAACAGTAGAATTTTGTCCCATAAGAACAATGTAATTTTTATCAATCTCTTGGAACAGATAGAGCCTCTATTTAATTTATGGACAGAATTTCACGTTCTTAATGTCATTGGAAAGAGTATTCAATTCTCCAGGGGCGTGACTTTTTACTTTTTCGATTTCAAGTTTAGTTCAATAATTAGAGTTAAATACTTTTTTAGTTAATTAATTATACAATAATTATAAAATAAACTTTAAACTAAAAAAGTAAAAAGTCACGCCCCTGGAGAATTAAATTTTCTTTCCAATTACATAAAGAACATGAAATTCTGTCCATAAATAGAGGCTCTATCTGCTCCAAGAGATTGATAAAAATTACATTGTTCTTATGGGGCTTGATTTTGCCGTTCGGCAGTTTGCCGTCCACTACCATCCACTCTTAATCTCAAGCTATGTTTTTTCTACATTTATAAGTAATATATCTTATTATTAATTGCATAATTAACTCCACTCTTTATAAAAAAAAACTCACTAATCTATTAAAACTTTGAGTATTTTCTCTACACAGTAGAGTTTTTTTCTTATTGTAATCATTAGTTCAATTAGGAATTATGACTTAATCATTGTTGAATCAATGAAAGCAATTGTACCTTTGTGTGATTTGCATTTGATTTTTTCGAAATTATGACTCTTCTGCGGTTTTGAAATTATGTCTTAACTTAATTTTAATTTTCAGTTTTTCTATGTAAGAAACTTCTTCTGTTTTCTTATTCGCAAAATGTTGTTTACTTATTTGGTGATTTGGCTAATACTAATCAACTAGTTAACTTTGAAGATGTACAGATGACATCCAAGCTACAATATTAATTTATTTCACGAGTGGGTTATTTCCTATTGTAATTTGTCCATATTTTATGTATCTTATTGGTGTAATTTATGTTTGAATCAGTTTTCTTTCTTCTTTTATCTGTAGTGTGTAGTTTTAGTGTAGTAGCTTCACTTATTATACTGTTGTTATACAGGTATTATAATATGGTTTTTGAACGTTTTTTTATAAAATTTAATCATGTAAGATCTCACGCTCCGACTTTGAAGACTGTGTGAGATCTCAGTCCTTCATACAAATTCATGTGTAGAATATCAAATATTTTCTGTATTATTCATTACCATTCCTTTTTTTGATAATTTATTGTGTACAATTCAATTATTTTCAGCATTGTCTATTATCATTCATTTGTTTGATAATTTATTGCATACAATACCAAATATTTTCTGTATTGTTAATTATCATTTCGTTGTTTGATAATAATTTATTGTATTTTGTGTTATTTTTGGAAATGATTGATAGTTTATTTTAAAAATTGTTAGGTGATATAGATATTAAATAAATGTCTTGCTCATTTCAGTGTTCGTTATTTAATCTTTACATTTTTTTGTATTACATTTATTTAACAGGTACAGCGGCAAAACCCAGAAACAAATTGTCGAATTCGTGAGGGAAAACTACGTGAAACGACAGACGTTCCAAAGGTAAGATCGACAATTTTTTCAAAAATTTCATAAATTTTTCTAGGCTATGGGAACCAACTGACTGTTATATCTGTCTTAACTGTTCTGTAGGATTGTTTCAATCGTTTCTTTTAACATTTTTTTTCTCAGAGGAGTTTGTTCCGAAATTTTGAAGAAAAATATGTTATCATACTTCTAGTTTAACGAAGAAAAATATGTTATTATACTTCTAGTTTAACTTAAAGTTTTTACCAGCATTGCAGTAGTCATATCGTGAACGTTAATATTCACATTGAAAGCATTATAGTCTCTCATTAGTTCTTGGTAGCCTGCTTGGATTGCATTAAAAGAAAGACAATTTGTGAATGACTGAAATTGTTTTTTGAAAAACAATTGTTGAACGGAGTATAGATACAGTGCGACATTTGTAAAATTTAATCATTTCTTGTTGGATTTACTTTGAAATAATAGAGTTTTAGTAACATCGAATGTTTTTAACAAGCATTTTTGTTAAAACAAAGTTTTCAAGTGTTTTTGACAAAAAATTAGTAGAACGGTCAGACATTACTTTCGTTGTATTCAGAAAAATTAAACTTATAACCTGATTATTTTAACTAGCAGCTTCTTCTCAGCTTAAAACTTGTATTGGATAATTCTAGAAATACTTAAAAACTACTGGGAAATGCAGTTAACTCACACTATTTGTATAGTCCGTCCAAGCAAAGAAAACCCTCTGGTAAGATGAGAAAATGATTCCAGCTCGGCCAATATTTGTTCAAAAATAATCAATCTGGTCTCAATTTATTGTAGGAACCATTCTGATCTACAATTTGAGACCAAATAAATCATTTTTGAACCAATATTGACCGAGCTGGAGTCATTTCCTCATCTTGCCAGAGGGTCTTCTTTGCTTGGACAGACTATACATATACATAAGCAGTTAGGTGTACTAAACTTTTAAATATAGTATGCATTCTCCTTCTCCCCCTAACACAAAACTTTTGGATTTTTCAAATCTTTCTTCTCTTGTATTCCTAATATTTGGTACAAAGATTATACTAGATTATTGTTCTAATAGTTCTACCATACCTTCCTTTAATAGAAGGCTATGGCCTAAAAATTGACAACTATGTAGAGTAGGAAATTGGGTTCATTTAAAAGCATTAAAATCATTTTACAATCAGCTGTTTTAATGGATGCGTTTCTTGTGGGCGTTCTCTCATTTGACTTGCTACAAATCATGAGCTATTTTAATGAATAACTGTCTATTCTTAATCTTTCTTGCTAATCTCTATCACAACCTATTACAAAAAACACAAAAGGAATTCTATACGAAGAGTTTCATGAACGTTTATTATGGAAATTATGCTCAAAGGGAGAAAAACCAAGTCAACATGCATGATTTGTATCTGTACTTAATGCTTTCATATGAAAAGACTGTGACTACGGTGCGACGTTGCCATATTATTACGGCATGGCATTCTATTAAAGGAAGCTATGGTTCTACTCATAATTCATTTCACAAACTTCTATTTGAATTTGAAAAAAACTTGAGAACAAACTCCTCTAAATCATTTTCTAATTTGGTTTTCCATTAACTTATTCTCAACTATTTTTATCAATGTTCTTCTTTGTATTTGGTTTCGATTTTCAAGATTTTTGTTTTGGTTTATATTAATCAGCGGCACTATTAATATTCTACTGTTTTCTATTGAGTGTTGGATCTGTATGTATTCCTTGTGGACCGATGTTCATCTCTTAATCCCTGCTTTGCTTGCTAACCCAAACTATTGAGTGATCCCCTTTTATATCTATTTCGAGGGCAATTGTTCTAATGTGCCTGTATCAGTGTTATTTTATTGGCAAGTTTGTGAAGTTTTTAAAAACGTAACAAAATTTTACGCTCACAATTCAATGAGCTGATTACGACTATCCATTATCAGGTGGAGCTGTGACTGAATGATGAATATTCAAGTTTTAAAAATTCACATTTATGTATGCTGAAACAGCAGCAGTATGAATATTAACGGACAAGCACCGCTATCGGTAAAAGCTTTACCGATCAGTTCAATTGCTGATCTTCACGTTGAGTTTTAGTTTACAAGAGATTGATAATGGTGTAACATCTGAAACCGGTATTCGATTTTTAATAAATCTGTATTTTGTTATCGAATATCCAGTTCCATTTTTTGTAATTTCATTCAATATGGATAACTACCACAATATCACCATCATAACTACTAACCAAGTATAGTCTGTCCAAGCAAAGAAGACCCTCTAGCAAGATGGGAAAATGACTCTAGCTTGGACAATATTTGTTCAAGAATTATAAATGTGGTCTTGATAGTAGATCAAATTGTTTCCGACAATTTGAGATCAAATTGATAATTTTTGAACCAATATTGACCGAGCTTGAGTAATTTTCCCATTTTGCCAGATGGTCTTCTTTGCTTGGACAGACCATACTAAAGGTTTGTTCAAGTTGACGAATGGTTAATCTGCATCTGACTCGTAGTCTGTGCAAGCAAAGAAGACATTCTGGTAAGATGGAAAATGTCTGCAGCTCGGTCAATATTGGTTCAAAAATTAAATATTCGGTCTCAAATTGTAGAAAACATTCTTATCTACAATTTGAGACCAAATTCATAATTTTTGAAATTATATTGACCGAGCTGGAGTTATTTCCCCATGTCTTCTTTACTTGGACAGACTCTATATTGAAGGTATTTATAATACAAACGTAAACCACCAATTTGTTGACTCACTTTAACCTAACTATTTCTTGTAGCTGGTTAAAAAAGGAAATTAATTGAAATCACCCAACTAATTTAACCTCACATAGAGTGGAGTGAATATGAATCTGGCAACCAGCTGGTTGGGGGCCTAGGCCCTTCATGGGCTGTTGAGCCATTGACATACAACTAATTTACTTTCATGAAATGAACTTGCCAATAAACTTGTCTTTCTCTCTTTAACCCTCCCCCTTCTCCATTTTAAGAAACAAAACAGTACAATACCTGTTTCTTAATGTGTTTATGTGTGTGCAGTTAATAGGTTAACTATTTTGTATCTTATCCTAAAAAATTGCCTGCATATTAACTGTACGCTTGAATTGCATGCGTATGTATGTGTGTGTGGTATACATTTTTATAATAATGGAATGTGATGAATATCATCTATGTATCTTTCTGAATATAGAATACTAACATTATCACTCTGATTAAGAATATGTTATGTGTTGTATGATTGGTACGGTATTATCTTATGCGATAGAGGGGTTATTTTACTCGTTTTGAATAGAGGGGCTTAGCCTTCTTCATTTGATGATTCACATATTATAAGAAACCAGACTTTCTAAATTCACTTCTAAAGTTTTGTTTGAGATGTGAGATGTTTAATGAAACAAACTCTTGTGGATTTATGAAACAAACTATTTCTTAAAGCTAAACGAAGATTTTTTCAATTCACTTGATAATGACTTTTAAAGTCGAAACTAGTCGTGAGAAAAATTCATTCATTTCAAAGGGTAAGTGATTATTTATTGCGTTATTACTAGACGAAGATATTCCTTGTTGTGAGAGACATTAATCCAATATTATTAATTAATTAAATATATTTTTATTGAAAAATTCATGAATAATAATAATTATTATAGTTCATCCAATGAATAAACGCTTAAATTCTAAAAACCACAACAATGTGTGATTCAAAAAATCTCAAAGATTAGGCACTATATAAAGATCTATTGTTAGGATCTTAGATCACTAAGACTAGGACCTATATCTTTGCTAGATTGTATTTAAGAGGGTATTCAGAGTAACTTATTTGAATCTTTATGTTGATGAACTATTAGACACAGTAAGCTTGAATTTAATATCAATAGATTATTTGTTACATCAACTAAAAAGAATTAGTCATCACAGATTATACAAGATGATTCAATTTTTTTGTATATAGATTTGAGGCTGAGTGTAACAGAAGACATTCAAGTACTAACTTCGCCTTCAAAAAAATACAAGGAATTAATAACATAATATTTCAAGAAATCAATAATAGGAGTAATGTTTCAATTCTTCCAATTATATAAATTTTCGAGAAACTTGAATCATCTAATTATTACTAGAATATACGTATATACTACTATATACAGGGTGTTTCAGGAGGAATGTGCAATACTTCTCAGGCTGATTTCTTACACCAAGTAGACAAAAAAGTTCCATGGGACCAACCCCCAAAAACGCTTTGTTACCGAGATAACAATGGCGGAAAATTGAGATTTTTCAAAATATATTAATTTTTAGAGGCTTTAGTAAGGTTCTAAAATAATCAATTCTTATGTAAAATTAGCTGAGGAATTCAATGAAAGTCTGAAGTGTGTAACTTCAACGGTTATTGAGATAATTGGAAAAAATTGGACTTAAAAAACGCCATTTTTCAACAATAAGGGTTATAACTGGATAAGGAATGATAAAATTGTATTTTTTAATAATGGAAGTTGAAGAGAGTCGGATTCTAAAGAAAAAGTTAAATGGCGGTGATTGTGTAAATCTTACCCAAATCTCAGAAATTGCGATCAAAAATCACAAAATTGACAAAACATAGCACAAGTGATGAATTTGTGTTTAGAAGCGATTTTGCAATTTTTGATCGCCATTACTGAGATTTGGGTAAGATTTACACAATCGCCACTATTTAACTTTTCCTTTAGAATCCGACTCTCTTCAACTTCCATTAATAAAAATGCAATTTTATGATTCCTTATCAGTTATTTATTGTTGAAAATTTAACTTTTTCTTTAGAATCCGACTCTCTTCAACTTCCATTATTAAAAAATACAATTTTATCATTCCTTATCCAGTTATAACCCTTATTGTTGAAAAATGGCGTTTTCTAGCATGTTTTTCCAATTATCTCAATAACCGTTGAAGTTACAGACTTCAGACTTTCATTGAATTCCTCAGCTAATTTTACATAGGAATTGATTATTTCAGAACCTCAGTAAAGCCTCTAAAAATTAAAAAAATTAATATATTTTGAAAAATCTCAATTTTCCGCCATTGTTATAACAGTAACAAAGCGTTTTTGGGGGTTGGTCCCATGGAACTTTTTTGTCTACTAGGTGTAAGGAATCAGCCTGAGAAGTATTGCACATTCCTCCTGAAACACCCTGTATAGTACATAGGACCGACCTATTACCATACTTCTAAAATCTCAATTACTGTGCTGCTTAATTGATTCAAAATTATTTGAAGCGAAATAAAAAAATCATAATCTTATTTATTTACAAAAATAGTAAATATTTTAGTGATGCAGCATTATTCTTGGACAGTAAGTGCATTTTTTCATTTGATATTCCATGAACAGAATCAATTTGCAAACAACTCCCCTTTAAATTATCATGTTTTACTCTTAAAAAGTAAAACTTGTGATAGTTTTTCTAATGAGGGTTAAAAAGTTGGGTATTATACTTCCTCTTACTTCCTTCATAAATTGGTCAATCATTATGATAATAAATTAGTTCTTAAAAATAAGTTCATCATTATGATAATAAATTAGAAGCTTTATTCTTGAATAGATTATTGATGTAGTGATTATATTAAGTATTATTATGAGTATTGTTATCATTATACTGTGTATCAAACATGAAATCTTAGGAGGGATTGTTTTTTAATTTCTTATTATTTGATGGTCAAACTTATTTAGTTGCAAATGTAAAAATCAAACTCTCTATCCAATATATTGAAAGAACAAATTTTTAATCTTGTCGATTCTTGGTAAAATTTGGACAAGACTTTGTAAGAGTTGAGAAGACTGAAAGGTTTGATAAATCTTGTCTATTTAAAAGCTCTTTATATGAAGTTCTGGTCTTTCATTTATTCCACAATTACTGAGATGAGTTTTTTTTAGCACTGCACATGAAAAATAAATATGTTATTTACTAATGATACTATCTTATGATTCAAGTTCTAAACTAAATTTTATTTATTTGTGGAAGGAATGAGACTAAATGGATACTGGCCTGTACGTAGTCTCAAATTCCATTTTATAGGTATGATATGATTCAAGATTATGTTAGTCCATTCTACTTTATACCTACCTTTTTACCTTTTACGTTCATTCAACCAACAAAATCTCATAGATTCTTGATCAATTATAAAAAACGTTTTGAAGGGACATGTGGAAAAATTTTTTCTTAGAAAAAAATTGAAGAAATTTTTTTGGGACAAAAATGGGAAAATTTTGGAAGTGTCTCTCTCCACCCATCACCCTCTCTCTCACGCACTCTTTCTCCCTCAGGTCTCAGTCATTCCGGCATTCGAGCTCAGTGCACTCGTCAGTCGGCATGAATGTCGGCGGCAGCCTTTCGGCACACCCCCTATTACCTCTCGGAGACAGCTCGGCCGGTGAGTCCCTAGTTCATATCCATTTTTCTAACAAGATTTTTGTCGCCGCATGCCTACCAACTAAGCACACTACCACTGCTTGTTTATTACAATATTCAGACAACAACTACAGCAAAAAATCCTTCTATCATCTCTAAAAAAACATACAAAATTGTACACAAAACTGTAAAATTCCCCCCTAAAAAAACTACGTATGTGTGTGCGTGTGTGAGAGGTAGTGTAACATTTTCTAGGTAGTATGAGAGTTTGTGTGCGTGTGTTTGTGTATATACTTGCCTCTACCTAACCTAACATAAAGTACACGGTTGAGAAAAACACAAATTTGAAATTTTTGTGCAAACCTTCTAGTGTACAATAGTGCCGCAGCTTTATTTTTTATTTGCTTTCATTTTATTTTATTTTTCTTATATTTAAGTTGTTAGAAGTATGATTTAGCTTTGTTAGTTGATATAATTTAAATGCCTACCTATTATTTCGATTAGTTATAGTTATTTAATTTATTCAAAATTCTATCTATCACAAAATTGTAATAGCTTAAGTTTTATTGTGTTATCTTCACATTGCCGCTGATAGATTTTTTAGTTCTTAGTTATTAATTTATGTTTTTTATCAATTATTTGAAATTTGTGTATTTTTTGGGAAACAGGGTACAACTGATTCTATTATGAAGATATGACAGACAGTTGTGTTCCATATCATGGAATTCAGTATTATTTGAATATATATTTATGAATAGTTTTCACTTGCATAATATTATCTTGTAAAAATTTTATTTATTATCACTTTTATATTGTTTTATGTAAGCCATCTTTTTCATTTTGTAATACTTTTTATTTATATTCTTGAGTTCTAAAAATTTTGTTATTATTATTATTTTTCTTTTTTGTTAATTTAAATTATTTTATGTTCTAGTTACTTCATTAGTTGACTACTGTAAAAATCAAGGCTTGATCTGGTATGGAAAATAAGTAACGTCTGAAATTCTGAATTCTTTGAGCTTCCATCATGTATAATTCTATATAAACTAGAATGCTTTGAATTTCCATTACTATTCATTCTATTATTATGATTATTGCGCTATACTTTCATAAAATTCTGTGCTCAGATTTTGATACAAATGCAATTTTGCACATTTTTGAGTTGTTATTGTAAATCAATCGATTTTATCAATGGTTACACCTATTTCAATTAATTCTACAATGTTATTGCTTTGTACATTATTTGGTATAGCTAACCCACAAAATTGAGAGGTTTCGTCTGTCTCTTGTACGTGATGTAACCTACTAACAGCTGATGTAAAGCATCTATGTCTCTTTTGATTTCAAAAACATCAACTAGATGACAACATCAGCTGTTGGAGCGCACAAGAAGCAGATGAACCTGCCTAACTTTTCGGCGTTCTAATTACTATGCTTAAACAAATAGCTACTGATTACTATAGAATACTAGAACATTTATCACTTCTAATTTTCACAAATTCAAACCCTAATGTTTTAGTTACAATTCTTTTTAAGTTAATGTACTTTTATTATTTTCCTTCATTATTATTGTTATGTAAATTTATTTGTTATTATTTTATCAATGTATTGAGTTTTTTATGAAATGTGTGAGCACTTTGTAGCTTTTGATGCACTCTTGTAAATCTAGCCTGCTAAGTACATTCTCTATGTATGTTGTTTGAAAATATTCTATTTATATTTACTATATTAAGAACACTGATAGATCTTATAGATTTGTTACTCAGGTTTACTGTTATTGGCATCGACTTGCAAGCATCACTTATTAATATTATTCTATTGAATGAAATACAAGTTATGATGCAAGTTAATATTCTACCACTTGAAATGCCATTCATTACAATTTCATTAAGTGACGCTTTAAGAATTAATCAACATTTTAAATTAAAATTCACTTATGACAAATTATTTATAGAATAGTTTTTACGTTGTATTTTCTATAATATGGAAACCACACATATTTTTTGACAGTTCTATTCAAAGGGTGCATTAATAGGGTGAATATGATTCATTAATTCATTGAATTATTCATTGTGTTTGATTACTTCACCTGATTCAATTATATCAACAATGCACCCTCACAATACTTCATTCATTTTTTTCAAGGTCAATTTAAAATATGTAGAATAAATTTGGAATAATGAGATTTCCTGCGTTTTGTACCTCATTAATTCCACTTTCAAGATGTGCAACTTTTTATATAAGGTAATATTATTACATCAACTTTTCTAATACACTTGAAATAACACATCTCTATTTTCTAAATTTGTGAATAATTCGCCATATTGAGGTTCATCTGAGACAATTTACTTTTGTATGATATTTTTTTATTTTTGTACCACATTACTTTAATTTTCAAGATTTACCACTCTTTAAAAAATCATATCACATCAACTTATATAGCACCTGATATCACTTCAATTTTGATTTTGTGTTGAAATGTCACATGTGTGTGTTGAATTGTGACGTGTTTGTGGTGTTTAGTGTCTCTGTCCTGCGGATCAATGAGTCTTGCGGGGACGACGCATCAGCAGCGGGGGGGCCGGGGGGTGCTGCCTCTGGGGGGGGCTTCTCCGAGCCCGACTGTTCGCCGTGTCACTCGGACGAGTCTAGCTGCGCTAGTGAGCGCGGGGGCGGAGGGGGACACCACGGATCAGGACTACAACACTACTCCGTCACACAGCCCCCACGCTACAATTACTATAACACAAGGTCAGATTAATACCACCTACCTGCACCATCGTAAACCCTCTTCCACTTCCTCTTCACAGCATCAGCTCTACTTTGACTATGAGGACAGCGATGATCGCCAATCGTTCTGCCATCACTGCGGGGAGGAGTTGGAATCGATCACTTCCTCCCGAAGATCATCAAGATCCCGCAGGGAACCGTCACCTGTAGCCCGTACCCGCTCAAGTCAAACTGACATCATCACCATTGATTACGGTGAAGAAACTGATCCTCAACCATCCCCACCATTACCACCACCTCCTCAACAACCATCAGAACAAACCTATCGCTGGCAACGCAGTGCCAGTTGTAAGGAACTTGATCGGGGACCACCAAAACCTCTTGACATTCCTATTCCACAACCTTTGGATGAACCAATCACACGCTATGATGACACCCGTAGGTCTTGTTACAGTGTTGCAGGAAGCAAAACACCTTCCCTGGATCGTAGCAATGTTGATGCACCTGAAACCAAAGTATACTCCAGTAGTTACCCTGGTACCACTTCAAGTTTATCTACTGAAAGCGGTGGGGGAGATGATTGTGTACCCAACCTTGAAGCTGGGGGAAGCGTTTTGATCATTGATACTGGTTCGTCTCATGAAGAGATGGTTCTCAGTCATGATGATTTGAGTCATGATTCCTATGAACTACTAGAACGTGAACATTGTGAAATGTATGAGTCACATTCATTGAGTATTGATTCAGCTGGTGAACAACTTCCTGATGATGAAATGTTTGTGATGGATGATGATTTTGATAGCAAGGATAACTCTGATGTTGAGAAACGTTTGGGTTATGTTGAACCACGTTATGCTGGTATGGATTTCAATGAGTTTAATGAGAAATGTAAACAGGAGATTGCCAACAAAAGAGCAGTGGAGTTCCATGAGTTTGATGCAAAGTGTAAACCAGGTATGGTGATTGGGTTTGATAGTGAAGCTTCAACCACTCTACAACATTTCCCTGTGGAACGTACCAAGAGTGATCCATATGTTAGTGATTTTTGGAAAGTTGCTAAACAACATAGGAGACTACTTCATCAAAAGTCAATCGACCTAACACCAACTGAGAGTAGTGTAGATTCTGGTGGGGCAGAAGAGTATAACAAAAACGCACCCTGCACTAGTAAGAGTGTGGTTGACATACCATACACACTACACAAACGTTCTCATCTGGATATGTATGCTACTGAACGACCTCCTTATGAAATGGTAAGATCTCCACAACATATTTCCCCCAAATTAAGTCCCATCTATGTGAGAAAGACACCTGAGAAGTCACCAGATGTTGTTAGGAAAGCTAAATCACCCAAGAAAGTTACCATTGATAATACAGATCGGTTGTCAAAAACAAAAAACAAACCAGATTTGAATTCTCAAGATTCTGGGTTGTCTTTGTCGTTGGGTACTGAGAGTGTGGATGATTTGCAGGAGGTATTGTCAAGGAATATAGATAATATTGATAATATAGTGGGTATTGAGTTTGAAGGTAAGGGTGATGAAGTAGAGAGAAAGATTATCAAGGAGAAGGTTGATAGTAGACAAAACAGCCGACAGAGTTCGTTTGAGAATGTTGAAATGGATACTTTGAAAGTGGATGATGACCGTTATAAGGCAGGGAAATCTAGTGGGAGGAAGGATCATTTAGTAAAGGGTAAAAGTGAGGAGAATACAAGATCTAGGAAAGGAACGTTGAGTAAAGTTAGACATGTGCATAGTGCTGATGGGGGTATGAGACGAGACACCTCTTTTGATAAGAGAGAAGTTCAAGTTATAAAGATTGACAGTGATAGTTCTCAAGATGTGTGCTCTTGTGGAAGTGATAGGAAAGAGACTAGACGTCGAGATATCAAGAGTTCTTCCCTGGATAGCTCAGATCCAGATGTGATCATAGTTGAATACAGAGGAAACCGTAAGAAAGCTTTTCAAAAACGAGCCTCATCTGGAAGTAAGGACTCAACAGACAAAGAGAGTAAGGACATGAGGAGAGGTAGTAGTTTGGATCTGCCTAAAAGTGGTAGTAAGGAGGGTAAAAGTAAGAGTAAAGATTTGAAACAGGAGTTCAAAGATTCAAAGAAGAAAAGTGGGAAATTGGATAGGAATAAGTTGAGTAAAGAGGATAGTAGAGAGAAACAGAAAACGTCAAAAACTGATAGAGATGCAAAACATGCTGAAAGATTGTTGAAAAAGGAGGATAGTTTGGAAGGTTATGATAAGGTTTTAAGTGATGATAATTTAGAAAAACCGAAAACTGAATCAGTGACATCTATTGAGGATGAGAGCACAGCTATAGGCATTCCAGAAAAAAGAAAAAGTCATACTAAAACAGTTGTAGTGAGTATAGAAAAAGAAGACAATGAAGTTGTGATCATAGAGGAGCCATCTGAGTTACAAAAGAGGAAGGAAATGTTGAAAGAGATACCATTGAACAAAAATGAGGAGGATACTTCTAAAAAAACAGTGACAACTCCCACCAAGAAACCAGTTGTGTCTCCTGAGACAACTTGGAAAAAGTTTGGGGAACTACCAGCGCCTATATCTCATAAACGTGAGAGATCCCCAATATTGTTTGCTAGGTTAGGTTTGTCAGAAGGTTCAACTTTCTCCCCCACAAACCGACAAGCATCCGTTGTGTCTCCTTCATCTTCAAGGCGTGCTAAATCTTTGGATGCTCCTGTTGTTTCTTTACATAGATTACCACCTGTGACTTCATTTTCTAGTAAAGATGATACTCTGGAAAATGATGAGGATGAATTTGAGGAGAAAACTCAAAGACATGGTAAACAGCTGTTGAAAGATTCTGTAAGGAGAGAGGATCAAATTGAGGAGGAACAACTAGAGGAGATTGTTGAAGTTGTGGTTGAGAAAACTGAGAAGAATGAAGAAAAAAGTAGTAAAGACAAACCAAAAGTGATTGAAAATATTCATAGACCAATGGAAGACTTGACAGCTATTGGTAATTCAAGTGGGAGTTCTGTTGAACTTCCTGAGGAACCTGTTGAGGAGGTGAGTACTGATGAAGCTTCAGGTGTAGTTGTAAAAGGTAGCCGTGATGATATTTCAGTCACACTGGAAAAGTTGGATGAAGTTGTAGATAGAGTGAAAGACAATAAATTCACAAACAAAAAAGGTACAAAAGTTGACAATCTTGTTTTGGATAGTAGTGAGCTGAAAGAAGGGTTGTCACCTTGTTTGTCTCCCAACACTGACACCAAATCCCCCTGTCTCTCACCAAAAGATCTGCCTCCAAGATCACCATGTTTGTCACCAAATGATCCCCCACATTCACCTTGTAGGGTACCAGCTGGTGAGCCATCTCCTTGTGCTGAAAGGAGACCTAGTACCAGGAAAGAACGCTTGGACTCTTTCAAAAATACAAAAAGCTACTCTGTTGATATATGGACTTCTGAAGAAACAGATGCACCCGGTATACCAACACTAGATGTTGATGACATAAATATTGATTTCACTAGCAATGATTATGATGATGAAACATTCATCACTGAGCCAGAAAACCCAGATGAAAATGAAAAACTGAAAGACATCAATATAAAAGTGATTGAAACAGTGATTAAAACAACAGAAGAAGTGATCAAGGCAATTGAGTCTTGTAGTAGAAGGTCTACCGTTGATGAAGAGAATGATTTGGGAGAAGTGAAAGCTGCAGAAGTTATGTCAACTGAGGATGAATGTTGGGAATCAACTGAAGAAATGCCCAATGCCAGTGAGAAAAATGTGACAACAACTGAGGGAGAAGAAACAGAAGAGGATTATAAGGTAGTAGAAGATAAAATTGAGAGTAATGTTGATGTTAAGGTAGATGATGAAACTGGTGATGAAGAAAACAAGAAGAAAATGTTGTCTGAATTGAGTCAGAGTTCCTCAACAGAAAAAGTGAGAGAAACACTGAAAGAGAGTTTACAACTGGAAGTGATTGAACCATTTGATGAACCATCAACATCTGGCATCAGGTTCATACCTGAGAAGAGAAGTTTTGATGAGGAGCCTTCCAGTTCATCATCAAAATCAGTCAAACCAGAACTGTCATCAACTTGGAGACCGTTTCCATTGGAAAGTTCAGGTAGTTCAAGTTTGGAAGAAGGTATCTTTCCACCAGATGACACAGGACACTATGCTGATGAAGAGGAAGGTTCTAGCCACTCTAACAATGGACCAGATGATTTTCCAACTGGTTTTGGTTACCCTATGACTGGAGCTGAGATGATCATTAGTGGTTATACTGGGGGAATGTTTGGACTGTCACGTACTCTGTCAAGAATCAGTGAAAGGAGTACCACTTCTGAACAGGAGAGGTCAGATTTTGAGGATGATATTTCAACCAAACCATCTTCCAGATCGTTGTCAGTTGATGATGAGTCTTTGCTTTCAAGTGATCGACAACCAAGTTTGTCATCAGACCCTCCTTCCGCCACTGACATCCCATTTGAAGACCGTGCTCTGCCTGATTTGCCTCCACTACCTCCTGAACCCAGAAGGAGTACATCTTTACTGCGTCGACCCCTACCTTTGACCCAGGAGGAGGAATGGCCTTCCCCTCCTGACTCTGACTCACCTTTTGATACACCTGTCATCAGTCATGTGGAAACTTTCTACATGGAAATCAAACCTGAGGAAGCTACCAAGGTTGTGGTGGTTGATAACAAAGAGGTTGATCCTGATAACGGAGAGAGTTCCACTGATGAGAATAAAACGCTGCAAGAAGAAACAACTACACAGAGTATCATTGATGAATCTGAAGACACTGTGAAATTAGCTGTACGCCCCAAGAGTCGGTTTGGTGGGAACTCAGTGAGTGAGGATACTTCTGTAGGTGTTTGTGCAGATTTCAGCAGTAGCAGTGGAACAGGTACTGGAACAACTGTGAAACATTGTCAGTACTATTCATGTACTGTGAAATCTGATGACAACAGTTCATTGGCTGGTGATTTTGGGTTGTCACTCTCTACTGAAATGATATCTAGCCGGAAGAGTAGTGATGACGCCACAGAGAAGTTTTACACAAAACCCAGCGGGTTGCGTTTGCCCCAAAGGTCTTTTGATGACTATGACTCACCCTGTACAGATTCGGATGAAGGACAGGCGGCTGCCTTGATATCCCCCACGAGAACAACACTGAAACGTAGGCTGCAACAAAGTCCCTCACATCAGTTTATTGGCCAGAGATCTGGGAGTGTGCCGTTGAGTCCTACAGGTGTGACCGGGATTAAGAAGTTTATGGAACATAGATCGAAACATCGTTTGGGGATGAAAAGTACACCATATTATTCAGCTCCAGTTCCGGTGAGTCATGAAATAAGGGATGTTTCAGAGGCAATTGATCGTAGGGGGAGTGGTGGTGGGGGTTCGGGAGGGAGTTCCTCAAGGTCCATCAATAGGTCCAAATGTTATTCTTATTATTCTCTGGCTAGGGATCCTCCCAGTGATGGGTCCTCATCTTCCCTGGACAATCAGGATCCTCCCACTGCCCCCAATACCATTCCACGGGTTTCCAAAAAACGACGCCATCATGGCAGTCAACAAAAACGTTTCCGACATCGTGTCTCAGTCGATATGGAGGTCCGCGACGGACACATTGTTTCCGTGTCCAGTCCGTCGGTGATTGTCGCCTGCGGACAGGACAACAACGGACGGCAGCAGAGTGGGTCGTCGACGACAAAGGCGGATCCAACGACAAAACCGGAGAGTGGTCGGGCGACAAGTCAACAACAGCAATTGACCAAACAATCGTCAGTGTAAAACAAACGACAAAAATCGTAGAGAATTTTGAAGTAGAAACAAACTACTTCAACAATTATAAAGAACTTTGTAAGTAGAAAGAAACAAACCTACTTCGAATTGTTGTGAAAACTACTTCAAAAATGTTCGTTGTGAAGAGTTTTGAAAACAAACTAGACTTCAACAGTGATGTTGAAGTTGAAAAACTGTACTTTTTACCAAAACCCCGCCTTATCAATTGAATGAAACCGTTGGATTAATTAAGGTAACAGGATAAAATCAAGTTTAATAATTTATTGTTATAATGTGTGATGTTTTTCAATACATTGTTGAATAATCTTCTGTGGTATAGTCTGTACAAGCAAAGAAGACATTCTGGCAAGATGGGATATTGACTCCAGTTCGCTCAATAATGGTTCAAAAATTATAAATTTGGTCTCAAATTGAATAGAAGAATGTTTCCTACAATCAGAGACCAAATTTATCATTTTTTAACTAATGTTGACCGAGCTGGAGTCATTTTCCCATCTTGCCAGAATGTATTCTTTGCTTGGGAAGACTATACGTGGTTAATGTGATGATAATTCTATTATTAAGTGATTGATGAACAATCTAATCAAAAGGAACTGGAAATTCTATTGATGATTGGTTGAGGAAGGGATAATATTGTTGAAGAATGAAATGTAGAGTTCTTTCCGATTCAGTAAAAAAAATGTTTTATTATTGCCAAGTTTACTAGTTTCCGAATATTTTGAACCAGCCAAAATGAGAAATTTACATTTTAATCAATATTTTAATTATTATAGAAAATTACTATAGGAATATCATCATCAATTCAATTATATGTCATGCTCAAGTTCATCAAATAAGATTCTAATGTGTCTTACTTGAGACGTATCTGAGAATATAATTTGTTTCACTGAACAGGATTATAAAGCGATTCGCTTGAAAATCGTGTGCACTTATAATGATTGCAGAAAAAAGTGGCCTATTGGGAGCTAATTTCATATTGGAATAATAATTTTTAAATATTTTTAGTAATAATACATCTGGTTGTACTGAAATTATACATCAAAATAAGTTTTACTACGAATAGAGTACCTAATAGATTCCTTTGAATCTTACCCGACTCAAGACGTATTTCAATTTGTTTGTAATGAAGATATGAGTTCAACTATTATTAGATTGGATTAGATATTATTATCTGAATATCTGATCGTAATATGTGGAACAATTAATCAAAGAGTCTTGGATTTATTCAGATCTAGATCTAGTATTAGATCTAGTTACTCTATGGTTTAATAATTGAAATTGATTTAATAGACTTGTCATCTCGTTACTCATGAATTCTTGAAAAAGTGTATTTTTGAGAACGATAAAAATCAGTAGTTTAGTTTCAGTTGCTTTACAATATATTCAGTTTCAGTCGCATCCGAATGATCCGAATTACAACTTATCAGTCTGAAAATTCAACAATATCGGCGACGAAAACTGAAACTGAGTATCGGTGAATAATACAATAGGAAGTCTATGGTTTCAAAATATTCTTGACTATAGTCTGTCCAAGCAAAGAAGACATTCTGGCATGAGAAAATAACTTGCAGCTTGGTCTATATTAGTTCAAAAATAATTATAGGTTGTGTTTCAAATTGTAGAGAAGAATGTTCCTACAATTTGAGGCCAACTTGATAACCTCTGAACCAATATTAACCGAGCTGGAGTCATTTTCCCATTTTGCCGGAATGTATTCTTTGCTTGGACAGACTATACTAAAAATAATTCAACATTAGAAATTCAAATCAAATTCAACAACTGTTGATATAGTCTTTCCAAGCAAAAAATACATTCTTGCAAGATGGTAAAATGACTCCAGCTCGGTCAATATTGGTTTAAGAATTATCAATTTCGTCTCCAATTGTAGAGCAGAATGTTATCTACAACTTGAGACCAAATTTTTGAACCAATATTGACCGAGCTGGAGTCATTTTACCATCTTGCCAGAAAGTCTTATTAGCTTAGAGAGACATTAACAACTAAGTTCGCAGCTATCGAATGTCAGTAATTAATACTCAGCTCTGTCAGATCAGTATGAGAGCAGTTTTCAAGGACGTAACGTCTTAGCTGAGGTTGTGGCTCTTAAATCAATATATACAGACTGTCCTGACAGAGCGGAGCATCAATAACATTTATTTGCATCTGCAAACTTAGCTTAGCTAGTCTGTTGTAAGAAGCAACCTTCATCAACTGTATTTATACTGTGTCAAGTAAAAAAATGTTTCTGTGAGAAATTCACTTTATTCTTTATTCTTTCTTTGCAATTGCGACTTAGTTTCCAAGTATTTTAAGCAAAGGATGAATGAGTGATGATGAATGATGATGATGAAGGTTCAAGATGTAGGTTATATGTCTATCCACTGTTTCACTGAAAAAGAAACTTAGAAACAATCACAAAAATACACGTTTCCAGTTGCATGGAGAAGACCCAAGCAAAGAAGACCCTCTGGCCAGATGGGTAAATGACTCCAGCTTGGTCAGTATTTGTTAAAGAATTATAAATGTGGTCTCAATTTGTAGACCATGATGCTTCCTACAATTTTAGACCAAATTGATAATTTTGAACCAATATTGACCGAGCTTGAGTAATTCTCTTGCTAGAGGGTCTTCTTTGCTTGGACAGGATATATATGGATGGAGTTCAATATCCCAATAATGTCGATTTCCGTAATTAATCAAAGATTAATTTAATCCACTATTGTGCAACCGGAATTGAAGAAGATTATTCAACAATAATAACCATAAAGAATGATGCTCTTAAAAATACAACTAACTATGTATAATATAAACTAACAAGTTCACAATGAATTTAAAATTGGATAATTAACTTTTTAATATAATATGTAGTGTCATAAGTAAATGTTTGTGTGAATTCATTGGATGGTACAGTCTTTCATTGAATGTGTTTAATATTGAATTCAGGGAAGGTCGTTGAAAGTTTTAAAAGTCTCGTATTACAAATAACACATTGTATTGTATATAAATAGGTGATTTTTAGAGGTTTTGTTTTAACTTAGACTGATTGGTTGCAAATCATGTATTAATATCAGGATTTTATTAATAGAAAAGTACGAATCATTTATTGTTGATGAAAATGTTTATCAAATTATGTAGAATTCAACTCATGACGTTATAGTTCATGCAAGCTGAGAAGACTCCCCATTACAGTGTAAAGTGTATTGTAACGGCGTGTCTTCTCAGCTTCTTTTCTAACTATAATGAGTATCAGGCTCGTAGGATTGTGGGATTTACTAGAGTTCAGAAAATAAATTGATAAATAAATAGATTAACATTTTCTTGTCAGTAGATTCTGGCAACCATTTAAAGTCTGGTCGAACAAAGAAGACATTCTGGCAAGATGAGAAGATGACTCCAGCTCGGTCAATATTGATTCAAAAATTATAAATTTCAAATTGCAGAGCAGAATGTTGTCTACAATTTGAGACTATATTTATAATTTTTGAACCAATATTGACCGAGCTGGATTCGTTCTCCCATCTTGCCAGAATGTCTTCTCTGCTCTACCAGACTATAGTAAACTTGGCCTACTGAAGCACTGTTACTTGAGAGAAAATGTGTTCCAAAATATTTTTTTGCAAAATTACAGAAAGTAATGTTACAGAAATTTCATTGACAAAAGTACATAGTACATGATTTGTAGCCATGAATTTTTTTAATTTGTAGTGTACTGAGTATTCAATTAATTCATGTTGTTGAATATTATTGATTATTTTAAGATGATAATGGGCTCGGACAAATTAATGAACCAAAATTTAGAAATTCTCCAATTAATTTGTTGATATTCTAAAATGATTTTGAACTTGCTGTAGACCTAGGCCTTCCATAGGGCTGTCGAGTCATTTACAAACAAAAAAGCCTCTCAAAGTGAGAAATACTGAGAATGAAACAAATGAAAAGAAATATATTTTCTCTGGCTGAAATTGAATTGGACTTTGTGGAATCAACACAGGTCTCTAATATTTCTGGCAGGATTTTATTAATTCTTATAAAATAATATAAAAGATCTGAATGATCAAACGATTTGTAAACCATAAGGATTTATTCAATATTTCTGTTGAAATCTTACAAACTAAACAAGTTTCTCCCTATAAACACTCCACAAATGAAGCTGAAACTGTCAACCCCGTTTCACGCAGCACAATTCTTGGACGTCCAGTCTCATGTTTTCTTTATAAATTTTACTAGATTATACAGAACTTGGCAAACACATGATGTGTATCCGTACACATCTTGTGTTTGCCAAGCTTCAATCTATTAGAATTCATAGAGATAACAAAAAAGGACGTCCAAAAATCGTGTTGTTTCAAAAAACGGGGTTACACACATTTACTAACTAGTTGATCAATCAACTAGTTCCATTTTCATAAAAACGTTTAACGATAGAAGTGTTTTTAGTCAGCTCTCAGGACCAACTTTTCATAAAACCTTCACTTTCTTATTAACTGGTTAATACATTATTTTTCCCGAGCTTATTATCATTTTAGATTTTAGTTAATCGACATAAATTCCCTGATTTGTAAATAATATACAATCGTTTTTCAATCTTGCAATAAACAAAATAGATAGACTCAATTCTAACTGTATTAAACTAGGCAATCGTTACAATATGATAGTCTCATGGTAATTTGTGAATTATTTTTCAAGTACCAATATAGATAATTGATTTACCAAGCATTGTACCTACAATAAAACAAGGTATTACAGTATTGACAATTTATATCTCATCATTAATTATTATTAATCTGATATGATAATTATTACAGTAAGTTTGAAATTTTTAGACTTTAAAATGTCTAATCAGTATTCTCCCAGTTGTAAATTTGTAGTTGATTTATTGAAAATTGTTTAAAAATAATTAATTTAACGGTGCTAAGTAAACCAAGAACCATGTAAGTTGATTGCAATTCTAAATCAAATTTAATAATAAATGTTGTAGTGTTTTGTTTATTCATTGTTTCAAGTGTTATAATTTTATAATCATTCCCAGAAGTTATGAATGATTGGGCTGTGAAATAACTAATTATTGTATTTAAAACTATTCAATAAACTTGAAAATGTAGTTATCTGTTGATTTATTTCGTAATATTCATTACACTCAGAATAATTGTACAGTTTTATGTAATTTATCTGTGTTTAACAACTATGGTATTCTTAAATATTGTATTCATAACATTAGTGAATTGAGGACTGGTTTATCATAATATTATTATTATGTTTTTTAATAAATCAAATAAAATTCTCCGTAGTTTTTGAAATATTAATTTGGTTATTTACTTAGTTTGCGACTTGAAATTAACGAAATTACATACATAATAATCATTTGGTTGTGGGCGTTATATAAAATTTAACCATTTACATGAATTTTTGTTTAGATTTATATTATAAATTCTAGTTGAGCTGTGAATTCAGGCCTAAATCCAATAAGTGCATTGATTTCCACTTGAATGCTTTTTATGTCTTTCTTCCAACTTTTATCAGCATTTATGTGATTTGCACAATTTTATTACAACGAAAATTTATAGATTGTTTGTGTCCTGCTTCTTTGAACTATCCAAATTATAATTAATTTATTATTTATTTATCCTAATTTGCTTGAAAAATCACTATAAATATTTCTGTTTTAAACAAAATACTGTCCTTTTTTTGGTGTTGTCGATTTTTTTTTCAAAAATATTTCCATTTCGTATTAAAACATCAATAGAAAGATTACGAATTATAGTCTGTCCAAGCAAAGAAGACATTCTGATAAGATGGAAAATGACTGCAGCTCGGTCAATATTGGTTCAAAAATTATAAACTGCATCTCAAATTGTAGAAAACATTCTGCTCTAAAAGTCGAGACCAAATTCATTATTTTTGGACCAATATTGACCTAGATGGAGTCATTTTCCCGTCTTGCCAGAATGTCTTCCTTGCTTGGACAGACTATAATAATCAATCATCGGTTGTATGACTAAGTTTGCTTTGCCCAGTTTTATTTGAAATATTATAATTTGAGGCCTGTTTCATAATCATATAAGTCCTGTAATACAGGAGTTGTTGACTTCAAGGTGACCACAAACTAGGCACCTTATAGTCGGCAGCCCTAATTTTACAGGACTTGTAAAACCTTTTTTAGACCTGTCTAACACGTCTTTTCCTACGGTGTTGTCCAGAGTTTCAATTCCTTGAACACACTTTTAGATGGTAGAACCCGCTTCTCATTTTTTCCACTAAAAACTCTTCAAACAGAGTCTTCCATTATAGTATCGGTTTCATGAAAATTTAAAAGTCTTGTAAATAAGAAAAAGGACACACATTACACATAAATAATGATTTGATTTGAAATAGTAGATCGAATTGTTTCCTACAATTTGAGACCAAATTAAAAATTTTTGTACCAATATTGATCGAGCTGGAGTCATTTTCCCATCTTGCCAAAATGTCTTCTCTGTATGACCAGAATATAGTACATATAAGTATAAAACCTAAAAACTTGAATTTTGTCCAAACTCTCGTTAAAAAGAGAAAAATTAAGAACGTAAAATCGAACATAGCTTCTAATTTGACAAAATTTATAAAGTATTGATTAGTGTGTGTGTCTAAATTTTCCGTAAAAATTGCAGGACTTCTAAATTTTTGTGGAAATTTCCTTTTTCAACCTCTCAAAACACTTTTATTAAACTTTTAAAATCTTTAATTGAATTTTTCAATGTGCAACAATATAATTGTTAGTTTCTAGTGTTAAAAAAGTAATAGGTAGTTAAATCTGCAATTAAAAACGAAAACAGTCAAGTAAATTAACTTATTGAAGAGAGTAGAATTTTTTGATGTTTACCAACTTATAATTATTGTAGAAGTTTGTGTCTTTTTTATTATAAATGTATCCCTTTTTTGATAAATTATTGTTAGTACATAAATAATCGAAGTCTCCACCTGTGTATTGATATTTAATAATACATTCAAAGTCTTGTGTCAACCTAATCAAAAAAATATTTAAGGTGTATATTGATTACCTCTTGTCAATATTAACCCTATTGATGCTCAATAGTATTAGATTTGTAATTTGTGCAGTAATTATAACTAATTATGATACAAATTGTTGTTGATTTCAACTCAATAACTGATATTAATCATACCATCACAAGAATTAATTATTTCAAGTTTAATTTTTTTCTAAAAATTTATTCAATTCCACAAAGAACCATCATAAAAATATTATATTGAAACGTGAATTCCCTTTCAACTGAATCGATGGTAAATTTATTGTATTTCCGTGGCTAAGTGGTAGCGTGGACATCACTGTCCAAACTTCGCCATGTCATTAAAATGAAGGATTAATTGTATTCATGTAACATTGAAATAGTATATGATTTTCTAAATTTGAAAAATTATTATCTCATAATTTGAATTCCTCAGTGATTTGAAAGTGTCATCTACCATTTATAAAAGGATTATTATATTTTATTATTCAAAATTCTATTATCAGTTCTCATTTCTATTTACATAATCCTTGACATTTTTGTAATTATGTATGTAGCTGAAGTTATCTTCTCAAAAATTTATTAAAAAATTTGCGTTCGTCGATTTTTTTCAAATTTGATGTTTTTTCAAAATTGGTTTGCACCGTGATTTAATTTGAATTTACAAAAGTTTCCCGATGAATCAAAGAGTATAGTCTAGTCGAGCAAAGAAGACATTCTGGCAAGATGGGAAATGAGTCCTGCTCGGTCAGTATTGGTTCAAAAATGATAAATTTGATCTCAAATTGTAGAGTGCAATGTTTTCTACAATTCAAGACCAAATTTAGAATATTTGAACCAATATTAACCGAGCTGGAGTCATTTTCCCATCTTGCCAGAATGTCTTCTTTACTCGTCCAGACTATAATATAATATATAACCTTCTGGATTCGATAGTAAAATTTTTTTTAATTGCGATTAATTGAAAAAAATATTTATCAACTTCAAATTTTCAGAAAAATCACTACTAAATCTTTATACAAGAGTCTAATAGTATATGAATATCCATTTAACAAAATCAATGCAAGTATTCATCATTATAAGATTCTCTTCTTTAGTATTCATAGTGGATTATATATTGGTCTGAAAAATAGTTATGAAAGTTTTATAATGTCTTCCAATAATTTTAAATTCATCGGGAATCTATAATAGACACTGTTCAGTTTATTATTATTGTATATAATTGGGTTTAGTTTTATTTTTTGTTTAAGAAGTGATAATATTATAAAATTGAAAAATATTGTGCTGTGTTATGGTAGTTGATGTTTAAAACTTGAGCAGATTCCAGGTAAATTGGTGGGTGGGGAATGTCTCTTATTACTCAGCTCTGTCAGGACAGTCTGTTAGCGCTCTTAAATGGTGTATCGTCATTTCAGCTGAGGTCGCTCTCGACTGTGAACTCTTGCAGATTGCACGCAGACTGTCCTAACTGAGCTGAGGAAAATTGATAACAACTTATCCGCCAATTTGAATGGAATTTGCTGAACTAAGTATGACTGTTCTGTATTTTAGCAGAATCCTGGAGAGTAGGAAAGAGTTCAATAATATTCAAGTGTATTTCATGATTTGAGAATTTTTAATCGAGGAAGTTTTTGAATTGAATTTTTTTAGTGTGGTTAGAAAATTGCATTTCTGAAAGCATAAATTAAGACATAGTGAGAGAATTTTCGTTTAAAAAGTATTTTCCTTTGAGAAATTTTCCTTCCTTTTAGTATGTTTTCAAATTTTGGAATTATTAGCCTATACTTTTGTAAGTACAGGTACCAATTCAAAGAGGAATATTGCCCTGTGAAATTATATTGATGGTATCAGCATTGAAATCACAATCAACCCAACTAGCGATATTTCTTTACTTAATTTGCTCATTTGAAAATATCTTAATAAAAAATTATGAAATTTCACATAAAAATTGTAATTCACACTATTAGCTTGGTGATTATATCACTGAATGGTTACTAAACCTTCCAGAATTTTTTTCACAATGCTTCAAGATTGTTTTGAATGAAGCTGAAAATATTTCAAATCTGTAGTTTCAATTTTGTTTTGTACCAATTATTTATTGCAAATAACAATTTAATTTTACAAATAGATGCTAGTGATATTGAGAATATTGACAAAAATTTAACTAAAATGAGTAATTTATCGAACTGTTATTGATAACTTATATGATAATTTTTTACATTACTGTTTGAAAACAGAGTCGTTTACCCGTCTTGTCGGGGTGTCTTCTTAGCTTAGACGGACTGAATAGTGGAGTGAATATGAAACAGGCAACCAGCAGGTAGGCCTAACTAAGCCCTTCATGGGCTGTTGAGCCAAACAAACAAAAAGTAGTTGGAACCTACCCATGAGGGTCTCCCCACCAATATGAAGTCAATATTGTCTCACCAGACAAAAATTAATTTCAATTTATTGTTGAACTCTTTCCTATCTCTTGTACTATTCACAATTAATATTAGATGGAATTTTGAAAATCGTCAGAGTCGTTTGTAAATATCCCCTTATCTACTATTGGTGGAAGATCAAATCCTGCGAAAATTTGGGATCCTCTGCATTATCTTATTGTCCTTGTGCTTTCCTTTAATGTTGTTCAAATTTTTTGTATTAAATTGACAAAAAATTCATTGTTATTGTTAGAGGTAAGATGTTAGTTTCTAAACGATATTACATGAATTTGAAAAAAATTATTAGATCGAAAATTTTGTTATTTGTGAGACATCAACTGATAATTTAAGCGGTTGTAACTTTTCGAAATGATAATGATTATCAATAATTATGATTATGGATTGATAAATTATATGAAAAATATTAATAAAAATATTATTACGTAAATGGATTTGATATGGAGTAACCCGATTTTCAAGCATGATATTTTCATTTTGTATTATTAATTTTTATTACCAGATTCAGAAGGAAGTGAAGTAACACTAACATTCTAATGAAGTCAAGTATCCCTGATAGTATTGTGAACTCCATCTGGAAATTGGACGATTCTATAGGTTTTATCCATAAAGTAATGTATCTTGTCATATAAATAAACAAATTTGATGATTTATCCTCACTTTGAAATGGATGCAATATTTTTTACATTATTGATTAATATATAAACAAGAATATTATGAATAAAAACCTGTTAATAACACGAAGAATATTTCAATTATTCCAAACTTTGAGGCTATTCTACTCTCATATCTTGACTGTATCGAAAACTTCATTGATAATAATTAAATAACTATTGAAAACATTTTTCTTAAAAAATATGACTTTGTTTACAATTCAATGTAAATTACTCAGTAAATCTACCCTTGTTATAGTCTGTCCAAGCAAATAAAACATTCCGGCAAGATGGGAAAATGACTTCAGCTCGGTCAATATTGGTTCAAAAATTATAAATTTGTTCTCAAATTGTAGAGCAGGATGTTCCTACAATTTGAGGCCAACCTCTGAACGAATATTAACCGAGCTGGAGTCAGTTCCCCATTCAATGGAATGTATTCTTTGCTTGGACAGACTATACTAAAAATAATTGAAAATTCAAATCAAATTCTTGATTGAACTTTTTTACAAATTTCCAAATTATGCAAAAATAAGTTGAAGAAACTCCTGATATTGAATCCACACTACAGTATTAGAGCAGTGGTTAAGGTATAATTAATTGTGTGAAATATCCATAAAAATATAGAATTTGAAACCAAATTTTGCCACATCCCACGAATTTCACTGTTGAAATGTTTGAATTTTTCGAGGTATTTTCAGTTACGCAGCACTGAAATATTTGCTGAGAGGATCAGCGTGTGAGTACATATAGATATAGATATTTTAAATAGATGTTTCTTTCCAAATTGTCTTGGCCTGATATATATCCCCTATCGCATCTTTCAATATTATCATTGTATGTACATAATATTTTATTACCCAAATCGATGTTGTAGTATTTCTTGATATTTTTGTTAATTGATTTAATATTATTGTTCAAGAAAGAAATGAAGTTTAAATACATGGGTAATTCCATGTTTATCGTTTTGATGTTTATAATTTCATTCAATAAATGTATCCCGCCATATACGCATGTTAAATGTACCCTATTGCTCACGAGAACTTTTTATTTTCAAGTTCAGCCCTTTATATATTGCATTAATTGTATTGTCTATTAATTTATGCTTTCTATAGTTTAGTTTATAGTCGATATAGATAGTTTGTACTCAATGTGTGAATAATATATAGATTATTATTAATTTAAACTTTGAATATCAAAGTACCTATTCTTCAATTAAATGAAAATTGATTAAAAAAGTTATAAAAATTTGTTGTTAAGTTTTAAAATATTGGAGATTACATTGCATTTGAATGTTAAAATGAACAGAATGAATAAGTTTCTTGATTCCTAATAGTTTCTCTGTTTAAACTCGAATAGATTTGTCAACTAGATCCACTGATAATTTATAGTCAGAATCTAAAGTATTTAAGAAATTTCACCATGTTTCCTATCGGCGAAGCATGGTTATGTTGGCGAGTTGGAATTACCTTCTGGTCTCCCCACCAAACAAAGCCATAAGCTAATAATTTTAATAATAATAATAATTGGCTAAATTGAATTGAATTGCATGCTATATAAATAAATTTCATAATTGAAAAAAAATCTATAAAACCATGGAAGATTGAATATTCTAAGTGTTTGATTCGAGAAATGCTAAATGCTTTTGTGTATGAACTGCTATCATATTATTGATCATTCTCTCCTAACCATTGTATTCTGATTACAGTATTCTATTTTCATGTATGTTCAAGTATGAAATTATTCTAGTCTCATTAGTTTAATGCTATCATTAGTTGAATTAGAAATCAACATAGAATTGTTGGTTTGGTTTGTAATGAATTAGATTCATTATAGAAACAGAAAACCAACTTCTAATCTAAGAAAATTACAACTAAAGTTTCATCTTGTTTGAATGTTTTACTTGTATTTTCAGCGAATCATTCATTTTCATAGTCCTATTGTTATGCTGTACTTATGCTATGTAACCTACTATTCTGCATGATTTATTATGTTTATATCTATGTTTTATGTTTAGTGGTTGTTATAAATTAGCTTCCTTATTTTTGTCTTTTAACGCGATTTCGTTTCCATGTTTTATAATTCGTAATACTACTTCCTGCCATTTTCATTTCAATAAGTGATTCCTCCATATAATTATTTATTCAGATAATGAATTTATTTATGCTATCATAAATGCTGAATGACTGCTAAAGCCTATGTATGTTGTATGTTTGCCTGTCTATTGTGCGTTTGAATGTTTTACATTTTGAATCCAGTTTGATTTCAATTAAATGTCATGAATTTACCAGATTCTACCCATTAGTATTGCATAGTATGTCCAAGCAAAGTAGACATTCTAGCAAGATGGAAAAATGACTCCAGCTCGGTCAAAAGTTGAAAAATTTAGTCTCTAATTGTATATTAGAATGTTCCCTACAGTTTGAGACCAAATTTATAATTTTTGAACCCATATTTACCGAGCTGAAGTCATTTACCATCTTGCCAGGATGTCTTCTTTGTTTGGGCAGACTATACTTTATTCATAAATACCGAAGTGTCTATATGTCTTGCAAGATATTTTGTTCAAATTTGAAATATTTTGAACATATCGAACGTTGGTTTGAAATAATGATTTTTCATTAATGTTTTGGATGTTATTGGTTGTTTTGGTCATTATGCATCTCGGTTGTACCAAATCCAACAGAATTTAGTTTTAACTGACAATGGATTGAGTTTAATCCATAGCTTGAACCTATACTATTCATGATCACTTGAGACGACATAAACAAAGTTTTTGCGTGTAATGTCATAGTTGAGCCAAGAACAGAGAAGCCTCTTGCAAGATGGTGGAGGGAAGTGAGTTTAACTACGCATGCGTAGAACTTAGAATTCCAGAGTAAAATCACTTCAGCCAACCTAACGTCTTTACATTAATCGTAATCATATTGATTCCACAAATGAAAATATTTTTTTATTCATTTATTTATTTAATTATTTACATATGATGGCACAAATCATAACATAATTATGAACTGAGACAGAAAAAATAGTCTATAGGACTATTTCTTCCTAAATTTGGTAATACTAGAATCATTTCAATTTCTACTACTTGCAGCAGTGAATGGCAGCCATGTTGCCAAAGGCTCTTCTATGCTTGACACAACTTTATCAGCTTCATTCAACAATTTGGTACTGTGACTAAAGCAACCAAGCGTTTAGAAAACGTTTTATGTAAAATACTATTTTACATATATGTGTGGAATATAAATTCTGTTCGATGAGATGTCGGAATTGTGCATGTATTTAATAATTATTTCAAATTACGAATTCTTTCCGTCTTCTTTCTTGTTGCCCTCAATTCACTCTCTTTTTTTGTGCCCCACAGTTGACGGCGTGACCAAAGAAGTGGGCACAGTGGTGCCAACCGTACGGACCAATGGCAGTGCGCCTCCTTCCCTCCTAAAAACGCCCAACGCGCAGCCCATTCTGCGCGAGAATAATAATGTTGTGGTAGCACTGGTATCTACTTCCACGCCTAGCCATTTGACGAATGGACAGTCGCCTTCTATTATCAATCACACTGTCGCTATTAAGTGAGTTTGGTTTCAGTTTGATACTCATTAATTCTAGTCTTATTTTGTTTTTAATCGAATTAAAAGACAAGATACTGTCAAACCACATATTTATTAAAAATTGAGATACCGGTTTCGGTTGCTACACCATTGAGAATGGGCTAAAGCACCGAAACATGTTTGTGCTAAAATAATATTTTTAAAGTTTAAAAGGGTATTTGTTTTTTATTTTTATCGACCATTATCAATCTCTGATATAGTCTGGTCGAGCTAAGAAGACATTCTGGCAAGAAGTTCTACAGCTAGGTCAATATTGTTTAAAAAATTATAAATTTATTCTCAAATTGTAGAGCAGAATGTTTTCTTCAAATTGAGACCAAACTTATAATATTCTAACCAATATTTACTAATCTGGAGAAATTTTCCCATCTTACCAGAATATCTTCTTTGCTCGACCAGACTATAAACTGAGATTGATAATGGTCTAAGATTGATCTCGGAGTTTACCAGAGATATCGTTAATTAAACCGAAACCGGTATCTCGATTTTTGATGAATCTGTTTTCTGACAATATCTTGTCTTTTTATTAAATATGGATAACTACCTCAGTATCACCTTCAAAGTACTTTACATTTACATTTATGTGTCGTGATTTCATGGTTTTCTAACTAATGCAGTACTTTTTATTCAATAAAACAATATTCTTGATAACTTTTATTGTTTCTATTAAATGAAAAAAATGAATGGTTTAATAAAAAGTTTGATAATATATTTTCACTTAATAAGTATGTATGTCAATGACTAGACAACCCATGAAGGCCTTAGGCCTACCTAAAATTTAAATTCAATTTGTCCAATGTTTTACCCCTTTTTTCCATTTTCAGTGAAGTGTGTACCTCGCCTGAACTGAGCCCAATCAAAACTAATAAAGAGGAGGTCCAGAAGGCAATTAATGAGCATAATGTCACTGGCGAAAATGAAGTCAAGAAGAAGGTCAGTTTCTAGCCTCAAAACATTTTTTTATGATAAAATACTGTTTATCTCTTGCAAAATTGGTAATATTCAACCAGAAGTTCACCAGAAATATTTATAGAAATTTTCCAAATAAATGGAAAAATATGTCTAATAGTGTAAGTGTATCAGTATCTTTTAACCGCATTAAGGTCTAATTTAGGAAATTCAGAAGTATTAGGCTTTGTTCTGTTCTTATTTCCATAAACAGTGTACTATTCTGTATTCTCTATTAACATAGATGGATAAGTTATTCTTTTAAATGATATTTTCCTGTGTTTTGTGTTACAGAGAGTCCAAGCTGACAAAGCGTACTTCATAGCCAAAGAACTGCTCATGACTGAACGAACTTATCGCAAAGATTTGGAGGTTATCAATCTTGTAAGTAATAAGTGTAATCTATTTATCAAACATTGATGTTTAGATAGATAATAAGTATAAAATATTTATTCAACATTACTGTGTATCAATAAGATGTTTCTATAAATAATAAGTGACAAAATAACTGTCATTAAGTGTCACCAACTGTTGTAGTCTGTCAACCAAAAAAGACCATCTGGCAAGATGGGAAAATGTCTCCAGGTCGGTCAGTAATGGTTCAAAAATGGCCTTAAATTGTAGAAAACATTCTGATTTACAATTTGAGACCAAATTTATAATTTTTGAACCAATATTGACCGAACTCGTGTCATTTTTCCATCTTGCCAGAATGTCTTCTTTGCTTGGACAGATTATATTAGAACACGAATAAGTGTATAGCAGACGCCAACGAAATTGGTGGCTTACAAAAGTCTGTTAATCAAGCTTAACTCTGTCAGGACAGTCTGAAAGTGTCTGCTAGAGCGACAAAGTTTGCTGATATGAAACTCGACTTGATACGTTTTCGCAGACCGCTAGCTGGATGTGATTTTTTCTGTCATTAGACTATTACACTTGTGCTAGAAATTATAAATTTACTTCATATTATGACTATTTTTTGCTTCGCAAGGAATGGATTAAGTTCATTCAGGAAAATGGGGACATCAAATTTATGACTAAAAATCTAACATAATCTAATTTATGACTAAAAAATCTAATCTAAAATCATGACTAAAATCTAACTAAAAATCTAAAAAATCTAACATTGAATAAAACATGTGGTTCGGAACCCACCTAAAGCAGTAGGTCCATTCATCTCTCATCATCATCCTTCCCATTACCCACGCACAGGCCCAAGAGCCCATGTGGGTATCACCCTCAAAAAAAAAGCAAAGTACCGTACATGGAACATTGAAATTCACGTAATGTTCTATAGAAATGTGTCTTCAAGAGGTATATCAAACAAAAGTAAAAACTGAAGAATAAGAAGTGAGATTTTTCAATTGATTATAACGTTCTATTTCAAATTCAAATTCATTTCCACAAAAACAGGTACAAAACCAATATAGTTTCTTACAAACAAGACGTAATAAAGTCTTAAAATACAACTATGTTGACAAACAAAAAATTCAATACAAGAACAAAACTTCTCAATTTCAAATACGGCAGCAAAATACATTAGAAGGTGGAATGCTACTGGCACAAGTCAACTATATACAATAATATATATACATTGTGCTGGTATTATTGTTGAATATCCCATTTTAAGTATCAATTGAATCAATAAACAGAATAATTTTTTTATTCTTGAGAGTTGAAATTTGTGAGTATAGTGAAAGTGGACATTGTGGATAGACATATAACCTACATCTTAAGCCTTCATCATCACTCATTCATCCTTTGCTTAAAATACTTGGAAACCAAGTCGCAATTGTAAAGAAAGAATGAAGAATAAAGATGGCTGCTTGAAGCAAGAGTGTAGGTAACTACGCATGCATGGATGCGCAGATCTGTAAACTCTAATATAAAATCATTTTATTCAGATTCTCTAAATCAGCTTTCATTATAAAAAATGCACAGCAAACCTCAAAGCTGGCAAAAATCTAATTGATACTTATCTGTAGAATTTTTTATAACATCAATCACTGTTTTATTTTATGAAATTGATACTTGAAATTCCTGTTTTGTTGATACTCAGTTATTGATTTATTAAATTAATTTGTCAGTGGTTCCGTGATGAGATGAGCAAGGAGGGGGAGGAGGAGCTGGAAGGAGTGGCGGCTCTTTTGAACATGGTGGACCCGTTGCATGACGCCCATTGCATTCTGTTGAAAGACATGGAGCTGAGGTTGGCCGCATGGGACTCGAATCCGGTGGTCACCGATATATTCGCCAAGATTGTACAGTATTTGCCTGTGAGTATCGCTAATTTCAATTTATTCATATAAATGTCATTAGTGATACATAAGTTAGCATTTACAATAATCATACTGATATTTCATTATTCATATCATATTATTCATAATAATGTCGTTGGTCATAAATAAGTTAGCATTGAAAATAGTCATACAGATATTTCATTATTCATATCATATTATTCATAATAATAATCAAGGATTCAATTTGTTTTATTATAGTCACATTATTAATAATTTTTGGCTTTTTCAAAAGTAAGTACTATAATAACTCGAATCTTGCCTATCCAAGATATAGCAATAAAATAAGATAGAAGAAAGAAATGAACTATAAAATGAAGAGAAATAATTCCAATTTATAGACAAAGAAAGGAATGATAATTATTGTTTATTATTGTAATATAATTAATATTATATAATTATGTAATATAATTATAATATTGTAATATTGTTTATTTAGAAAATTTAGTAGCATAAATTATACAATATTAGTTTTTTAGTACACTTATAAATAATAAGGTACTAGTATTTCTTTTATCGTAGGGCTACTTTATCACTGTTTTTTACAAATAAGAATCGCACTACCCTTTTCAATCATTTTTATTCATGCATAAATAAAAATAATTGAAAAGGGTACTGCGATTTTTATTCAAAGTAAGGTACCAGTTTATCTTATTTGATTGTCAGATGTTTTTACTTTGGAAATGTATTCGTCAGCTGATATCACTAAACAATGATGGTTCTAACAAATTATATTTGTTTTATTTCTGGGTTTATTAAGATTCCATTATTTCTATCCGTTTTGAGAGGTCCCATGAATCCAAAAAAGATTTTTTTTCACTTCCTTTCCAAAATTAAACATTCAATTTTTGTGTGATGTTTCACGTTACTCCTGGTCATTGACGTCATGACACGAACACGCACAGGCAATAAATGCACTGTGCGTATAAAATGTCTGGAAGGGTCTCATCTACTTCCAGGTAGGGTTGTGTGGTAGAGAGGACCAAGAGTCCTAACTCCGCCCTTAATAAAAACAGTCTATCTATCTATCTACTTTAATACTATCCTACCAGTATTAGTCTATACTACTTTAATACTAATCCTACTTCAATACTATTCCAGGTTAACTAATTAATCTACTTTTAAGGCCCGTATCGACAGTGCGAGGCTTGTGCCGCTAATGCCCCAAGGTATAGTCTGTTCAAGCAAAGAAGAGTCTTACTCCAGTCTCCAGCTCGATTAATATTGGTTCAAAAATTATTGATTTGGTCTTAAATTGAAGATCGAAATTTTTCCTATAATTGAGACCAGATCAATAATGTTTGAACCAATATTGACCGAGCTGGAGACTGGAGTAAGGCTCTTCTTTGCTTGAACAGGCTATACCTTGGGGCATTCGCGGCACATGCCTCGCACTGTCGATACTGGCCTTGAAAGTAGGTTAATTAGTTAACCTGGGATAGTATTAAAGTAAGATTAGAATTACTAGTCTGTCCAACCAGAGAAGTCATTCTGGCAAGATGGGAAAATTACTCTAGCTCGGTCAATATTGGTTTTAAAATCATTAATGTGGTCTCAAATTGTAGGAAAAACTCTTATCTAGCTCGGTCAATATCGGGTTTTAAATTATAAATTTGGTCTCAAATTGTAGATTAGAATGTTATCTACAATTTGAGACTAAATTCATAATTTTTGAAACGATATTGACTGAGCTGGAGTCATTTTTCCATTTGTCCAGAGTGTCTTCTTTGCTTGGACAGACTATACTACCAAGCCTTCCCACTAGTTCAAAGCGGTAATTTTGTCTTGTCGTGTCCTATCGGGTGTAACTTCACTTGAGAGTGATTCATTGATTTCAATCGTTTTTCCATGTGTGCAAATGAATATTTTTTTTCGTTTGTTACAGTTGTACAAGCAATATGTAGATGAACACCTGGAGGTTCTAGTGCAGTTGGACTCTCTTTTTAGAACGAACGCCAAGTTCGAACTCGTCTACCGGGAGTTCGAGTCCAAAGTCTGCTATCTGCCTCTCACCGTATTCGTGTTAAAACCTCTTCACAGACTGCTACACTATACGCAGCTTATTGAAAGTAAGTTATTATTTATACGATTCAATTTACTCTCAAGCACTGTGTGTAATAATCTTGAATGGGTGACTAGTATTTGGCCAAATACACATTGGCGGGGTGGAACCTACGGGTCTCTCCTTCATTAAAAGTTATAAGAATTTGGCTTTCGAAACAACCATCCTGGTTTTAAAATCGATAATTTTTTTCGTAAATGTGTTTTCAGAGCGAAAATTGTGTGAGTGAATATCTTGAAGAAACATAACCTTAATTTGGACATTTAAAGCTTAATTGGAATAGAATATATTTTGGGCGAATGCCTGTATTTTCGTTCCTTTTATAAGAATATTTTTTCACTCTCCAGATAAAACATTAAAAATATCATAAGAATAATGATAAAAGATACAAGAAGTTGAGACATTCGAAATCTAATGAATGTATGAAATGGAATTGAAAGGGCTTGTATCATTATAGAAAGTAATATAACATTTTTCTCATTTTTATTTCCAGGCTAGTCCTTTAGTATAGTAGGCATTATTACTTATTCTGATTCGATTTATTCAATTGTAATATTGTAATGTGTTCCCTATTGTTCTTCCAGGGTTAGTTCTTTTCTACGGCAGGCATCACTCTGAGTTTGAGAACTGTGTCAGCATTCAAGAGAAACTGGATGAAGCCACCGATCTCATGATAAATGTTCTTAGACAGTCGGTGAGTTAAATTTATAGAAGCTATTCGAATAAAGTTCACATGAATGTGTGTCTTTCAATAAGTGTTCAACTGTATTACTAATTTTAGTTGAAACGATTTTATTAATTCAATCATAACCACGACCAATCATGATATCTGGAAAAGTGATCGGTTTTTCATATTTCCAATCGAGAGAAAACAAATTTTCATTTTCAATGTTAGTAGGATACAGTTATAACAGCTATAGCTGTCGCCTTATAGTTTTTCAGTTCCTCTTTTATGTGATGCAATCTTCTAACTGCCTATGTGAAGTATCTATTGTCTCTTCTGATTCAAAAATCATCATCTAAGCAAAATTGCAACTCTTATTGACAACATCAGCTGTTGTACTGCACAAGGAGTAGAGAAAACAATTTTGTCGTCAGATATATTTGACAAATTATTGCTCATGTTGTGTACACTTCGTGTATGGTCACATAAATACATTTGCTCATGGATGGGCACTTCTGATCATTTATCACAATAAAATTGCAATAATTATTGACTAATATTTTGTGTATGTGTTCTTTTTAGGAAAATTTTGTCCAGCTTTCTGAGTTACAAAGATACATATGACTAAAAGCTGATATAAAAAAACATCATTTCTTCCTATTCAAAAGACATCATCTAGACATACCTGAATTACTGGAAGCCAACTTAAATTGCATTAATTATTGACTAATCTTTTGTATGTATGTTCTCTTTAGGAAAATTTTGTCCAGCTTTGTGAGCTACAAAGAGATATGACTGGCTTCGAGGGTCTGGCTTCTACTCAGAGGCAATTCATTAGACAAGGATGCCTGTCGAAATTCTCTCAACGCAAAGGCTACCAGCAGAGAATGTTCTTCCTTGTAAGTGCAAAACTATCATGAATTTTTTCAAATTATTGAATAAAGATTATTTGCCATAGGTAAAATTAAAATGCTGAATCAATCATCATCTCTCATCATCACCCTTCCCATTACCCACGAACAGGCCCAAGAGCCCATGTGGGCATCACCCTCAAAGAAGAAAAATAAATAAAAGTTTAATCTGTGACTGTTGTTTAATCGAAATTTGAATTATTGTATTTAAAACAAATTTGATGTAATGCTTTGCTTCTGATTATTATTGTTTATTCTGCTGTCAAGTATTCATCTAAATAGAGGTCAATAATCTGAAAAATGATCGAACTTACGCATGCGCATTCCTTGCAACTTGGACTGTGATCTGTTGTAAACAGCCTCCACTATCTATCAGTTCCACCTTCAGTCCGATCGTTGAACTGTAGCATCGTGCGACAGTTCTCAGTTCAAAGATGTCCTACTCGTTTCACCAAAAACTTACAGTTTTTTGACTGTCGCAGTCAGAACTGATTTATCTTGTCATTCAATATGGATAACTACCACAATATCACCTTCGCAACCACTCATTAATATAGGAATGATTCATAATTAATTTGTTTTTTAGATGTCCGATGTTCTGTTGTACACAAGCCGGTGTGGTCACATGTTTGTGGTCCATGGACAGTTGCCTTTGAGGGCACTCATGGTACAGGAACGAGCAGACACACCGATGACTAATTCTTTTGTCATCTATGGAGGCACCAGGTTAGTACCGCTAATAATCAACTAAGTAATCATTTCCATTAGAGCTCAAACACACGAGGTAGATTCTAAGTTTAATTCAATTCAATTTATTTCAATTTAAACACACATAAAGACACAATCAATAATAGAATACAAAAATTAGTAAAACACAATAACAGAATAATACATTATTAACAAATTCAACAGTTACTGTGGTGGGGTGTGCTTAAAAAGATGGAGGGGAAATACCTAGCCAACTATGGTTTCCCATGTAATAGGCAGGTAGACCCAATTTGTTTAATATTGTAATTGACCTGATTGTGAAGATAAGATTAACTTAGATTAGATGAGATCTCTCTATTTATTCAGATACCAACAAAATGTTCATGCTAAGTTTCTATACCCTATTCACGATCACTTCAGAAGAAGAAATAAACAAACTTTTCACGTGTTTATGCGTGTAAACGACCTTAATGCGAAACGGTCGGCCGCTATTCTATAAATTTCACGTATTGAAAACTTAATAATTGTTTGTTTGTCAATGGCTCAACAGCTCAAGAAGGGCTTACCAACTGGTTGCCAGTTTCATATTCACTCCACTATACAGTCCGTCCAAGCAAAAAAAAACCCAGCAAGACGGGAAAACTACTCTGCCGGCCCAAAAGCCATAAATTCTCAAACAGAACTCACAGTCCTCAAACCAACACCGACCGAGCCGAAGCGAAGCCACCGCGCCAAAATGCCCTCCCCGCCTGGACAGACCATATAGCAAGTAAATAATCATCAATCAGGATAGAGGTAACGTGTGGTTAGCACATTGATCCTCTCAACCATAAGCGAGTCTTCACAACCAAGTGAAGGCGCAGAACACCTCTGAATAACATCCAGTTAGTCAGTAAGAGTGTAATGTAACAATTACTTTTCCTCCAGAGACGGGAAACGACTGACTGTCAAACGATTAATAACTTAATAAGCAATCAACAGAAACTAATGCACTTGAACGAGAAAATTACATAAATATTTTTGAAAAATATGTTATTTATAATCCTACTCAATGTGTTTTAGATTATCTTAATGAAACGGCGATATTGGATGTTTATTTAGGCAAAAGTATGTTCATTCTTGACGTAAGCAGTGAAGCAGATTGGCTGATAGAATGGCAAAATACCAGCGAGAATCATAAAACGAGTATAAATTGAAACGGCCGTACAAAAAACCACTTATTCTTTTTTATCTATATTTATCAGTATATCAATTATTAATATACGAGTATAGTTTTATAGTTTGTTGTTCCAATTTTGGCAAAGTAGCCTAGTTTCAATAGAACAGGTTAGCCTTCCTGTATCAATTTAGGACTCACAACTGCATATTACCATTGACTATCTACTCTATTACTCTAATGCCACGTTTACACCGGAATGTTAATAACATTTTTATTAACGTTTTTGAATAACATATTATTATGGATACTTATATATTATATAACTTATCATATAAAAGTTATTAACAAATTTTATTAGCATTCCGGTGTAAACGTGGCATTAGAGTACTAGAGTTATCTTTGATATTACTAATACATATCAGAAATCTGCCGTGTACAAATCTGCTCGTACAAGAGAGCATACAATATTTTCGCGACAATCTACCAAACTTCTTCATTAGTAGTTATTATGCGGCAACAGTAGCAGGCATTCAAACTCCAATCTATTTTTCCAGTTATAGATTACTACTATTCACCTAGATTCATTTATTGTTCAATAATACTGTATTGCAATGTTTACAAATATTGGCTTTTCATATTTTGATGTGTTTTATTGTTTTGTTTGTAGGGTATTAACAGTGGCAGCTAGCAGTGCTGAAGAAAAGCAGAAATGGTTGGAAGAACTGGCTCAGGCCATTGCCGATTGTAAACAGAGCGACGCCAATGATTCGGGCAAAAACAGCTATCTCAGTCTCAAGTCATGCAGTGAGTATTTTTACTTTTACTATTTTAAGTATTTTTACTATTACTATTTTTTATTTTTTATTCCTATTTTTTACTTTTACTATTGTGAGTATTTTTACTATTTGAACAATCATTAAATCATAAGTATGTTTGTTCATTCTGCATGGAAGAATTATTAGTTCTCTGTTAAAAATAATAATTACTCCACCCTTTTTGAATACTAATTTAAAATGATAATCTCTGTTTAAAATAATAATCACTTTATTATTTTTACATTAACATTGATGAAGAAGCCCTAAGAAAAAGGATTTATTGAAGAATTATAAGATATTTCAGTACACCAACTGCTTGATAATATATATATAATATTTACAATAATTGGAGATTCGAATCAATTTGTTCATTCTTCCAATCATAAATTTTCTCATTCAGTTGCATATACATCGATTCATTGACTTCTCAGTCTTTAGTCATGCATGGTGTATTTTTTAGTTTAAACGATCATTGTCAAATTTTTGTTCTTTATTTCGAATACTAATTTTGTTATTCAATTGCATATTCATGTTTTCATTCATCCATTCATTGCCTTGAATTTAGTTTTCATGGTGTCAAATGATGTAGTGAGGGTTGCTTAGTTTATTAATTTATCATCCACATTATTTTGTTTTTTGTAGAAGTGGTCTGATGAACGAATAATTCATAACTTATAAAATTGAGCTGAATACCAAATCAATATAAATTTTCTTCCTCTGTTCAATAGAGCTCTTGTTGCTCTATTAGTTACAGGCAGTTTGATACTAAAAAAAGGTTTCCATTATTACAAAAATCGCACAGGCACATGTACTTAAGATACAATAGAAACACGGAGTTGTATAGAGCAAGGCACACTGCTCTGCTAATTTTTTATTTGCGTTGCTCCATACAATTTCCGTGTTTCTGTTTCATTTTGTGTCCGACATGTGCCTGTGTTTTGTAGTGATAGAAATAATCTTCACTTGGTAAAAAACTGTCTATACTGTATTTTTTGTAGAAATGGAAACCTCCTCTACATTTGTTTACTCAGTCACCAGTTTAGGTTTGATCTGCACAAATTTCAATATTTGATTCATTCGATTCGATCTGGCCGGGTTTCCTGAAGCAACAAGAGCCAATCACGGCTCTTGTTGCTTCAGCTCTAGGATAAGATAAGACATGTTATTGGCTTTTGCGACCAACCGTCGAGTCGTGTCGTGTATTGTAAATTGTAAATAATCAGTAACCAGTTTTATAAATTTTTTTATTTATTCTTTATATAAATAAAATAAATAAATATTTTATTTCCACCATAAATAACATGTACAGTATAACAATAACTTATAAGCATAGGAAATTAAATGACCACTTTAACAAATTGTGTGGTCATTGTTAGTAAAATTTTAATTATATGAATTGTTTAAAAAATCTTCAGACAAAATGATGGTCTTCTTATTTACGTTTTATCAATTTTTGTGTTGAGTTATTTTTTTACAAATAATTAGAATTTCAAAAATTTCTTTGGAAAAATTATGGATTTTCTGTGCTGAGTTATTCTTTTTACGAATAATTTCAATTTAAAATAGGTTCTTATGAAGTTCAATCAATTTTTTTCTTTAGTTCTGAATAGATTTTTTGGGACAAAATTATGCACTTTCATGCATTTTAATGAGTTTCTGTTTTTATTTATTCTTTCAATTTTAATTTGAAACAGGTTCTTCGGATGAAGTGATGGACAAATGCGGGCAGAGCATTGAGGAAGGAAATAGCAAGGTGTCGGCGCAACGCAGCAACACAACGGTGCATGTGTGCTGGCATAGGAACACAAGCATTGGCATAGAGGATCAGCTGAGGGCGGTTGAGGTCAGTTTACAAATTATATCAAATCAGTACAATCTGACAGAGGATGAACCTTCAAAATAAATAAATAAAAGCATCTACACGTCGGGTTTCTGATATGCAGTGGCATTGTCAAACTATAGAAAAATGTAGAGCTTAGAACTCGGCCATGGCAGGGATGATACAGAGTCCAAAATTGATACAGGAAGGAAGCTCGTTTGAAGACATTTGCAACGCTCATGGATTGCCGTCTCCATGGAAATAAGCTGATTCTATTTCTCAATGATTGAATATTTTGAGAGCATTTAAACTTGTTTCAAAGTTGAATTAATAGAAAATTATAATGAAACACGAAGTTTCCAGAAAGCCAATAGTTATTTTTCACCAGTTCTCAGCATTGACAAATTTTCTTAGGCGGGTATTACACGATAATACTTCTATGACGTATTTCTATTATGAATCATCTGTGATGATGAAATATTACCGTGTAATGAAGCAAATATTATAAATGATCATATTCTAAGTCATATGTTCTCCTATAGAGAACATATTATAATATCTTTGATAATAGATGTATGACATAGAACTATTATCATGTAATAGCAGCCTTAAGGCGGTATTACACAATAATAGTTCTATGACGTATTTCTATTATCAAACATCTGTGATGATGAAATATTACCGTGTAATGAACCAAATATTATAAATGATCATATTCTATGTCATATGTTCTCCTATAGAGAACATAATTATTATAATATCTTTGATAATACGAGATGTATGACATAGAACTATAATTATTGTGTAATAGCGGCCTTAGTTGAATTATTCCCTAGTGATGAAGTTGAACAATGAACTTACACTCCAATTTTGTAACCTAAAATTAAAAATTCATCAATATTCTTCACTTTACTATATTATTCCCTATTATTATTACTTTCACAAGTAGCTACTTCTTGGAAGCAAAATTTCTCGCCAATTTCTAAAAATCATTAATATTCTTCAATCTACAATATTCTCTTCCATTCTTTACTTTTACAAGAAGTTACTTTCTTCAAGTATACTTTTTACATCAATTTCTAATTGAAAAACTCAATTTTCAGAACCAGCTCAGTGGCTATCTACTGCGAAAGTTCAAGAACAGCAATGGATGGCAAAAGCTGTGGGTGGTCTTCACAAATTTCTGTCTCTTTTTCTACAAGACGTATCAGGTAAGTCGGTCTCACTTCCATATTCTTAGTATTTTTTATTAGGCGTCGGTATTGACAGCATGTTTATTGGTTGTAGTGAAGTTTGAAGTGGTTAGAAACTAGATTATTTTTCAGTTTGTTTTTCTAACTTTATTTAACAGTATGAACCCCGGTGAGAGGATACCATTTTAATTATTAACTTATAACTTTTATTATATCTAGATCTCATTATATAATATCTTAATATTATATCTAGATATCCCTTGTACGCTGAAGATGTGGCTCAGTGGCACGAAACGCGTTCGTCAAGCAATTAAATCTTGAGTACTGTTGTTGAAGTGAAACTTATTAATTTATTTATCAAGTTGAGTTGAATATCGTCAACAAATCATGTAGGATGTAGACAGAGGAAGAAATATAATTTATTTTCCAATGATACCGAATAAATTTTATTGAAACTTTCAGAATGCAAGTCGTGTTTGTATTTACTTAGCATATAATACTATAATCTGTCCAAAGCAAAGAAGATCCTCTGGCAAGATGGGAAAATGACTCCAGCTTGGTCAATATCGGTTCAAAAATGATTAATGAGGTCTAAATAGTAAATCGAATTGTTTCCAGTAATTTGAGATAAAATTGATAATTTTTGAACCAGAATTGACCGAGCTTGAGTCATTTTCCCATCTTGCCAGAAGGTCCTTTTTGCTTGGACAGACTATATTAAAAGGATGATAAATTACGAATTTCAACCACAGGGCCTGAAAATCAGTCATAAATATAGTCTGTTCAAGCAAAGACGACATTCTGGCGAGATGGGAAAATGACTCCAGCTCGGTCAATATTGGTTCAAAAAAATGTTAATTTGGTCTCAATTTGTAGGAAACATTCTGATCTACAATTTGAGACCAAATTTATAATTTTTGAACCAATATTGAACGAGCTGGAATCATTTTTCCATCTTGCCAGAATGTCTTCTTTGCTTGGACAGAATATAGCTACTTCTTGAGCCGTCACAGCTCCAAACTTTTAACTATACTTATTCATATAAATTATCATTTATCTATAATTATAATCTTCAAAGCTATAGTGCAGCTAAAGCTGCACAGCTCGAGCAGTCGCTCAGGAATGCTACCTTTACATTTATTTAGTTTACATGTATTTCAGTTGAAGAAACTGCAACATACAATTGCAAACGATTATCATATCGAATGCGGCAGGCTTGAATTCATACATCCAAATATTTTGGGGAGAGATGAAATATTCATGTAATCACACCGCTCTATTGTTATGTGCTACCGTTGAGTGGTGCTGCAACATACAACTTTTAATTGGTTCTAGCATAAATTGGTTGAGGAACAGCTTCTGTTGCACTCACCTTCGTATTCAATTGATTGAATAAGTGATTATAATTATAATTTAACTTTTGTTCGAGATTATCTGCATTTTTCGCATGAGATATTATTGGAAGTTCGAGCATGATCTAGTGGATTTTGTTGGTTATGAGAGGTTTTTATATAATCGGAATGAATATATAAAACATTGATATCAATATTAGGGAAGTTGAATTGATCTTATCTCATATTTTAAAAATAGGTTTATATACTTTCATTTCTTTTATTTCTCGAAACCTTGTTTTAAGAAAGGTAAATCAATAATGATAATTCATGATGGGATGAATATAACAATCAGTGATGTCAATAATAGAGAAATTGAAAGTTTCAAAGCTCTGCTTTGAAAAAATAGGTTTAAATACTTGCGTTTCTCCCATTTCTCTTGAATAAATTGAGTATTTCGTTTAATCACTTCTAGATTGAAGTATATACACATACAGTGTAGATACAGTATATCAACGGAAACAATAGAAACTTCTTTCATTAGATTTTTTAAATTCGAGAAAATTAGTAAAAGCTTCAGAATTGATCTAAATTGTCAAAAGCCAATTAGGCTTAGTATTAAAGTACCGGCAATGAAGTTATCGAAAAATCGGAATCAAATGCATCAAGCTGTCAACTTTTGATTGTGTGCAATTGGAGAATCAATTTATGTAGTCGATTAAAATTGTTTTTGGAAGCAAATAGTAATCTATTTATTTGATGGAAAAAATAAAATGTTTGAAAGCAATAAGTTATAATTGCATTCAAAGCAAAAACTCCCAATTTATCGTTCATCGATAACAGTTTTCCTCATAATAAATAATGAATGATTGCATTATAGGAAAAAAACTAAAAAATAATTCCTTCATCGAAAAAAGGTTTCCTCTTCTATTCATTCGATCCCTATCCGTATGATCATTTCTCATCAGGAAACTAAATGAAATTTTAATATGAAACTGTTATAAAAATTGTTTCATCGAATCCGAGGATCTTTTGTAGCAAAAAATGAAAAATTTTAGGAGCATGACACTGGTTTTTGTGGTATTAATTATGTTATTCTGAAGCATGATGAAAAAGGTTCAATTGGGATAAATGCACGGCCTACTGTGGTTGTCAGTGGATATGATTTTTGAATTTTGGGCTCTGAAATTAGATTATTTTATATATATTCCTTGTTTCTGAACTTGATATTTTTGACCCCATATTTGAAAGATTTGATGTTCATCTCATTTGATTATTTGGTTTTATCAGTCAAATATTTTTTACCTCCCATATTTAAAAAATTTGAAGTTTTCTCATTTGATTATTAAATTTATTGTTTTCACTTGTGAGATTGGTCTTTAAAGAACCATTGGTCACATAACTCTATTCACAGTACAATGTTATAGAATTTAAAATTAAAATTATTTAAAATGAGATATTCTATTGAATAATTGAAATTAAAATATTTTTTTCAAGGCGGAGTTAGGACTGGAATGACTTATTCATCTTGAATGTCAACCTTAATTGAACGAATGCTTGTAATTCTTTCAACTTGAATTTTTTAAACTAATCGCTATCATCCAATTTATTTGGATGAAAATTCAACATTTGAATTCAACAATTGAAAATTCAACATTAAAAGATGTATCAGGCATTGTAAAACCGTCTAAAAAATTTATTTTGAGAAAAAACAGGAAATGTAATTTCATTGAGTTGGAATCTCATTTTCTTATGAACAATCATAGCACGCAAAATAGGAAAATGTTTGTGTTGCTTTGTTTTCTTTCAACTTTGTAATTTTTCAATTAATAACAATAATGAATCATTGAAAAATTCAATCTTATCAGTGTAATTAGATGAATACTTTATATTATTCTAACAATAATCCAAGTAGCCTACATTTATTAAATCTATGAAAGCATTCAAGCAAAATTTGTTTGCTTAAACCAACTTAGAAAGTATGTTTTTTTTATATTGAACGTCCAACTTTCCGTTAGAACATTAAATAATTGTGTTCAGATTCAAGGAATGTGTAGTTTTTGGTAGCATGTAGTCGAGAAATATTTTCTGTTGAACACTTGGTTACAGTCTTTCATTCAATAAATTCATACACTTCCATTCACAAATTCATTCACTATGTTTTTCTTGTGTGATTATGTCATTATGTTACTCTTCATTTCATTCTCTTTTATTATTATTTTCTTCATTTACACTCTTCCAATATTTTTCCATCTTTCAAAACTTTTTTACTTACTGAATAATCTTATACGAAGAAAAATCAACGTTTTGAAAATTATTTTATCTAATTTTGTTTTCAATTTAATCAATGTTTTACACTTTCACAGTAATCGTTCGACATTTAAAAAATTATGTTGTCGTTTTCATCACTTCCATGTTAGTATTATCTTCTTGATAGTATTATCTTCATTATCTTCTTATCTTCATTGATAATATTATCTTCATCCTCTCATTTTTATATTATTCTACAGTATTATTTTGTAGGTCTTTTTAGTATTCTACACCTACGGTATTTTTACAGATTTTTTCGTAGGTTGAAAATGGATAGAATAAGTCTTGCTACGATTTTACCTCACTAACTTACTTAAATTTGAAGATAAAAATAGGCTTTTCCATTGGAGTCAACAATTAATTAGTAACTAGTAATTAGTAAGTCAACAACTTATAGGAGTAATGAAGGAAAATTACATTTTAATTAGGATTCCAAAATTGAATCTTTCTTCGTGATCATGATGTTGAGTCACAACCACTTTGTACTGCTCTCGGATGGGTGACCAAGGCGAGTGGAACCAAGGATACAGTAATAGAAAAGCCTCATTCTATACTCTATTAGTAAACCCACGATTACTAAGTACTGACTAAATTTGTTTGTTTGTCAATGGCTCAACAGCCCATGAAGGGCTTGACTACCAGCTGGTTGCCAGTTTAGATTCACTCCGCTTTACAGCAGAGGTGAAAAATCATCAACCAGGATAGAGGTAATGTGTGGTTAGCACGTTGATCCTCTCAACCATAAGCTAGCTTCCGTAACCAAGAGTACTGACTATAGCAAGTTTTAAATGACAGGGATTAAATAAGCTAACGGCTGTATAAATTTGTGCTGTATCTGAATAAAATAGCGGAGTTTAGATACATAAATGTCCTTTCTCACAGAGGTATATTCAAAGATTCAGATTCTATCACTTTATTAATGAAGATTATGTAATGCAATATAAGACATGTACAGTAAAATACAATAAGACATGGATTAGAAGAGATATGTAAATCAGAAGAGTGAAATGTAGGGCAAATTTTTCGTTTTTGATTAATATTTTTAAAGATCAAATCAGTACAGGGGTAAAAGATGACTCCTGGTTTAGAAGACGAAGATGATAATTTAGAAGTGAATCAGAGGAATCAAAGCTAGGACAAATTTTGAGTCTTCAATTAATATTTTTCATATTTTACAAGTGAAAAGGAGGAATTGAATATAGGTCAAATTTCTATTTTTGTCAAAAATTTTCATGTTTCTATAGTTGGAAGGTAGGAGGAATCAAAGATAGAATTTGTTGCATATTTTAAAAATTAAATCAGTGCAGGTTTAAAAGATGACTCCTGGATCAGCAAAAATTTGAATCAGGTTACAATTACGGCAATTTTTATAGTTTTTGACAAATATTTTTCAAAGATTGAAACAGTGCAGCGTTGAAAGATGACTCCTGTATTTGAAGAAAAATGAATCGGAGGAGTCAATTTTTTAGTTTTTGATAAATATTTTTTAAGATTGAACCAGTATACAGGGTTTGTCGTGGGTTAGAATGTGTTGTTACTACCAGTTACAGATGGATACTCCTCTAACTGGAGTTGAGACGGAGTCTCCACAATCAGCAGGACCAATCGGAAAGCAGACACCTATTCAACAATTTTTTACAAAATACGTTAAAAGTGTAAGTCTCTCTCTTGCTTTCTCTCATCTTTTCTACTACACTGTATCACACTATCCTTGTTTCTTGAGTCGCATCGTATCGTTCATATATCTATGTTCAATTTCTTGTAAATAAGTGTATCGCTTGGTGTTCTATGTCTATCTGTTTCATCTTTATTTTTCATCATGTAAACTTGAATATGAATCTATTTTCATTTTAATAATTTTGTAATTATATAGTAATGTTTATCTTCAAATGCAATACGTTTTCCAAGACTTGGCGTGTTTTAAAGATCAATCAATCTATTTTTCCCAATGAGTTTATCTCGTGTATAGCTCATAGAATTTGTGAGATTTTTATTTATTTTCAATCGTGAATACTTTTCAACTTTAGTACAGTAAGTAAAGTAAGTTATAACCTGTCGGCCCTGCTTATTTTCTTACTGTAATGCATAATCTCCGTCTATTTTTATCATTTTCTTACTATTTTATAAACTTTCAAACATTTTCCTACCGTATTTCGAATGTTAGGCTCCTTGTATTTCTCACTCTCTTTAGTTTTATTCAATTCCTTGTTATTATCAGAATACTCGGTCCTATCTCTTTTTTCAGACTTCTAGTAAGTAAACATTTTTTTACAAACAAGATTAAATTTGATGTTTCTAGTGCTCTTAATTCAAAATATTCAATCCAACAATTAAAATTTCATTTAAAATTGTATATTGTATTTATTGGCAAATAAACTCATCATCATCATCGTCATTAACAACCGTGAAATTTAATAAGTATGAAATCACTTTTTTATAGTCGATATTAATCTTGATAAATTTCCTCTAATATAGGTGCGCGAGGTTAATAGTATTTGAAATCTTACAATATAAATTTCTCAAATAATAATAATAATAAAAGAGTTATCTTTTGTAGGAATAATGCATAAAACATAAAGATCCGTGCCGTTTATACGTCAGTGTTTGTTTCTGATAGTGTTATCTTTTATATTTTGTGAAGTTCAATATTAATTTCTTGCAAGTATTAGGCTTCTCGTATTGTATAAATGATTCATGTAAATTTAGATTTTCCCTATTATTTATCACAAAGCTTATAGATGAATATGGTAGTGGATGAGATCAAAGCTATGTTCATATTTTTATAATAATTCATGTAGCCACACTGGGAGCTAATTTGATAACAAATGGTATGGATTTCATTAATTTGCCAGGGATTGATAATTAAAATAATAATTGATGATGAATTTTATTAAGGGGTAAAGGAATAGTTTCTCTCAAATAAAATTTTGTGTACGTGTTGAGGTAGAGGGTGCAGGCTCAATTTTTTATCGATGGTATTTTTAATTACGGTATAAGGACGTACTACACAACTCTCAAAGATGGATTATTTGCAATTATACCACAAAATAATGAGATAATGAAGCGTTAGATAGCAGCTCATCACAATAATTGGCAAATTCCCTGTCAGTAACTATCGTGTTCTTTCTTTTTATTTCAATGACTCTGCGACAGAATTCTGAATTCTGCGACAATATATGATATCTATTTATTTATTCATCAATTTATTCACTGTTCTTCTTATTTGATTCCACACATTCCAACATGCAAATTTTACATTCTTTTTTCATCTCTTTCTTCAACTCTCGATCGAGTTTCAAGTTATAATCTTCTATTATCATTGGACGATCATAAAATCATTGTTACAATAAATTTTATTGTTTTGATCTAATATCATCAAATTCATTATTGTGATCATTCTTCATACATAATTCTCTATGGCCTATTATTTTCATCATCATAATTTCCCATTCAACATAAAGATCTCCACATCTTTATAGTAATCATTTGAACGATTCATCATCATCAATCCAAATTTCTTGAGATCTAACAAAATCTATTAACAATGCATGCTGGGTACTTTTGTTCTGTTATGTATTATGCTTGCTTCTAGTTGAGCTTATTTTTTGCTACAGTATTCAATATGGTTATGGAATTTTATTTGGCAGATATTTTAGATTAATTTTGCTTGGCAATTTTTAGAAATGCTTTAGATTCAAATGGTACAACATAGATGGTAACGAGCTTTGAGGTAAAGCTTTGCATGATAGAAATAAGTGTGGTTGGTGTTTGTTTGAATTTTTATTTGTAATAAATTCGGTTCTAAAACATTTCTAAATTTGGTTTAAAATATTGTAATGTTTTTAGACTTTAGAAATATGATTAAGTTTTACCTTGAGTCGGAGTTGAATCGATTTAAATGTATAGTCTGTCCAAGCAAAGAAGACATTCTGGCAAGATGGGAAAATGACTCCAGCTCGGTCAATATTGGTTGAAAAATTATAAATTTGGTCTCAAATTAAGTAAACTTTCTGATCTACAATTTGAAACTGAATTAATAATTGTTGAGCCAATATTGACCGTGCTTGAGTCATTTTCCTATCATGCCAGAGGGTCTTCTTTGCTTGGACAGACTACACCTACCTGTTGATGTCATGTATTTCTTGTAAATATTGATGGCTGATGAAATTATTGATTCTTGATTGAAGTCACGCATACTATTCCATGAATACTGCAAGTCATTTTGAAAAATCTAAAATGCTTATAATTTTTATAGTATCTAATGTGAAATCAACAGTATCTAAACCCATATCAAATCTCTTATTAAATTATTGAAAACATTCATTGGCAATCATCTTGAGAATAGAAGAATCCAGAATTTCTTAGACTAAAGCTTCAGCTGAGCTGATCTCGTCTCATATCTAGATTCCAGCTCTATTCTGAGATTCAAACGTCTAGATTTAGAGTAAAGTCTAGTGAAGTTATATAGTCTCTGTGAGTGTAATGCCCGATTTTTCCAAGCACACTCAAACTTGAGGGACACTCAAATATTTGAGGGACCCTTAAATTTTGACGATTCATCAATCAACAGCTGACATTTCCTATACTTTTAACATAGGAGAGTTGAGGTAAATTTTTACGAATGCTCAGATAACCAGCTGACATCTTCTTTAAAAAAAAATTATAAAAGTATGGTCCATTCTACACGGGCGTAGGAAATGCGGCGTTAACGTCCTCGTCAACGCGTGCTCGACAGAACACATTGTGTTGAATGGGCTTGTCTACACGGGAGTGATAAACGCGCGCCCATTCAACACAATGGTTCCTGTCGAGCACGTGTTTTCGACGCGACGTAAACGCCGCGTTTCCTACGCCCGTGTAGAATGGGCCTAAGGCCGTTATTACACGATAATATTTATATGATCATGTTGATCATATGGAAAAAGATGAAAATATGAATTCGTGTTTTCATCTCTTTCCATATGATCAACTATGATCATAGAACTATTATCGTGTAATACCGGCCTTATACGGCTATTTTGTTTACATCTAGCCTACTCTTTGGTACGTTGTGAGGTTAGGCATTTTCCAAATTAGCAAACATTGAAGTATCTTCATTTATTTATTGTTCAAGGGAGAATCGAAATAAACCGGAATATATCGAAATACGAGATGCCACAATTTATTTTGTCGTCATTCCTTTAAAAAAATACAAAATTTCATGCAAACACTCGAAGAAGGCTACTGCTGGATTTTAGGTTATCGCTTCGAACTAATGATAATACTGTTAAAAGTATAGGATATGTCAGCTGTTAATTGACGATTCGTCAAAATTTAAGGGTCCCTCAAATATTTAATAAGTTTTGTAACTCTGGCACTTGAAAAAGTTGGCATTTTCGTAGCGGCTGAATTAACAGTCGCTCTAAAGTCTAATGAATTGATAAATGAATAAAATGAATATAATTGTTGTTCAGATTATATGAGAGACCTTTGTCTGTCTCAGATTATACAGAATAGTTGGGATTAGCTTGTAGAGATGGTGATCACTGCTTTATCCTCGACAGTGAACTGCTCTGCTTGATTAAATAATTTATTTTATTAAGAAAAGCTTTTAATGCACAAAAATTATATCTGAATCGATTGGGAAGATTTTTAAAAATGCAGGAAAGATGTTCATAATTTTTGAATTTACAAAAAATTATTTTGGACCAGTTTCTTAAGGCTTTGGTACTTTGAAATGAGAAGACGTTTGATCACATATAGTCTGTCCAAGCAAAGAAGACTCTCTGGCAAGATGAGAAAATGACTCCAGCTCGGTCAATATTGGTTCAAAAAATATTGATTTGGTCTCAAATTGTAGATCAGAATGTTTCCTACGATTGAGACCAAATCAAAAATCTTTGAACCAATATTGAGCGAGCTGGAGTCATTTTCTCATCTTGCAAGAGGGTCTTCTTCGCTTGGACAGACTGTACCTAGACATTATTAAAACTTTATACCTCCGTTTTAAACAGCACGATTTTTGGACGTTCGGTTTGTTTGTTTTCTTTATGGATTTTAATAGATTGAATGAAGCTTGGCAAAGATATGATATGCGCTGAGACACATTATGTGTTTGCTAAGTTCTGTTCAATCCCGTGAAATTTATAAAGAAAGCAGAAGTCACTTCTTTAGGTCACTCTTCTACAAATCTCCATATAAAAGGAGTTCGTTTTTATTGAAATAGGTTCATAGTGGCATTGTGGAGAGTCCTGAGCGCCAGTAACTTTCAATTCAGTAACTACATTCCCAGTCTTCCAGCCGCAATTATTTCTTGTTAACTTGTAATAATTTGTACTTTTGTTTGTTTCTAGGACGATTCGCCATTGGCCAGTCTGCCGCTGCTTGGCTACTCCATTTCAACTCCGAATGAGAAGGATGGCATCCACAAAGACTACGTTTTCAAGCTGCAGTTCAAAAACCATGTCTACTTTTTCCGCGCTGAAAGCGAGTATACGTTTAATAGGTGAGCCTTCCTGATTTTTCAACATATAACAGAATTTAGTTGTTCAATTACTTTCAATTCTATCATAGCTCCCTTTAATAGAAGACCCAAGCCTAATAAAATGGCAACATTATAGGTACAATCTATCCATATGATAGCATTGAGCACAGTTAGAAATCATATCTTCATCAAATATGATCATGAAACTCTTGTTTTAGAATTCCTTCTGTGTTTTCTGAACTGGTTTATGATTGAAATACACAGAAACGATTGAAAATATAAAATCATGCCTAAAAATAGTTAGGATTTGTAGCACGTGACAAGGAACGCATCTGTCTGAGCAAAGAAGAAATTCTGGCAGGATGAAAAAAAGGTTAATAGTGGTTCAAAAATTATAAACTTGGTCTTAAATTTTAGAGCAGAATGTTTTCTATAATTTTGAGTAAATTTATAATTTCTTAACAAATATTGACTGATCTGGAGTCATTTTCTCATCTTGCCAGAGGGTCTTCTTTGCTTGGACAGACTGAAGTTTCCATAGTTTTCCTCCTCTCTTTTCTTTTCAGCACACCCAACAATAATGTTTGTGTTTTTCCAATGCGTCATTGTGCGTTTATTGTACATTGTATTATATACTTATTTTTTCTGAGGGCTACTGTATTTATCAAACTTTCGATTAATGAAGATCAAAGTACCCTTTTTCAAATATTTTTATTTTGCAGAATAAGACCAAAATATTTGAAAAAGGGTACTTTTATCTTCAATTATTTGAAAGTTTGATTGTTTTGTATTTATTTTAGTCTTTTGTGTATTTTAATAAATTGAATTAAATAATAATTTGTATATCGTTCTTGATTCATTTTGCTGTTTTTTTGCTAATTCCCACATTTTAATTTTAATGCTTTTTTGAGGAATAAATGAAAAAAAATAAAATTGATTAATTTGAATTTGGCGCCTTTTGCAGATGGATGGAGGTGATAAGCAGTGCTACCCAGCATTCGGGTCGTGTTCGGTTCTTCGGCAATCATCGGCAGTTCGGATCCGAATTGGAGGAGGAGGAGGAGAGCGAAGCGTGACGATTGCCCCTCTACCTCACTCCCACCCGAGAGGAGGAGGGAGAGCAGGAGGAGGCGATCGTTTTCACTCCTCAGCTTAGCCGGGGAAAGTCTTTGCGCCGATTTGGTGAGTAAAATTTTTTATTCATTAATTGAACGTTCACGAGAATGATGATGTTATGATCTGGTTCCAAAAACAATGGATCAGTTATTGGCAAATAGCCAAAAGTCAGGCTGTTACCAACCATATAATACAGAGTGACACACGGAGGTCGGATGTTTTTCAATGAAATAATACTCGGCCATTTTTAAAATCATTGCATATTTTTAGTGCATTTCATTCGAAAAAATGCACTATTGGTCTTGCCCTGACAATCGAAAATTTATGATGTGATATATTTTTTACACGTTTCCGAGCCCCTAGAACACGAATCTGATGTCCGTTCAAATTCATATATCTATATATATATCTATTTATTTATTTATTTATTTATTTATATTATATATTTATATATTTATATATTGTACAGATTCTTGTTAACACGATAACTCCAGAAGGGCTTGTCGGAGAGCGACCAAATGTTGCACAAAAATCATTAGTGTTAATATCTCGGTCAAGCTCGTTAACCAGCCAAATTGGTCCAAGGGAAGGGGGTGAAATTGGGGGATGAAAATTTTAAAAAATCACTACAAATCGACCAATAACTTGATCGTTCTGAAAATTGGTGTGTATAATACCCTTATTATGCCCTACAATTTGAGCCATCAACGGAAAAAATCCAATAAAAAATGGCGGAGAAAATGGCAAATAATATGCCGAAAATTGTGTTTTTCGAAAACGGCACCTTTGAATTCATACCCTGAATAGCTCATTATAAGTCATATGATTTGAGCCATCATAGAATTGCATTTGAAATGCACTCTTTCCGACCGCCAGCTGCCGGAGCGAAGTTTTTTCACACGAAATCAATTAAATGCCATTTGAGTTGACAAAGCTGCAATTTTGGTAATGTGTGAAAAATAATGTTCAAATAATTTCGAATGAAGGACTCAACTCTCCACTCAAAATCATCCATCAAACGGACAAACATTTCTGCAGTAACAACAGCAATTTCTCGTACAAGTCAAGAAATTTGTGACGAGTTGAAGAATACGATTATTTAATAAGTTGATGCTATAAGGCTGAGGCCGCACTGCCGGTGGGTAGAGCCTGGAGGGTGGAGGGTAGTTGGTAAATCTATAGAACATACACACCATCCACAGTAATACATCGTATGAATGGTATGTGTTCAGCCGCCATCTTGAAATTCTTAAATATGGACAACATAACCTCAAAAAACAGAATGACGTCATACCATTCATACAATGTATTACTGTGGATGGTGTGTATGTTCTATAGATTTACCAACTACCCTCCACCCTCCAGGCTCTACCCACCGGCAGTGCGGCCTCAGCCTTACTGCAGAAATGTTAGTCCGTTTGATGGAGGATTTTGAGTAGAGAGTTGAGTCCTGCATTCGAAATTATTCACATCACTTTGACGACATTATTTTTCACACATAACTGAAATAGCAGGTAATGAGCTTTGTCAACATGAATGGTATATAATGAGCTTTGATTTCGTGAAAAAATATACAATTATTTCAAAAATGGCCGAGTATTATTTCATTGAAAACCGTCCGACTCCCCTGTGACACATTGTATATTTATTCATTTTTGTCTTTCATAACAGGCGAAGTTAGGACTCGCAGGTCCTCTCTTACACTTAACCTCAAGTGTATATCAAATGTTTGATTTGACGCCAGAAAGTTGGGCGGTTTCGTCTGTCTCTTGTCAGATCTGTTCGAGCAAAGAAGACATCCGGCAAGATGGGAAAATTATTCAAGGTCGGTCAGTATTGGTTCAAAAATTATAAATTTGGTCTCGAATTGTGGGAAACATTCTGATCCTCGGTTTGAGAGTACTACAATTTATAATTTTTGAACCACCAAGCTGAATTCATTCTCCCATCTTGTCAGAGTGTCTTCTTTGGGATAATATAATGATGGGATGTCTGCAGAGATAACCATTGGAAGCCAAATAAATCATTCTTATTTCGAGATGCAAAAACTTGTGTTTTACTTCAAAACAGCACTCAATATAGTTCTGTGTAGTTTTATAGAAAAATGTTATAAACTTTCAAAGTTGTAAAGTAACTTCTCAAACACGATGATGAGTTTATGGGAAGATCTCATTAAACACTAACACAAAATTAAGGTTCATGAATACATAACATTCCTTTTCCTTCTAAGAGGATTTTACAATATTTATTGTGAAAATAATATGTTTTGTTAAATTAGGAACATACAACGAGTTATGTCATAATTATTTCAATTTAAAATAATTTAATTTGTTGTGCCTCAATATTATCATTTCTAATTAATATTTATCCTGAATCGTTTGTTTATTTATGATTATTTCGTTTGTTTTATGTATCTTATCTTTGTTTGTTTTATTCATTCTGTTTGTTTTTTTCTTCCCCAGGAACGCCGGCCCCATTCTTTGAAGCTGAGCCTATTAGATAGTAACTCTTATTTTTATTTTATTTTATTTCGAAATTTATTAGTTCCTTTTTGAACAAATTTATTTATTTATTATTGTCATAATTCCGTATGTCCGACAGAAACTTACATAGAGTATAATATGTAATTATTCAAATTCAAAAGTCAATTGTAAATTGAAAAATTTCTTGTTTCATTCTATCATCGGATTTTCTATAAATTTGTTCATTTTTTTAAGCAGAAGTTTTTTGAAATATTGGATGACAATATTGAAGCAATAAAATTGTATAAAGCTAATACAATATTTTATGATGTTTTATTTGGATTTTGCAATAAACAAAAATATAATTCATTATGAAAACAATGAATAATTCAGATTATAAGCAATATTTTGTTAAAGTATGTTAAAATATTAGTGAAGGGATACATTTGTTCCCTCAAGACTGTGTAAAGTATTAATTTTATTCCATTTAATCTAATTTTTCTACTGATGTGTCTTGGTTTGATCGAAATTTTTGAAATTTTAATCCACTAACAGAAAATTGCTTGTTACTGGACTAATTTATTTTTATAGGCTAATATTGAAGTATGTATTCTTGGCATTATTAGTGTTTTTGATTAATCAAATTGGCTTTCATATTATTGTAACGTATAGAATCCTTTTTCCTCTATAGCAAACATGATTTTTCTGTGAATAAATTTCTCAATAATTATGTTGTAAAAAGCCCTATATTATAAAAGTATTGAAAATACTTTGCCCAAACGCGAATCAAGCTTAACCTCCTATTATCTTAATGATTTATTTTGGTTATCTTATTTTATTTACTTTCTGTTACTTCCACTTGATAACTTATTTTTTCTTTTATCCTTCACACTTCAAGTTGAACAATCAACTTTAATTATTTTTAGTTTTCAATTGTTGAAATTTTGAACCCAAAGCTTAATATTTTAAGAATTTTTCTTTTTTTTCTTACTGTTTATAGTCCACAAGTCTCCCTCAAATGCTTGTACTAATTTCCATTAGATCATCAAATTTTACCCAAGTGAAATAAAAAATTTTAACGGGACAAATTATGTATTTATCTAGGTATAGTCTGTCCAAGCAAAGAAGACATTCGGTCAAGATGGGGAAAATGACTCCAACTCGGTCAATATTCGTTCAAAAATTATAAATTTGATCTCAAATTGTAGGAAACATTCTGATACACAATTTTATACTAAATTTATTATCTTAAACCAGTATTTGCCGAGCTGGAGACATTTTTCCATCTTGCCAGAATGTCTTCTTTGCTTGGACAAACTATATTTCACGTAAGACAAACTATGTAATTAGTGTATCTATAATCATGCACATTTTAATATCAAATCGCGTAATTTAGTTTAATTGTAATCTAGTTCTCTACATGTGTCAATTATTATGAGTGTTGGGTCGACCAATGTCGGCTATGGTGTATAAAATTTGGGCAAGCTGAGAAGACACGCCGTTTCAATACACTTTATATTGTACCGGCGTGTCTTCTCAGCGTGCGCAAATTATACCAACTCTTTGAGTGCAGATATTCTAAAACTAATATTAAGTTCTACCTATCACGTGTATGAATGATATCATTATTTATTTGATAACAATAATACAATAAAAGGAATGAAAGAACATTTTTCTATTAATAATATTCACGTTGCTCTATTGGGCTACCATTAATGATATTTTACTTGGATGGTAAATGATAAGTAAATTAGACAGTAAAAGTTTATTAATGATTTTATATATTTCAAGCTGTTTTCACGGATAATGTCTTTTCAAGAAAATACAAAAGTGTCTCAAATTTGATACATGTTGAGATAGATTAATACAAGAAGTTTCAATAATAATTCAGATTCAATCACTTTATTCATGTAGTAATAAGATAATTCAAATCCTACGCTTTAAGAATGGAAGTAAATGAAAATTACACTAATTTTACATCAAATTACATTATGATTAGCTTGAGTTGGCTAATTATAAACTATTAAAACTTGTAAAATGAGTCAGATACAGGATTCAATAAGCTAACAGTAATATAAATGTGTGCTGTATCTACATAAAAGGGGGAGTTTAGACATATAAATGTCCATTCTTGGAGAGGGATGTTCAAAGGTGATTATTTACAATGATGTGAGATCTTTCAATTTGTTTGTTTTATGTATCATATCATATTGTCTTTAGTAACTTTTTGAAAAACGTTTCAATAATCATGCAAGACTTTCAAATTAGTTTGTTTAATTGGGTCAAAGTATCACATCAATTCATCTTTGGTATCTTCTTAAAAAAGTTGATAATTTGTAAAAGGTTAGAAAGTTAATAATAAAAAGGTTCAATTATTTGAAGTGAGACTTTCGGATTGGTTTGTTTCATTTGATTCAAGTATCACATCAAATCGTGTGATTCTATGTTTCAATTATTTTCAGGTTCAAAAATCTCAACTTGGATGAAACGTGGGTACCGAAGGCTAGACTTTGGTTGATCTCTCAAATTCTAACAGAAATAAACTTATCTGTGAAAATATCACGATAATACTATTTTTTATAAATATTGTTGAATTTAACTTTTTGTGGAGTCGTGAAGGTTTGTGTTATTTTAATAGTTATAGTCTGTCCAAGCAAAGAAGACATTCTGTCAAGATGGGGAAACGACTCCAGCTCGCTCAATATTGGTCCAAATTATAAATTTGGTCTCAAATTGTAGATCAGAATGTTTCCTACAATTTGTACCAATTTAATAATTTCTGAACCAATATTGACCGAGCTGGAGTTATTTCCCATCTTGCCAGAATTTCTTCGTTGCTTGGACAGACTATAACAAACGAAACCAGTTTATTGATGATGTAATAAATCTGTGGTCATAAAAACTTGAAATACTTTTATTGAATATTGTTGAATTTCCATAGTTTCTTAGATATTGTAATTGTTATGCAGGCCTATTTGTTTATAAAGTTTAGTTGATAAACTTTTACAATTATTTATCACTTGTTGATCAAATTGAGAGATGTTGTCACTGAATTTGTTAACCAACATAACCTAATATGATTCAAGAAATCCTATATATTACATTTCAAATATAAATTTTTATGAGTTATAACAAATTTATACAATTATTATTGGATATTCTATAAAAAGTGATAAAAGTAGAAAATATCATTAATGTATTCTAGATTGAATTGAAGAATTCAAAATTTTTTTAAATTGAAAGTAAAATAAATATTTATGTAGTTATTTTTGTAAGATGAAAATATAGGTATTCAATATTTTATTCTGAATTGCTTGACAATCATATTAGAAAGATATCTGAATTCAATCAAGAGTTGAATCATATCACATTTAATCAGCATTTTGAGAATGATGGGTAACTTTTTTTAAGGAATTGTATTCTGAATTGCTAGACAATCATATCAGATTCAATTAGCTTTTTTAAAATGATGAGTATACTTTAATAAGGAATAGCCAATCTATTTCTATGAAAAACCTAGGATATTAGTTTATTGTTGATAAGAATATCTACAACCCAAACATTTTAGGTGGATTAGGCCAGTGAATATAAAGTATATTCTCTACATATTCTTAGATTAGGCCTACATACAACTTAAATTATCGTACCACTAATATTCTGTTGAAAATACTTTGTACTTGTGGGAGCAAATTTTTTGGACCAGAATAAAATTCATACTCAATGAAAAATTCGAAGTGCACTTTATATAATTAAATATTTTATATAACAGTTATTGTGGATTACATATCGTTTTTCGTTAATCTTAAATGACTAGTATTTAATGTAATATAAAATTAATAATTCTATGGATTCCTGTGTTTGATATTATAGGTCTACCATATTCAAAATAAATTTATTTTTCTTGAAAGTATCTCTTGATATCTATTACGAAATTGATGAAACATTGACACCAATTTTTAATAAAATATAATTATACGATGAGTATTAATGTTAAATTTGAATTCAAAAGATGCCTTGAATATTTTCAATAATAGTTGATTAGGTTATCGTATAAGTGTTAAAAATCTGTACTCAGGTCACCGAGTGTTTGTAGTGAATTTAAAATTAATTGAAAGTCTTATAATTATTCTTTGTACCCTGTATTAATTAGTTTTGAAAATCTTTCAAACCCAGTATTTTTTGCAAAATATGCAGAAAAGCGCAATCTAAAAAGGGTACAAATAACACTTTGAAAATTTAATTAAAAATTGAAGCACCCATGGAGGGTTAAATTAATTTTTCATACATTACGTTATTAGTAGACAGTATTGGAAAATATATTGAACTTTGAAGATTCGTTTTGCCCCATACACTCGATTAATAGAGTAAAATTTTATAAAACAGTATTCAAATAAAATCAGATTGTTCTTGTAATAATTTCAATTTCTTTGTTCTTTCAATTATTATTTATTTAATTAGCATCATATTCGAAAATAGTTTAGACTCAAATTAATTTGAAACACTAAATTATTTAACAAGTTTTTGTTCTTGATAATGTAGATATAGTCTGTCCAAGCAAAGAAGACATTCTGGAAAGATGGGAAAATGACTCCAGTTCGATCAATATTGCTTCAAAAATTCTAAATTTGGTCTCAAATTGTAGATCAGAATGTTTCCTACAATTTGAGACGAAATTTATTATTTTTGAACCAATATTGACCGAGCTCGAGTCTTCTTGCCAAAAAGTTTTTCTTCTGCATGGATAGATTACATCCATTCCATCCTTTTCAATATTGTTCTGAAAGTCTTCCAAAGAACTGTATATATTTTTGAAAATGGGAAGTCAATACCACTATTTGTTGATAACATGTTGATAAGACAATTAGTAGTATTGACAACATCTGTGTAATTTTAATTGTGGAATAACCACAATATCTAATCAAATAAGGTAGGTTTTTATTACTGCAAGTCGCGGGCAAAAGATGCAATAGAAACACGGAGTTTTATAGAGCAAAGCACACTGATATTTTATTTTCGTTTCTCATTACAACTACGTGTTTCTATTGCATCTTGTGCCCGCGACTTGTAGTAATGGGAACCTTTACTAGTTATATTTTTCTTATAAGATACAATCATAAAGCTTAATAAATGTAATATTTGATCCAACTAAACTCCTATACTACTAGCATATTCCACTTATACTCCCAGGAAAATATCATTTTCAAGGTCTATGTCTATTCATGTTATCACAGACATCTTTTTCAATTTATTTTCAACCATTTTATTTCGATTATTAAGCAGAATTTGTTTATTTAATTAGTAAAATGATTCCACTTGGCCTGTTATGTTGTTAATTTAATATTTATTTAATCATTTTATTTTGATTATTAAGCAGAATTTGTTTATTTAATTGGTAGAATGATTCCACTTGGCCTGTTTTGTTGTTCATTTAATGTTTTAATTCAAGAGAAATAATATTTTGAATTTCACCTTCATTTTCCTAAAGAATCGATTCTCATTTGATAAAAAAATGACAACTATTTTTTAATTCTATTAGAATGTTATGTTTAGTGTATTTTTGTTTTTACAATAAACTATTACCTACCGTACAATAAAAATTCAGAACGTTTCTTTCATCATCATCATCATCTACTCAATAAATTTTTCCATTTTAGTCTGTAAAAACAGTTTTGAGTATTTGTTAGTAAATGTTGTTGTTATATTGGCAATACATTGCAATATGAATGTAAATTTTTATTTGAAATTGTTATTGATTTTTGATGCATTTATTATGATAGCCATAGTTGTACTAAAAAGTGTTTTTAATTTAACAATTCGGTTTAAGTTTGGCTAGTATTAAGTATAGTAATAGTAACTTAGTTGAATTTTGATTGTAATATGAACTTGTAAAAGGAATTATATAATTAAATGAATTTGTTTCAATCATTTTTATTGTTTCTTGATTCATGAAATCTATTATTTAAACCATAGTATGTTTCGACAAATTATATTTTGATAAGAAATTATATTTTCGATATATTGAAGTCTTATTGTTGTGAGGGAGCAAAAGGATTTACTCAATAATTATTAATAATATGAAAATTGAATATAGACTGTTCAAGCAAAGAAGACCCTCTGGCAAGTGGGAAAATGACTCTAGCTCGGTCAATATTGGTTCAAAAATTAACAATTTGATCTCAAATTGTAGGAAACAATTCATCCACACGTAAGACCATTATTATAATTATTGAGCAAATATTGGCCAAGCTGGAGTCATTTTCCCATCATGCCAGAGGATCTTCTTTGCTTGGACAGACTATATCCAGCTGCTGTCGATGGTTGATTAATTATGTCGACTTTCATCGTCAATACGTCGTGCTACTTTTTGGAGAAAAAAATAAAAATCGTCCAAACTTGACCAAACTCGCAGGGATGATAGACCTTGAATAGAGGAACAATTAAATGTCATCAGTTGCCCGAAATTCGCACCCGTTCAGGAGATATACAATTTTAAAGTGTGCAATTATGCTACTTTTTTGTCAAAAAATAAAAGTTGTCCAAATTAAACCAAAATCACAGAAATGATAGTCCTTGATGAGAGGAACAAGAATATGTCATCAGTTTCTCGAAATTCGCACCCGTTCAGAAGATATTCAACTTTTAAGTAATTTATTGGAATGTGTCAAAACAGCATGTGAAATAAGTAACACTAAATTGCCCATAACTCCTGAACGGGAGCGAATTTTTCGAAAAACGATGCATATTCTTGTTCGTCTCTTCAAGTACTACAAGTATGCCAAATTTGAGCAAAATCTATTTTTTGAAAAATTTCGCTAAAAACCATGGACTATACATCGTGCTTCTTTTTGGAGAAAAAAATAAAAATCGTCCAAACTTGACCAAACTCGCAGGGATGATAGACCTTGAATAGAGGAACAATTAAATGTCATCAGTTGCCCGAAATTCGCACCCGTTCAGGAGATATACAATTTTAAAGTGTGCAATTATGCTACTTTTTTGTCAAAAAATAAAAGTTGTCCAAATTCAACAAAAATCGCAGGAATGGTAGTCCTTGATGAGAGGAACAAGAATATGTCATCAGTTTCCCGAAATTCGCACCCGTTCAGAAGATATTCAATTTTCAAGTAATTTATTGGAATGTGTCAAAACAGCATGTGAAATAAGTAACACTAAATTGCCCATAACTCCTGAACGGGAGCGAATTTTTCGAAAAACGATGCATATTCTTGTTCCTCTCTTCAAGTACTACAAGTATGCCAAATTTGAGCAAAATCTATTTTTTGAAAAATTTCGCTAAAAACCATGGACTATACATCGTGCTTCTTTTTGGAGAAAAAAATAAAAATCGTCCAAACTTGACCAAACTCGCAGGGATGATAGACCTTGAATAGAGGAACAATTAAATGTCATCAGTTGCCCGAAATTCGCACCCGTTCAGGAGATATACAATTTTAAAGTGTGCAATTATGCTACTTTTTTGTCAAAAAATAAAAGTTGTCCAAATTCAACAAAAATCGCAGGAATGGTAGTCCTTGATGAGAGGAACAAGAATATGTCATCAGTTTCTCGAAATTCGCACCCGTTCAGAAGATATTCAACTTTTAAGTAATTTATTGGAATGTGTCAAAACAGCATGTGAAATAAGTAACACTAAATTGCCCATAACTCCTGAACGGGAGCGAATTTTTCGAAAAACGATGCATATTCTTGTTCCTCTCTTCAAGTACTACAAGTATGCCAAATTTGAGCAAAATCTATTTTTTGAAAAATTTCGCTAAAAACCATGGACTATACATCGTGCTTCTTTTTGGAGAAAAAAATAAAAATCGTCCAAACTTGACCAAACTCGCAGGGATGATAGACCTTGAATAGAGGAACAATTAAATGTCATCAGTTGCCCGAAATTCGCACCCGTTCAGGAGATATACAATTTTAAAGTGTGCAATTATGCTACTTTTTTGTCAAAAAATAAAAGTTGTCCAAATTCAACAAAAATCGCAGGAATGGTAGTCCTTGATGAGAGGAACAAGAATATGTCATCAGTTTCCCGAAATTCGCACCCGTTCAGAAGATATTCAATTTTCAAGTAATTTATTGGAATGTGTCAAAACAGCATGTGAAATAAGCAACACTAAATTGCCCATAACTCCTGAACGGGAGCGAATTTTTCGAAAAACGATGCATATTCTTGTTCCTCTCTTCAAGTACTACAAGTATGCCAAATTTGAGCAAAATCTATTTTTTGAAAAATTTCGCTAAAAACCATGGACTATACATCGTGCTTCTTTTTGGAGAAAAAAATAAAAATCGTCCAAACTTGACCAAACTCGCAGGGATGATAGACCTTGAATAGAGGAACAATTAAATGTCATCAGTTGCCCGAAATTCGCACCCGTTCAGGAGATATACAATTTTAAAGTGTGCAATTATGCTACTTTTTTGTCAAAAAATAAAAGTTGTCCAAATTCAACAAAAATCGCAGGAATGGTAGTCCTTGATGAGAGGAACAAGAATATGTCATCAGTTTCTCGAAATTCGCACCCGTTCAGAAGATATTCAACTTTCAAGTAATTTATTGGAATGTGTCAAAACAGCATGTGAAATAAGTAACACTAAATTGCCCATAACTCCTGAACGGGAGCGAATTTTTCGAAAAACGATGCATATTCTTGTTCCTCTCTTCAAGTACTACAAGTATGCCAAATTTGAGCAAAATCTATTTTTTGAAAAATTTCGCTAAAAACCATGGACTATACATCGTGCTTCTTTTTGGAGAAAAAAATAAAAATCGTCCAAACTTGACCAAACTCGCAGGGATGATAGACCTTGAATAGAGGAACAATTAAATGTCATCAGTTGCCCGAAATTCGCACCCGTTCAGGAGATATACAATTTTAAAGTGTGCAATTATGCTACTTTTTTGTCAAAAAATAAAAGTTGTCCAAATTCAACAAAAATCGCAGGAATGGTAGTCCTTGATGAGAGGAACAAGAATATGTCATCAGTTTCTCGAAATTCGCACCCGTTCAGAAGATATTCAATTTTCAAGTAATTTATTGGAATGTGTCAAAACAGCATGTGAAATAAGTAACACTAAATTGCCCATAACTCCTGAACGGGAGCGAATTTTTCGAAAAACGATGCATATTCTTGTTCCTCTCTTCAAGTACTACAAGTATGCCAAATTTGAGCAAAATCTATTTTTTGAAAAATTTCGCTAAAAACCATGGACTATACATCGTGCTTCTTTTTGGAGAAAAAAATAAAAATCGTCCAAACTTGACCAAACTCGCAGGGATGATAGACCTTGAATAGAGGAACAATTAAATGTCATCAGTTGCCCGAAATTCGCACCCGTTCAGGAGATATACAATTTTAAAGTGTGCAATTATGCTACTTTTTTGTCAAAAAATAAAAGTTGTCCAAATTCAACAAAAATCGCAGGAATGGTAGTCCTTGATGAGAGGAACAAGAATATGTCATCAGTTTCCCGAAATTCGCACCCGTTCAGAAGATATTCAATTTTCAAGTAATTTATTGGAATGTGTCAAAACAGCATGTGAAATAAGTAACACTAAATTGCCCATAACTCCTGAACGGGAGCGAATTTTTCGAAAAACGATGCATATTCTTGTTCCTCTCTTCAAGTACTACAAGTATGCCAAATTTGAGCAAAATCTATTTTTGAAAATTTCGCTAAAAACCATGGTATATACATCGTGCAATATTTTGAAATAAAAATCGTCCAAACTTGACCAAACTCGCAGGGATGATAGTACTTGGATAGAGGAACAATTAAATGTCGTCAGTTGCCCAAAATTCGCACCCGTATATTAAACAAGCTGGAGTCATTTTTCCATCTTGCCGTGATGTCTTCTTTGCTTGGACAGACTGTGAGACAACATTATTTATTGTTTATTTTAATTAGTAGAACCTCCTACAAACGGGGTAAGTAGTGGCGGCCAGTCGAATAGCTGTAGCCAGTCACAGCTCTTGCTCAACTCAAGGACAAGACGGCAAAGGCTCTGATTGGCTACAGCTATTCGACTGTCTGCCCTACGTGCTCCGTCTTTATGGAGAAATCCCACCTACTCTCATAACAAACATTCGATTTCCTTACTTTCTATTCATCTGCTATTAAAAAAGGAGATTGGGTTGTAAAAGAAAAAAACAAATAAATATTTACTAGAACTTTCTTTACTCAGCATAGCCATCTCAATATTATTACTCATTTTCCAACTGAACAACTATTTGCCAAAAACTGCTCAACTATCAACAAAAAACTATTGTGACAAAAATTATGCTTTCCAAATAAATTAATAATAGATTCTATTTTAATAATATTTAGTGTTTGAATTATTCTATTATTTTGATTTTCAGTAGGATAAATTCACAATTCAGTGATAAAATTTTGTAAATTACGAGCAATTCTTGACAAACACAAAATACAATTCCACTGATCTAATAACATACAAATTATTATTGGCGACATCCATTGTAATGCATAGTGTAATATATTATTTTTAAAATTTCTCATAAAACGAAACATACATATCCTGAAATAATCAAAATTTTACTACAATTTTTCAAGGAGCCCATTCCTCTTAATAATTATGAGTATTACATGAAGCACACTGATAAATTTTCAAACTATTAAAACAATTTTTGAAATCTGAACCACAGTTCCTATTACCATTAATATTAATAACATTCAAAGAGCAAAAAACCAAAATTTTAGCCATAAAATCCGCTAGAGCTTCAAAGAAAAATTAAGTCAATAAATATTACTTGGGTTTAAAACCACGTCTACCTTTGTTGATTACTTGATATTATTGTAATAATAGCGGTATGATAACCATCAGTATTAGTATAAATATTAATAGAACATTATAATTTATCATAAACGGTGAGTAATTGATACATTTGTTCTTACAAATTGAATTGGAGAGTGATAAGATTTGTTATTAAAGGATGAGATTTTTACATTTCAGATTTATAATTGGATAAATTAACAAAGAATTTATGAAAAATTGACATTCAAATAGTATAGATTATGTAGAAGATACTAATAAGGTTTCAGAAAATAACTTGAATACTCAGATTAATCAATATTATTATCCATCCATGTAAGAAAGCTATCAGACAAAAATACATGACACAAATTTGGAAAGATTTTCACAAATACTCTTCAATAAAATTACTCTTAAAAGAGAGACAAAACAACAAGAAAAAATTTAGAAAATTGTTCACAATACTCTTGAAAAGAGATATTGGGAACAAATAATTTCAAAAATATTATTATTTCAAACCAAGAATGATAAATATCTCAAAGTTGAGACAAAGTTCAACAATTAATTGTGATGTAAAAATGGTACAATGTGTTACATGAGTTTTGTCTGACAACTATAATTACAAAATCACGGAGGCTAACTATAAATAAAACTTTCTACTTCAATATTCAACTATATTATTCAATAATGTTCTTACAGTCTGTCAAAGCAAAGAAGACATTCTGGCAAGATGGGAAAATGACTCCAGTTCAGTCAATATTCGTTCAAAAATTATAAATTTGGTCTCAAATTGTAGAAAACATTCTGATCTACAATTCAAGACCACATTTATAATTTTAGAATTAATATTGACCGAGATGGAGTCATTTTCCCATCTTGCCAGAATGTCTTCCAAGCTTGGTCAAACTATACCTACAACCACAGCGATTGTTACGACCTTTTAGTTAAAAACATACAGAAACAGAATTCCTGCGACTTGTATGCATTGAATCAAATTCAATTTTGCTTTCAATAAATCAATCAGCTTTTTTACAAAAAGCTTTACTTGAATAGATTTTTGAAAATATATTCGTTATTGCTATGAAATTATCAATTCTTAAATCAAGACAATGAAGACTGTGACATTAATTCAATAGATATCAATAGACTAATAATCAAATTAATAATAAACAAAACTCAGCTCATATTCGAACTAATACATTTTTATAAAATTGAAAATATTCAATAATCCAAAAATAATCTGAAATTCCCCAAAAAATGTTCAATTATTGAGGTCGAACAAACGTTGTTGGGAGGCAATTAAGAACTCAAAACAAAAATGAATTACATACATTCAAACTATACAACGCACACAGCATTTAAAACAAGAAGGTCAACTTTCAATAGTTAAGCTGTAACTTGTAAGATTGCTTGCAATGTAAAGAATACATTAACAAACAATAATCTCATACAGTCAAGCTGTAATTCTTAGTTTTGTTGTTGTATCTATTCCTTAAAGTTTATAAACACTGGCGCACTGCATCTATTATATTGAATTGATCAATTTTATAATACTTAATTCTACAATAATCTACCAGAGAGAGCATTGATGGGAGGGCTTGTGACAATTTTTAGTTACGATTAAAATACGATGATAAATGTACCATCATTTCAATCAATTAACAAGCTTCATTCATTTGTAAGTTACACAGTTAAGTTACATGTAGTCAAAATTGATGATTTTGACCCTAAAATACACAAATTTTTTGAAAAATATAGTCACAAAAACCCTACCCATCAACAATTTTGCTCACAAATCAACACAAATTCATCATAGAAAGTTACAAGACATTCTGTATGTTTTTTAAAATATGTGCTACTACATCAAATATTATTTCTTAATAGATGACAAAGTTTAAACTAATAACATTCACTGTTAAGATGATATTATAGAAGGAAAAACATCGAAAAATAAACAAGGTTTTATAGAGAAAAATAATAAGCTATCATCAAACGATGATTAATACATTCCAAAACACAAATAATTAATTACAGTATTTTTTTGTAGTTTTTATAAAGTTTTATGGTGTTTTTGAATTAAATGAATACATTTAAACAAGAACGGGTTAAAATTAACCACATTCAGTAATAATATCAATAGATTTTCAGTTATGTATCATTGAAAAATTCACACAAATCTTTCCACGTGAAATATATATTGGGGGAGAGTCTTGAGCCTGCCTTGAAGTTTTTATTCATTATTTATTTACCTAAATAGAACATTCGTTATGTTCAATGCCAGTTTGCAATAAGTCAATATTGATAACAATATCACTCCTAGACTCGCGTCAACGCATTTTTACAACTAGTTCAACTAGTTACAAAATTCAACTAAATAAGTTATAGTTTAGTTTATCAACTAAATGGATTAACTAGTAGTTAATCAACTACTAATTAATCGACTAGTTGAATCAACTACTAGATCAAATAGTTGAATCAACTCTAGTTAACCAACTAGTTGAAACGCGTCATTTTAAGAACTAGTTCAACCTGTTACGGAATTTAACTAAATAAGTTGTAGTTGATCAACTACTAGTTAATTAACTAGTTAAAATAAGTACTAATTAATCAACTAGTTAAATCAACTACTAGTTAATAAAATAGTTGAATCAACTCTAGTTTACCAACTAGTTAAAACGCGTCATTTTTACGAGTTCAACCAGCAGAATTCAACTAAACAAGTAATAGTTGATCAACTAGTTCAATATCATACGGCGAGAGTAATTTTCATCAGGACCTAGTTTCACTGAGAATAATACGATTGAAAAGACAATTAATACACATTCATTGTAGTAACAATAATAATAAATACAATAGGCTGATTTACATCGTACAACACTACTCAATACGGATGCATTACCTAGGAAAAATACGTACGCATCCTAATTTTACAGATTTTTTCAAATTCAAATCACGTAGTTTGAAGTTGGGGAAAGGTAAAAGCACGTCAAGATTAATAAGGTGTCATAGATTGCGCGAAAACAAAATTATTTATAATATTTATATAGTTTTATATATATCACAACAGAGAATCGTAGTGCTTAAAATAGGGAGGCATGCAATTTTTATTGGAAAACATTCAAACAAAACTAGCTAATTCATTCATCAAAGTGATTGACCTAACTGAAATTTTCAACTTATTCATACTAGATTGTAGATCCAATTGAAATTTTTCATTTTTAACCAGTAACGATTATTCCAAAAAATTCCATACTAGCAAATTTCCCGTTCCCACATTCAAAAAATTCACTAATCTTTCATACACTATTGTTTTTTCGCTCTCATTTATAAATTAATAATTATGAATACACTAGTTAAGTTGAAATTACAAGTACGTTTTCAGATTGGGGCTATATCAACAAGAGTATCATTCAATAATGTACAGGTATATAAACATTTTAGTATCGATATTTTCTGTTCTAATTTTACATTATCAATATAATTCGAATAAATATATTTCTCAGACGAAACCTAAATTTTAATCGATAATAATAAATTCAAAACAATTTACACTTAAAACTTAATGCGCTGTTAGGTTAAATTAAATTTAAACGGGTTAAAAAACTACTTTTCGAAACACGTTGATCGATTTTCAACCTACTTCTACAGAATGAGGATATTTTTCGGGGATGTATTATGTATATTATGAACAGTTAATTTTATTTGCCGAAACAAAAATTCATGTACCCGATACTAGATTAATTTATCGCAATAACACTCATATTATCGACTATATTTTATAGGCAAATCTATCCGAAACCGACTGTATATTACTATATATGCGCATACATAATTAAATGGCGGAAATATTTTCAACTAATATTGTTGGTTATTAAATACACACCATTCAGCAACTATATGTCTAAAATATGTTCAGCGTGTGAAGTTTGGTTAATTAATTATTGTGTCATAAGTTTATGACATCAGAAGACTATTTCCTAGACAGTAACATCGTGTATTTGAGAAATCCTAAAACTAAACAATTCAATTTCTTATACAATATACGTCAATTTATAATAATTATTCAAGTACAGATACGATGCAAGCAGATAATGTATTCGGAATACATTTATTTATCAATGCCAATTCATCGAGTATGGTTGGGTGTATTTCATTTAAGCTGAAAACTTGCTTCATTTTACAAACTCCTCAGTATACACAACATGGGGCTGTTGAAAACTATCAACAACTCAAGGGGGTATATAAGGTCATGTGATATTCAGATTTATAAGTCTCAATAAGTTTTTCAAAAGTCGAGGATTCTTCAATATATGGCAGGCTCTTGTCTTGACTCTCGCTCTCCCCTTACAGATTAGCAGTTAATTTCCATTTCTCAAACTAAAATGTGTTATTTTATGATATCGATACAATCGATATATACCTATCGATACAATCGATAAATACCATTCGATACTATCGATGTTACGTTCGCCAAAACCAGCCTCAATCGAGGCTTCAACAATAGATACAATGTTACATCTCAAATGCAAATTATCAACAAATGGATGACATTATCTGTATTATATATTGAAGGATACATTCTGCTGTATTGATTTGGGAAAAGTGCAATATTCATTCGCTCGGGATATGACAAATCTGCATTAGTAATAATCGATTAATCGAGTAATACGTCGATTAATCAACAATCGACTTCACAAATAAGAACACATTCTTAGAGTATAGTAAGTATAGCAATGTGGATGCTATACATACACTGTGTTGTTTTACCTCCCTGACAGTAGTAATTTACTACATGGCATAACATGTAATATTGAAAAATTATGTTTTCACTCTCCATAATGAATACTGAAAGCAGTTTGAAGAAAAGATCTGTCTTTTCCATACAGGATCAGTTAGTTATATCACGTTTCTCTTTTTAACAATGTTACAAACTATTAACTTTGTTTACTACGGGTTGACAACGATTCAAAAATCGTCTCAAATTTTCATTTTCAGCAAATCATTTTCAACTATTTTGATTTCAAACCGGTTGAAACCAATTACAAACTGTTTTGATTTTCAGTCAACCGAAACCGGCACAACCTTCTCGGTGGAAAGGTACAACGATCTTAAGAGGTCCAGGACAAATCAAATTGGTACAGAACCAATTTGGTTCCAAACCAAATCAAGGCTCGAAATCTGGCAAGATTTTCTGTCGATTCAGCGTTATTTTGTTGAATAGGGCCAATATTTTTTTATCAAGTTGGTCGAAACCTCACAACAACAATAATTATCAAGCGAAATGTTTCAATCGGAAGGAAACAAAAAACAATCACCTCAAAATTGATTCAAAAATATCGGTCAACTCAAAATTCAGTCAGGGTTCGAAGAAAACAGCATTGCTTATAGTTTGTGCAAGCTGAGAAGATACGCCGTTCCAATGTAAATTGTATTGTAATGGCGTGTCTTCTCAACTTTACAACTTACAATTACTTCTTGTATAGTCTGGTCCAAGCAAAGAAGACATTCTGGGAAAATTACTCCAGCTCGATCAATATTGGCTCAAAAATTATTAATTTGATCTCAAATTGTATGAAACATTCTGATCTACAATTTGAAACCAAATTCACAATTTTCGAACCAATATTTACCAAGTTGGAGTCATTCCAACATCTTACCAGAATGTCTTCTTTGCTTAGACATACTATAACCAAAGTTGTTTACTTCATGTGCTGACTTTTTATAAGAAAACAAATATTTTCAATTCAATGTGAGGCGAAGAAATGCATGTAACACGTTACAAAAACTGAATTATACATGATATCGGCAAAATTCAAATCAAATCTAGAACTAGATAGCTATGAAACTGTGTTATTCTGTTGATTAAAATAAATGAAAAGTATTCCAACATTATACGCGTTGATAGAGTATTGATGTCTGAGAATCAAACATTTCCATGACTCTTTACCTGAGTTTTGCTGAGCAAAGTCTATGATTCCAGTTCGTTATTATAACTATATAAGTTAGACTTAATAGTTATATAAATATCACAGCACTGTGACTCAGTCACATACAGCAATGGCCAGTAATAAATATAGGTCATCATATGACAACACTGTGATGATCTTAATACTTTTTTCTTAAAAAAATATATCTATACGTTACTATGCTTCCTCTCATATTACGGTGTAAACGGTTACTGGTCGTTATTATCTCAAAAATATCATAAATTTTTCATAACTTATACTTGAAAAAATTTGAAATTAAGGAGTTATAAAAAAACTTCTGATTACGAGGAAATCAACTCAAATTTGAATTTAGAACGGATAAAAAATTATCATCATTATAATACTCTGTCCAAGCAAAGAAGACATTCTGGCAAGATGGGAAAATGACTCTAGCTCGGGCATTATTTGTTCAAAAATTATAAATTTGTTCTTAAATTGTACGAGATGTCTCTGTTCTACAATTTGAGACTAAATGTATAATTTTTAACCAATATTGATGGACATGGAATAATTTTCCCATCTTGCCAGAATTACTTCTTTGGTCGGACTTTCAATAGGCTATTATTAATAACATTAATTATTATTTAGAAGTCAATAGAATTGGTTTTAGTTATCTAAAACTGTGTAGGTCTGTGTTGACGAACGCAATTAAACGCAAAAGGTTCACTTGAATCAAGTTACATTTGGAAAGTACTTACTTGGCTCTTGAATCGCGTACTTGGGACTTACTTAAATCTAGTTTTGAAAACTTGTCAAGTGAGGAGATTCAAGACAATATTTTCACAGTTACAAAAAACTTACTTCGGAAATACTATAATTTTGAAAAATGATACAAGTTGAACATAAGCTTTTTCATCAACTAAAAAGAAAGTTTTTCCAAGTTAACGTGAAGTAATTACTGAAAGTTTGATAAAATAACAACCAATAACCGAATACACAGTACAATTCCCACCATGCTTACTCGATAAACCTTTCTCTCTCTTTACAAACAATAACTTTCTTTCGTCAGCAATAATAAATAAATAAATAACAAGATTCTTCTCAGTTTCCAACAATAACACATAGCCAACCTTTCAAGAAAATTAGAAGAAGAAACAAAAGCGAAATTCTGTTTCTCCTCCTCTCCTCCTTCATCACACTTCTTCTTCCTACCACTAATCGAGTTTTTTTTCATTCTATCGAAGATATAAAACAATAAAAAATTGTAATATCACTCGCTGGCTCAGTCACAATGGTCAATGGTTATTATATACATGTATATAATAAATATTATCAGTCTTTTTTTAAACTACAACTAATTGCGTTAAGAGTGAGAGGGAAGATCACTGCTTCAGTTCGACACTTCACTTCATCACATAGTAAAAACGAACGTCCAGTTGTAATTTTTATAAACTTGCACACTAGTCTTCTAAACGGTTCGACTTGTATAAAAAACTACAAATAATTTCGCGTTATTTTTACATATTATGTATACGTCATTTGGGTTCGTTAAAACACTGCACACTTACCGCGCAAATATTTATTCAACATAATTTAGGAGAGTCATGAAACATCCAGTCCGCGAGGTGTTCCATCGATTTGATCCAGATTATGTTGATTCATGTCCAAACTGTAAAAGGCAAAGGATTATTTCAGATTACTCCAAGTAGATAGAAATATATTTTATCTCAATAAGTTCTTTAAATGTCATTCCAAATACATACAATGTTTAGAAAATAAAATAATTTACTTAAAAATAATGGAACATTATAGCGAAAATATTCGCAAATAAAAATACTTTTTACTGTAATATAGGTTATTCAACTTGATAGAATAGTCTATAGTCCATTCACGATCACTTGAGACGAGATAAACAATGTAATGTGCGTGTGCGTGTAAAGCCGCGTATCGACAGTCGAGGCATGTGCCACGAATGCCTCGCGGTACAGTCTGTTGACGCAAAAAAAGTATGAACTCATGGCTGAGGCATATGTGTGATCTGCAATTTTTGTAAGGCCGGTATTACACGATAATAGTTCTATGATATGATCATACCTGATCATATGGAAAAAGATAAAAATATGATTTGGTATTTTCAAATCGTGTAATACCGGCCTAATAAAAAATGCGAGCACGCGAACAAATTGACTAGCGCCATCAAGCGGGAGACAAAGCAACTAAGCTCTGACAATTGATAATTTGGACTTTGAAGGTTAGTTTATGCTCAATTAGTAGATAAAAATTTAAGGCAATGTTTATTATTGCCTATTACAACCTTCTACACCCAAATAGAATTCTCAATCACAAAAATGCATAGGAATGGAGAACAATTTTGAGGTTAGTTTGTGGAATTGTTCGTTGTGCATTGCGAGGCAACAGGCACTGCTCGCTGCGAATTGTGTGCCGCGTTTGCCTCGCTGCTAGCAAACCCGGTATGTGCCACACATGCCTCGGACTGTCGATACGCGGTAGATAGTAGACTAGTAGTAGTACTCTTTTTTGTGTCAACAGACTGTACCGCGAGGCATTCGTAGCACATGCCTCGGACTGTCGATACGCGGCTTAATGGAAGGTCTTCTTCTATGCGAAAAAATTGGCTATAGTCGAACAGCTGACTCTTCTCTGTAGCTGTGATTGCCTACAGTCCGATTGTCTTGTGTTGTGCTGTGGTTGGCTACAGCTGTTGGTCTGTGGCCAAAAGTTTCGCATAGAAGAAGACCTTCCATTACACGCATACACACTCAAAACGATTGTTTATTCCGTCTCAAGTGATCGTGAATAGAGTGAAACCCCTGTTTCACACAGCACGATTTTAGAACGTCCGGTATTTTGCTTCCTTTATAAATTTCACTAGGTTGAATAGAACTTGGCAACACATGATGTGTCTCAGTGCACATCATAAATCTTTCCTAGCTTCATTTAATCTATTCAAATTAATAAACTAAACTCCGAAAATAGTGCTGTGTGAAACGGGGATTAGACTACTCTATAACCTATATTACAGTAAAAAGTTTCCAAACTCTTTGAAATGCAACTACAAATTAATGTAGGCCCGGTTGGCGCAGTGGGCTGGGGCGTCACAACCTTCATGCCCGGTTTTTCCAAGCACACTCAAAGTTGAGGGACCCTCAAATTTTGATGAACAGCTGACATTTTCCATGATAAGTATAGGAAATGTAGTAAAGTGTAGCAAACTTGAGGGTCCCTCAAATTTAAGTGTGCTTGGAAAAACCGGGCATCAGTCTACTATAGTCTGGCCAAGCAAAGAAGAGCCTCTGGCAAGATGAGAAAATGACTGTAGCTCGGTCAATATTTGTTCAAAAATTATTGATTTGGTCTCAAATTGTAGATCAAAATGTTTCCTAAAATTGAGACCAAATCAATAATTTTTGAATCAATATTGACCGAGCTGGAGTCATTTTCTCATCTGGCCAGAGGCTCTCCTTTGCTTGGCCAGAGTATAGCACTGCCTGGTCAGGGTTCGAGTCCCAGTAGGCATGGCTGTTTTTCACCTCATCAATCATCTTCGCTTTCAATATCCATTACCCACGCACAAGCTAAAATGCATTTGTGGCAATCATTCGCAATAAAAAAATGTATTGTAATGAAATAAAACACTCTCACATGGTCAATTATACTTTATTTTTGTACAGGACCATGATAAGGTTGTAGAATTGACAATATAAGTGTCTTCTATGTTCTATTACATTATGCCCAAGTAAACATTGTCGAGGTGGATCTACCCGTAAGGCTGAGGCCGCACTGCCGGTGGGTAGGGCCTGGAGGGTGGAGGGTAGTTGGTAAATCTATAGAACATACACACCATCCACAGTAATACACCGTATGAATGGAATGTGTTCAGCCGCCATCTTAAAATTCTTAAATATGGACAACATAACCTCAAAAAACAGTATGACGTCATACCATTCATACGATGTATTACTGAGGATGGTGTGTATGTTCTATAGATTTACCAACTACCCTCCACCCACCAGGCTCTACCCACCGGCAGTGCGGCCTCAGCCTCAGGGTCTCCCCACCATTAAAACCATAAGAATTTTTTTTTTAATGGAACGATTATACAACTACTCATTCCAATTTTAATGTATTTCAATATAATGCTATGATATTGTTGCTTTTGAAATTTATTGCTTTATTTTCCTAAGGGACAACACATGAGCCCACGTGAGCCAATAGTCTTGTGCGTGGGTAACGAGATAAATGAGATGATGATGAATGAGATAACGAGATGATGTGAGATGACGACTACTTTTTAGGTAGTCGGGACCTTGGTGTTCTCAAGGGTTTCTGCAATAAGAGGATTCTAAATTTTAAAAATATGAAATAAATGTCAAACCTTGGTGATTTAGTTGTCGTCGGTGGCAGCCGCCATGATGGAGTTGATTTTGGCATCGCCCCCTCCGTTGAGGCCATTGTCCAGTTTGCAGGCATCTTCAAACTGACCAATCACGTTGTCCATATTGTCCCCACCAGCCCCACCTTTACCGTTCACCATTTCTGTGTTGCTGTGAAAGAAAAAAAATTAAACAAAATAGTTCTCTAGTTGCATCCATAGCCACCTTCAATAAGGATTTAGCATTAAAATTAGCAATCAAGCATTGTAGGAAAATTAGTTCAATCAAAGCATTGAAATAATTTTTTCATCAGCTGTTTCAACGAATGCTTTTATTACGTGCGTTCAATATATAAGTCATTATATTTTTTAAATGAAATTGATAAAACCTCTGTACACGGAATATCGAATGATAAGAAATTTCAAACTAAAAATACAATAGACTAGATGGAAATATCAAATTGATGCAGTATTGTACTGACCTGGAGATCTTGTCGTTGGTCCTGTTCATGAGGATCTTCTTATCTCCAGCATCGTCAATTTCGGTAGCCAAAACAGTCTCCCTATAAACAAAATGAAATAATAAATAAAATATTGAATCAGCCTAACATAAAATATGCAGCCAATACACTTCGTAACTTAAAACATTATTATCAGCAATCAATTATAATAAGGACGAGTTAGACCAGTTTCAAACACCACGATCTTGGTACACCCGGTTTTTCGTTTCCTTCATAAATTTCAACAGATTGAATGAAACTTGTAACTATGCGCAGAGACACGTAATTCTGTTCAATCTAGTAAAATTTATAAAGAGAACAAAACATACAAAAATCGTGGTTTCTGAAACGGACCCAAGTTAGTAATATTCGTAAAATCAGTAATAGAATCGTTATGCTCTCATGGAACTTGATTCTGCTGTTTCGAAAATGAGTGATTACTAAGAGGGGATGGTAGTGGACGACAAACTGCCGAACGGCAAAATCAAGCCCCATAAGAACAATGCAATTTTTATCAATCTCTTGGAACAGATAGAGCCTCTATTTATGGACAGAATTTCACGTTCTTCATCTCATTGGAAAGAGAAGTCAAATCTCCAGGAGCTTTGATTTAAAGTTGATTTTAATAATTATTGAATCAACTAAAAAAGTATTGAACTCTAATTATTGAAATAAACTTTAAATCAAAAAAGTAAAAAGTTACACCCCTGGAGAATTAAATTCTCTTTCCAATGACATAAATAACGTGAAATTCTGACCATAAATAAAGGCTCTATCTGTTCCAAGAGATTGATAAAAATTACATTGTTCTTTTGGGGCTTGATTTTGCCGTTCGGCAGTTTGCCGAATACTACTTCAAACTCTTAATGAAGAACAAGATCTTAATAATATTGGATCCGACGCTTCATGCAAAAAGGGCATCGATACATTTCTGAAGTTAGAAACACTTTTCAATTTTTTCATCTCTATTCAGTAATCTGCAGAAAGGCTCTTCTATTTTTGGTGCTAATGCTATGAGTATCTGGATTCACAGATTTCAGCTAAAAGGTCATCGGTCCTTAGCTATCGATTTGACTTAGATTAAATGCAAAATCTGATTTTGAACAGATATCATTTGCATGAAGCGCTCCGATCATTTCAAATAAAAATTGACAAAATTACTAATAAAAACTGAAAAATTTAAAATCTTACCCAGTTTCAGGTAGCACCACAGTCATGCCACGTCCTTTGCCCTTCTTGTTCGAGTCTTTCTTCTGTGAACTGCCCACGGATGATGAACGTTTCTTCGTATTATTCTGCTATAAAAAAGAAGAAAAATACGTTTAATAACAATTTAAAATTCAAATAAAAAAATTATTGGAATATCTAATGAATGAATGTAAAATGAACGAATTCGTTTACACAGATTATTATTCTGCTTTCAACAAGAAAGAGTCCACGTAAATTTTGTTCCCTGAATTGGAACAAAAATTGTTGTGAGGGAACAAAAGGATTTACCGTACTCAATAATTATTAATAATATAAAAACTGAATATAGACTGTTCAAGCAAAGAAGACCCTCTGGCATGGTGAGAAAATGACTAGCTCGGTCAATATTGGTTCAAAAATTATTATCAATTAGATCTCAAATTGTAGGAAACAATTTCATCCACACGTAAGACCATTATTATAATTCTTGAACAAATATTAACCTGAACAAATTAACCTTGAACAAAGAAATACCTGGAGTAATTTTCTGATCATGCCAGAGGGTCTTCTTTGCTTGGACATACTATACCAAACTCGATCCCAAAACCAAAATCAAACTTAAAAAGTAGAACGCCAGAGAAATTAAATTCTCTTTACAATGACAAATAGAACATGAATTTCTGTCCATAATAACGTAACTATGTGCTCCAAGAGATTAATAGAAATTACATTGTTCTTATTAGACATTCTTACTTATTATTTTTAAATTATTTAGACGAAAATTATTAGACGATCTTATTAGATTCTGCTGTTCTACTATACTGCTATATATCTGCTATCTGCTACTATATCTGCTGTTATCTACTATACTCTTGATTGAGATTGGAAGTTAGCCCCAATGGGAGTAAAATCAGATGAATAAAAAAATTCAACTGGAATGAGTGTTTGAGAAACTCAATAAATTGAAGTTCAATTCTGTGTGTATTAATTAGAGAAAACACTTGCCTGTGTTTTGAATCCACGACCCTTTCCCTTGCCAACTCCAGCTCCACCTCCGCGGTTTGTGTTGTAGGTTGGTCGTCCACGGAAAGCAACGCCGGTATAGTTCGATACAGCGTTGACAGAGGTTACCTGTAAATAAAATTAAAAAATTAGTATTTATAATCATAATAAGATGTTCAAGGACTTTAGTCCATTCACGATTACTTGAGACAAAATAAACAAACCTTTTGAGTGTGTGTGCGTGTATTGGCAGGTCTTCTTCTATGCGAAAAAATTGGCTGCAGTCGAACAGCTGACTCTTTTCTGGAGCTGTGATTGGCTACAGTCCGACTTGTATTGTCTCCTGTTGTCTTGAGCTGTGATTAGCTACAGCTGTTGATCTGTGGCCGAGAATTTTGCATAGAAGAAGACCTTCCATTACACGCAAACACACTCAAAAAGTTTAATTATTCCGTCTCAAGTGATCGTGAATAGAGTATAGATTGAATGCTAAAAACATTGGGTATGATTAAAAGTCATACAGTACTCACAATTCATACTCAATGCTAAAATGCAATGGCGACAACCCGTTTGTACGGGATTACCATATGCTCACTTTACCTGCAATCTATAAAAGCCTGGTCGAGCAAAGAAGAAATTCTGGTAAGATAGCTAAGCTTCAACTCGGTCAATATTAGTTCAAAAATTGAACCATTAATCCCCCAGGGGGGATTGAGGGGATATATCCCCCCTCGCGAAATTGGGCTTATCTTATGAATGCTTATCTTATCTTAAGAATGCTCTTTGTAGGAGTTACCAAATTTTTTACTAATAAGGCTTCAAACTTCCAAAAATAGAGTTTTAGGATACTTTTTTGCAAAATTTTCCCCCTGGCGGGGGAAATCTCTTTGGAGAAGGAAATGGAATAAATCTGAGACTAAGCATTGCAAGCCCAAATATTTCATTTCTTTCTTGGAAAAATGCAACGAGAATACTTATCGCCAATTAAATATTTATCTACAATAATTGATGAATTTATTTTTTGATTTTTACAAAAAAACTACAACCTATTTTACACGGTAAAAAAGATATGATAATGTTTGTTGAGAGAACGCAAATAGGCCTACACTATAGATATTTCTAGGCAAGCAACACCCCCCCTCCCACGGAGAAGGGATTTTCCTGGGTTTGACCCTGATTTTTTCTTATCCCCCCCCCCGAAATCGATTCCTGGGTTCGCCCCTGATCAAGACAACATTCATAATTCTTGAACAAATAGTCACCAATTTGGAGTCATTTTCCCATCTTGCCAGAGGGTCTTCTTTACTTGGACAAACTATAGTATGCGTGTGTGGGTGTGTGAACGAGAGGAGTGTTTGTTTGTTTGGGTTAGGAGAATGAGTTCGAATGAGGGTGGACTACAGTATAGTCCGACCAAGCAAAGAAGAGCCTCTGGCAAGATGGAAAGATGACTCCATCTTGGTCAATATTTGTTGAAGAATAATAAATGTGGTCTTAATAGTAGATCAAATCGTTCCCTACAAATTGAGATCAAATTGATAATTTTAAAATCAATATTGACCAAGCTGGAGTCATTTTCCCATCATGCAAGAGGCTCTTCTTTGCCTGGTCAGACTATAGCAACAGTCCCAGTGTCCTTGGTTAACTTAAGAATATTTCCAAATATTGATGTAAGCCTACTTAAAAAAATTAAAAAAAAGTCTATATTTAGTGTAAAATCAACCCCATCTCACCTGCGGTTGCAACATCATCGACCTATTCATCCCCAACGTCGACAACCCATAGTTGGGTCCCCAACTCCCCACCACTACCCCAGCAATCTCCAACCGTCCCCCCGAATTGGAACTGGTCATTCCAGCTGCGGCCGCTCTCCTCTGATGCTGTAGCAAAGCAGAAAGGGGCGTGGCCTGCGCCTGAGGTGGAGGGGGAGGCGGCTGGTTGGGACGCTGCGTTTGGCTGAGCAGCGGATGATGCGCAGTAGCGGGTGCGCATGGGTAGATCGGAGTGGCGCGCGAGTTTTGAAGTACGAGCGGCAGAGGTGGACGTGCAAACTGGACGTTGAGGCCTTCCAGGATCGCCTGACGGACGCGTTCCACCTTCATGATCACGCGGAGACGGTGGTCGCAAAGTTCCGATAGGTTTTTGGCTTGGGATGCTCTGTAAAATTTATAAAATCATACTTTAATAATAATATTAATAAGTTTTATTTCGTCATGAACAAAAATAACACTTTCGGAACACAATAAATCTCAATACACAATAATAACGGTACACAATAAATCTCACAGCACATATGATACAAATTATAGATGTTTAGATTAAACATGTTTTCCTCAAATAGTGAGCCAATGACAATCAGTAATAAAAATTATCAACAATAGGTTTTCAGCCGAAAGATGGTGAAAAGGTAATAACTCATCATGTCATCGTTCAAAGCTCAAGTATGATTGAGTGGCCTGTAGGAGTGAGTGATAACCAAAAGGACCAGAGTACGATTCTTGACCGGGAAACAATTATTTGGCCACAGCACATTCACATAGATAAGGGCAACCCGTCCTTCGGAGGAGACGATAAACCAGATGCAGTCTTGACTGCCTAAAATGTTTCATCTCATTATCATCCCACTCATTACCCACGAGCTGATGTGGGCATCATCCTCAGAAAACATCAACCAAACAACATTTTTTTGTCAATGAGCTTCTTTTCTCAACAATTGCTTTTCAATTTTGGATAAGTATCAGAAGTCGTGTCAAGAGGGCTTAGCAAAAAATTATTATACAATAGAATATACCCGTAAAAAAAAATAAATATATACTTATTACAGATTACGGTATTATTACATCAATATACAGGGTGTTTCAGGAGGAATGTGCAATACTTCTCAGGCTGATTCCTTACACCAAGTAGACAAAAAAGTTCCATGGGACCAACCCCCAAAAACACTTTGTTACCGAGAAAACAATGGCGGAAAATTGAGATTTTTCAAAATATATTAATTTTTTAGAGGCTTTAGTGAGGTTCTAAAATGGTCAATTCCTATGTAAAATTAGCTGAAGAATTCAATGAAACCAGTTCCAAGTTTGTAACTTCAACGGTTATTGAGATAATTGAAAAAATATGCTGAAAAACGCCATTTTTCAACAATAAGGCTTATAACTGGATAAGGAATCATACAATTGTATTTTTTATTAATGGAAGTTGAAGAGAGTCGGACTCTAAAGAAAAAGTTAAATGGCGGCGATTGTGTAAATCTTGCCCAAATCTCAGAAATAGCGATAAAAAATCGCTACTAAACACAAATTCATCACTTGTGCTATGTTTTGTCAATTTTGCGATTTCTTATTTCGCCATTTAACGCTATATTGGCGAGCTGTGCCCCCTTCCTCAGAGGAAATAATTTTTCTTAAAATGTAAGTTCATTAGTGTTATTCTTCGATCTAAAATGTTATCTATGTCGATTCATCAGTGCAATAATAAATCATATAGATATAGTGATAATAATTTACCTGGCCAAATGGTAGTGGAACAGTTTTCCATCGAAGAATAGCCAGGGACAGCACATGAGCCAGGGAATGGGAGCACCGCACGCGTCATTGACGAGCAGCGCGGTCTCCACTCCCTGCATGAACATTGTAGCCAATTGGACGCCACGGCTTGACACCACCGGTAACTAAACACAAGAAAAGCATCCATTGATTCAAATGAATTACTTCATATAAATGAAAAATATCATAAATAAATTAACATTTCGACGATTGACATAAATTTCCAATTTCCATAAGTTACAATTTATGGAAATTATGAGTCAAAGTTTCTTATCAAGTTATAGTCTGTCCAAGCAAAGAAGACATTCTGGAAAGATGGGGAAGTGACTCCAGCTCGATCAATATTGGTTCAAAAATTAAAAATTTAGCCTCAAATTTTATAACACAATGTTTCATACAATTTGAAACCAAATAAAAAGAATTTTGAACCAATTTCGACCGAGCTGGAGTCATTTTTCCCTACCATGTTGTTAGTTGTAGATCAAAATATTTCCTACAATTTGAGACCAAATTGATATTTTTTTAACCAATATTGACCGAGCTGCAGTTAATTTCCCTACCATGTTGTAGATCAAAATGATTTCTACAATTAAAGACCAAAATCATAATTTTTGAACCTATATCTACCGTGCTGGAGTTATTTTCATTACCATATTGTAGATAAAAATGTTACCTACAATCGTTGAACCAATATTCATCAATCTTATTCAGTGAGCATATCATATTGACTGAGCTAGATTCATTTTCCCATCTTGCCAGAATGTCTTCTCTGCTTGGACATACTATATTAGTAGAAATGGGTATCGGAAGACAAATCGTCAATGTTTTTACATCAACATCAACATAATAATTTGTCTGGCAGGCCTAGTACCAACAAAAACAAAAGTCTTTGTCAGCGTGGAGCACTGCAGTTTATTTCTAATTTAGCCTCAATCCACAAGAGGAATCAACCTTAGCAAAAAATATACTTTGCTAAAAATTGTTTGAGAGGCATAGGATCTCAACATTCATGTCAACCGTCAGAATTTCAGTCAGATTTTTAAAACAATATCTACAATTTTTCACGATCAAAAGATTACGATACTCATCATAAAACCAACAACACTGTATTTTATCTTATTTATTCAATAATAATAATATATATATATATGTATATAATTCTATCTATATCTATATAGACAACAGGCAAATGCCCAAAACTGCTGCTCTACCAATTCTTACAACAGTCCAAAACAAGATAGGCCTAATAAAATCCAAGTCGAGAGAAATTAAATTGTCTGGCAGGCCTAGTACCAACAAAAATAAGAATCTATGTCGGTGTGGAGCACTGCAGTTCATTTCTGATTTAGCCTCTATTCACCTAAATGAATCAATCTTAGCAACCATTAGACTTTGCTAAAATTGTTTCAGAGGCATAGATATGATCCATAAAATTGAATGATCCTTGAAAACGAAATGAGAGCCGGATAAGAGTTTGGTTGCTCAGTCAGTTGATCAAATTTTTGGACCAAACTAATCCTGGACTAAACATTGGATCAGAATATCACAGCTGTTTTTGAAAAATAGAATTATATTATTATAGGTTGTGTTTACTTTATCACTGATCAAGTATAATAATACCATTTGTAATAAATTGGATTGAAAATTATATAGTCAACATTTTATATACAATTCATGATAATTATTCCTTAATAGGTTCTAGTAAACCAGAATATGACAGCAGAATCAAGAAATAAAATTATATTATAGGTTTACGTTTACTTCATCAATGATTAGGGACAATATTATAAGTTACAGTAATTATGTAGTATTAAATCAAATTAAAAAATATACATAAATTACATTTTAAAACTGTTCTCTTTCAAAGTATGGCTAATAATAATTGAAATGACATTTTATAGATAATTCATGATATTCCAAAACATATTTTTCCTTTCTCGATAATAAGTGTTCTCTGCTAAGATGATGTTGCCACAACTGAATCCAGTAAGTTGGATTGAATTACATATTTCGGTGTCAAATAGAGTTAACCAAATAATTAATGCGGAATAAGTCTAATCCGGTCACTGAGTGACGAAGCGTTCGAAGACTACATTATGGTGTCATTATTATTATTTGTCATTTATTTTTTGCACCAAGATGTCTTCAAGTCAAGAATTTTATAATCAACAAAACAAAAAAAAATTTTGAAAAGAAATTAATCATTTGTCTGAAGGCCTAGTACAGAACCAACAAAGACAGACTCTATCTTTATCAGCGTGTAGCACTGCAGTTTCATTTTTGATTTAGCCTCCATTCACCTTAGTGTTATTTTTGCATTACACTCAAAAGTGTCTGCGCCGCCAATTGGTTGCTTCATGGGTTGTTGAGCCATACACCTTGGTGAATCACAATCTAGCAAGTTAAAAACGCTAGCCGAATTTTTTGAGAGGCATAGATTGTCTGCTGGTAGGCCTAGGCCCTTCATGGGCTGTTGAGCCAAACATACATACAGATTGTCTACCTTTACCAGGAACCTATCTTGGAAATTAAGACTAGTTTGAGCCACATGAGCTTCAAATTCTGAATAAAATGGTGCCTGATTTGTCAAGATTGGATTATCAATAACTGAGATATGACAATTTTAATTTAAATTTCAACCTTTCACATTCAATATGGTAGCTGTAGGAAAAATTTAATGTGTAATACTGGCAGAAAGTTTCTTCGCTGCACTCGAGAAACTATTCCGCACTCGCCTGCGGCTCGTGCGTAAGTGCTTCTCTCGATGCAGCAAAATCACACTTTGCGCACTGATACACAAATAACTATTGAACGGCAGTAATGATGCAAAAGCCCAAAAAGTCAACAAAAAGCATATTTCAAAAATGAATTAATAATTTGTCTGGCAGGCCTAGTACCAACAAAGACCAAAGTCTTTGTCAGCGTGGAGCACTGCAGTTCATTTCTGATTTAGCCTCTTATTCAATCAAGTGAATCAATCTCAGAGAGCAATAAAGCTTCAACAAAATTGTAAGAGAGGCATGAAATTTCATTTTAGAAAACATACACACTAGATTACGGAGAACAAAATGACCCAGATACTCTGTCTAACCCCGATTACCAAAGTGATAATTCTAGTTTATTCGCTATTTCATTCATGTTATCATGTCATTCTACTTTTCAATATGAACCTTTCAACTACAAGATAAGTCTTTTCAATCGTTTTTCAAGGATAGTCTTTTCAAGTCTTTTCAATAGTTTTTCAACTCCAAGGCGTAGAAAACTAAATATACCAACTCATATACTGGCGACTTACATATTTGTAGAAAAACATCAATGAATTCCATGAATTGAAAAATATTTCATTAAATAAAAATGAACATTTCAATGATAATTTGAAAATACAATCACGATATATTTAAAAATGTTTTATTAAATATGTAAATGTAGATTTGAATATTAATTTGAAAATCTATTATGTATTAATGTCTGGCAGGCCTAGTACCAACAAAAATATGAATCTTTGTCGGTGTGGAGCACTGCAGTTCATTTCTGATTTAGCCTCTATTCACTCAAGTGAATCAATCTCAGCAGACGTAAAGAGCTTGTCCAAGATTGTTTGAGAGGCGGAAAATAACTGAATTACTAGGATGAATAATAATTCAGATGAGAAACAAGTGAAGTCAAGCAAAGAAGACATTCTAGCAAGATGAGAAAATGACTCCAGCTCGGTCAATGTTGGTTCAAAAATTATAAATTTGGTCTCAAATTGTAGATCAGAATGTTTCCTACAATTTGAGACCAAATGAATAACTTTTGTACCAATATTGACCGAGCTGAAGTCATTTTCTCATCTTGCAAGAAGGTCTTCTTTGCTTGGACAGACTATACGTACTTAACTTTGTTCTACTCATGGCTTTGTAAAATAGTCAAATTCTATAGTTTACCTGTAATTCTTGGTTGTATTCGGCATTCATGAGTTCAGGCGATAGCGTAGTAACAATGAAAGCATCCAATTCCGACCGTCTCAGCACTTTCTTATCGGGGAAAGACATCATGTACCTAGAATCAAAGTCAATAAGATTTATTAGAAATATTACAACGACACTGTTATAGGTGAAAACAGAGACACATGTAGACACTTGAAGTCGTCTTCTTTCCTAATTTTGATGAGAATATTCTCAGAAAAAATGTTCAAATTCACTATTTAATAGCCTAAATTTAATGATAGCCTATCATCATTTGAAACAAAATTGAATTTATTGAATAAATTCAATTCATTCATTAAATAAATTGAATTTATTACATTTGTTCGTTAAATAAAATAAATAATTTTCATTTCTTCACGGAAAAAAGAGAAGAGTACAAAAAAATGCATTTCAATAATTATAAAATAGAAAAACACAAATAATTCATAGCCTGAATTATCCGCAATTATTATTGCGGATAAAGCCCATACAAGCATTTTTGCTAGTCCTTGGGCAATGGAGATTGCGAGGGTGATTAAAGAGATGCTTTTCCCATTTAGAAAAGTTGATTTTCTGGCAAGATGGGAAAATGACTCCAGCTCGGTCTATATTGATTCAAAAATTATAAATTTTCATCTCAAATTGCAGAGAAAAATGTTTTATACAATTTAAAACCACATTTATAATTCTTGATCCAATATTGATCGGACTGGAGTCATTTTCCCATCTTGCCAGAATGTCTTCTTTACTCAACCAGACTATAACACCACGTCAATGTATAGCAGATTAATAGAGCTACAATAATCCTGCTGTAAGCTCCTAGTTTTCTGAAAGAATGTTGATCAAGTTAAACTTCATTAACTTTTCAACTTCATTCAACTTATTAGTAATTTACTACAACTATTTATGAGCTTACCTGAGAACTGTAGCCATGATGAGAATGTGTTGTGGGACATAGTCATAGTTGACAATGAGTGGTGAGTCAGACCTCATACATGTGAGGTAGGCACGTCTCCTTCTCCTCATATCATCCATGGTGGTTCTGAAAAAATTAAAATTCGTTAGACAGTTCAAAAAAAAAATTGTGATTATGAGGCCAAAAATTCTATTAAATGAACTTCTAATATAAACTTCCACAACTAAATGAATAGAACACGGCTACAGCCCAAAACTTTGATAATTTAATTGACTGCTAACCATAACACATCGTTATTAATGATGAATAATAATGATAATAATTAAAAAAAAAAATGAAATTGTATTATCATTATAATAAAGCGATAATTGAACTATTGGAAATTAATAACATGGCAATTGTTGAATAATTCAATAATAGCAGTGATTGTTTCATAGTTTTCCACATTCAGAAATCGAAATTTGTGTATAATTCTAGCTTCAAGTATGAAGATAATTACTAATTATCCTTCATTTTCAATATTAACTGATCAAAATTGGGAAAAGAGTAACATTTTGGACTTTTTCTGTGTTTAAATCTCGAGAATCAAGAATAATTAATAATAGATGATGATTGTACATCGCAAATAATATTCGTCAAAAATAGAATAATGATTCAAGCAATTTGCATCAAATGCTAAACAATGACTATCAGAAAGAATAAATTATCAGCAAAAATGTTTCAGCCGAAAGATGGTGAAAATAGTTGATTCATCATAAATCATTGTTTATAACAGTTTTTCATAAATTCAAGTTCAATTCATAAAATTGGGTTTGAGGTAGTGAAGGGCCTGTGCATTTTTATTCATCCCTATAATTATTATGATTGTATGTGTTGTCTATCTGAATAAATTAATTACTTTTTTATATGATAGCAAACAATTAAATCAGTTTGATTATATTATCAGCAATATATCTTCAGCCCCGAAAGATGGTTGAAAATTAAAGATTCATCATATCAATTGTTTGCCAATTTCAAAATGAATTTTAAAACTTATCAAATAATTGAAATATAATGAATGGAAATAAAATATCACTACAATGATCATCAGAGAAAATAAATTATCAACAATACATTTTCTGCCGAAAGATGGTGAAATGAATTACTCATCATATCATTGTGTTTTCAAGTAAAAGGGAGTTGTATTAAATCTTGAATCTTCACTCTCCAAACTAAAATAATTAATCTTGAAAAACAATACCAAACAACTTATGTCAGTTGGAATTCATCATCAATAATTATTTTTCAGTCCCGAAAGATGGTATGAAAATAGAATAAATCATCATATCATTGTTTGGTTATTTATTTATTCGAGATATTACAATATATCACTATCACTATTCACAAATTTTTAACTCAAAAATAAAAAACTATATGATTTGGGATTTTGAAAATGTTATTTACAAAAATCAGAATAAAACCAAAATTATGAATATTTGAAATTTAGATAAATAAGTTTAAATTCACTTCTAATTGATCACTATCACTATTCAGAACTTCTAACACTCAAAAATTAAAAACTAAGATTTGGAATTTTGAATGTTCATTTAAAAATCAGAATAACATTAAAAAATATATAAATAATGCTTTATTCCTGTAGTCGCCCACAGATCATTGGAATGACCAAGGTCACTGGCAATGGTAAGCCCTGTTGCCACTGTTGTTTTTTCCCGGGCATTGCCGAGCCTAGAATAATTGTTTCCTTCTACAAAACAATTCAGTGAAAGTGTACAATATCCTCGGTCACCCAAACAAAACAATCCTTTATTTAATCTAATCTCATAAATGAACAAAACAAATAGGATTAATGAGGAAGGGTCTAAGAACAGCTTGGTTGACCTTGGATCAACTTACTATACTAGCTCCGGCTGGGTGAATCTGTAGTAGGTCTGAACTGCCAAGTAAAAGTTAATGCATCACAAGTTTATTGATTTAATCAATTGAATATTACTTAAACACTATCAGAAGTACTCGATTTTCTTAGTCCAGAAACATTTAAGCTCAGGATAGCTCTTTGCCCAAAATAGGCGATCATCGTAAATTGTACAATAGCCATACAAAGTTTCTTGTTTTTGACCAATAATTATATGCCAAGCGTCACAGAAAGAGACGGCCATTGTAGTTGCATTTTCACTCGCTAGATGGCGCTAGCTGTCCACGCTTGGTATTACACCATAATATTTTTATGACATATTACAAAAATCGCATATGGTAAAGAGATTGTTTGTTTACCGCTCGAATGGCGCAACAGCCCTGATTGATTACGCATGTAAACGACGACTTTCTAGTCTAAACATAGGGACCGGTCCAAGCAAAGAGCTTCTTTCCGTGAAGTTTAGCGAAAAATAATTTAGAAGCTCATGAGAAGCATCTATTGTCTCTGATTCAGAAGCATCTTCTAGGCATAGCTGAATGACAACTCTAGATTGGAAAAGGAGCATCTACAAGGCCGGTATTACACCATAATATTTTCTATGACATATTATAAAAATCATATGGTAAGAGATGAAAACATGAAATCCTTAAAATAATTTCTTGAAATATCCATTAAATGATCATCAGAAGAAATAAATTATCAACAATAAATTTTCAGGCGAAAGATGGTGAAAGTAAATTATTCATCACATTGAATCATAATGATTGAAATCGAAACTAATTGAGGAAAACTCGTATTAACTTGACCAAACAATAAATATCAGTTGAAATTTATCATCAATAATTCTTCTTCAGTCCCGAAAGATGGTATGAAAATAGAATAAATCATCATATCATTGTTTGGTTCCCTAGCTCTAATTCGTATCAAATTCAAATCTATCTTGAGTTGAAAATAATTTCAAAGATATAAAGCATTAATCTTATCTAAATAGGAGCATCCATAAAACATTTTTTCCTTGGTGTCAATAGCTTTCATTAAATCATCTGTGAATAGGTTGTGCTACATTAAATATATACTCAGACAACTGCAAGTAGCAAGAGCTTGAAACAAACGTTCGTTCGCAACACTAAACTTGATTCAATGTGGGAAAATATAAAAAATTAATTATTCTTTTTCAGAATATGACAAACAAACAATTTTTCTTTTTCAACTATTGAAAGGTCTAATGTTCTATTTTTAGTGGTAGACAATGATAATCAGTTTAGAAAATTATCAACAATAAATCTTCAGCCGAAAGATGGTGAAAATTTGATGACTCATCATAAATATCATTGCAGCCTTGAAATTCTCAACCACAAGAAATAACTTCGAAAAAACTGATAATTCAATAGAATAGAAACATAAGACTCATAACTCAACATATCCTAGATTTTTAATACATTTTATAACAAAGTTTGGGGGCTTAATAGTATGACTAATACCAGGTTTTTCCAAGCACCAGGGACCCTCAAATTTTGATAGAACAGCTGAAATTTTCTATGCTAAGTCATAGAAAATGTAAACTGTTCATCAAGGGTCCCTCAAGTTTGAAGTGTGCTTGAAACCCATAATAGTATGACCGGGTTAATAAAGCTCAATTTGATAGAACGCATAAGTCTGTTATCAACAGACCCCTCACTAATTATTATGAATATCATAATTCATCATTCTATATTATCTGTGTCATTTAATTGAAAAATATACAACAAAAAATTCAATAACTCACCCAAACCACAGCCTCTGTACAGTGGGTACTCCCCATCCCAGACTTTCCGCCTTCACAATTTCTGGTTTGTTGTACTGATTATTTTTGGTGCAAACCCACTCCTTAACCCTGATGTCGGGCAATTTAGCTTCTTGGCCTGCGTAACAAATAGAAATATTTCAATATTTATTTTCGATTCTATTCCAAAATAATAATGTACACGATTTAGAATCATAATCATCAGATATTTCAAACGATCAGCACAAATTATCAGCCGAAAGATGGTGATAATTGAATAAATCATCATAGAAATAATTACAGTTTGATTATTTTGTAGAATGAACTCCGAACTGCGTGTCAACATAATAACATTTTTAGAGGATACATAAGAACAGAGAATTTGATACATGATAAGATAAAAATAGTTCTTGATTAGATAGGCCTACAATACTTTTTAAAAATAATTTTAAAATACTATCAATTGATTAAATTGTATGTTTCATATTAAATCACATGAGTCGTATTTATCGTATCATGTATCTAAACAAATAATAGTTTTGTATATTCTAGGTAGGAAATTGATAATTGAATCGTAATCAATAAAATAATTAATAATCAATAAAAAACAATATGATAAAACAATTTCATATCAAATTGTTTTGTATCAAGTCGTATCTATCTCATCATAGCTTACAATTGATAGGTTTTGTATTATATTGGATTCAGACCATTGTATTATGAACTTGTATTGATGGATTTATGTAAATTTATGAGAAAATTGGACCGTGGACACAATATGAAATATAATGCCAAATACGTAACAGTTGATAAATAGGTAAATCAAGTAACAATAAATGTATGAATAAATCGATCAATTTTTCGAACATGGGAAAAGCTGAAAAGCTTTTTTCTCTGTCATATCCACAGAAATACATACTTTTGTACATGGCTAGAGCCAGATATTGGAAGAAAAGCAAGTAGAAATCTAGAAAACATGCTCGATTGTAAAGATAATATTTTACACAACTAGAGCCAGATATTGGAATTGAAATGGGAGAAAACGAAGTTTCCTTCTTGATTGGAGGAATCATTTTATAACTTGCTCATCAACTTATTTAACTGACTTATTTCAACCGAATTCAGATTAAATCTTACCAGTCTTCTCCTTGTTTTTGTTGGCCATGAAAGTGTGATGATGAAGGTTGAATAGAATGGCATAGACCATCTGTCTAATAGGCTTGTAGAACATGTGGATGCTGGGAATCTCCTTATGCTGTTCATCTTCCATAATCACGGGCAGTTTAATTTCTCCCTGAAAATTAGAAGCATAACATTTAAATTAGTTAAAACATCACTCATGATAGATTTCTATCAGATTAGTTGTATTAAATCTTGAATATCAGTTAGAATTTATCATCAATAATTAATTTTCAGTCCCGAAAGATGGTATGAAAATAGAATAAATCATCATAAATATTAACATTTAATAATCTCATGATAATCACATCTTCAATTAATTTCCATAATTCAAATCAACTTTAAACAATACCAAACAATGAATATCAGTTCGAATCTATCATCAATAATTCATTTCAGTCCCGAAAGATGGTATGAAAATAAAATAAATCATCATTATCATTGTTTGGTTATTTGGTATTCCTAGATTCAATTCATCCCAAATTGAAATCTATTCAAAGTTATAAATTTTTTTATAATTCTATCATCAAAATCAAGGCGGTTGGCGAATGACTGTTATACCCTGCCCAAGCAAAGAAGACCCTCTGGCAAGATGAGAAAATGACTCTAGCTCGGTCAATTTTGGTTCAAAAATTATTGATTTAGTCTCAATTGTAGGAAACATTCTGATCTACAATTTGTGACCAAATCAATATTTGTTGAACCAATGTTGACCGAGCTGGAGTAATTTTATCATCTTGCCAGAGGGTCTTCTCTGCTTGGACAGACCATACTACTGTATGAATTGATACTTACATGAGCCAAAATCTGGTACATGAAGGGCGACATCAGTCCCTTGTTGTGTCTCTCCGACACCGTCCGCATCACCTCACTCGCCACCGGCGGCAACTGTATCGCCTTTCCTCCTTTTCCACTCTCCTTCTCCTTCTTCACCTTTTTCCCATCCCCTTTCGCCACATCACCCCTAGCCGGCGACGTAGCACCCGGAGACGAACTATTACTCCCACTGGAATCAACCCCAAGCTGATTACCACCATTCTGAACGGTTCCGCTTCCATTTACCACTACTTCCGGTTCACTTCCGGTGGCTACTTCCGGTTCAGCTGCTACTTCCGGTTCTTTTCCGGCATCATCTACTATTATTTCCGGTTTTGCTGGCGCCATGGCGGCGGTCGCTTCCTTGTATTGTTGCAAACTGGACATTTCTGATTCAGCTGTTTCCGAGGCTAAACGTGTTGTATCCAGATCCGGTTCCTGCGGACTGTCTGCTGTTGTTGATGTTGTTGCTGCTGCTGTTGTTGCTGTTGCTTCATTCTGTTTGTTGTCGCCAGTCTTGTCGTGCTTGTTCTTGTTGCCACGGTTCTTCTTACCTGAACAAACAGAAGTACAAACCATTAACATAAAACGAAAAATCAACAATTGTAAAAAACTTTATTGCCTCAAAAAGTTGTAAATATACACGGTAACTATGGGTAGATAGGTATATAGAGGTAACTATAGTTGCATCATATGGTTGTAAACAAGTATATTTCCTCAAACATAGGAAGACCTTGTTGGTTTCTGAGTTTAAAGCCCACATGAGCTTCATACGCTTGTGCATGGGCAATGAGATGGATGAGAAATGACTAATTTCATGTAGTCAGGACCAACGGCTTGTCTCCTCCGAAAGACGGGGTGGCCGTATTCATGTGATTGTGCTGCGGTCAAAGAATTGCTCAAAAAATGCAACAAAAAAGTAACTGAAAGATGACAATGAGGAGGATATTGTATATACTGTATTGGATATTGAGGAGGATTTAATGCATTGAATCATTCATAATAATCATTGCATAATTCATGGTCTATTGCCAATCGCCAATACAGTATTCTTTTCCATTTCTGAACAATGCATATCAGTTAGAAAAAATTATACATCAATAGCACTCAGCCGAAAGATGGTGAAGTAAAATCATCATTACAAAGTTCAGAATTTTGGATTATGCAAAAAAATATTGAAAATATGCCTTAAGAAGACATAACACATGTAACAAAAATTGTGATAAATAGATGTAGAACACAAATCAAGTGAACGGTAATTTATAATATTATGTTGAATAATAGCTCACTTCAAATTTATGCAATGGATCAGGATACAAAGAAAATGAAACGAGAAGATTTATCACGAAAATCATTCATCAACAGAGATAATGCTGAACAATGTGTATCAGTTAAAATAAAATTATACATCAATAGCACTCAGCCGAAAGATGGTGAGATATGATCATCATGACATTGTTCAGCATTGAATTTCAATTTATAAAGAATGAAAAATAAATAAGCAATATCCAACACAAGTAATGTCGCAAATATTGAATTTTATGTGTTGAAATGTAATGCCAGCTGCCAAGTTATAAAAAAATGATAACAGTTAACAAAATGGGATGAAGCGCTTCACACTAATATCCGAACTGTTTTTGTAGCCTACAGTATCAGTAATTTTATCTATTATATTCCACCAAAGTAAATTGAAAAAAATATATTCCACCACATAATTGGAAAAATATGCTAGAAGCCGCCATTTTTTCAACAATAAGGGTTATAACTGGATAAGGAATCATAAAATTTCATTTTTTATAAATGGAAGTTGAAGAGAGTCGGATTCTAAAGAAAAAGTTGAATGGCGGCGATTGTGTGAATCTTACCCAAATCTCAGAAATAGCGACCAAATATCGCAAAATTGACAAAACATAGCACAAGTGATGAATTTGTGTTTAGTTGCGATTTTTGAGATTTGGGTAAGATTTACACAATCGCCGCCATTCAGCTTTTTCTTTAGAATCCGACTCTCTTCAACTTCCATTTATGAAAAATGAAATTTTATGATTCCTTATCCAGTTATAACCCTTATTGTTGAAAAAATGGCGGTTTCTAGCATATTTTTCCAATTATCTCAATTATCGTTGAAGTTACAGACTTGGAACTGGTTTCATTGAATTCCTCAGCTAATTTTACATAGGAATTGCTTATTTTAGAACCTTACTAAAGCCTCTAAAAAAATTATAGAAATTAATATTTTTTGAAAAAACTCAATTTTTCGCCATTGTTATCTCGGTAAAGCGTTTTTGGGGGTTTGTCCCATGGAACGTTTTTGTCTACTTGGTGTAAGGAAACAGCCTGAGACGTATTGCACATTCCTCCTGAAACACCCTGTATATTAAATACTAAACAAACTCGCAATTAATTATTAAACTAGTATACTGTATTCAAATTAATAAATATTCTACTCAGATGAATTAATGATAGTAGCCGTGAAGGCGATATTGTGCTAGATACCCATATTAGCTGGAAAGACAAGTTACGGTATTGTCAAACCACAGATTTATTGAAAATACCGGTTTCGGTTGCTACACCATTATCAATCTCTGTTAAACTAAAACTTACATTAGAGCAGCAATATATACTAAATACTACATACTATAAATTTCATTATTCCAACAGACTTGATAATAAACGAGAACCAGATTCGGTTGCTAAAAATTTTTTTGGTTGCTTCACCATTATCAATCTTTGGTAAACTAAAACTTACAGAATAGAGCAGCAGTAGATACTACAAATCTATATACATGCTATAAATCTGTGGTTCGACAATATCTTCTTTTCTAATTGAATTATTCATTTTCCATTCCAGTTTTCCAACTCACCAGTATTAGCAGCCCGGTAATCCAGAAATCCCTCTTTAGTTCCATCCAAATAGTACTGCACACTTTGCTTCAGTTTAGCCAACCGCGGATCCTTATCCGATCCCAGTATGTTGGCACAAGTGTCAGCCAAATTCTCACCGGCCGGCAGCGACTTCACGTAGGCTGCCATCTTTTCGACCAAAACGTCTCCCGGAATCTTGCCCAACGGCTGGGTGATGCCGTTCTTCTTGTAAATGTCGATCAAATCGCTTTCGCCCAAAATGTAGTTACCCAGGAGAGCGACCAAGATGCACAGTTTCTCTGTGTTCAAACCGAGCTCCTTGTTCAGATCGTGAAGGTTGTATTCTTTGGTTTCCAACGAGCCCTGAAAAATAGAAACAAGACCAAATCCAAATTCAATACAAGTCACTAATACAATCTACACAATAGATTACAAAAGACCATATTAAATTTCACATGATCACTTATCAAATCAATCACAGTTGCTAAGCCACTCGGCCGGCAACCGAGGGGTACCGGGTTCGATTCCCGGTCCGGGCGGAATTTTTTGAACAGTTTCATTCAATGGATCTCGACTGCTGTTTAGTACATTGGTCAATATTTGCAGTTGCAGAAGTCCTTTGTCTATTTATATAGCGACAAATGGAGATTCGAATTAATTATTAATATACTTATCAAATCCACACAATATATTACAAAAGACATGATTGTATTTTATCTTAGCTTCCATCAAGAGTAGACGGTAGCATAACCACCTTAAATAAGGTCATAGACTTAAAAAAGGCAACTATTTAGTGTAGGAAAATCGGTCCATTTGAAAGCATTGAAATCATTTTCATATCAGCTGTTTTAACGGATGCGTTTCTTGTGTGCGTTCTCACATTTGAATTGTTACAACCTATAACTATCTTAAGACATACTTTTTTTTCTAATTTCTATCATAATCTAGTACAAAAGAAAACAAAAGAGGAATTCTATGAGAGAACTTTTATAATCATGCTTATAATTACGCTTGAAGAGCGAAAAACTAAGTCAACATGCATGATATTTCTATAGTCTGTCCAAGCAAAGAAGACATTCTGGCAAGATGGGAGAATGAATCCAGCTCGGATAAAATCGATTCAAATAATTATAAATTTGGTCTCAAATTGTAGAAACATTTTGATCTACAATCCGAGACCAAATTAAAAATGTCAAACAAATATTGACCGAGCTGGAGTTATTTTCCCATCACATCTTGCCAGAATGTCTTCTTTGCTTGGACAGACTATATCTTGTCTATTTGCTTGGGCAGTATTTTACAAAAGAATAAATGTGAGTCTGATAAGTGAGAAAAATGTAATTGTCTGGCAGGCCTAGTACCAACAAAGACAAAAGTCTTTGTCAGCGTGGAGCACTGCAGTTTATTTCTGATTTAGCCTCTATTTACTTAAATGAATCAATCTTAGCAAGCAAAATACTCAGCTGATATTGTTTCAGAGGCATAGGTTTTGAATAAACAATATAGACTAAAGAATAATTTGTGCCAGCAGGGTCACACAATATCATTTTTCAAGAAAGAATTACGTAAATTTTTTATAAAAATCAACTAAACTACAGATATGGTCTGCCCAAGAAAAAAAAGACACTCTTGCAAGATGTGAAACTGACTCGGTCAATATTGGTTCAAAAATTATAAATTTCATATCAAATTGTATACTAGAATATTTCCTAAAATTTGAGACAAAATTTATAATCTTTGAACTAACATTGACCGAGCTTGAGTCATTTTCCCATCTTGTGAGAATGTCTTCTTTGCTTGAACAGACTATAAATAACTATTTTTTAAAAATCAATTTGTCTGACAGGCCTAGTACCAACAAAAATAAGAATCTTTGTCGGTGTGGAGCACTGCAGTTTCATAATTAATTTAGCCTCAATTCACATCAGTGAATCAATTTTTGCAAGCAAATTTTGCTCCAACAAAAATTGTTGCTGAGGCATGGAATCCTATCCAAGAAAACTTTCAATCAAGTCATTTATTCAGTCTCCATTAGAAGATTACATCGAACAAAACTAGGGAAACATTTTTCAAAGAAACAAAAATATTAAATTATAAGAATTGAACAATATATGTTTTTCAAATTATTGACTTCCAATCAGCTTCATTCAATAAATGATTACAATCAAAAAATTGTCTGGCAGGCCTAGTACCAACAAAGACATGAATCTATATCGGTGTGGAGCACTGCAGTTTCATTATTAATTTAGCCACTATTCACTCAAGTGAATCAATCTTAGCAACCACTAGACCTTGCTAAAATTGTTTTAGAGGCAAAAAACCTCCACATTTAGATAACAAAGTATTTATTATTTAGTATGTCTAAGCCAGTCGTTTCACACACACGTTTCTGTTATTTTTGCAGAATATTTTATCAACCCAAAAAGACATATAGCACAACAAAAAGCTTTATTTCAGTATTTTTATATCTTCAATATCAGTCAAAGATTGCTTTCATTGAATAATTTGTCTGGCAGGCCTAGTACCAACAAAGACAACAGTCTTTGTCAGCGTGGAGCACTGCAGTTATTTCTAATTTAGCCCTTATTCAATCAAATGAATCAATTCAAGCAAACACAATACTTTGTTGAAATTGTTTGAAGGCATAGAATTCATTCATGTAAAGCATCAGTGAAATGAAATGAAAACATTCTTCATCAGGCGGAGTTGTGACTAGGAAGTCCTTTCTACCACTCAACCTTAGATAGATAGATAGATAAATGCCTTTATTTACATTTTGTAAATACTTTACAAAAGTTTTGTGGGCGAAGTTGAGGCATGCAAGCCCCCTCTTCCACTTACCCACAAAAGTGTCACCCTTAGGCTGAGGCCGCACTGCCGGTGGGTAGAGCCTGGAGGGTGGAGGGTAGTTGGTAAATCTATAGAACATACACACCATCCACAGTAATACACCGTATGAATGGTATGACGTCATACTGTTTTTTGAGGTTATGTTGTCCATATTTAAGAATTTCAAGATGGCGGCTATGTTCTATAGATTTACCAACTACACTCCACCCTCCAGGCTCTACCCACCGGCAGTGCGGCCTCAGCCTTAAAGTGACAGTAAAAAAAAGCATTACTTTCCACGGAGAAAAAATTACAGTAATTCGTTCTTATGATTAAACCACACAGTATTTTATAAAAGAGAATAAAATCTAAAAAATTTCAATAAAATATGTTGTATAGAAAAATTTAATTGTCTGGCAGGCCTAGTGCCAACAAAGACAAAAGTCTTTGTCAGCGTGGAGCACTGCAGTTCATTTCTGATTTAGCCTTCTATTATGTATTTAATTAATGTCTGGCAGGCCTAGTACCAACAAAGACAAAAGTCTTTGTCAGCGTGGAGCACTGCAGTTCATTTCTGATTTAGCCTCTATTCACCAAAGTGAATCAACCTTAGCAACCAACAAGTTTGCTAAAAATTGTTACAGGGGCATAAAAAGCAAATCAATGTATCCCAAATAAATTCAATAAATTACTCAATTCGACTGATTGATAGCATCCTTTTTCCAACATTTTCTCGTTTAATATTATGAACAATATTGAAAATAGCTACACGAACATAGGAATTGTGACACAGTGATATGAAGTAAAGAAATGGAAAATTTAAACTTGAACCAAAATAAACAAGTCTGAATAAAGTTAAGTAAAGTAAACAAGTCTTGAATAAAATAAATAAGTCTGTCAACTGTTGTGTTTATAATTGAGTTGATATAATTGTGGTTATGGTTATGATAAATTACGTTATTATCTTTCACTTCAACAACAGTACTTACGATTTCGTTGCTTGTTGGACGCGTTTCGTGGCACTGAGCCACATCTTCTGTGCACAAGGAGTATAGTGTACAGTAGATACTCCTCCTATAGTCGATCCAAGCAAATAGGACCCTCTGGCAAGATGAGAAAATGACTCCAGCTCGGTCAATATTGGTTCTAAAATTAATGATTCGCTCTCAATTGTAGGAAACATTCTAATCTACAATTTGAGACCAAATCAATAATTTTTAAACCAATATTGACCGAGCTAGATTCATTTTCTCATCTTGCCAGAGGGTCTTCTTTCCTTGAACAGACTATATCCAGATACTCCTTGAAGGCTGAAGATGTGGCTCAGTGCCACGAAACGCTTCCGACCAGCAACGAAATCGTAAGTACTGTTGAATACTGTTCAGTTAATAACTTAATACATAAGCCTATAATCAAGTTATAATCAAAATTTAGGATGAAGACAAAAGAAGAAATTTGCTTTTATCTCGAGTGAAAAATTTGATTGACTCAAAACTAAAACAAACTGTAAACCCAAACTACTTTCAATAATTGTGAGTGACAGAATTTGGTTTGATTTACTACGAAATTATAAAGTTAATTATAAACTAAATTATAGTGAATAAACCAACCTTATAAGTGAGCTTCAAATGCCTGGCCGAAAAGTACCTCGGAGGGTGAAACGCGGCATACTCAGCATCATCGGCCAGCAAACCATGCAGATGATTCTCCCTGCAGTAGGCGATTACCTGAAAAAATAAAATAGAATCAGTTTATTATCCTTAAATCATGGGAAAAAGTACAAGACATATCCTTTAAATACAGGGTATTTGAGGAGGAATATGCAATACTTTTCATGCTGATTCCTTAAGTGGAGAAAAAAGTTCCATAGAAACCCCCCAGAAATGCAGTCCAAGCAAAGAAGACCCTCTGGCAATATGGGAAAATGACTACAGCTTGATCAAAATTTGATCAAGAATTATAAATATGGCCTTAATATGAGGTCTTAACCTAGATCAAATTGTTTCCTAAAATTTGAAATCAAATTGGTAATTTTTGAACCAATATTGACCGAGCTTGACCCTGCTTCAAGCTTACGTCTTTATTGGTGTCAATTTAGAGGTTGAAAGTTCAAAATTTCTGCAAAATTATTATTTTGGGACCCAAGTATCTGTGCTCAAGTGTTTAGTGAAAAACTCGACCTATTATTTTGGACCACATTTAAATTCAAAATTAGGAAGGAAATAGAAAGTGTCCAATCCTGTTCTTTCTTTAATGGATCATTATAAAATGATTATGTGAATATGTCAATTGTAATATATAAATAATAATCAATATTTACCTCCTGGTGATGATCATCCATGGTGCACATGACAGTGACCTCGAGGTGTCTGAGCACCATCCTCACAGCGGTGCGGAGGCAGACGGGGGCAGTCCACCAGACCTTTGGAGGCGGCGTGCCTTTTGTCGTCATGTGGCGGAGCACCTAAAACAAACAACAAATCAAATTGAATTTAATGAAATAAAACACACTTATATTATTAAAAATCAAATTGCATTTTTCATAGCAAATTAAATAAAACACTCTCACATTGAAACCATTTTTCTGTACCAAACATAAACCGTAGAATTAACAAAATCAGTGTATTATTTCATTACGGACCGATTTCACGACATCGACAACAACTCAGTAGAATCTTTTTACATCAAATGTTGTTTTAGTACTAGATGTATTCAGCTCATGTTTCTAAAGATACTTTACATCAAAATTTCATATCATAATAACAATTAAGACATCTTCATATCCATACAAATCAATCAGTTCAATAAAAACGGATGGAACAGTAAATCGGTCAAATAATATGTTAACACCAGAAGTAAGTTTAAATCATGATATACACTAATCAATACTAAATTATACATATTTACCATGTTTTAAATATGACATCTGCAATACATCCTTCATTAATATTGAAAATTAGAGAATATTTTCAATTTCAAGATGCTCATTGGGCTTCTTTTATAAGCTTTCAGGATTCAAAATAATCTTTCATTAATTTTTGATTTTCAAATTTTTATGTGAGTAAACTTTATTTAATAGGGACATAACCCGACTTTGGACAATTTCAACTGAATTGAATTCTGAGCTTCCTTCCTGTAGCTACAATAAATTGCAGGAAGATCATCACAAAACCGCCGTGTAAAAAGGCATTTAGTCAAAATTGCTGAAATTAAAATGTATGCACAGGGCGTAAATAAATACATAAGGACTCAAATTTTACACTTATTCAGTTGAGCTTAGCAACATTTGTTTTGGCATTAGTAGCTTTTGCCAGATTTGAAAAGAAAATCAAATAAACTTTCAATAATATTGAAAGAATTGGACAATGTAAATTATATGTCAATAAAGCTTTTAATGGAAAATTAAAAGTTAAATTAATTAAATTAAATTAATTAATTCAATTCACGTCTGTGAGATTTCGTATCTACTCTATATAAATAAATAAAATAATTTGTATAAATCAATTGTATAATTTACCTGATTGACTTTGAGTCGAGTGCGCTGCTGTTGTTGAATCCATTCGTTCATGCGTTGAGGCTCGATGCAACCATTGAAGAAAACTATCAAATCAATGTTGGCTTTTTTCAGACTGTTCACAAACTGTGACAAAAACATAACCATACGATTCCATTGCCCACCGCATGCCCAATCTGCAAATAAAATATAAAAAATTGTAAATTCAATTATATTTTTATCCATAGTAGGCTATTATTTAGTCAATCAATAGCTTAATCGAAAAGTTACATAGATAAAATTAGCGACCTTCAATAGTAATGTATTGATAATAGATGAATCAAGTCGCAGTTTTGTGGTCTGAATAATTCCTGTTACTCAATTTTTTCAAGACACTTCAATAAATCAAGCATTTGTATTTTTCTAGTCAAGTTACTCTTGTTCTTAAATTACAATGATTTTATCACTATTCTTACTCTTATCAAGTTACTTTTCATAATGTTACAACTATAATTCATTTTTAATCTTCATACTATTAATATAAGTTGAAATAATAATATATTTGTACAATAATATTGTAATGTACAAATTGGATATGTAAATGAGACATATTTTGGGTGACTACTGCTCTCTCAATTGATAATCTGAGAAGCTAATAATGAGTTATCTGAGATAAATTTTTGAAAAATAATGATAATCTGGTATAATGACCATGATTAGTTTTATTGATATTGTTGCAAAGAAAATTGCTTATTGCTAATATTGTTGCCTGCAAGAACTGAAGAAAATTTCAACTTCTTTGCAACCGAATATTATAAACCAGTTATTCTCAAGGAAAAGCAGTCAAATTTTGTCAAAAATGACCAGTGAAAATGTTTCAACGTATACGTAACGTATACGGATACTCACCAGAGAAGTATCCACCGTACAAACGATCCAAACAGCATTCACCATCGACTACAAGACTAAATTGGTTGGGCGCATGGTTTCCTCCTTTTTTCTGCGATTGTTTCACAATTCTAGCCGACATACTTTTCGCAATACGCACCAAATCCACGCTGGAACATGATCCCTGTACTGTACCTCCCTCGAGGAAGGCCTGCAAATCCTGTACCCCCATTTTACAGTCTGTTTTCTAAAACCTAACCTCAAAATACCAGTTTTTTTTTAAAACCTAACCTCAAAATACCAGTTTTTTAAAACCTAACCTCAAAAACCAAATTTTTTAAACCCTAAACTAAAAACCCCAGTTTTTCACAAACTAACCTCAAAAAATCACAACTACAAGTCCAAAACTCAATTTAAACCCGGTTTCTTTATCACAAAAATAGAAATTTTTTATTCACTGCACCCAAAAACCTATTTGAGAAACATCGTTACAAATAAGTGTAACCATTATTGTTGAGAAATGGTTCCCCCCATCACCCAAGGAAATGTCCCATCACTTCTTGTACGATCAGTTGTTGAAGTATTAAGGAAACAGCACAAGAAGATAGAGAGGGTAACCGGAGATCTGTAAAACAAAACAGAAAAACACAATAAATTTTAGAAAACAACTCTGTTTATGTTCAAAATTATTCGGTTTTTGAATGCTGCACAAACCTAGCCCTGGCAGAACAGTTGTGGAGCGTACTGCGAGAACATATCAAATTGAGAGCGATCCACACCTCATCACTTTTTTCTATCGAAAAAGTTTCGCCGATAGTTCTGACGAAGCTAAGAATTTTGCCACCATAACCACCAAATTTTATTGGCGTCTACTATATCATTGACGAAAATTATTGATCAGAAATTATCAAAAAGTGAATAATGGGGTTCATTAATTAGTAAAACTTAATAAGAGTTTAGGATTTCTTTGAGTAGCTCAACAGAATTTTAACCCACTACTTGGTTTTTTAAATAATACAACATACCATACGATTCTACCCATTATTTTCATGTAAACATATCTTCTATTGTGTCTCCGTAGACAGTTTTTCAACTACAAACAAAATGAGATAAGGCGAAGAGAAATATTCCGATTTAGAACTCTATTATGTTTGGGACACAAAGGAAATTATTTCAAGTGTTAGCTTAGCTGTTGGGCTCACTTTATTACATCTAGAGACTGTAGCCAAGATAAACATCTTTAAAATAAGCTTCTAATCAAAGAAGATTTACAGTTTAATAAAATTATTTCAACTAAGGGTAAAAAAATTCACTCAAAAGAATTATTTACTCCATTTCAAAGCTATTTAATTGAATAGAACTAACATACTTAAATTTCAAAAAAAACAAAGCAAAAGTCATTTTTTCTGAATAGGCTACTAATCAATTGCAAAACCATTGAATATTAAAAAAACGCTTGAAGTAGGCCTACCTTATCAAATTTGTCTGAATTTAATATGAATTGTTTTGCAGTTTCCATAACCCTAATCAAATAATGCAGATTACTCACTTACTCTTGAATATTTAAATATTATAGAAAAATCCAGAAAGTAACTAAGTTAGCAGTTCTATCAATCTTCACCAACAGAAGCCTTGAATAGATTCTTTCAACTATCAAGAGCATTGAACTCTATGTATGATAAAAAAGATGATTTATACAGTAAAACTAATCAGAGTTTTGAATTTAAAGAAAATAGTCTTCTAAATCACATAATGTCATGGAAACTATAATGTCACAGAAACGATGTAATAATCAATGACTAACAAAAAAATAGATTACAAATGGATGACTCGTCTACTAACAGCCATTACAAGTACCTACAGCCATTACCAAAGATTATAGATAAGACAATACCAGGAACTCTAACGACACATCAACATTTGAAATTTTACTGAAATAGATGAGAATATTGACAGATCTCACCTTCAATTTCTTTTCCTAACATTAGAATTGTTACAATCTATAGGAATTTAGGGTGTGTGGACCCTCCCATTTCGCTTCTACAAGACCGGCAGCATGGCGAAATTAGATGACCGGATACAAAACTGTTCATGTTAAAGGATAAAATAACAATTAGAGAATATCTGAATGAAATTGAGAGTAATAATTACTTACCTAAACAAGATCTAGAAGTTTGTAGGATGGAAATACAAATTAAACCAGAGAAAAACAACGATTTGCCGGAGCAATACGATCCGCCATTTTAGTTGACTCAAACTGCGAGTGCGAGAGAGAAAGATTGGAGAAAGAAAACAAGATAACGGAAGTTCGGTGGTATTCCAGTGCCAACTGAACTGAACAGGAAACATCAACTTTTAAATAGCAAAAAAGGATTGAAATTATGTTAAATAAAGAATTCAACTTGATTTTCCCTTCATTAGATAACTTGATTCTCTGTCTAAAGTAAAGTTTGATCAGTTAAGCCACTTATAATTATTTTCAATTCTGACCTCATGTCAGCTCCAGAAGGCGGGAATTATCAAGTGAATTTGAACTTTTGAATTTTGTAGTGTTGAAGGCAAGACTTTTAAAACGCCTCCTTTTTAATAAAAATATTTGAAATAGAAATCGTTCTTACACAGAATACTTGTGAATCAGCTTGGATAATATTATTGAAATATATTTTTATTCATTACAATTGTCCTAGATAGAACTTGGATTATAGAAAAGAGAAACTTCATGAAATGTATTTTAGAAAATAAAACCTACTGTTTTAGTAGGTATTTAACAATAAATATCCTGTTTCTTATTCATGTACGGTATTTTATTCTACACAATCTTGTACAGTATTTCAGACAATACCTACCATTGTTAAAGTACCGGTAATGATTACTTGACTTGAAGTTGTTGCCAAGGATGGAGTCCCCAGATCAGCAGTACGTGTCTTTTGTCATTTTCAACCAAATCATGGCATAGTTAATCTATGTTTTTCTTGACATAGGCTACATCAGCGACCACAGTTGTAGTTATTAGCTGTAAACTGCGAGAACATCCAGATTCCTGAACAGGGGATGGTATAGTAATCTCCCTATAATAGCCCAAAAACAAAATGGTCATCAATCGCAATATTCTCTTTTGCAGAAACATCCTATGCAGCTGGAGCGTGGCTCCACAAGATCAATCCTTATCATGCCATGTAGCTATAAATAATAAAGTACACTATCACCAGGCACTTCTGGACTAATACATGTAGGCCTATGTAGTTATAAATAAATACGATTTTTATCAAAGTTTTCAATTGATTTTTCCTTAATCTCAGGGCTACTTTTATCACTGTTTTTTCAATTAATGTAGATCTCAGTATACCCTTTTGAAAAACTCATTTTATAGGGTACTGAGATTTACATTAATAACAAAAACTTTGATGAGTACAATAGCCCTAAGGAAGAGAAATATACGTTTTTAATGTATTATATATGTGAATATATGTGAATAATGAAATCTGTATGACTATTGTCAATGCCAACAGGTATGGCCAATGTCATTTTTAGGAAAAAAATTGAAATTGAATTAATTATTCTGGTTCTTTGTTCAAGCATATAGTAAAGTACATACAAGGAAAACAATACTTTGATGTACCTATAGTCTGTCCAAGCAAAGAAGACCCTCTGGCGAGATAGGAAAATGACTCCAGCTTCGTCAATATTTGTTCAAGAATTATAAATGTGGCATTAATAGTAGATCAAATTGTTTCCTACAATTTGAGATCAGATTGATTATTTTTGAACCAATATTGACCGAGCTTGAGTCATTCTCCCATCTTGCCAGAGGCTCTTCTTTGCTTGGACTGACTATACCTACTTACATACTAAACACTTGGTGAAATGCGTTATAGTCTGGTCTAGCAAAGAAGACATTCTATCAAGATGGTAAAATTACTTTAGCTCGGTCAGTATTGATTTTAAAATTATGAATTTAGTCTCAAATCGTAGAATATTCATTCCGCTCCACAACGAGGTCAAATTTATCATTTTTAACCAATCTAGTTCTAGAGTCTTGCCTGAATGTCTTCTTTGCTCGACAAGACTATAGAAATTTTATAACTTCCGATAGTGAGGTAATATTTTATATCTTATAGTATAATTCAAAGACACTGGCGGATGGTCAATAACTGTTATTAATGCTAAAATATAAAATTTAAAGCATAAAAGATATTTTCCAACCGCCAATGTTATTGATGTTTACTTACAAAATTGATATAATCCAATAATATTAAAGAACAAACTATTAGTAAACAATTTATTATAAATTTAATATACATTTCTCAAGTAAACAATTGTCATTATACTTACATTATTTAAACTAAAATTTATTACGATAAATTTTATTTAGTGTTGGAATTTACATTGCTCAACATGCAGAGTCTGACTGAAGCACGCCACAAGTACAATAATTATATACTAAGTACAAATAACTTAGTTTAACTAGAATCAATAATTATAGACTATCTTACTGATAAATTATTTGAGCTGATTCAATCAACATAGGTGAGAGAGAGATAATAATTTATTACTATATAATTGGTCAAGCTTCATAATTCAAAGAATGAAACTGGGCAGAGGATTTTCATTTACAATATCAGAAATCAATATTAAATAAGTACTCCAGACTCCAGTTACTCAATTTTTGATGAACACTTTTAAGTGAATGACTTTGTAAAACTTCATACTTCAATAGATTAATCTAGAACTTGAAGATCAAACAAACTGTAAAATTAGCCTGAAGACAATATAATAGTCTATTATACATTCTCAGCCTCACTGAATTGCTCAGAAGTCCAGTTATTTAGCTGGCGTGGAAAGGCGCCATTTTAATTTTTACATGATTTTTTTTAAAGTTTCCTTTTAAATTTCTGTGTAGTTGCGGAAAACAAAGTATGGATTAATTTAGGTAAGTAAAAACAAAGGTTTAAAGATCAAAGGTTTATTTAGAATACCATACTTGAGTTTCACAACCTTTATTTCACTCACCTAAACTATGGATAGGTTCCACGACATCTCTGATAAAAGTGTAAATCACTGGCGGCTCGTATCCACGAAACAGATAAAGTGCCCGTATATTTTACTACACAGCACTTCACCTGTTTCGTGGGCACGAGGCACGAGCCGCCAGTGGTGTAAATTTTATTGAGTATAGAATAGGATGACTTCTTCATTTCAATGACGTGGCGAAGTTTGGACAGTAATGTCCACTTTACCACTGGAGTTGATGTTCTAGCATTATAGCATTGCCCCCGTTAACATACTATTAAAGGAAGCTGTCTTTTTAGTCTACAATACTTCGTCTTAATAACGAACTTATTAGTTTTCATTTAACGTATGACGTCATTTCAAAATATTATAGATATTTTAAAACTGAAATGTAACATTAATAAAATCAGTATGATTAAAAGTAAAAATTTCAGATTCCATGAAACCAAGGATATTGACATCGAGTCTTACCCAGATTACCAATTTGTAAAGAATTATAAAAAATGATATATAGATTGCATTGAATTTATCTATACAATAAACAACAAACATTATAATATTGTCTACTCTTACAACCACTAAAAGTTATTATAAAATACAGTATTATTAGCGGTATCTAATCTTTCCTAAACAATATAAAAATATGGTATATTTTTAGTGTTAGACACACATATTTCTTACAAACTAATAACATTTTATATTAATGTACTTGCATACATTATTTAATACAGGTAAAGTAAGTATCAGTGTCTTATATTGCACATTCTGTATTTGATGACAAAAATTTGTGATTACTAATTTAAATTCCTATATAATGTCATTCTTGATAATTTTAGAAAGGAGTAACTTAGTTTACTCTAACTTTAGCTCAAAATGTTAATGTTTATTGACACTTGGTCAATAATAAAAACTTGGTCAATAATAAACACTTGGTCAATCAGTTAAATTTCAAACAAACTCTGAAAAATTATTGTTAAAAAATATATAAGCAGCCAAAGAATATAGCCTAAGCATAGGAAAATTATCACTTATATAATAATAAATTCAGTCTTCATTCCATTGGAATGAATTTAAAATTTAAAAAATATAATTTTTTTGAAAAAATAGTGAAAGTTTCACAGTTGTCTATGTCATAAAAAACAATTTAATTAATTGATGTAAAACGACTATCTGTAAAAAATATTAGTATCTTACCTGTAAAAACATTTTTACAACAATTGCAGGCTATTGTAAGAAACAATACTAGCTGGATGATTGATTAGTTCCACAATCAAGACACTGACACAAAAATAAAAATACTGTAAATTCCGAACTAGTACACTCACGCGATGAAATATTCTACAAAAGTTTTAAAATACTTTTCTAGGACGGAATTATTATTGCATACTTACAAAAGTTATATAAAATACTTTTTTAAGGACGGAGTTATTGTAGGTAAGCACCATACTTTACGCACAAAATTCATACAAAGTGTATTAAACAAGTACAATCTGACCAAGTAAAGAAGACATTCTGGCAAGATGGGGAAATTACTCCAGCTCGATCAATATTATGTCAAAAATTATAAATTTGTTCTTCAAATTGTAGAGCAGAATGTTTTCTTCAATTTGAGACCAAATTTATAATTTTTTAACCAACATTTATCGAGCTGGAATCTTCTTCCCATCGTGCCAGAATGTCTTCTTTGCTTGGTCAGACTATATCAATATCGAATTATACTGCATTCTCTCACTCACTAATTATTCATTATTACACTTAGTTCTCAATTACACTTCTAGTTGTAAATTATTGTTACAAAAGTCCCAAGTTTAGGAGAGTTTTTTGACAGTATTGAGCCTTCATTCATTCGTACGGTAGTTGCTCGCTGATGATGTACTGGCTTGAATAATCCTGGATTAGCTGCAAAACAAAGATCAGAAATTATTTTTTCAGTTGAGCAAAATATTGACAAGTAGTGAAAAAATCGAGAGGGATGAGAGAGTACAGATAACGATACAAGATAAAAAGAATGAGAAAATAACGTGAAATACAAAACTTGATCCAGTAACTTATACACCAGATTTGTTGAAAATGACAGAAGATGATGGGTGAGGGTGAGAATGATCTGAGAATGCCATGTGTGTGGTGTTCAGTTTTGAGGGCAACTTTCGAGTTTATCTTGAAAGTGTTGGCTTATTCAAGTGATTGATTGGAATGGTTTGTCAGTTCAATCAATACATTCCAATAAAACAAACAGGTAATGAGATGAATTTTTTGTCAGTGTCCTGGTAGGTTGGTCTGTAAATTTTTTGTTCGATTTGTTAATTAAGTTTGACTTTGAACTTCTCATAGTATCCGTTACTTTTGGCAATTTGTTTTATTGGACTATGTATCATATTATATTAACTATGTATTCTTGTATTATTATTGGGCTATAGGCCTAGCCTATTATATGAAATATGTATTCTTGTAATTTAGTATTTACCGCTCACACCATACGCTTACTTATAAAATAATAAATGTTCCATTTTTTATTCGATCTTCTGTTCAGTGTTTCATGTTCTCATTATTCTTTAGCTCATTTCTCTTATATTTTAGCTACAATCATTCGTGAGTAATTATTTGCTTATTATCTTTTGCTCAAACATTATCCAATTATTTGAACGTACTATTTTGTCACATCCTTCGTTATTTTTAATTGATTTTCAACTGTGTTCAATGCCAATATTCAAGTTACCTTCCATTGTCAGTGTCAAAAATGTTGCTTCTTAATGTCTTGTTTCAATATTGATAATACTTGTTACTTGTACACAATAATTATAGACTAATTATTGTAATAATATATACACAGATACAGTTTATAGAATTAGAAATAAAAAACATTTAGAAACTGGTATATTTCGACTGCTGAGCATGCCTTTCTCAACCAAGAGATTGATTGATTGATTGATTGCCTTTATTAAGGGCGGAGTTAGGACTCTTGGTCCTCTCTACCACACAACCCTAGAGAGGTGGTGTGTTGAATAATTATAGACTAAGTATATACTAGGTCTACTATACCTAAAGGTACTACGATTCCCAAGCACGGCTCGAGCTGCCCGGTTCTTAATTAGCTTCTATCTATTCGTTACTAGGTACTAGCCATCATAACTTTATCCACATAGCTATTTGATAGATAGTTTACTCTGTTATAAGGGCTACCAATGTATACTTAATCAATAAATAGTGAAATTCACTTGAAAATTACTTAAAAAGGGTGAATTTCATAATTATTTTTATTTAGTATACATAATAAGTAGCCCTAATAACAGAGAAGACATCTATAATAATTATAGGTTATGTGAATAGAGTTATGATGGTTAGAGCTGCCGCTTGGGAAACACCTTAAGATACAATGTTTTTACTTTAATTAAACATTGAACAACTCTCATTTCCCAATTGTTATGTACATTTGGCAACAAATAATACCAACTAATAAAAATTGGGAAGAAAATACGTTTATGATCTTAGTCTGTTTCAATTTCATTTTATTGTGACTTTGTAAATAAATAGGCCTACTCACATTACACCCACTCTTCACGGATCTTCTTTTATCCAAGGCCCCGTTCACATTTTCCCCGAGTAGTGCGAGCCCAGATTGGACCCGGGACTGCGCTGGCTGGGCTTGTTGGGCGGCGAGTAGCGTGAACCAGGCCTTGAGTGCACTATCGCATAGTGATCGCTGTTGGTCGATATCGACCTGGTCGAGTTCATCGTCGACCCGCCCGACACGTAGCCTGGCTTGCCGTTCAACGAGTACCTGCACAAAAGATAATATAGTAATTTATTCATTCATTTAAATTCAAATTTATTGTTCACATCAGCAATCGTACAAGTAATTGAGTCTTTACACAAAAAATCAACACAAGATGGAGAATTCACAGAGAAAAAAGATGTTACAAAATTGACTATTCTTATATCTAAGTAGCTATATAGAAATTAAATCAAATATTCGCATAGAAAATTAAGATAATAATTCTTATTTAATAAATAATAATACATGAATAATCTGTGAATAGGCAACTTATACTATCAAGTAAATATTAAAAATTGATTGTATTTATTATAACAACCTTCAAATGATTGTATAGGTGTATTATAATCAAAGGAAAATAGAGTGATGAAACCAATATACTGTTCACAAAAGGACTTACCAATTGAGCCCTTGTCCGTGAACAGGTCATTAATTCATCTTTCATTCATTCGTTAATTATTTAATGAATAAATTAATTCGTTCATTCATTTTAGAACAAAATAATACACGCTGTTCATGGAAATGAGAAACAAACAATTGCCCAAAAATTCTTAAATCCCTAAACTTGGGTTCGGTTAATACAAATACAACCCTTAATTTTCAGGTAAAATTTCAGGTCATGTGAAATATCAGTTCCTGCAGATAAACGAATGAACAATCTTGTACTGAAACAAAATTTCTATCACCTAGGGCAATTTTCATCGACAAAAACTTTCATTTTATGGGGAAATCTATCACAAAAATTTCAATCTTTAAACTTTCAAAACTTTAGCCGGCCGGGATGGCCGAATGGACTGGGGCGTTACAACCTTCAGTTCGCTAGGACTACATGATCGTAGGTTCGAATCCCACCAGAGGCATGGTCGTTTATGCACCTCATAAATCACCCTCGCACACACCATTACCCACGCACGAGTAAAATTGAATAGGTACTTATGTGGGCATCATCCGCAATAAAAAATCTAAGAGCAATATATTTTTATGACTTATATTTGTAATATATTTTATTTTAAAAGCGTTTTATAAGTAAAAATATTCAAAGTACTAGTACATTTGATGAATGATGATAAAAATTGATTGATTTACAAAAAATACAAATAAATCGAACAAACTTTTCAGAAATTTTGGAAAGAGGTTTATTCACGGAAAAAATATCACGATTTTTGGAAAAAATGTCACGCTTTTTGGAAAAAATGTCACAGTCATCGAATAAAGTATTTGATTCTCGATAGAGCTAGGAGATCTATGTCGACCTTAATGAATAATACTCTGAATACCCCGTATCCATAAACTGTTTACCAATTTGTTAGTGTTTCTTTTATCTCAGGGCTACTTTTATCACTGTTTTTTATTTTGAATTATTATTATTTAAAACTAAAAAAAACACTGTTTACCAAGTATTTTAAGCTAATGCGATGTTTTAGGTGTTATAAGTTGAGCTTGGATTGTATTCTTCAACATTTTCAGGAAAACTGTGACACAGTATTTTCTAATAAAAATGTTGATAAATGCAATCCAAGCAGGGCAGAAAGAATCACAAGACCTGAAGTTTTAACTTACCTCGAAAATCTCAGTACAGAGAGGGTACCTCTACACATATATAGTTTTCAATAAAATCATTCAGCTTTTAATTCGTGAAGTATATAGAATAATTCATTATGGTCATTACCTACTTATAACAATTTGACAAGACACTAAGTAGAAATATTTTTTATACACGAATAACAAAAATAATTGAAATTCAACTGAGTTGTGGTCGATATTGTAGAAACGTTCCAAGATGAAATAAACACACAGATTTTGTCTATTTTCTACTCTATTTAGAAAATTGAGTAAATAGAGTAGAAAATTGACAAAATCTGTGAGTTTATTTCAAAAATAATTGAATATATATTAGCGACTTTTACTCATAAATTAGCATATCATTAGTTATGACATCTCTCAATCTCAATCAACACATACTGGATATATCCTATTTTTTAATAAATCAATATTACCTCGATCCATACTGCGAGCCATGCCAACTCCTGTACGGATCATAGTCCTCAATAATGCTGGGCTCCTTCTCGATGACTTCTGTTCGTGCGCATGCGCAGGTCATAGCGCTGCACAGGAATATGTTGATGATGAGCATAATCAGAAACATGAGGCCGAACGCTATGCAAAGGTACAGCAGCCAGGGAGGTCTAATGGTACCCTCGTCGCAGAGCTCTTGGAATTCTGTTGAAAAATTAATAAATTAGTTGGTTTCTTAATAAATTAACAACACATAGGGTGAAGAAATATTATTCGTCACAGTTTTGTACAATAAATTGATAATAAAAAGTGGAACACGTTAAATTTCAACTTATTTGTAGAATCAAGATTGATGTCATGGAACTTTTTTTGAATGAAAAAGTTTTATTCTCGAAAAATTAAAGTGTTACAAACACTTGAAATGTAAATAAAATGATTTTATAGAATAGAACTCATCATTTAGAACGAGTATGCGTGTGAGGAGAGTCTTGAACGATATAAATCATCTCAAGTTTACATAAAGCTTGAGGAAAATTTTGTTATATGTTTCATTCAATGTCTATATAAATTATGAATATTTATTTGGCTATAATCACACTCTTGAGTAGGTAGGTTACTATAACTATAGGCTACATCATGTTAATTGAACAACTTATTATAAGTTGAGAAATAATAAGAAACATATATATTGTCTCTACCAATCTAGCTGAGGATGGGGCAGGTATAGCCCTGAAACCGTGGTACTATTGTAAACAATGTAATAAAATTAGTGATATTAACAATATCTATGTCTTATTATTTCTCATGGAAAAATACCACAATATCTCATCAAATACAATTTTTTTTTTATTAATTATAAGTTAATGAATCACGTTGTGAGCGGATCAGTAATATTCTAATAGAACCTTTTATATGTTATCCAGCAGTATGAGAGGTAGAAAGTAAGAGGAAAGATTTAGTAAATTTTAGGAGGTAAAAGTTTCATGATAAAATAGAACACGTTTGAGAATGAAACAGACAATTACAAACTGTGTTCCATATTATCTAAAACTTTCATTTTTTCAACGATAAATTGCCAACCTTGAGAGCAACCAGTTGCTATAGCCTTGAGAGCAATCAATCAAAAATTTATTTCTCAATTAAGGTTGGTTTCAGAAAGCCAGGGAGATTTTAACTGGGTGTTAAATCTGGACAGCACAACAACGACAAACTTAACTCACTTGGAATAGAGAATTGAAACATTATAATTCATTACAAAGCATTATGAACTACCGTATTCTATATACCATCGCTGAATCAGCTAGAATATTTCATTACTTTGAACCTTTCATTATGTTAAATAATATTATACAATTGACACCGCATAGCCAAATCCTATTATGTTTGCAGTTATCACTTGTTTTATCAATCTTAATTGAATTGAGCAGCGGGGGCTGCTGATCTATTATGTTAGATTAAACTAAAATGCAATTAAATAACAATAGACGACTGGAGGGGACAAAAAGAAGACGAAGAAGATGAAAAGAATACAGAGGAGATAATAAAGAGACAAAGAAGATCACAAGATGATGTGCAGAAACTCAATTTAGTATTTTTGTTACTCTGCATGATGTCATTCTATTGTTCAATGTTAGATAAAGTGACTGATGAAATTATTAATAGGGTACAAAATCGTGGAATGTTGATAAGGTATCACAAGCAATTAGGAGTACTGTACATAATAATATAATTATAGAATGTCATTGTATTATTTGTATATCTTCTTCTTCTTGAAATTTCAATTCGTTATTATTTCTTCGTTACTAATAAGGCTTTGATCTTTCGCACGTGTCAAAAGTTCAATTTACTTGTAAGATAATACACCCAAGAAGATACAAGCTTATAATATTAGAAGTCAGCTCTCAGCTGGTTAATTAAACAGTAAATTTTGAATTTAAATGCTTGTATTTTTCATGCAACAGGGTCACAATTACATCTTCTGGGTTCAAAAAATTGGATTGAAAGATTTTGTGACGTTGATTAATTATACATTAATAAATTAATACATTATTATACATTATTATTAATTTTCAATTCGATTGTTTCATTTGATAGAAGACGTTTTATATGTTTTGATTTTAGAAGAGTATGATGTTAGAAGAGTTTAATGTTAGTTGTCTAGAAGAGACTCTCAATAAGACTGTTCTATTTTATTGTTTCAACTTGTGTGTAAGTTATATCTTCCTGAAAATGTATAATATTCAGCGACACATCGCTTAAAGTTCATTCGAGAACTTGAAGTGATTTTATAACTTTAACATTCTTTCAGATGGAAGGAAGAATTAAAATATAATATATTTGAGAAAATTTAATAATATTATAATATAAATTTAATATAATATTACGTTAAACTAAGCAATCGAATTGTAAGATCTTGTGGGTTCAATGATAACCGAATATATACTCAGGACATGTTCACTCCACTGGCGGCTCGTGCCCACTAAACAGGTGAAGTGCTGTACAGTAAAAGATCCTGGCACTTCACCTGTTTCGTGGGTACGAGCCGCCTGTGGTTCACTCCACAAATTTTATTAGGAAGATATAATCAAGCTGTAGTCTATCTATACCAAATCTCAATATTTTACTCATATCCTAATTTTTTCTAATTGGCAATGTAATTTTATAGCTTTTACATGTAAAGGTCTGCGATTCTATAGTTTTTCATCAGTTAGAGACTCAGGTTTTCAGGTACTTACTTGGTAGTTCACCAGGCTTGAGTACATATACTGTGGTGCTGGCCATGAGAGCTCCCTCGTCCACTGTTTCACTGTAAATGTCTTTTGGTTCGGCTTGAGCCAATGCAAAGCCTTCGTTATCATTGCATTGTACCTCGGGACATAGACCTATGAAAATTAATTTAAATTTTATAAAATTCTAAGTGTCTAACAAAATGATTCAACATCTACATGATAACAAACATCCACAAACATACACAGTACAATGTTTCCTTTATCTTAGGGCTACTTTATTACAGTAGAAGGTTTTTATTTTAAATGTTGATCTGAGTACAATTAAAATTAAATTTAAAATAAAATACACAGTACAATTTTATTCAAAATATCTTATAACCTAATTAAAAAATTAAAACCCAGAATAAAAATGGTTTTGTTCAATGACTTTGTATTTAAGAGTTGAGAAGCTTGAAAGAATTCAATTGTGACAGATAAAATAACTGAGTAATCATAGGCTATAAGATCACAACAATTCCATCAATTCTACTCTTAATGTGTGTGTGTTTTTTGTCAAAATCTTTATCATATGAGTTTTTATCTGATCATGGAACGGTTTCATACTTGGCTATCAATAGTGACTCTCTGAATGTTAATCACAGAACCCTTTTTCAATCATTTTTATTCATGCATAACATGTTTCGACTATTAATTTTCAAATGCAAATGATCAGATTTGATCATTATTAATAGTCAAAACATGTTATAAATGAAAAAATAATTGAAAAAGGGTACTGTGATTATCTGATTAACATTTAAAACAGTAATTAAGTGAACATAAAGCCCTAAGATAAAGGAAAAATTGACTCTTTGAAATACGAATTGAAATTTAGTGTGCATATGAAACATTTCTAGATCTTTCTATTAAGAGCTCCATCAGATAAATTAATTAATATAAATTCTCCAATCTATCAACTATAATACTGTAAAACATAAATAATTTCTCATGGAAGAATAACCTCAGATATTTAGTGGATAGAAAATAAATTAAATTCCTGATAACACAAAGCATGCGAAAAAATCAGGAAAATATGAGGCCAAGTAAATATGTTTTTCCAATAAATTCATTCAATAGTGTGACTGCTCTTATAGTCTGGTCGAGCATAGAAGACACTCTGGCAAGATAGCAAAATAACTCTAGCTCGCTCAATATTGGTTCAAAATATTGGTCTCAAATTATAGGAAATGTTTTGATCTACAATTTGAGACCATTTGAATTGGTTAAAAAATTTATAATTCAAATGGTAATTTATAATTTTTTAACCAATTTATTGATCGAGCTGGAATCAGTTTCCCATCTTGCCAGAATGTCTTCTTTGCTTGGACAGTCTATACCACAATATCACCTTCACAACTACTCAAAAGTGAAGATGAAATCCTTCTAATAATAAAAATATATAAGTTAATGAATTCAAATAATATAAAATTATTGCGATGCAATCTGCCAACAAATATAATAGACATACAAATAAAATAGATCAACATAAAATTGTGAAAATGAAGTTGGGAAATACCTTTGCATAGTGAAATATCACACTGGAAATGAACCTCTGGTTCCTCCGAAAATCTGAAGATTGAATAGATTGTAGCATCGGCGGCTCCAAGTTTCTCATCGTATTTGAACGAAGATATCACGGCGGGGTTCTTTGGGCATCTGTGATGATGAATAAAACAATTGAAAAATATTGAAATTGATAAAAATATAGAAAAAACTACAAAAGGTTATTTAACATAAGAATAAAATACAAAATTTCAAGAAATTCGACGTTATTTAGAGGAATTAACTCTGCAGAGTGAACTATATTTCAATTTGTTACAAAGTCTCTCTCCTCGTTAATATTTTTCCTTCCCTTCCTCTTCAACTGTAGTTTATTATAATTGTATATCAATGTCCAAACTTTATTGAATTTGACTTTATCCAGATAATTTACAATTTATTTCAAATTGGCAATTTCCACTGAGACTGACAAGACCCAGAGTATTTTTTTATTTAATTAATAAAAATCACCTGCCATTCAAGACCTAGAAATTCTTAGCAATAATTCCGTCCTTCTTGGCGAGCCTAAGAGTGGTGAATAAACAAGAATATTACTGTATAGAAGGCATTTAACTCATATATAAACCCAATATTGCTACGTAAATAAAAGTTATATACTTAGTTATAGATATTATTAATACTAATAGATAATAGTTATAATATGCACTGATATTATTAATAGATAATAGTTATGAATGAGAATTTTCCGATATAATTCCCAAAATTTAATAAAATTATTCTTTATTGATGAAATATATTAAAATCAAGTACCATGTGCAGGAGTAAGATAAAATTGATAAAAATAAGATTTCATAAGAGATAAAAATTGGTAAGTGCTAATATTATAGGCTACTGTACCAAGATTTGATCTTGTATCAACACCAGTTGAATTTTAATTAAAGTGAAGAGAATTAAAAAATAGAATAATAGAATTTAGCCTACTAATTTTTTAGAATTTTTAAATGAAAGTGATAATAAGGATGTCGTTGCCTGTTTAAGCTTTGCTATTATTATTAGCGTATGGCTTTTTTTGGTGGGGAGACCGGAAGGTAATTCCACCTCGCCAACATAATAGTTACCGGTATGTTATAGATTTCATCCATTTCCATACAAAAAATGACTGAATTTATTAAAAAATCACCTTCGTTTTATAAATTCATACATTTATAAGTTTAATTACATAATTAATCACTTACCCTCGCTCATCAATAAGTATTTCACTCCTGTTTCCCTTGTCGAAGGCAAAGCATGACTTCACTCTGATTCCATGAGTACCTGAAAAATAAAAACCAGATTTTAGTAAAGTTATAAAATAATTTTGAATAATATTTAAAGATTCAGTCTCAACAATCAAGACATCGGAAATGGAATCCAGCTCAAGAATCAATCAAAAGTTTTCCGCGAACAAGGGTCGCATATTCATGGTTCTTCATAATATAATATTTTTTCTGAAGGTGAGACCCATATAAGCTCTTAGGCTTGTGCGTGTGTAATGAGAGTGAGATGATGGAGAAGATGACTACTTTCTGAGGTAAGTTCTTAGGTTTGAATGACGGCTTATCGCTCCACAGAAAGACGAGGTGACCGTATCTATGTGGTTGAGCTGTGGTAAAAAAAATGTTGCCTCCTTCAAGAATTGAGTTTGGGTCCTGTTGGTTATCAGACCAGCGCGTTATCACTTAACGTACCACACATACATAAAAACCTTACGCATATATTTTTTCATTAATAAAAATTATATTTGATTGACTATATTATGTGCTCGATTTATTTATCGATTACTCAATTTCCCCAGCTAATTTCTTATTGGATAGGTTTAGTCAATTCCAAAGCAAGCTCCACACTTTAAAAAATTATTTTTCTCCAGAAAAAAATATTGTGAAACTGTGAAGGCTGCAATATCAGTATCATGAAAAAAATCGAGGTTAACGAACTAACAACTGTTTTCCAACTTTACTATTATTATTCATCTTGCGAAACCAGAAAAATTAAAGATGGAACCACAATTGGCGGCAGATCACGTTTTTGAATTTGCCGCCATTACCGCAGCGTCCTTGAACTGGCGCGAGATTTAAAAATGAAGACGAACCTTCAATCTTTGTCACGTTTGGAAGCTAAAGTCAGGTCAAGCAAAGAAGACATTTTGGAAATCGACTCCAACTCGGTCAGTATTGATTCAATAATTATAAATTTAATCTCAAATTGTAGATAACATTTTTCTCTACAATTTGAGATCAAATTCATAATTTTTGAACCAATATTGATTGAGATGGAGTAATTTTCCCATCTTGCCAGAGTGTCTTCTTCGCTTGACCCGACTACCTGTATCTCAATGAATGCGAATGCAGCTCTTGTGTTGAATTAGAATGATAAAAGTCTCCTAAAGAAGCTAAAATGTAGACTTGACTACTTGATTCATTTGCCTGTCGTTGCTTTCAAAAGATAAGCCCGGTTGGAATTCAGAGTTTTCTGAAATCTACGACCTTGGAACTGAAATAAAACCTAACTCTGAATGCGACCTGCACTCCGATTTACATTGGAATGTTTTTCGTCCAACTGGAAATGCTGAATTTCATCTCAGACATTTTTCAAATGGCGATGAAATTTTTCGATCTTGTCAAGTGCCAATAAAAACTTGAGACTAATTTAACCCGCGGTTATTTGAATCTTGAATGTTCGGCGATATCTTGAGATTATTTTAACTTGTCAAATGTTAATAAAAACTGGAAGAGTAATCTTTGCTCACGGTTATTTGAATACGAGATGAAATAGTCAGTCCAAGCAAAGAAGACAATCTGGCAAGATGGGAAAATGATCGACTACAGCTCGGTTACTATATTGGTTTAAAAATCATAAATTTGGTCCAAAATTGTAGATCAGAATGTTTTCTACAATTTAACATCAAATTTCTAATTTGAGAACTAATATTGAACAAGCTGGAGTCATTTTCTAATCTTGCCAGAATGTCTTCTTTGCTTGGACAGACTATATATCTAGAGATTATTCAAACTTGTAAAATGTTAATGAAATTCTAAAGAGTAATATCCTGCCACGCTTATTTGAATGCGAGGTGATATCTTGTTAAGATTTTTTGAAATTGTCAAACTGTCTTCATCATCATCATCATCATCATCATCATAATCATTTTCTTCTTCTTCTTCTTCTTCTTCTTCTTCTTCTTCTTCTTCTTCTTCTTCTTCTTCTTCTTCTTCTTCTTCTTCTTCTTCTTCTTCTTCTTCTTCTTCTTCTTCTTCTTCTTCCGTTTTCATATTTCTAATGATACTAAAAACAGGGAAACTCATTTCTCTGAAGCCTCACTTATAATATAGGCTTGTTTCGGTTCAGGAATATTTATTTATCAATGTATATAGCCGGCGGCAAATTTATAATGGTCCAGCTTCACACGTCTCGAAATGGGTTCTTGATTGTAAAATATTGTAGACTATCAGTTGACAAGTTGAATATATTAACGTAGCTATATTGAATAAACAAGCACTAACTTATAATGAAAACTTATTCACATAGGTCCGAATCAATGTCTACGGTTCATTTTCGCTCAAGAAGATGCATTCAAGCTTCAAGTATGAAATTCTTCATCTAGATTGAATGAGAGTTTTATACATGACATTCAAAAAATCACGTGAAAATAGCGATAATAACCTGTTGATATTATGCCACACAATAGCGAATTTTGAAGAATCTTCCTTCAATCTTCATCACGTAATTTTCTGTAATTTTCATATGCTACTTTCAACGTGTGATAACGCCCAATCATACAATAATTTCAATAAAATTTTGAACCAAAGACCTCTTTCTTGAAACGACAATTTCCACCAGAAATAAAGACAATTTTATACTCAAGATCAATAGATTAGGCTATGCCTACAAATTTATCATTTATACTCGAAAAAGTTAAGGCAAAAATAAGGTATAATAGATTTTAGAAGGTTCATATACAATAAGTTATTGAAAAATATTCACAGAAATATTGATAACTTGAAATAATCTATCTATCTAGATATATGAAAGCGAAATGGCACTCATTCATTCACTGATCAGCAGAACTGAAAATCTAGTTCGTCGAAAGCGTTCAAATTTGGCAGACATTACAGTTGGACGCTCACTAAGAACGGATTTTTGAAACTTCTCAAGGATACGCAAAAGCAACATAGTTGATATAAATTTCAATTATTTATGTTATGTCAATTTTCAATTATTATGAAAAATTTCAATCTCTTATGGAAAAACATCATTGTAGAGAACAATGTTTTCTACAATTCGAAAACAAATTCATAATTTTTGAACCAATATTGACCGCGCTGGAGTCATTTCGCCATCTTGCCAGAATGTCTTGTTTGCTTGGACAGACTAGGTTGGGCTGGTCAATGAAGCATGGAGCGCGGGCTTTTCACGGTCGACACGACAGTCGATAAACTAAACAGTCGATATAAGTCGATACCAGAGGCATACTATGATACCTGATGCCATAAGCGAATATAGATCGACAATAGCAAGATCTCATAAACCATATTTATAGTAGAAAGTTTTTAATTTGATGGATGAAACTAATTTGATGGGCTGGAGTCGTTTTCCCGTCTTGCCGGGGTGTTTTCTTTGTTTGGACGGACTGTATAGTGGAGCGAATATGAAACTGGCAACCAGCTGTTAGGCCTAAGCCAAGGTAAGTGTAGTGAACTATATATGACAGGCTCGCTTCGCTCGCCTGCAAATTCCGTTCAGAAGGGATTCGAAATTTATTTCAGTATTTCTACACCTGATCTGGACCTGTTCACCTGATTTCAACATTTTCTGCCAATTTGTTCTAGAAAAATCTAAACCAAATATCTACATTTTCTACCTATTGGTTCTCGAAAAATGAAGAAAACGTTGAAAAACTATAGAAAAAATTTGAACGCATTGGATTTTTAGTTCTGGTGATGAATGAATGAATGAATGAATGAATGAATGAATCAGTCAGTGCCATTTCGCTTTTATATATAGAGATGTATAAGTTACTATATATGAACCTTGGGCCTAAGCGCCCTAGACCTAGACCCTTCGTGGGCTGTTGAGCCATTGACAAAAAAAAACTTAAAATTGAAGCATCGAATTGCAAGGTCTTGTATATCGTTATTGAAACGAATTTTTGTAATCAATTTTCACATTTTATCACCCTGTGTGTTTCTTATTAAAAAAAATTAATCATAGAAACGCACAATATTCAGACACAAACGTAGACACACGGCGGATTTCTGATACGCAGTTGTGATACAGAGTCCATAATTGATACAGGAAGGAAACTCGTTGATACGAGACATTTGCAATGCTCATTGATCACGCCCTGTTTGGAAATAAGCTATTTCTCAATGATTAGCCCATTTGAGATTAGACATTTTGAGATCATTCAAACTGAGCTTAGGTATTTTATTAAGTTGAATTAATGAGAAAAAAGGTGAAACAGTTTCGTAGAGCCAATAGTTATTTCCCCCGATTTTCGGCATTTTCATTATTGAGCTAACCCCATTTTACAACCCCACGTTGCAAATGTCTCTCAATGAGCTTCCTTCCTGTACGATTGCGTATCAAATTTTGACTTTTGTATCACTACTGCGTATCAGAAATCCGCCGTATAAAGGGGCTTTAGATCTTCATTCATTGCACCATGCGTCAAGCAGGCTAGATTCTTCTCTGAAATCCTCCAACACTCAACACTTTTTTGGAAATCCATAACAGCTTAGTTTCTCTAGTTTTTACATTGTAGAAGCCCGAAACAATTGTTTTTACTGGATATCCAATGGACATTAGATGTAGTCCACCATTTGATTTCTTAGCAAAATGTAAGAAAAGAAGATTTGAAAGTCATCAATGGAACAAATCCAGTAAGCATTGAATTTAAATCCGTGACGGATTCTCATGGATATTATACGGCTACACTGGATTAGAATATTGTTTTTCACATCTGGATATCAATCTACATTTCGAATAAAGATAGAGAAAGAGATAGAACGATAGATAGGGAGAGAAAAAGAAAGAGAAAAAGGAAGAAAGAGATAGAGAATAGAATGAGAGGCAGAGGAAGAGAGATTCAGATTCAGATTCAGATTCAATCACTTTATTCATGTAGATTACATAATACAGTAATTCAAATCCTATGCTGTAAAAATAAAAATAAATGAAAATTACACTAATTACAATCGAGAGATTAGATTAGATTAGATTATTCACTTTATTCAAGTATGGTACAGCATTTACGATCTTAAATCCTAGATTCAAAAAATTAAACATAAATCTAATTACACGATTGGTTCAAATAAGAAATACATATGCAAGGAACGTACTAAATTACAGATATATAGGATCTAATATTCTTACTGTTATAATATGATTGTGGTGTATCTACATGAAATAGCGGAGTTTGGACAAAGATGTCCATTCTTGGAGAAGTATATGCAAGGATATCCCTCCCATTAACACTCAACCGTAACAAATTTTTACTGATAGATTCGACTGAAAATTGATTTAATGAATTTTACTTTATGAAATTGTGATAACTTAAACAAAAATGTGGAATGGATACTGTAATTCATGAAAGATGAATGAAAACGATAGGAATGATGAATGAATTTTATTTAGGACTGAAATGTTGATTAAATACGATTATTATAGATGAATTATAATTACTGAAGCTAATACCACATGTGCTAGGTATTTGGAGATCTATTCTTAGAAAGTACTATGTTTTGAAATGAATATTAATAATAATAATAATTAAGACTTGAATAATTCAATTTGATTTAATCGTACTTGAAATAAAATGATTAATTCTACTACTAAAAGGATGTAAAGTGGGGTGATAGGGAAGGGAAACTGCAATGTAGCTGCTCTAATGTTGGACCGCCTCCGTCATTCTCTCAAAAAGATGCTTTCTCAATTTTGAAATGAAGCCCGCTCGACTCTCAATGGATTTAATGGAATTGGGGAGTGCATTCCAAGCACGACAAGCACTAACAAGAAATGATTTATTATAAATTGTAGTTCGATGATTAGGTATCCTTAAAGTATTTTCTCCAGTCCTAGTGCTTGAAACATCTAACCTCCTACCTTCAGAGACAAATTGAAAATAATCTTTGAAATAATAAGGCTTGCCATACTTTAAAGTGTCTCTAGTAAGTTTCACTATTCGGAAAAGTCTTTGTTCTGGTAATTTGAGAGTTGAACTATATCAATGTGTGCTTGGGTGATCCTTTCATGGCGTTCAAGAGAGTACACAAATCGTAGGCAGTAATTTTTTAAAAGAGTAATTCAAGTAAGGCAGTAATTTAATTAAGAGAGAGAGAGAGAGAGAGAGAGATTCACATGTTGTGGAAAAGTACGTGATGGGTAGGCCTTTTTTGATTGTAATTTTCGTTTAAAATACTTACTTTTCTTCATCTCTGATTTTTTCAAATCATAATTGAAGAAGAACTAATAAATTATTAAAATGACAAAGAGAAGAACCAATTGGAATGAGAGAACATCATTTATCCTACTTAAAATCTAGACCACCATCATAAATCTGTGCTATCTATGCTAAAGTCTGTCCAAGCAAAGAAGACATTCTGAGAAGATGGGAAAATGACTCCAGGTCAGTCAATATTGGTTCATGAAACTATAAATTTGTTCTCAAATTGTAGAGCAGAATGTTTCCTACAATTTAAAAACGAATTTTCAATTTTTGAACCAATATTTATCGAGCTTGAGTAATTTTCCCATCTTGCCAGAATGTCTTCTTTGCTTGGACAGACTACAATATGCACAATTACATACTGTAATTAGTACACTTTAGTAATTTACCATCATAATATGAGAGTAACGGTACAGTTAATTATCACACTTGATGTACTAAAAAAAATATGAGACAGAGAGTTATTCAAATTATCAAATAATCAAACCAAGAAAAGATGTTAGTTGCCACAATAGGCTAATTCAAATTGACACTGATAATCAAACCAAGTACAGCTCTTGAGCTCTTAGATAGCTCAAGCTAATTCAAATTGTAAATAATAATAACTATACTTGTCCAAGCAAAGGAAACATTCTGGCAAGATGGGAAAATGACTCCAGCTAGGTCAGTACAGGTCCAAAAATTATAAATTTGGTCTCAAATGGTAGAAAACACTCTGATCTACTATTTGAGGCCAAATTTATAGTTTTTGATCCAATACTGACCTCGATGCAGTTATTTTCCCATCTTGCTAGAATGTCTTCTTTGCTTGGACAGACAATATTTTACGAACAAAATGATTGACCAAGCCATGATAAAGCAATAAACCCGTGTCATGTGAGAGCCGCATATAATGAACCTAACCTAACATAACCCAACCTGACCTAATTGCTGGATAAATTGAATTTAACGACCGAGGTTCACGAGAACTCTTGAATAGATGTAACTTCCTCATCAAAACCTGATGTATTCATTATCGTATATGTGCTGAGACAATTAGGAAGTTATATCAATTCAAGTGTAAATGCATGAGAACTGAAGTAACTAATGGTTAGGTGTGATATTAATGGATTCCCATCAACATACTTGAAAGAAGTCAGTCAGCATTTGTAAAGGCTCTTATTTGGAGCAGCCTATTGTCGGTTGATTATGATGTAATTTGACATTCTCAAGTATTGAGAATTAATGGTTCAGGAGTTAGGAATGAGGCTGGTTGGAAAAGATCATTAAAGCAGCGTCCATTATTCAATTTTCTATTGATAAGATACTTATTTTCTCTTGGGGCTACTGCATTCATTAAAACTTTAAAATGATTAAAATCAAAATATTTTAAAATATTTAAAAAAGGTACTCTGATTTCAATTATTTTAAAGTTTTAAGAAGATATATAGTCAGATCGAGCAAAGAATTAAGAAATTGTGGAGAATCAACATAATTAATTAATAATAATTAAGAGGATTAAGATATTGTGTCAAGTTGGGGAAATGACTCCAGCTCGATCAATATTGGTTCAAAAATTATAAATTTGATCTCAAATTGTAGGAAACTATCCCATCTACAATTTGAGACCAAATTGGTAATTTTTCAACCAATATTGACCTTACCGAAGTCAAATTTCCACCTTGCCAGAATGTCTTCTTTGTACGACCAAACTATAGTCTGTCCAAGCAGAGAAGAGCCTCTGGCAAAGAGACCAAACTACGCACAAGATGATTGATATAGGACTACTCAAAATTGAATAAATTAATCAAATTGAAAGGTCTTAAATAATGTATTGCTGGAACAGCTGGTGCCAATAATTAAGGTGGTAGGCGTACGACTTTTATTAATTATCAGCTCTGTCAGGACAGTCGGCGTTTTGGCATTAGCTATACCACTGGCAGCTCGTGCCCACGAAACGGGTGGAGTGTTGTACAGTAAAAGATACGGGCACTTCACCTGTTTCGTGGGTACGAGCCGCCAGTGCTATACTACAAAATTGCGGTGATGACACACATTACGCAACAATGCAACAATTAGAATTACTACGAGGATTGGAATGTTTATTAGCTCATTACCTGATGTCATACCAATGCACTGAATAATTTATAATTCGATCATTCTGTACTCCACGTCTAGCTGAGTATAGTCTGTCCAAGCAAAGAAGACCCTCTGGCAAGATGGGGAAATGACTCCAGCTCGATCAATATTGGTTCAAAAATTGTTGATTTGGTCTCAAATTGTAGATCAGAATGTTTCCTACAATTTGAGATCAAATTGATAATTTTTGAACAAATATTGATCGAGCTGAAGTCATTTTCCAATCTTCGAAGAGGGTCTTCTTTGCTTGGACAGACTATACATCCTCAATTTCCATGTTCACATTGGTCGATTTTTTGTGCTGCATCAAGGAAACTGAGTCTGTAGTCTGTTCAAGCAAAGAACACCCTCTAGCAATCTGAGAAAATGACTCCAGCTCGATCAATATTGGTTCAAAAATTGTTGATTTGGTCTCAAATTGTAGATCAGATTGTTTCCTACAATTTGAGATAAAATTGATAATTTTGAAACCAATATTGATCGAGCTGAAGTCATTTTCTCATCTTGTCAGAGGGTCTTCTTTGCTTGAACAGACTATAGCAGACTCTAACGACACTGGCGGGTGACAAATGACTTTTTTAGACGCTCACTACATCAGGACAGTCAGCGAGCAAGAGCATCTAGTGTCAAGAGTGACCTCAGCTAAACTGGTTTTCGCTTTTGCAGACCACTTTCAAACCTTCCTTACAGAGCTGAGAATAAATTTACCAGCCGTAAGTCTTGTTGACATCTGCTTCACGTCGGTTTTGTGATACGCAGTCGTGATACAGAAGTCCAAAATTGATACGGAATCGTACAGGGAGGAAGCTCATTTACACAAAAAATCCGCAACGTGGGGTTGCAAAGTAAGGTTAGCTCATTTGACAATGCAGAAAATCGGGGAAAAATAACTATTGGCTCTTTGAAACTTGGTGTTTTATCAATATTTTTATCAATTCAATTTGAAAAAAAGTTAAATTGCTATCAAAATTTTTAATCATGGAGAAATAGAATCAGCTTATTTCTTAAATTGTGGTGATCCATTAGCGTTGTAAATGACTTGTATAGTCTGTCCAAGAAAAGGAGAGCCTCTGGCAAGATGAGAAAATGACTCCAGCTCAATCAATATTGATTTAAAAATTACTGATTTGGTCTCAACCGTAGGAAACATTATGATCCTCAATTTGAGACCAAATCAATATTTTTTGAACCAATATTGATCGAACTGGAGTCATTTTCTCATCTCGCCAGAGGACATATCTTTGCTTGGACAGACTATACCATCGAGCTTCCTTCCGCTATCATCCTCTTCCTCGTTTTTTATCGATTCAATACATAATTTTCAATATCATAAAAATGTCTAATGATTAAGAAATTTAATATAATCAGCTTATTTCCAATACGGTGGTGATCCATGAGCATTGCAAATGTCTTGTTTCAACGAGCTTCCTTCCTGTATCAAATTGGGATTCTGTATCACAAATGCGTATCAGAAAACCACCGTGTGACCAAACCTTAGTATGAAGCATGCTGGCCAGCAAGCAAAATCGACTGAAGGGATTCACATGTGAACTGGATGATTACTGTAGATGTAATGCGTTTTGTGACCTTGAAATTTGAAATTGATTTGTTCTGTTGCGTCAATGCAGGACTTTGAAGATTGTATCTTGAACAGGAAATATACTGACTAACCTGTGAGAAATAAAATAGTTCTCGGGATATAGATGACGTAAGTAGTGTCATAAATTGATATTGGATTGATTCTATCGGTGATAAAAATTTTGTATGATTGAACAAGAGAGTTGATGAATTATTGTTATGAATCAAGGGAACTGAGAGGAAAGATTGATTGATTGAATGTCTAATCAATTCAATCAATCTTGAAAAAAGTGTCTGAGAGAGAGAGTGTGAGTGAGAGTGAGAGCGAGAGAGAGAGAGAGAGAGAGTGAGAGAGTGGGAGAGAGAGTAAGAGTGAGAGAGAGAGAGTTGAGGGGAGACAGGAAGAGAGAGAATGATTAATTCTCTCAAGAGTTTGAAATAATTTTGAATCATATCAGATCGTATAGTAGTAGATTTTCAGCTTTTCAATGAAAAATTTATAGTGGAAATGTGATAGGCCTATGTGATTTGTATATTTCAGACAATATTATCTTGTAGAGAGTTGCGGATTATTAGATTATAATTATAGTCTCTCCAAGCAAATAAGACATTCTGATGGGAGAATGACTCCAGCTCGGTCCATATTGTTTCAAAAATGATAAATTTGGTCTGAAATTGTTGATCAGAATGTTTCCTATAATTTAAAACCAAATTGATAATTTATGAATCAATATTGACAGAGCTGGAGACATTTTTCCCATCTTGCCAGAATGTCTTCTTTGCTTGGACAGACTAAATCAAACAAATAACCAATTAATCGACTAACTTCGGAATAATTTCATGAATTCATTCAAAAGTTCAACTGCTCCATTATTTTTCATCGAGGTATCATGCGAAGCAAAATAGCTACTAGATAATTATAAAGTAATATATTGATAAATAATTAATTAACTTAATAACTAATTGATTCCATCTTTATCAATGTAACAGCTTCATTATATTGTACGTGGATATCGAGAGAAGCAAAAATAACTCACAGAATTTAAATTCATGTGCCCAATTTCACCCACATACTTCATACCGAGTAATTTATTTAACTACTTCACTCATATCCTATAAGTACACCTAACCTTGGTTAATAGTGACGAACTCTTCTCTTTCTCTTGACAACCATTAAGCCTCTGGAACTTATTTGCATGCATAAAGGTAGGTATTCAGGCCGAGCTAAATATTCATGACATAGTTCAGTGGTCTGTCCAAGCAAAGAAGACATTCTAGCAAGATGAGGAAATTACTCCAGCTAGGTCAATATTGGTTCAAAAAATATTAATTCGGTCTCAAATTGTAGGAAACAATCTGATCTACAATTTTCGACTAAATTTATAATTTTTGAACTAATATTGGCCGAGCTTCAGTCATTTTTCCACCTTGCCAGAATGTCTTCTTTGCTTGGACAGACTATAAATTACTATACTTGAATAGAAATAACTACCGTATCAGCGTAACAAATGAAAGATATGATGTACCAAGCATTCCAATACGATAGCTACTTTTATTCAAGTATAGCATAATGAACTTGTCAACCATCTGACAATAGAGTTTGTATGCACTGTCCCTGACCCTATTACTTTACAGCTTTATAAACAGAGAAGACACAGATTGGCCATTCTTCAGGAACGTTCCTTAGTAAATATAAACGTGGCTTATGATTATAAGGCTTCCATATAGTGTTCAAATGCATAGAACTATGTTGATAATTTATGTTTGAAGGACATGGGAAACATGTTTGTCTAACAATAGAAGAGGAAGAAGGATCTATTAGATAGCTTTCACCATTATAGACCATATACCATTCAAATTTGTGCAATATTTTTCTAATTTTCAATATTGTTTTCTCTGGTGCATGATATTTATTTAATTCCGGCCATCAACATTCCAAATTCAAAATTTCAGTTTTATTCCTGGATTGAAAATTATGTGTTTACTCAGTGCTATTATATCATATAACCTCATTTTTGAGAATATTGACTTTATTATAAAATTTTTGGGAGAGGAATAGCACAGGCTATGCCTATTTTTCCCTCCCAATTAAAATAGTTGTATCGATGTATGAATAAAGAATAAAGAGGAGAAATGATAAAAGAGGAATAAGATTAGATTTTCACAAATTAAGACCACACTTATAAAGATTTAATAGTTACTGTATGTTACATAAATAGGATCACAAACGGAGATTAAAGAAGAAGATTTTTCCATTCTATTCTCTCTTATCACAAACGTTATCAATATTATTGTGGAGAAGTAAACAAGAAATCTCTCACTGTCTTTAAAATACTCGACTCCTATTGGTCTGTTTTGTTGAAAGAGGGAGTGACGGTCTCGTCCAATCACAGAGTTTCATCGTAGTGTATGTAGGTTCCGCCATTTTGTTTTCAAAACCAGCCATTCTATGAAACTTGGCTAACGTATTACAATTTATCCAGAGTGCATGACGAGAGATATAGTTGAATACATTTTTACACCGAGAATTACTGACAAAAAAATAGAACTGAATAGAGTTTTGGAAATGAATTCAGTAGACAATTTAGTTAAAAAAGAATTAAAAATTGAGATAAAGAAAGTTGAATTTATAAGAATAGAGTTATAATTTCGTAAAGGAATCATTTAATGTTGAAAGCTTCTTTTAAAGCTGATAATTATGCGGGAAAAGTTTCAATTTGTAGAGAATCATTGCCAGAATCTCAAAATTTTCGATCAATATTACTTATCATATTTCAACTTGTTATAATTTCAAAGTGGAATTAACACTAATTTATGAGCTCGACACAATATTTTGTTTCGTGCTGGTAATGCACATTTTCAAGCTCATTTCAGGTACTACACCAAATTTGAATACCCAAAACTTCAAATTCTCAATCTTTCGGGGTTTCCTGTTTTGGAATTTCAATGAAACAGACCTTCAGTCTCATATTTCTTCAAATATTTTCAAAGGAAGTTATGACACACACTTTTTCTCCAAAACGCATATTATGAAGGACTTTGTCACAAGCCAAAAAAAGGAAAAATTGACTTTCATAATGAGTTTACAAATGAATAGGTCTAATGTTTACTACATTACATTATAGGCTCCATGAATATCTCATAGAATTTCAATAGTTAAAGAGTTTACCGGATGTGCTTGTTTACAATGGGTTGCTGTATGACTAATTTCAAACAATTACAAATAGGTAACAGCTCAGAATCTTAACAATTCGTTTAAGAATAATATCCTTCAGGTTTTACCCTACCTGAAGTTCAACGCCTTTATTAACTTTGAATAGTTATCATATTTATTCACCCAGTTAAGTTTTCATCAAATATGTATATTCTACTCGCTCATCACTAGAATTTTAGATACTCGGAGTAATCTCACAAAATATTTGAAGCATCTTTACACTATGGTTTTTTGATACGCAGTAAAGATACAAAGATCCATAATTTATCCAAAAGTATCTTTTTAGCTCGCTTATTAGCCTACTAGAATTTTAAAAACACTGAGTAATTTCAAAAAACATTAAGGACATCTTTACAACTTCAAACTATGGCTTTCTGATACGCAGTAGTGATACAAAGCCCGAAATTGATACAGGAAGGAAGCTCGATGATACGAAACATTTACAACCATGCTGGATCACCGCCATATTGAAAAACTGATTATATAACTCGATGATTGAACATTTTTAGAGAATTTCAATTATCTTTAGGTATTTTTCAAATTAAATTAATATAAAAAAGAATGATTAAACAATAAGTTTCAGAAAGAAAATAATTATTTTCCCCCGATTTTCAGCATTGTCAAATGAGCAAATCTCACTTTGCAACTTAACGTTGCAAATGTCTATCCAAGGAGCTTCCTTTCTGTACGATTGCGTATCAATTTTGGACTTCTGTATCACTACTGCGTATTAGAAAGTCGACGTGAAGAGAGGACTTTAGATATTATGATTCTAGATATTGCACAAAACATTAGAGATTTATCTGAAACTACTGATAAATGTTTTGTTAAATAATGCAAAAATTATAGTCTGTCCAAGCAAAGAAACCCCTCTGGCAAGGTGGGAAAATTACTCTAGCTTGGTCAATATTTTAAATAATTGGTCAATAATTGTTCAAGAATTATAAATGTGATCTTAATAGTAGATCAAATTGTTTCCTACAATTTGAGATCAAATTGTTAACGTTTGAATCAATATAGACCGAGTTGGAGTAATTTTCCCATCTTGCCAGAGTGTCGTCTTTGCTTGGACAGACCAAAACTGATAAATTTTGATGAAACACAAATTATATCCACTAGTATTGCAGATTGATGGTCCCCACCCATTTTTTTAAGAAAACCACATCTTTCCCACAAATAATTAACGAACATAAGATCGCAATTAAACAAGAATGCTGGATATTTGAAGAAAAAATCGATAAAAAATGAGTTGTTGCATAAATTCTCACTTACCATCTGGCTTTGATACATCGGCTCGTAGCGTGTAGCCATGGCCGAGGATAACTTCTTGCATTTTTCGTCCTTTCTCCAGGATTTTCAAGGACACCAAGGACTTCTCGTTCCTGTGCAACAGAGGAATAATTGATTATTTATATTTCCCAATCATATTTTTGTACAGAACTCTTAGTTTGAATAAATGTCAATACAGTAGTTATTGTATTGTTAGAACAGATTTGTCCAGATAGAAGACCCCCTGTACTATGATTGGGATTAAAAGAACATCGAGAGTTTCCTACAAATTGATATAAAATTTAAAATTTTTGAACCAATATTGACAGAGCTGGAGTCATTTTCCCATCTTGCCAGAATGTCTTCTTTGCTTGGACAGACTATGCTTACACACTGTTAAACAGTAGTTGTATTGTTATGGATTTGTTATAGTCTGCAAATGTTTTTGAGCAAAGAAGACATCGAAGATGGTAAAAATTCATGTGCAACAAATATTGATTTAAAAGTTATTAATCATATGAACTCACAGAGCTCGTTTGAATTATTCTAGTTGTATACAATGTTAGTAGGTCATTATTATGGATTATTTTAAACCAATTTAGATAGAGCATTGCCTGAATATGTCTTCTTTGGCTCAACAAGGCTTGAGGCGTTTTATAACTTCCAATAGTGAGGAAATATTATTTATATCTTATAGTAAAATTCCGTAAATAGTAAGAAGTTGACTTCAAATGTTTATAAAGGTCTCTTCACACCGCGGTTGTTGTGATACAAATTAGTGACACAAAAGGCAAAAATTGATACGCAATATTGATACAGGGAGGAAGCTCATTGACACCATCTAGTTAATTATCTTCATGTGCTTGACACTATAAATTTGACAAATGTAAGGGTTCCGCTCATTTTCCAATGCCGGAAATAGGGGAAAAACCAAACAACTATTGATCTCTGAAATCGTAGTGTTTAGTGCTCATTTATCATTATTTTTATTTCAACTTAAATAAATACGTAAACAAAGTTCAAATACTCTCAAAACGTTTAATCATTGAGAAAAAGAATCAGCTAATTTCGAAAATGGCGGTGTTCTATGAGCATTGCAAAAGTCTCGTATCACCGAGCTTCCTTCCTGTATCAATTTTTGACTCTGTATCACTACTGCGTATCAAAAATCCGCCGTGTAAATTGACTTTTACACCTCTTCGGATTCCAGATCATGGCCTGTGAATGACTCACGCAATTTGATACACAATATTCACATTGTACGTCCAACTTCTTATCTCAATTTATTCATTATTCTCTGTACATTTCTCATTACTTGGTAAAACCAAGATTACACATTACAGACTACCTTAACCAGAAAAATCAAGGCTATTACCGCATTAAGTTATAAAACTCTACAGTTATAGTCTATCCAAGCAAAGAAGACATTCTGGTAAGATGGGAAAATGACATCAGCTCGGTTAATTTTTAATTTGGTCTCAAATTGTAGGAAACATCCTGATCTACAATTTGGGACAAATTTATAATTTCTGAACAAATATAGACCGAAATGGAGTAATTTTCCCATCTTGCCAGAATGTCTTCTTTGCTTGGACAGACTATAAAGTCTGACTCATGCAAGTCCTGTTCTGTTAAGTAACATCGGTATGTTACCTGCACTTATAAAAATACTATCAAACCGGAAAGCTGAATAGATAATCTCGTAGAACGGTATTTTGAGAGAAAAAAGAGATATATCTTGAGCAAAGAAAGAGAGAGAGAGTGTGTGTGTGGGAGAGAGAGAGAGAGGGAGAGAGAGAGAGAGATATTTTTACTCTTTCTCTCTCATACACTATCTCTGTTTTTCTCTCTTCCCCTCTGGTTCTCTATGATTTATATCTCTCCAGAAGATAATCCATCAGAAGTAAGGCAGAGCTCCAGGTGAAATCAGGTTGTGTAACTGTACAAAATATTAAGATGATAATGCTCTTATCTGTAGCGAGCGACCTACACCACATACATTTATAGTCTGTCCAAGCAAAGAAGACATCTTGACAAGATGAGAAAATTACTCCAGCTCGATCAATATTGATTCAATAATTATAAATTTGATCTCAAAATTGTAGATAACATTTTTTTCTACAATTTGAGACCACATTTATAATCTTTGAACCAATATTGATCGATCTGCAGTCATTTCCCCATCTTGCCAGAGGGTCTTCTTTGCTTGGACAGACTACCGTAGACGCCAACGAAACTGACGGGTGGCTAAAGTCTGTTATCAATGCTCAGCTCTGTCAGGAAACCGTTCTACGAGAGGAAAACTGTTAGCTAAGATCGCCCTCGACTCGATATGCACTCGCAGAGCGCTCGTCGACTGTCCTGACAGAGCTGAGTATCGATTAATGTTAGTCATTAAACGACAGTTGTTTGGCATCTGATATATTTTAGTCGGGAGCCTGGCATCACTAAATCGTTTTGTTACGCACGGTTGTTTGCCAGAATTTATTGGGAACTAAGTACTGGTTCTAAAGTTATGGTACTCTACACTAGGTTATGTGGCCTTGTTTCAGCGAAGAATATCAGAGTTTCTGAATATTAAAAAAGAGACTTCTATACCCAATTCACGATCAACAAACAAACATGAAATAAACAAACTTTTTGCATGTGTGTGCTTGTAGCCTAATGTAGGTCTTCTTCTATGAGAAACGGTCCGACGGTCGGCCGCAGTCGAACAGCTGTAGCCAATCACAGCTCTTGTCTTGAGCTGTAATCGGCTACAGTTCGACTTGTCTTGAGCAGTGATTGGCTACAGCTGTTCGACTGTGGCCGACCGTCGGACCGTTTCGCATAGAAGACCTACATTAGGCTACAAGCACACACATGCAAAAAGTTTGTTTATTTCGTCTCAAGTGATCGTGAATAGGGTATAGTAAAGTTGGTTAAATGCAGGCAGCTTCAATGCTTTTATGATTCAAAGCATTGGTTCGCAGGTTACGGTATTCAACTATCAACTGGGTCTTGTGTCCTAATTTTAACGAAGAATATTATTTTGAATTTCTAAAGGAAATTGTATAGAAACGTCAAACAAATAAATAAAAATCATTAAATTTATGCGAGTTCAATATTGATAACCAAGTAGGCCTATTCGTTGCTAGTACAAAAAATAAAATTAAACATAATATCTTGTGCAGTGCAACTAAATCTTGTTACTCCTATCAGCACTGAAACGTCTTGTATCAATGATTTAATATGATATATGTATTTAATCGGAATCAAAAATTATGAGACTTTTATTTAGGCTATTCATTTAATTGTTCCATTTAATCAACTCACTCTCACAAACACTGTGGACTGTTCTAGGATGGGTGACCAGTATTTTTTTAAATTTACAAGTTAATGTCTCCCCACCATTATATATTAAATTAATTTATATATATTTGTACTCCCCACAAAAATATATTATTTTTATTTGATCAACTGATTCAAATTGGTAATAAAATTAAATTTTTACATAACTTGTGCAAGGAAATATTATAATGAAAGGAGACTTATAACCAATTTATCAATATTCAATATTGATTTTTCACTGAGTAAGAGGAACTGTAGTTGATATTATGCAAGAATGGAATTTTCCAGTGCTTTTCATTCGCCTCTTTGAATTTGATACAAGGTTTTATGTTAATCAACTGGCACGAATCAAATGGGTGCAGTCAGATTATAATGGAAAGCAGAGTTTACATTGACGTCCGTACAAATTCGCATTATAATTATCTTAAATAAGGTGATCAAATTGAAAAAAAAATCTGATATAGCCTTCTCGGACATTAGTTGTTGATTGGAAGGATTTTTTTTTTGTAGAGAAACTCAAAGTAACATTGTAAAACATGAAAGTGAGATTGAAAAATATGCAAATAAAAGTACAAAACCTAAAAATAAAAGTAGAAAACATTAAAACAGAAGTTAAAAACAGTACGAACCTGGAATTCTTGAATCCTGCCTTGCCACATGTTATAACGTAGAATTTGTCGTCGGCTAATTCTAATGACTTGTGAATGCGGACCGCTATAGGGATGGAGCGTTCCTCGGTTTTCTAAAATGAATAAAATAAAAAACGAAAGTAAATAAAGTGCAATCATAGAAAATAAAATAACTAGAAATAAATATGAAAAATAAATATTATAAAATAAATAGAGCGAACTCATAAAGGCATGGGGAGGTGAAAATGAACAACCTGGAATTTTCATGAAGGCAGACATAACGAGAAAATAAGGTAAAAGACACTGGCGGCTCGTACGTACGAAACAGGTGAAGTGCTGTACAGAAAATGATACGGGCACTTCACCTGTTTCGTGTGTACGAGCCGCCAGTGGTAAAGTGAAATGAAACTCTGACCCATCAGTTTTGTAAATTTCTCAGTTTCCTATAAAACATTGAAAGGAAGAAGACAAAAAGAAATGAAACTGAATAAGGAGCTGAAAGTTTATTAATTTACATTTATTCAGTAAAAACTCACAACAACGAGAGATCTGCACAGTTCGAAGCAAGAACAAACTTCGTTGAGAAATATTTAAAAAAATAGAGGAACTAAATGAAGAAGAAATTAAGAAAAAAAGCCATAAAATAAAAGTTTCATTTTCTGGATTAAGTTCATAATTAGTGTCACAATAAATCAATATAGTAAATCAAATTTTTATTTTTAAAACATCTTATACTGTATCTTTCTCGGGCTTTTAAAACATCTTATATCTATCTAGTGCTATAACTTTTAGGAAAGAAACTACAATATTTTTGAAAATGATGGAGGAGGGGCTTTCACCCAAAACTTCTGTTAATTTCTTGATCTACTTTTGGGCTGAGCCCTGAGCCTGTTGTTTTTCCCAAATACGTAATAAATCATGATTTTTGTAAGTATCAATGAATGTGTTATGATTATCATAATCTGTACAGTAAAAGATACGGGCACTTCACCTGTTTCATGAGTACGAGCCGCCAGTGGATTATCAATGGATGTAATATTATGATTTGTCAGAAACAAAAATAAATTTCGTTTAAAATCAGCATTAATATTGGTTTTGCGTTTGTTTACGTTTTCTAGTTTGTGAACTAGACCTTATCAGTGGTAACCATAGGATAATGTTGTTGTTGGTGATGATGATAATTGTGATGATGACACTGGCAATGATGATTATGTTTAATGTGTGACGTCACAGCTCGCATTCAAATTCAAATGTTTCCGCCATCACGCCGAGAGCACCGTAACATTGAAACTTCCGTTTAGCAAGCAGGGTCACCTTTGATCTATTTGTGATTCATTTAAAAAGAGCTCGCATCCACGATTTAGCTGTGATGGAATTGAATAAATACATTGAATTCATGGGGGGGATTTACACAAATATTAGTTTCAGGTGCATTAGATTCGCTTATCAGCATTCGATAGATGGATTGAATTCCTAGAGGATTTATATAAATATCAGTATAAAGCGCGTTAGATTCGCTTATAAGCATCGAATTCCTTAGGGAATGAATCAATTCATTCTAATTCTGAATAATTTGTTCAGTATGTCCAATCAAAGAATACCCTCTGGCAAGATGGGGAAAATGACTCAAGCTTGGTCAATATTGGTTCAAAAATTAGAAATTTAGTATAAAATTGTAGGAAAGATTTTGATCTACAATCCAAGAGCAATTTATAATTTTTCAACCAATTTTGAATAAGTTGGAGTCATTTTCCCATCTTGGCAGAATGTCTTCTTTTCTTGGACAGACCAATACAGATAAATTTTCATGGAACACAAATAATATTCACTAGTATAGCAGATTTGAAATTGATTTAGCATAGATATTTCAAATTGTAGGAAACAATTTGATCTACTATTAAGACCACATTTATAATTTTTCAACCAATTTTGAATGAGTTGGAGTCATTTTCCCATCTTGCCAGAGAGTCTTCTTTGCTTGGACAGACTATACAAGTATCAAACACATGTAGAGTAGTTGAGAAAATATGTATAATGGTATGTTTTTTCAGTTTCCGGAGCTGATCTTCCAATTTCATTTATAATTCATTTTTCATGTAATAGTATTTCCTTTATTTGTGCTCAGAAAGCATTTCTGGGGGTATGTCCAATGGAACTCTTTTCTCTTGGGTGTAAGGAATTAGCCTGAGAAGTATTGCACGTTCTCCTAAAACATCCAACTGTATATCCTGAATAACATCTCCTATACATGTATTAATTCGTTAAAACTTTAAAATAATTATAATCAAAATAGGCCCTACCCTTCTTAAAAATATTTTTTAAATTTACTCAACATGTTTCGGCGTTCTAGCGCCATTTTCAAGTGTAAATAAGTATGTTTTTATTCACTTCTAATAGTGTCATGGAAATCAACCTGGAATAGAATGGAATTCATAGCCTACATTTTTTTTTTTTTTTTTTTTGAGGGTGATGCCCACATGGGCTCTTGGGCCTGTGCGTGGGTAATGGATAGGATGATGATGAGAGATGAATGGACCTACTGCTTTAGGTGGGTTCCGAACCACCGGGAAGCGATTTTTGAGGCTCATGAATTGAATTCAGAGGAACCGGTCACCGTTACAGCAGTGGTGGTAGAGGCACGTCGCTTAACTAATCTCACCGATTAGACGCTCTCTACCACTGGGACAAACCGCTTCCCAAATTGAATTCCTTCAGTTCACAAAACATTACATTCCTTGGATTTATATAAAGCAGCCCATCAATAACAGGATTAGGACCAGATTTGATGAGTTTAGAACATCAATCAAATAGGATCATATGAAAGCTGAAAGATCGTACAACGCAAAGATAGTGTGGCGGCTCGTACCCACGAAATAGGTGAAGTGCTCGTATCTTTAACTATACAGCACTTCACCTGTTTCGTGCGCACGAGACGCCACTGGTGTGAGGGTCTTTTATTTTACCTCTAGTTGACTTTTATGAATTAACATTGAAGATTTTTTTAAGGTGCTTACTGAAATATAGGACCCGAGATATGATTTAGGGTCATGGGTAGAAGGAGGTAATAAGGATGTAGCATATAATATGAAATTGTATTAGGGTATATATATTTTATTACTCCATTTTACTCCTAATGTGAGTACAAAAGTTTTATTCGGGATTTCCACTTTCATATAACTGATTTCACAATTACCCAAAATACTAAATGTTCAAATGAACGTTAATTTAATACTGTATTATCAACTTTTTCTGGTAATAAATTCATTTACTAATTCGTTGTGAAAAACACATGTAAACGTATAGGTATATAGCTACCCTATTCGTTGAAAACGAACACTATGCATGCAATAGAACAACCTCAATACATTGTTGCAAGGGCTCTTCTCCCTATAGCACTGATTTCCAAATTTATTTCTGAAAGAATCAGTAAAATTCAATAATATGACTATGTCTTCAATAAACGTGGGTTAAGTGGAAGAGGGGCCTTGTGCCTCAACTTCGCCAACATCACTTCTAAGTGGAAAATAAATGCATCTATCTATCTCCCTGCACGTTTACTCCAATATTTTATTACATGTAAAATGATCAAAAAAATGAATGAATGATTAATGATAAATGAAAAATGATTATGAATGTGACTATGATTGAGTACTGCAGTCGAAATCAAGAAACAACCCGACCAAAACAACAAAACAAAGCGCTCACTGGCCTCACATTCATTCAGTATTCATTTCTATTCATCCAGAACATTCATCGTACAAACATTTCTCTTTTGGGACACGCCCTTTTCTCAGAGCGCAGCTTTTTAATGGCATTTGCATGAGAGTGAAAGTGGTTCTCGAGATCAAGCCATAGATATAGTGATAGTTCCTCATATTACTTAGCAGAATATTCAATAAAACTTCTCAAGCTATATAGGAATACTTTCATATTAAAGTGAGCGCAGTATTTTATAAAACTCGTCAGACGAAATGAGGAGAAGAAAAGAGAAAGAAGAGGAGGAGGATTAAGAAGAAGGAGAAAAAAAATAGAGTAAAATGAATAGCTCATGTCATCTCTGAACTTGTTGGGAGATTTCTAGTTCAGTCTGTTTTAGTCTGTCCAAGCAAAGAAGACCCTCTGGCAAGATGGGAAAATGACTCAAGCTCAGTCAATTTTGGTTCAAAAATGATCAATTCGATCTCAAATTGTAGGAAACAATTTGATCTACTATTAAGATCAAACTTATAATTCTTGAACAAAGATTGACCAAACTGGAGTCATTTTCCCATCTTGCCACAGGGTCTTCTTCTTTGCTTGAACAAACTGTAGTTAATTCCAAGCTTGAGATTCAAGAGGTTAATTAGGTAGATTTAATACGTTGGGATAGTGTTTGCTTTGAATACACTCATAATCATGAAGGTAATTGTACTACCTGCAGACTTACTATAAAATACATCTTAGTTATTGAATAGATAGTTATTTATTCAGAAAATGTCTTTTAATTTTCCTCATTTTTTTTTATAAATAATGAAAAGTACAACAGACTCACTAAATGAGTATGTACATGAAATCAGTATATTTCATCATACTAGAGAAACTCTCATAACATAATGTACACTTTAAGATAATATGAAATAAATTCAATATACACTATAATAAAAATATAAATATGATAATATAATATAAATATAATATATATAATATAAATATAATATATATAATATAAATATAATATACACTTCTATGAAAGTGAGCTTAAACATGACTTTTATTATTTGTGATACATTAATTGAATTCAAAGTCAATTAAAATCACATTTTATTTGAAAAAAGAATGGATACACAACACCATATACATTAATTTAAAGTGGGGAAGACTGTTTTGTTGAAATTGCTTTGGACATTTGATTCTGTGTTTCTCCTATTAGTATTATAATTGTGCTTTCTTGAATATTAGAATGAATATAATGTACATTTTAAACTTACTCTTAAAAACTGAAATAAGATTAAAATAATTCACTGTCATCTAAACAGCCATTAGAAGAATGAACCAGCAAAAATATTATTCACTGAAAATTCTAAATAATCTGTTAGTATTGGAAATATAGTCTATTCAAGCAAAGAAGACCCTCTGGCATGATGAGATAATGACTCCAGCTCGGTTAAATAATTGTTGATTTGGTCTCAATTGTAGGAAACATTCTGATCTACAATTGAGACCAAATCAGAAATTTTTCAAGCAATATTGACCGAGCAGGAGTCATTTTCTTATCTTGCCAGAGGGTCTTCTTTGCTTGGACAGACTATATCTGAAGTAGCCTAAGTAACCTTCTGGTTCATTGGCGTAGCTAAGCTGTTCTTGTCCTATAAACAAATGAGTGACGCATTTAAATACTCTCTGTTCAGTTCAGACTCTGGTTGATAGGCTACTTCCTGTTTTCTCCAAAATCGATAACATTTATTAATATTTTTACTATTACTTCTATCAACATTTTTGCATTGAAATTTTTTGGTTGACTGTATAATTGTATCTGAAGGATTTATTATATCTTGTCTCTAGGCTACTTTCAAAATCTAATCGTAGTATATCTTCGTTTCATACCTATTTTTTTCTTTTTGGTGGGAATAAGATTTTCGTAAATAAATTTGAAATATAAACCCCGGTCTCAGGAAGCATTTCCTATAAAACGATTGAATTGTATGAATGGCTGACTTTGAAAACAAATTTTATTGCCTCGAAAGTTTTTACAAAAACAATACATAACATGATACTTTCACTTGAAAAACTATAAAATACAAAAACAATGTTATTATTTCCTAAAATTAAATGGTGTTACCAGCAAACCTTATTGGTTTGTGTGCTGGCGACTAATAATGATTCAATAATTCTTTAATAAAACCTAGGGGGGAGGGTTGTTAGGGCGCAGAAGTACCTAGTAGTTAGGGTGAATTTCAGGAGTATACGACTGTACTACTTGTACCTAGTATTTGTATTTATATAAATACTGTTAAGAAGTTATATAAATTATATATTTGAAGTATACTGTTAAGAAGTTATAAATTATTATATGTTATATAAATACTGTTAAGAAGTTTATGAATTTGAATTCAATTTCTTAATCTAAAAATTAAAATAAGAAATCGATTAAAAGGAACAAACTGGAATAGAAGAATGGAATTTAGAACAGAGGAGTGGGAGGTGGAAGAAGAAAGTTTTCAAGAAGAAGAGGAAGAAATGAAAGTTCAAAAGAGGAGGGAGATTTGGAGGAGAGAATTGTATTTCGAGAGACAGTGAATGCTTTTCATCCGCCCTTAGTAGAAGATTTATATTAAGTTTATAAGAGAAAGACGAAACTAACATTCATAATATTGGATCATAATTATATAGAATGAAGCATTCCAGACAAAAATGAGAAGAATGTGAAAAATATATAAATAAAATAAATGTGATCGAGGAATAGCCCGGAGTTAGTCCCAATTCAAACGTGGAAGGAGAATATGGTATGGTAGGTAACAAGTAGAGAAGAAGAGGAAAAGAAGAAGAAGAAGACGATAAAGTTATGAAAAAAAAGAGAGAAAACTGCCGATTCACCGTCATTAACGACCGAAAAGCATCATCTTCCACGAAGGAGTAACAAAGATCAAAAATGTTTAGAAAAAGACGAAAATATTTTACAGTGATCCAAATGTACGTTTCCCACAATTCTCGAATTTTTTCCACGACCCGAAATATGCTTAGAACGCCTTCATCATGTCTCCGGTGACCTTTAGCAGGAATTATTACTTCTTTTCCAGTGAATTAAGCTGACGTTTTTGTTATTTTTTTGGTTCTTGTTAGAAATTTTCCATTCAGAAATTGCTTCTGTGTTGTAGGTTCGTAATGCACAAAAGTTGTATAGGCTGGTCGAGCAAAGAAGACATTCTGGCAAGATGGGAAAATGACTTCAGCTCGGAAAATATTGGTTCAAAATTTATCAATTTGGTCTCGAAGGAAATTCAATTCTGCTCTACAATTTCAAACCAAATTAGAGATGTAAAGCATCTATTGTCTCTTTTGATTTCAGAAACATCGTCTAGGCAAAGCTAAATGACACCTCTAATAATTGACATCAGCCGTTGGACTGTGCAAATAGCAGATTAAACTGACTATTTTTTCAAGATTCAAGTGTTAGCACTTTGCCTAGTCTTACTTAAAATCAAACTACAATATTCATATTAATAATCAATAGGTTGATTACTAGTGATACCAAAAATCAAATGGTACATGACACAAATTGAACATTTATTGAATTGTAGACTGAAGATCATCCTCTACAGAATATAACACCCTCTCGGTCAATTTAGTTTCAAAAAAATTTTTGAAAGATAACCAAGAGAACCCGAGTTCGAATCTCGACCAAGGAACAATATTCTTTGACCACAGCACAAGCACATAAATACGGCCACCCAGAGAGAATAGAATATAGAAATTTAGAAAATTAGACTCATATTCTATTATCGCTGCGGCCACCCTGTCTTTTGGACGAGTTACCTAAAAAGTATTGTCATCTCTTATCATCATCCCTGTCATTACCCACGCACAAGCCTAATGTGGGCGTCACCCTCAGAAATAATTTTACAACTTGGACAATCCCTGAACTATCGGCGTTTTAAGAAAGTTTTTAGAAAACTGTAATGAAGTGATTCAATCCCATTCAGAAAGAATCCTCATTCCTTGGTAAAAAGAAACTGCTTTACGATTAATCACTTTCCATTCATACGCAATCTCCACCCAGTTCATTCAACATTTTCTTCCCAACAATTAATTCTAAGTTGAAACCATTGAACAAAGGTCACTCACGCACTTGAGCTACCTTTCCAAATGTTATTTTTACTCCAACTGTTTTAAAGTTCGCACAAGCTGGGAAGACGCGCCGTCTCCATTCACTTTACATTGTAACTGCGTATCTTCTCAGCTCACACGAGCTAAACATTTGGCGCAAGGTGAGAAGACCCCCATTACAACGTAAATTGTATTGTAATGGTGTGTCTTCTCAGCTAGCGCTAACTATACATTATGGAGATCATTTCGTGACCTGAGAGGTCAAAAGCGACCGGCTATTTTATTTGTTTGTTGCTTGATAGTCTGTCCAAGCAAAGAAGACATTCTGGCAAGATGAGGAAATGACTCCAGCTCGGTCAATACTGATTCAAAAATCATAAATTTGGTCTCAAATTGTAGATCAGAAATTCTCCTAGAATTTGAGACCAAATTCATAATTTTAGAACCAATATTCACCGAGCTGGAGTCATTTTCCCATCTTGCCAGAATGTCTTCTTTGCTTGGACAGACTATAGCTACATATAGTACTAAAGTATAGTATATCTAGTATAGTGGATTTGTAGGTAGTATTATTTCATAGTGAGTTGTACGTTCTGAGTTGAAATGGAAAGGTGAAATAGTTGCCACTGACCCAATGATAAATGATCGATGTTTACTATAGCCTAAGCCAAAAAGTTAGTTGGAGTTGCTCCTAGTGAGCTCCAACAGCTGAACTTGTTAATAAGAGTTATCATATAAGGCGGGTTTATACGAAGCCAATTGGCAAGATGATTATCCTATGACAATAATTGTCTTCTAAAACCTACAGCTGATATGTAAAGTATCTATTGTATCTTTTGATTTAAAAACCATCATCTAGCCATGGCTAAATTAAAACTCATAGTTGCACGTACGTTCTGTTGGTTTAATCACAGTTATTTCACCGTGTCAAAGTGGAAAAACGTTCAAATGAATAAAGTATTGAAATGTGATAGTAGCAGCAAAATATTCAAATGCACTTATTCAAAATAGATTGAAAAAACCGCCATTGAAATTTTCCTTAACCTCATTTATATAATTGCCTCAATGATAATAAATCTTAGCTTGATTCATTAATTTAATCGTTAGTAATATTTTTAGGCAATAAAATTTAATGTAAATGATGTGTCATCAAGTTTTGTAAACAAAACTATTGAAACTCAAGGCTTTTTAATTATTTTTATGTTTCTATTCTCTATTTGAGTTGAGTTAGTTTGCCGTTGCTACAAGATGTCATTATCCAGGCTAATCACGGCGTTAAAAGGTAACGAAGTTACGAACAACCGGCCCATAATCATTGACAACACCAGCTGTTGGAGCGCACAAAAGGCAGTCTTTTCAAAAAGATTGTCTCGCCAATTGGCATCGTATAAACCCCACATTAGCAGGGCCTAGTTGATATTTTAAATCAGAATTGACAATAGATATCAAGTTAAAATTGAAACTTTATTATCCAAAAAAATCAACATACAATCATAGTTATATGACAATAATAAATTCAAAAAATGAACAATTGAGAAACGTAATAAACTTAAGACTTTTAAGTTTTATGAAACAGGACCCAAATGACAAGATAATCTTTCAATAGTTTTGCTATCTACTACTCTCAACACTTTTTCCGATTACAATGCTGCTATTTCCAATACTTTTGCTGCTTACGCTGCTGCTGAATTGCATGCTTTTGTCGGTGGTTTTCTTGCGTAAAAGTGAAACGATACAGCGATTGCCAAAAACTGAACGTTTCGTAAGATTCCACCTTGCCTTCGCTTATCAACAAATGACGCTTTTGCTTTTATAAACTCTCCTTTCATTTCAATACGCACAAAACATAGAAACAAGGAACGTCCGTATTTACATTTGAATGTGTTTTCGAAAGTTAGGAGAATTCTGGACATTTTATGACTTCATACTGGAAACGGTGAAAAATAACCAGTTGATCCCATACTGTTCAAATGTTGTTATCAAAATCAATGAAGTGTTTCGGGAAAGGAGGTTCATGGTTTCGGGTGATAATGTTTTGAAGTAAAAAATCTGTTCTAAATTATTGTTTCAAAGTGTAAAAAACATTGTTTTTAGTGCAGTTTATTGTTTTAAAGTGTAACCTACATTCTACATTTTCCTCAATGTTCTAGGGAAAATCAGGTTCTATGGCGAAGTGGAACAAACTTTAGCTTAGGTCTTCCCACTATGATGGTGGGTTGAGTGGGGCTCTTGTGCCTCAACTTCGCCCACATCACTTATATTAAGTGGAAAATAGAGATATTTATCTATCTATTAAAAGCCATACGCTGAATGCCACGTTTACACCGGAATGTTAATAACATTTGTTGATAACTTTTGAATAACGTATTATTATATAGACTTATGTATTATAAAATTTATTATATAAAAGTTATTAACAAATGTTATTAATATTCCGGTGTGAACGTGGCTTGAAGCAAATCCTATAACCTCAAGAAAGACAGTAATTGATAAAGCTGTGTGAACAACAGAGAAAATAGAGTCGATTTTCTTATACTAGCCTATACGTTTTGATATAGACGGTTCAATTTTTCAAGGAAATATATCTTCTTTTCTATAATTCTATAATCTCTAGTGTCTACGGTTGAATTTTCTCCAAAAAGACAAAGGCCTACAAGGAGATCAATCTCTTAAATTAAACAATCTAATATGACATTAGATAAGCGACGTGCCTCTACCACCACTGTTGTAATGGTGACCGGTTCCTCTGAATTCGATTTATGAGCCTCAAAAATCGCTTCCCGGTGGTTCGGAACCCACCTAAAGCAGTAGATACATTCATCTCTCATCATAATCCTTCCCATTACCCACGCACAGGCCCAAGAGCCCATGTGGGCATCACCCTCATAAAAAAATCTTTGATGGCGATACTGGGAGATACTCTGTCTCTCTTCCTCTCTCTTTGTAGGGTTGGTAGAGAGGTCCTAGAGTCCTAACTCCGCCCTAATAAAGGCAATTATTCAATTCAATTCTGTCTCCTCTGTCCTTTTACCTTCTCTTTCTATCATTTGTTGTTTTCTTATTATTTCGTGCAATGTATTTATGTAATATGGTGTTTGTATGGGTTTTTTCAGACCTGGTAAAGAAGAATAAAATCAATCAATCTATCTCGGGTGGCTCGTTGGAGGAGTGGTAAAGCGCCGGTCTGATAACCAGGTGGACCCTGGTTCAAGTCCCAAGCGGGGAACAGTTTTTTGACCACAGCACAATCACATAAATACGGCCACCCCGTCTTTCGGAGGAGACGATAAGCCGTCGGTCCCGACTACCTCAAAGTAGTCGTCATCTATCATCCATATCATTACCCACGCACAAGCCTATGAGCTCATGTGGGCTTCACCCTCATAACAATAACAATAACAATCTCCTCTCTCACTCTCTCCCTCAAAGACATTCAACCTCTCACTCTCTCTCTCTCTCATTAAGGCCAAGTGTTAATGGAAAGGATAACCTTATTATCCCTTCCCAAGAATGGACATATTTTTATGTATTTTCGTATTTTTACTAGAAGTCTCTATTTTGTAAAATTTATAGGATAATTTTGTTTTACTCATTTATATTACAATGTATAATCTAAGCCGAATTTTGTTATCTATTTGAATAAAGTAATCTAATCTAATCTAATCTCTCCCTCTCTCTCTCTCTCTCTCTCTCTCTCTCTCTCTCAATTGAATATTGGATCCTATATATCTGTAATTTAGTAAGTTCCTTGTATAAACGTATTTCTTATTTGAACCAATCGTGTAATTAGATTTATGTTTAATTTTTAGAATCTAGGATTTAAGATCGTAAATGCTGTACCATACTTGAATAAAGTGAATAATCTAATCTAATCTAATCTCTCTCTCTCTCTCTCTCTCTCTCTCTCTTTTCTTTTAAACTTCGCCTTCTCACTTAGATAACTTACACTCCTTATTCATTTTGAAGATCTTCGAACTAAATTTTGTATAAATTTCTCATTCATTACGTCACCGTTTTGTATTTTCACTAGAAGTTTCTATTTTGTGAAATTTATAAGATAATTTAGTTTTACTCATTCATATTACAATGTAGAATCTAAGCCAAATTTTGTTATCTACTTGAATAAAGTGAATAATCTAATCTAATCTAATCTCTCTCTCTCTCTCTCTCTCTCTTTCCCTCCATAAATACATCCTCTTCTACTCACCGTATTCTTTCTATTAATAATCAATCAACTGCACAACTTATTATACTGGATCTATTGCTTTATTTCGTAACCCACTCCTGGTTACTTCAAAGATAAAGGCGTGGCCGATTGAAGGAACAAAGGAACTCAACTATGTATCGTTCAACATTTATCATTATTATTACGATTACGATAACTATTTATCGAAAGTCTGTTGTACTGTTTTTAGCCGAGCAGCCCTGCGGCTAAACAGAGGAATGCTGCCTGACGCATGAGGAAATAAAAATTACTTTCGTTTTTTAGTTTCTTTCAATGGGGTTTCGTTATGTTTATTTATTGTAGTTTGAAATTTACGGTTATTGTTCAACAATATCTTGACCATTGAAGGTCTTGAAAATCTTTATTAATCAGGAACTATCACGGGATTTGGATTGAGTAACAAGATTCATTGGAACTTCAAAATAATTCAAATCTTAGTACCCTTTTTTAAAATATTTTTATTTTTTACAACATGTGTCGGCGTTCTAGAGTCATTTTGAGTGCAATAACTGTGAGAGATTTTATATTGGTTAAACGGGGGAAAAATTTTCACACAAGATCTCGGGAACATATTCAAGCATTCAAATAAAACAACACAAAAAAAAATCATCGTTTGCTGAACATTTAATAGATTTAGGCCATGAAGTTTCAGATATGAACTCTAAGTGCGGCACGGCCACATGGGCAACTTTTCGCTGCAAATTTTTGTCAACACCTGTGAAGATGTTCAGAATTTTAATAAAAATCATGCAATAATATAGTTTCAAATTCGAGTAATTTTGTACAATCAAAGGAATTTTTAATCCCTTCCTTAATTTTGAGAATAATGACGATAATTTTTTTTGTCCAGATTCCAATTAAAATTAAGCCATAATTTAGTACTGAATTTCGTATCAATTGAACAACTTCAAACAAGATTTGTACCCCCCCGTTTTAGGGTAAAAGTGATTGAAGAGGTGACTGGACCCCATCCTGAGCAAATCATAAACAAAACTAGAATTTAATATTATTTTGATTATAGAAAATCAGTTGGTGGCTTGACAAACATAGACGTGCTGCAAATATTTGCTGCAAACGAATGAGTCTCGATTCATTTTTCTCTGCAACAGCTAGTTGAATTTCAATTCCATTTCAGACAGCTGAGTAATGGTGAGAGATACATAGGCGAGTATGTTAGGCAATATCAGCTAATTTGCCAACATTGAAATATCGTACAAAACATTGAATAAAAACAAAACTCTAGCTTTGTTTTGGCTTTTGGCTCAGGGTAGGGGCCATCACCCTTTTCCAATCACTTCTACCCTAAAACGGGGAAAACTACAATGTTTAGTATGGTGGTTCAAGTAATACGTAATTTTAATTGGAATCTGAACAAAAAAATTTGTATTATCATTATTTCAAAATTGAGAAGAGATGAAAAATTTAATTTGGGTGGCTCGTTGGAGGAGTGATAAAGCGCCGGTCTGATAACCAGGTGGACCCTGGTTCGAATCCCAAGCGGAGAACAATTTTTGACCACAGCACAATCACATAGATACGACCACCCCGTCTTTCGGAGGAGACGATAAGCCGTCGGTCCCGACTACCTAAAAGTAGTCGTCATCTATCATCCATTTCATTACCCACGCACAAGTCTATGAGCTTATGGGCTTCACCCTCATAAACAAACAAACAAACAAACAATACTTTGATTGTACAAAATTACTTGAATTTAGAACTAAATTATTGCATTATTTTTATTAAAATTTGAACGAGTTGGGAACAGTCTTCACAGGTGTTGACAAAATTTGCAGCAAAAAGCTGCCCATGTGGCCGTGCCCTACATGAAAATTTGGAATTATGGAAACAGAAGTGAAAGCTAGATGTTAAAGAAGAATTTCACATTTTTATTCAGCAAAGGCAAACAAAGAGAAGATAATAAATATAATTCAGTTTGATAAAAACAACCAAATTTTTGACAAAATTCCACTAATTTGAAGATTAATGAAAAATGCAGTAGTTATTTATATTGGATACCTAGATATTTGATAGATTTAATACACATATTGAAAACAAAATCATACGAAATTTATTCTAAAATGAAACACATATGTTCAATTAGGATAGAGTATAAACACAATAGATTAATGTTGTTTACTGTTATTTACACTTGAAAATGGCTCTAGAACGCCGAAACATGTTCACGATCAGAAGTGATTTCAGTTAAATAATTTATCTCAATACAATAACATAGTTTATAATTCCTAGCGATATCGATGGACTCAAAAATTTGGATTAATGGGAAATGTAATTTCAATTTGGAATAGGAAATTCACTATGAGAGATCAATTTAAATTCGAATCAAAGAAACATCCATGAAACATTTGAGCTTAAGCAAGAAAGTTATCGGGATTGATTCAAAGGGAGAAGGAAGTAAATAATAATAAAGCTAGATCATTAGTTATTGAACAAATGGGAATCTTAAGTAAGAGATCTATCACAGATAGCAATTTTATACTGAAGATATCGGGATTAATTCCAAAGAAAGAAGGAACTAATGGAGCATTAGTTATGAAATCGATAGAAATCTCAAGTAAGAGATATCTTAGATAGCAATTTCAAACTGAATTGAAGATGTAGCGGAAATTGAATTTAGAAAGGAAATCGAATATACAGTAATTTGAATAACAAATCTAATTGATGTTTGGTACAGAGAGCATATAGAGTAAGGAATTTAATTCCATTCTCTTCGATTGGATACTATTCTATAAATGTGTTCTCTTCTCAGGATCTCTTCACCATTAAAAGCCATAATAATAATTTTCATGCATGTGTTGTGTCATGTTGATCATTCCTAATATATAAGGAAGAAGCCTCCTGTATGCATTGGAAATTAAATTAAATTTGGTCTCTGTTATGCAACTCGCATGAAGATTCATGATAATGTAAAGGTACACCCTATTTTAGTCTGTCCAAGCAAAGAAGACCCTCTGGCAAGATGGGAAAATGACTCAAGCTCTGTCAATATTGGTACAAAAATTGTCAATTCGATCTCAAATTGTAGGAAACAATTTGATCTACTATTAAGATCATATTTATCATTTTTGAACAAATATTGAACTAGCTGGAGTTATTTTCTCATCTTATAAATCCTCTTTGCTTGGACAAACTATACCTCGTATATCTCTTATCTGCATTCGCAACATTCCTATATCTGTGATCATAATCAATACCAGAAATTAGATTGGATTATCAATGAGAGGTGAAATAGATTGGATTCGAATAATGGAAGGAAGTTGAGATCCTCTTCAATTATTTTAAATTATGATGGGTTTAATGACAATAACGACTTAGCTTATGTAATGAGGAATAATATCGACAATTTAATAGTCACTTTTTCATTTGGATCTGACACCATAATCTAAGCATAACAAAACTATACCAATGATACAACTCTTCTATATTTTATTGTTTCATTTGATACACGTGTATCTTCTTGTGTATCTTCTAGGTAGAAAATTTAACCCTGGACACAAAGCATTGCATGTTATAGTCTGTCCAAGCAAAGAAGACCCTCTGGTAAGATGGGAAAATGATTCCAGCTCAGTCAATATTTGTTCAATAATTATAAATGTAGTCTTAGTAGTAGATCAAATTGTTTCCTACAATTTGAGATCAAATTTATAGATTTTTGACCAAATATTGAGTCATTCTCATTACTCTCATCTTGCCAGAGGGTCTTCTTTGCTTGGACATACTATAACTAGTCTATCTATTCCACAACACAAATAACCATTGGCTACAGAATATTATACACTATAATGCACTGGCGGCTCGTGCCCACGAAATAGATGAAGTGCTGTACAGTAAAAGATAGGGGCACTTCACCTGTTTCACCTGGGTACGAGCACTTCACCTGGGTACGAGCCGCCAATGCTATAATGTAAAAATGTACAGAACGTAATGTAATGTACAAGTACAATTACTGTTAATACTGTGATGTGCGATGCAAAGTAATAACGATATTCCACAGAAATATTATAGAACTCTATAATAGTCGCTGTTCAAAAACAGTACCAAAATCGCTTATCTTGTTGGGTGGAAGGAAACAAGTGACCATTTTGAATGCTCGACTCCCATTGGCCAGCTTAGCCAGGTGTTGAAAGTGGGAGTGAGAGCTCTAGTCCAATCACAGAGCTTCATTGCTCAGACCTCAGTAAGCTCCACCATTTTGCTCGGAAAGACAGCCATTTTCTAGATCTCAATAACTGGGCTCTATCACTTGATTCCAAAGGCGTCCATTTTCTAGTTTTATGAAGTATCACAATTATAATTAATTGAAACAGTATGACGAGTGAATCTGTTAAAATATTCGACTGGTATGAGCCGTTGTTAAACTAAATAAACGATAGTATTGACAATATCAGTCAATACTTTTATAATATACTTTTACAAATATCAGTCAATATTTTTATTCAAGAAAATACGGGTTTCAATCTCTAATCTCATTTGTTAAAGAGCATTACGGACATAACCAAGGTAATTAGAAAGGTATGAGTCATCAACATCGTAGCCGGGAGGAAACCGTGAGTTTTGACGTCATTGGCACCACAGCTGTTTAGCGAACCTAGAAGTTAGGAATTTCGTCTGCTCCTTGTGCGTTTCAACTTGGTTCCAATCGTTGATGTTGTAAATTGATTTTTCTATGCCTATTTGAAAAACTTTTTGGCAATAGCTATACGGCCCATATTTATATTTGTCAATGGCACAACAGCCCTATGAAGGGCCTGGGCCTACCAGCTGGTTTGCCAGTTTCATATTCACCAAACTATACAGTCCATCCAAGCAAAGAAGACACTCCGGCAAACGGGAAAACGACTCCAGCCCGACCAATATCGGCCCAAAAGCCATGAATTCTCAAAAGTACCAACAGCCCCCGAACCAACACCGACCGATCCGAGGCCACCCCACCTCGCCAGAATGCCCTTCCAGCCCGGACAGAAGATAAAGCAGGCGAATAATAATCAACCAGGATAGAGGTGTGGTTAGTGGAAACGTGTGGTTAGCACGTCGATCCTCTCAACCATAAGCCAGTCTTCACAACCAAGTGAAGATGCAGAACACCTCTGAATAACATGCAGTTAATCAGTTAGAGTGCAATGCAATAATTACTATTCCTCCAGAAATGGGAAACAACTGACTGTCTTCACTAATGACAGCCAATCTCCCAAAGGAGGGCCATATTTATATTATTCACATGCAATCCATCTATCACTAAACCTATTCTCGTAACCACTTTTCCCATAATGTTTTGAAATCTTTTTGCCTCTTTTTTGAACAGATTCTGTACTAATAACAAAAACCACATGTTCGCAAAAAAAATTATGCAGCGATAACATAATAGCCTGTTCAAATAAGAGTGCATATTTTCCGTGACGTCAGAAATGATTTTAATCTAATTACTTTGATTGGAACGCACAAGGAGCAGACGAAGTTCCTAATTTCTAGGTTCGCTAAACAGCTGTGGTGCCGATGACGTCAAAACTCACGGTTTCCTCCCGGCTACGATGTTGATGACTCATACCTTTCTATTCTAATTACCTTGGACATAAAAAGTAGCCTATTGTTGGAGGTTTAGTTTTTAAAGTGGATTTAGTCAGAATTCAAAACTGGGAAAACTCCTTGCTACTTTTTTCATAACTTTTTGAAATTTCTCTATTTGGTCTCTAATGAAATAAGATCAAAAAACAACCTGAGTTAGAAACGATCAAAAATAATCATAACTGTTTGTTCCATTGTTATTCAATACATTTACTGAGGACGTAAATCCTCATACAGAAGATTTTCTTCCTCATGCATCCAATTTACATCCTCTGAGACACATCTAGCTATTCATAGTTTTCAACCCTCAGAAGTCAATATTTGTGTATAATTAAAGTTTCAAGTGTAAAAACAACCCTCATTTCTAATTTCAACTAATCAAAATTGGGAAAAAGAGACGTTTTGGACTTCGAATGTTCTCCCAAAAAAAAATAAAGATTTTCTAGAGACAATGAAATTGAAGCTGTGTGTAAAGCCTATCAGCTATCAGAAGAAGATATTAAATGAAAATAAGAACGAAAAATAATTTGGATGATAAGAACAATAATTTTGTTTGCTACTTTGTTATTTAGCACATTTGGCTATTATTGAGTCATCTAATAGAAATCTAACAGAACATAATTCTGAAACCCATAACTCGATTCTTATCCAAACATTTCCAATGTTTCAATAAGAAACATTGATGAAATATCAATGAAACAATGAAATATCGCTCTTCAACGCCCAATAGAATCTTAATTTTACACTTCCAATTCTCACAACCGTCTCTGATTTTCACTATTTTGTGACAAATCGCCTTTTCTAGAAAGTGTATCCACTTTGTCGTATTCCAGAAACCAGGGACTTGATCTTGCAGCTTGCATCAATCTTCTGGCTGGACTGGTGACCCAAATTACGCAGAGACAAATGGACTGGCCTCAATGGACCAGATGTGTCACGCCTCGTGACAATGATGTTCATGTCAATGTTGTAGTTGGATTCAGGAGGAGGAGGAGGAGGAGGAGGAGGAGGAGGAGGAGGAAGAGGAAGAGGAGGAATAGAAGAAGAAATTGCGAAAAAGGAAGCAAGGAGAAGAAAATTTTGTTAGGAGTAATAAATCAAGACTAGAATTAATGATAGATAATAATACATTGTGGAGAGAAATGGTTTTATGACATTGATGTTAGTGTCAATATTGTAAATGGATTTGAAGGAAGCAGAATGAGAAGGAAGAGAAAAAGAAGGAAGAGGAGGACGAAAAGAAAGAGTAGGAGGAGGAGAAGGAGGAGGAGGAGGAGGAGGAGGAGGAGGAGGAGGAGGAGGAGGAGGTGAATAAGGTGGTGAAGAAGGGGGATGAAGTCTGAGTAAGGAAGCGAGAAGAAGAAAGGGAAGAAGTCAAGGGAATTGAGAAATCAAGAAGAAAATCCTCCATCTTAGCTAAGCATGTTTTACTTTGCTTTCGAGTCTGCTATAAATACTTAGAACCACTCAACTGATACTTCTTGGAAACTTAAACTTTTCTTCTCTTCCCCAAGAATGTGTCATTATGTCTGTCCAAGCAGAGAAGACATTCCGGCAAGATGGGAAATCAGCTTCATCAATATTGGTTCAAAAATTAATATTAATTTGGTCTCAAATTCAGAAAAACTCTACAATTTGGGACCAAGTTTAAGATTTTTCAACCAATATTGACCGAGCTGGAGTCATTTCCCCATCGTGCCAGATTGTCTTCTTTGCTTGGACAGACTAAACATGTTCAGTGACGAATCATATTGCTTACCCAGAGATAATTTTCACAAGCTGAAAATCTGTTCTCTGATCCATCTTCACGTTTAGTGCCTTGGCATGATTCATGATTCATCATGCTTTTCATTAATCATGATTCATCATGTTTTCCATAATCAATGATTCATCATGCTATTCATGATTCATCATGCATTGACCTCTGTGTGACATGATGATGCTTTGTGTACGAATAGTTCCAGTGAAAATCTTAACAAACCGTGAAATTTTCTGTTGGAAAAAAAGGAAGACGAATTTGTTAATGTCGTGTCTTCTGTGAACTGTATTCTTCTAGTGATTGTCTCGTTTTTCTAACCTTCACTGTACCATCATCATCATCATACCTTATTTTGAACTTATTATCCTTTGTCTTCACTCTTGTAAATTCTAATTGAGCTGGTAGGCCCTTCATGGGCTGTTGAGCGATTGACAATCAAACAAACAAAAAAATTATTTCATTCCTTCTAGTTTTACTCAACTTTAAAAATGCTGTTACTATTTTTTTTCTTCTGCTTCTTTATTATTCTAGTCTTAGACGGTTCCATGCAGTACAGAATTTCCCACAAGGCCCACTAGGCCCAGGCCTAGGGCGCAAAATTTTGGGGGGCGCAAAATGTTAAGAAGCGCACACACGAGCGTGGATAAGATAAGATCGGACAAGCGATCGAAAAATTTTAATGCAGCTAGCAGCAGATAGTATTTATTTATCTTCAAGAGAAAATATACTAACAATACGAACTACTAAATGTTTTACTACTGCTTTTGGTTTGTAGGCCTGGGGGCGCTGAGCTGCTAAATGCGGCACTGGTTCCATGCGAGTATATTATCACCGATTTCATGTGAATCTTTCTTCTTTCCTTTCTCTTTTTTATCTCAATTTGTATCTGCAGTATACAGAGTGTTTCAGGAGGAATGTGCAATACTTCTCAGGCTGATTCCTTACACCAAGTAGACAAAGAAGTTTCCTGGGACCAACCCGCAAAAACGCTTTGTTACCAAGATAACAATGGCGGAAAATTGAGATTTGTCAAAATATATTAATTATTTACTCAGGTTCTAAAATAATCAATTCCTATATAAAATTAACTAAGGAATTCAATGAAACTAGTTTGCAGTTTGTAGCTTCAACGGTTTTTGAGATAATGAATTATAAATTTGTATTTATTATTAATGGAAGTTGAAGAGGTTAGAAGTTGGTTTCATTGAATTCCTCAGTTAATTTTCCATAGGAATTGATTATTTTAGAACCTAAGGAAAGCCTCTAAAAATTAGAAAAATTAATATATTTTGACAAATCTCAATTTTCCGATAGCAAAGCGTTTTTTGGGGTTGGTCCCATGAAACTTTTTTGTCTACTTGGTGTAAGGAATCAGCCTGAGAAGTATTGCACATTCTTCCTCAAACACCCTGTATAGGCCTACCTCACCTCAAAGTCATTCTTCCTTTTTTCTACATATTGTTCACTCTACCCTGTCATTCGGTTATCCATTTCCTTTATCTCTCCATCTCCTGTTTCTTCAGATTTTCCAACTTTTTCTTGTCTTGTTTGATCCTAGCAGGCGGGCTACTTGTCTCTACTTCTCTGGAAATTCTTCCAAATCTTCGTCTTTTGTTTTTTGTGCCACCCCTCTTCATTTGCAATACTGCATTCTCCTGAATATTATCTTGAATATTCTTTACTCAAAAACTCCTCCTCCTCCTCCTTCTCCTCCTCCTCCTTCTCCTCCTCCTCCTTCTCCTCTTCCCCCTCCTCTTCCTCTTCCTCCTCCTCCTCCTCCTCGTCCTCCTCGTCCTCCTCCTTCTCCTTCTATTTTTCCTCTTCTACTCCTTCTCCTCCTTAAACTTCTTCTTCTACTACTTTTCGTAATAATTCATCATTTTTCGGCGTTGCATAACTTTCCCAATCAATAGCAAGCAGAAGATTGAGATCAAGGTAAACACCGAATCAAACTGTAGTCTGTCAAAGCAAAGAAGACACTCTGGAATTTGGGAAAATGCCTCCAGCTCGTTCAATAATGGTTCAACAATTACAAATTTTGTCTCAAATTGTAGTTAAGAATGTTTCCTACAATTTGAGACCAAATTTATAGTTTTTCAACCAGTATTGACCGAGCTGGAGTCATCTTCCCATCTTGCCAGAATGTCTTCTTTGCTTGGGCAGGCTAAACGTAGGCTGCTTTTGCTGCTGCAATATTGCTGTTATCTCGCTTTCTAGATCCGAATTTTTACGCAATAGTTTTATTTCAGTTGGCAGGTTTTAAGGAAACTAGAAGGAAAAGGGTCATCGGCATGATTACTAGATATCCTTGATTGTTCCTTAAAAGGACCTGCTTCGGAAATAGCTGTGAAATATTCGAAAGAATTTCACTTTTCTCCCAGAGCGGTGCAGCAAGAGCTATAAGAACCGAGAATTTTAATAACTATCTCATAATATTATCAAGGAAAATAAGAATATTATAGCTAGAATAGTCCATCAGAATATACAATTATTCACTCTATTCTAATTATTATTATTGCCGGCCCGGTTGGCGCAGTGGCATGGGGCGTCACAACCTTCAGTCCGCTAGCTCTGCCTGGTAGGCATGGGTTCGATACCCAATAGGCATGGCTGTTTTTCACCTCATCAATCACCTTCGCACCCATTACCCACGCACTAGTTAAAATGCTTATGTGGACATCATCCGAAATAAAAAAAAATATTTTATGTTATGAAGCACATTCATCCATCACTAAGACTCTTTTGGTTAATAATCTCACAGAAAAAAAGGAACATTTTAAACAGTAGAAAAACACAAATTAACTTAAATTTTTTCAAGGGAAATACGTCTAAAATGTTTTTGTTTGTATTTTTCTGTGAATTCATAATAAGACTATAAGTCATATTATGAGGTTTTTCAAGGAATTCACTCAACTTATTCCAGCTGCGATTTTCATTTTACACATCAAAAATATTTTCATAGATTTTTAATTTATAATATCGGAGGACCGAGCTCCGCTCTGAAGCTGCCGCCCGGAACGATGATGGTTGCATAGTGATTTACTCTATCCATACTTTATTGTCAAATTAGAGTAGAATGTACAAAAGTAGCCCAGTGAGACTTGATTAAGTTGCCAAACCTGCTAATCATGAATAAAAATTCATTTATATTTTTATAATACACATGATTGGCAATGCCTCTGGTCCGGCGGTGGAAGAGGGGTGAGAGGTAGAGTGTTCCATTCTCCATTGGACTACTTTCATCCAATCTAATCTACTAAGAAAATCATTCCTTATCAATCTTCGACATTCAATACTTCTCTATACTATAGAGTCTATAACTTTCTACTCTCCTTATATTGGTGGGTTGAGTGGAAGAGAAGGCTTGCATGCCTCAACTTTGAATAGAATAAGAATGGATTAAGAATAGAATAAGAATAGAATGAGAATAGAATAAGAATAGAATAAGAATAGAATAAGAATAGAATAAGAATAGAATAAGAATAGAATAAGAATAGAATAAGAATAGAATAAGAATAGAATAGAATAGAATAGAATAAGAATAGAATAGAATAGAATGACTTCTTTATTTTAATGACGTGGCGAAGTTTGGACAGTAATGTCCACTCTACCACTTTGCCCACAAAACTTTTGTTAACAAAGTGCAAAATGGAGTGATTTATCTATCCATTCTTTATTGCCTTCTCTCTGCATTATCATCTTTGATCCCGGAAATTACCTCACTTCGGAAGTGAGCGGAAAGAAGCAGGAATTCTAAACTAAAATTATGTCTCTTTGTGTCGATGTCAATTGAGATCCATTCGTGATGGTGAAAGAAGAATATGGAGGTCTCCTATAATCTGTCCAGACAAAGAAGATATTCTGGCAAGATGGGAGAATTCCTCCAGCTCGGTCAATTTTGGTTAAACAATTATAAATCTGGTCTCAAATTGAAGGAAACATTCTGATCTACAATTTGAGTTCTAATTAATAATTTTTGAACCAATATTGGCCAAGCTGGAGTCATTTTCCCATCTTGCAATAATGTCTTCTTTGCTTGGACAGACTATAACTCCTTATCTAACAATGATGACAATCGGCGACTATTTTATAAAAGAGGGTTATGTATACCTATTTTTGTAGAAGAGTATCAAACCTATAGATAAAGATTTGTTGTTGGAAAGTACAGTATTATACCTGTAGCTGATTACATATAGTTTGTCCAAGCAAAGAATACATTCTGGCAAGATAGGGAAATGTTTCCAGCTCGTTCGATATTGGTACAAAAATTATAAATTTGGTCTCAAATTGTAGATCTGAATGTATCCATACATTTATCATTATTGAACCTATAATGACCGGGTTGGAGTCATTTTCCCATCTTGCCAGAATGTATTCTCTGCTTGGACAGACTTTATAATATGACATTGTTGTTCGTCAAGAGACAATATGTTCATGGTGTTGCTTTTGGCGAAGAGGATCCTTGTATTTATAATTATGGAGAGAGTTCTATCATTCTATGCTATTGGTGTAAAATTTTCCATATCATAGTGTTGAAACATCTATACCTACAGACTTATATTGCTATTGGAATGTTCCATTTCATAGTGTTGGAACATCTATACGTACATACTACTGGATTACAAAATTCTGAATATTGATATGGAATTACAGTAAATGATATGAAAAACCATTCACCAAACTTCCTTTGAGAATCTATGAAAATATTTCTAACGTAAAAAATGAGAACCGCAGCTGCAGTAAGTGAATTATATAACGCACAATTCCTCTTTAATAACCTATATAATAACTATGACACAATTTTCCAATAAATTCTGCAGTGTAATTTAAGTTATGTCTGCAGTACAGTGATTTCACGTTCATAGAAGGTCGTTCATCTTCGGCTTTATTATTGTCATTATCATCACTATCATTGAAAAGAGAATGATTCGAGAAAAGAGAGAGAAAGAGAGAGTGAGAGAGAGAGAGAGTGAGAGTGTTAATAGTCCTAGTGACATAATAATAATTTACTGAAAATTGGCTGAATGCTTCCACTATCTAATTTGTACTTGATAATAGCAATCATCTCCAGACTTCTTCACTCATTGAAACTTTTGAACACGCAATAAACCAGTTAATAGACTTGAATAGTTGATAGACTGACGGGAATTTCGATTTTCGATTCGTCTGCTGAGAAATATTCCGACTGAATCTACCATTGAATTGGAGTTTTACTTTCGTCTTCCCATTGTTAATTTTTTCTATTATGCGTAATGCAAAGATGTGATCTGATTTCTAAGATTTAATGCATATATTGTATCCTACTCATATTTGTTTCGTGTGTTAAGTACCTTGAGAATATTTATTGAGGTCTTGTTGAACTGAATTATAAATTGTTCACTTCCAGATTATTCAGATATCCTTCTTGGAGTGGAAACCTTTGGTAGAACTAAAATTTTGACACAATTGAAAATGTTTGACTATATTCCCATTCATCTAAATTGAGGAATTCGAGAAGCTTCCAGTGATTTCCTCTTTCATATTTCTTTTAATAGTGTACTATTTATAAAATTCTCGAAAAATTATTTCATGATAACCTTTATTTCTGATAATTTATTAATAGTGGGGAGACCCAAGGGGTTGTTCCACTTCGCCATATCACAACGAAACCTCATTTTTCACAAATAAAAACATGGAGATCATGTGGGTTATAGTTCTTCTAGGAAAAGGCATATAGAAATTTTTTTTTCATTTCAAAACATCAAACATCATTAACAACTTAAACTTAAACACTTCACAAATTCACTAGACCATGTCGGGAAAATATTAAATTTTGACTGGAAATTCAGAGCACGAAAATTTAACACATTTTATTTTTAATTGTATTCATTCATCAAAGTTTGGAACAAGGGGAGTTTTGGACATTGCGTTCGTGTTTTTATCGTATGGTAGTTTCTTTTATAAATTATATATTATGAAGTTATATAAATGTCAAATCGCACTCACATTATTGACTAGCACCCCGCAGTAGTCTGGAGATCCTTGTGAAGCGAGCATGTTGATGTCCAACGTTGTTAGGTTGGTACCATTGCCATAGGCAATACATGATGTTCGGAAGTCTCTCGCGTGGATGGCACCTGAAAATAGTATTAACAAAAATGTTGGAATTGAAGAACGTACAAGAATTATAAATAATAAAATAAATGGAGAAAATCATCAGAAATTGCAGATTGTAACTTCCTAAAATAGCTTGATAATAATTAGATATGAAAGATAAGTGAATTTGACCTATAATGTGAGAATATTATTAGAACATTATTATAGTCTACATGGGCGTATACAGTCAGGGGCAGATAAAAGTTGACAGATAGAATTTCTTTTTAGTTATGTATATCTAAATTGTGTAAATTGTGAAGTTACAAACTCACAGAAGTAACCCTCCATCCGAGTCTCCGATTGAACACTAAAGAAATTAATTGATAATTCCTTATCTTTACTCCCTTAAAAAATTATTGTGTCAGATTTTCAAATGAGAACACTCTTCCTCCTTCTTTCGACACTTCTCCATCCTTTCAATAAGCTAATAATTGGGAAAACATTTTGAATCTTCCATGAGTTTTTATTAGCTAGAATCTATGACTGCGGAATTGAAACAATGATATAATGTGTTAAAAAAATATCAGAAGTTGTATTTGAAAATGGAAGATTCGAAATAAAGTGAATTCAAAGTACACTTTTAAAGAAGGAAATTTGTTCCAAATACTAGGTTTGCATTGCTCAATCTAAGTATTTTCCCATCAATCACAGCAACTTTTGAGAGATCATTTACCACCCTTCGTAGGGTGGAGGTATGGCTAGAGATACGAAAATAAGGTCACTTGAAAATGACTTAAAAAGGGTGAATTTTACTATTTATTATACATTAGTAGCCCTAATAACTGAGTGAAGATTTATAATATAGTTAAGTGAATAGAGTTGTAATGGCTAGACTTCGCAGCCAGAGCCGGACGGCTCAAACAGCGCTGCAAAAGCTGCGGCAGCTCGAATCGTACCTCTAGGAGCATAAAATGGTTCAAATTCAAAATTCAAATCACGTTTATTCCAAATAAAATACAAGTGCAAAGTAGAAAATTTAAAAGTAAAAAATACATCACAACTTGGTAGAGGAATGATTGAAGGGATCGTGTCCATCGTAAATTTTCATAAAAAATAAGGACCGGTTTGAAAATATTTTTATTTAATACTTACAATCATATCAAGTTGAGGGGCTCAGTTATTTTAAAGTACATAAACTTCTCTTGACGAAGAACCTTTTTTCGAAATATTCTTTAAAAAATTGGCTACTAAAGGAAGTTTTGACACAAAAATTGGCAATTATTAAAAAGTATAATAACTTGTGAGAAATGTGAAAATGCACTCACCGAGAAACGAAGAATTCGTAGAGACTTTGATTGTCATAAAGCCGGCTTTACATGTTGCCGTCACAATAGGCAAAAAGTCCTGTTCTACAAGAGTGGTTTGACCAGATACCTGTAAAAAACAAAAATTAAAATCAACAAATGGGAAAAGTCATTAATTGAATTCACATATTAATTAATTTTCATTCTCAATACTATTTAAATAATTTCAATTTATTCATTGTTGCTTGCTACTATCCAACTCTTTATATTATTATTATATAATAATAATAACTCTTTTATTATAATAATATTATTATTATTAATCAATACGAATAAATAAAATCTTCATTTACGTCTATAATATTATTCCATGTTAAAACTTAAAATAATTAAAATCGAAGTACCCTTTTTTCAAGAATATATTTGTGTTAAATACATATATTTTATAAAAAAGGGTACTTCGATTTCAATTATTTCAAGTTTTAACAAATACAGAAAATAAGTATTATTCCATGGTACAATATTTTCATAACATGGCTTTATAAAGGTGAATTTATTCAACAGCTGATTCCCCAGGGTTGTAATTGTGAATTCGACTACATTTAACATAGTTCTAATTACTAATGCACAGTTTTCTCCAAACAATGGTTCAATTTCGTTTCAAGTAAAGAGTATGAAGGCTCCATTGAAAGAAAACACAAATGTATCAAAAGATTAAGTCATGATTCAAGATTTAGTCATGTGTATCAATTTAACAATTATTATTGAATCATTATTACTTGTTTGTATTATTCGATAAATGTATCATTTTCTCTATCTTTTTCAATGGAAACTGGACTGCTTGAATATTGCTCTCTAAAAAATTAGGGTACTCCGATTATGCAATTTCTGTACATTTATGATAATCCAAATTAAGCATGCTGTGCAGAAAACAAAATCGATCAAATGTGAACTTGAAAATCGATATTTCTTATAATCGATCGACCACCAAGATCGAAAGTGAAATCAATCCCAATCCACAATTTTCCCGCCACGTCTGCGGCGTTTCCTGTTGTATTTTAGGCGCCAATAATTGCCTCCACCTACCGGCCAAATTAGCAACTAATGGCCGCTTCTGTTACTTAATAGCTCTGCTTCAGGCCTGATAGAACTATATTTATATTATTACCATTTTTTATTACTATGTTGAAGCCCTTCAGCACACCACAACATGTAGAGCCATCTGAAGCCCACGCAAGCTGAGAAGATACGCCGTTACAATGCTAATTACATGGGAAAAGCGTGTCTTCTCAGCTTCTCAGCTTGTAAGCCCACCTACACGAATCGACAATCTTTTCAGATCTGGAGCCAGGTCTGGTTGTCTGAAGCTCTTCTCGAATTCTTCTCTTTTATGGTCTACTTCTCCTTTTTCTCCCCATCTTTGATTTCTTACTGTCTTCTCCCTATTCTTTCTTTCTCTCCTATTTCTTCTACTACCTCCTATCTTTGTGACGGCGCAGAACACCTCTGAATAACATCCAGTTAATCAGGTAAAGTGTAATGCAACTTTTTTTTTACCATGGTTACAGGAAGTGTTAGTGTGTGATGATTTTCGGCTCTAAATTTCTTAATTAATTTTCCTATTTTAATGAAAGTTTGGAACTATTTTGTGTTTTTTGGATCAACAATTCAAAATTCAGAATTTAAAAAATATTATCACTTTAAGATCATTTCTTTGAGTGAGAAAACTTTGGCTGAAGAAGAAATTTGGACTTGTAACCTCAAATTTTGGACTATATTTTAATGAAAATTGTGTTTTGAAATACCAAGGGCTATGCCTGTTCTTTCAACCGATGTGTGTTTTCCAATAGATTAATAAATAAATAAATAGATAAATAAATAAATCCCCCCAGAGACGGGGAACGACTGACTTTCTATACTAACCAATCTCCCAAAGGAGGGATGTGTCTCAATATCCCTATCTATCTATTTATCAATATTTACTATTCTTACTAACGACAAGTCAATCTCCCATATGATAAAATAATATTGTAACAAAACCTAAAGCAAGTTGAGTGAAACGTTGTAAAAATACAGTGGAACCTCGATAATTCGTAGCTTATGGGACCAAAGCTTTTAAACGAATTAAGGAATATTAAGAATTATCGAAGCTATTATGATTATGAATGGAAAAGTATTTCAAGAGACTGAGCCTCCACTACGAATTATAAAGAATTACTAATTACAGAGGTGCGGATCATCGAGGTTCCACTGTAATAAAACACTTATAGGACAAGAATAATTTATCGAAAAGAATGAAATAAAAGTAAAAACTCCGTATCACATGAAATACTGTCACGGTTTCTAGAACACTTGCGTTTCAAACTGATGAAGAATTCCGACCACTTGTTGCAGACCAAGCAGAGAAGACATTCTAACAAGATGGGAGAACGACTCCAGCTGGGCCAATAATGGTTCAAAAATTATAAATTTGATCTCGAATTGTACAGCAGAATGTTTACTACAATTTGAGACAAAATTAAAAATTTTTGAACCAATATTGACTGAGCTGGATTAATTTTCCCATCTTGCCAGAGTGTCTTCTATGCTTGGACAGACTATAGCTATATAACAAGTGTGATCTTATAAGGCAATACAAGTTTCCCTCTCGATACAGAAAGCGTGCAAAGAATACTGTAACACATTACAAAAACCAACGAATCTGGCAGTTGTCAAATGTCTTCTAATGATGCTCAGCTCTGTCAGGACAGTCGACAAGCGGTCTACGAGAGCTTATTGAGTCCAAAGGGACCTCAGCTCGTGGTTAGGCACTCGTAGACCGCTTCCAGACATTCCTGACAGAGCTGGGCTACAATAACAGAAACTCGTCAACCGCCATTATCGTCAGTTTCTTCTGTAGGAAGAAATAATGTTTGAAAGATTTCATGTTCAGGAGACACTTCTGTCCAAGCAAAGAATACATTCTGGCAAGATGAGAAAATGACTCCAGCTGAGTAAATAATGGTTCAAAAATTATCAATTTGATCACAAATTGTACAGCAGAATGTTTACTACAATTTGTGACCAAATTTAAAATTTTTTAAACAATATTGACCGAGCTGGATTAATTTCCCCATCTTGCCAGAGTGTCTTCTTTGATTGGACAGACTATAGCTATATAACAAGTGTGATCTTATAAGGCAATACAAGTTTCCCTCTCGATACAGAAAGCGTGCAAAGAATACTGTAACACATTACAAATACCAACGAATCTGGCAGTTGTCAAATGTCTTCTAATGATGCTCAGCTCTGTCAGGACAGTCGACAAGCCGTCTACGAGAGCTTATTGAGTCCAAAGGGACCTCAGCTCGATGTTTGGCACTCGTAGACCGCTTCCAGACATTCCTGACAGAGCTGGGCTACAATAAGAGAAACTCGTCAACCGCCACTATCGTCGGTTTCTACTGTAGAAAGAAATAATGTTTAAAAGATTTCATGTTCAGGAGACACTTCTGTCCAAGCAAAGAATACATTCTGGCAAGATGGGAAAATGACTCCAGCTCAATCAATATTGATTCAAAAATTATAAATTTCGTCTCAAATTGTAGATCAGAATGTTCTCTACAATTTGAAACCAAATTTATCATTTTTGAACCAATCTTGACCGAGCTGGAGTAATTTTCCCATCTTGCCAGAATGTCTTCTTTGATTGGCCAGACTATAGTCGATGTCTAGAGATCGATGTCGACTTTGGGGTAATGTTCTCCTCTTATTTTTCTTTCCATTTTCAATTTTCTTCTCCTTATCTTTCTTCTTTCTCTATTTTGGTCTCATTTTCTTTTCTCCACTCCAGCTTACAACATCTGACCATCATTGATTACCTTTTATGGTGAGATCGTCACTTGTAACATCTGTGGTGAACTAAGAACAAAAAGACCCAAAGGTATTTTCACCATTTGTTCTTGGCTACAAAAGCAATATTTCCAACATTTTTGTTCTTTCTTGACCAAAAGTGCAATTGCATAAAAAGTTTGTTGTAAGCGCTCTAGTGGCGGTTGCAAGCTTTGAGCTGGGTAGCTAACTTTAAAAAATATATTTAATAATGGGTAATCAATTATTGTAAAAATAACCCCTGAGATTCAGTCATTTAGAAATTGTTACGAATACCCGGTTAAGACATTAGTTCCAAATAATGAAGAAAGGTGTTTCAAAACATCAAAAATTCGAATCCCTGAAAAATTCACCTGATATTTTACATGAAAATAGAATATTTAATTTTTCAAGAGTAAGGACACCTAGACATCCTATTTTCTAGAGGTGTGGGTAACGCTAACTCACTTGCTCCTAACATGGCGGATCGTATCCACGAAACAGAGGTGAAGTGCTGTACAGTTATAGATACGAACACTTCACCTGTTTCGTGCCGCCAGTGGTAAAGACCCTTTCATCATGAAAAATCAACCGTGAATTTGAGATCTTGCCCCTCCCCCAGGGTTTTTCTGGACTAGAACTGCTAGTTTTTTTTTTTTTTTTTTTGGTTGAATGTATGCAACTCCAGTATGAAAATAGATTGAATTCCTCATTTGAATCCACATTGAATTCCGCACCCCCTCACAGTAAACGTGACAGACCAGATCAAACAAAAACCATCCAACTAACTTAACCAACATTACATGAGATAAATATCCTTCTTCTATACATTGCAAACTGTCCCATACCTTGAATCGTCCTTGATCGATACTTTATTGCAGCTTAGTTCTTGAGACAACTAAAATAACTTAGCCAATGTTACATTATTTACCTCTCCATGTTACTCTCTTTGTCTGCTTTGAAAGTGAAAACACAGCCAACTACTAAGTAAAGTATACCTATACTATTTGTACTACAAACGATATACCTATATAATAAATACCTAGCCTACCACTAAGTCCTATACTTACTCTGTGCAAGCAAAGAGGACATTCTGGCAAGATGGGAAATGACTCCAACTCGGTCATTATTGGTTCAACAATTATAAATTTGGTCTCAAATTGTAGAGCAGAATGTTTTCTACAATTTGAGACAAAATGTATGATTGTTGAAACAATATTAACTGAGCTGGAGTCATTTCCCCATCTTGCCAGAATGTCTTCTTTGCTCGACCAGACCATACTGCCTTGTAAATGCTCTGTTGAGTTGAGTACAGTATGTGACATCGCCAACTTACACAATTGAGGTCATCGTTCTAAACAGAATGACCATCTACTCACTGTCCTCTTACTTTTCCTTCTTCTTCTTCTTCTTCTTCTTCTTCTCCTTCTTCTTCTTCTTCTTCTTCTTCTTCTTCTTTTTTACTCTTCCTTTATGTCCTCTTCTTCACCTCATCCAGTTCTCTTGTATCCCACTCTTCTCATTCTCTCACTTTTCATGATATTTATTCAATTTCTTCCCATTTCTCCCAAATTTCTTTTTTCCTACTTTTCTGTCATTTATTTACATTGCTCCCAAAACTCCTTCTCTCCCACTAAATTTTTTCTCTCTCAAACTCTTTCATTCTCTCTCTCTCTCTCTCTCTCTCTCTCTCACTCTCTCTTTCTCTCCTTCCTCATCCTTCTCTTTTCTGTCATCTAAATTCGACCCAAAACTCCTCCTTTCTCACTATAGTCAATCCAAGTAAAGAAGACATTCTGGCAAGATGGGAAAATGACTCCATCTCGCCCAATACTGGTTCAACAATTACCAATTTGATCTCAAATTGTAGAAAACGTTCTGCTCTACAATCTGAGATGTACTTTATAATTTTTGAACCAATATTGGCGGAGCTGAAGTCACTTTCCCATTTTGCCAGAATGTCTTCTTTGCTTGGACAGACTATATACAAATTAGTTCTTTCCAGATTTTACGACATAGAGCCGTTACATCTGATCTACTATTTAAGTCATCAAATTTATAACTATAGCAAGATACATAATTTATGAGAGGTTTAAAATTTCACGGCTTTTCTTTTGAACCATTTCTTCAGCTTGGACAGACTGACGCCAAGTTAGTCTCTTTACGCTCCAGACTGTTACGACATTCAAAAATCCGTTTTTGAACATTGATTAGTATTTCTGCACAGTCATCAATTTTAACAGTGAACCCAAGCTCAAAATACATAATTTTGTAAAGTGAGAGGTTTAAAAGTTCACGGCTTTTCTGTTTTGAACCATCATCATTCAGCTTGAAATAGCTGACGCCTAAACATCATCATCCACTTATCACCTTTGCTCTTTATACGCTCAACAACAGCTGATGTTGTCAATAGATATTAGACAATAGATATCAGACAGATATCAATAGGTAATAGACAGCTGACTTGTCATTCAAATATGTCTAGATGATGTTTTTGAGTACACCCAAGACCCAATACAGTACTTCTTCAGCGTAGCGTAGGATGTTCTTAGGAAAATATTTTATATGTACAGTATACTCCGGTATATTTTAGCGTTAAAATATGAGCTTTTTGTCATAAAAGTCATGACAGAAGCATAAATAATTCGTTGGGCAAACTTGTTACAAATTACTCTTGCAAAACATGAGTTACATTAGGCATTAAAGTATTAAAAGTGTGATGTTCCAAGCCTCCATAACCATAACTCCGTTGCCATATTTACCCCTTAATATCACTACCATATTAAGCTACCAATATAGCTATATATTGCTATATACAAAAGATATACCTCATTTACCATATAACTGTATTGCCATTGCCAATGTCACACCTCCAATGTCATCTATATTTTATTTTTATTAAATGTTTTATGAGATTTTATTTTACAGATATTTTATTCTGTCCATTTTTGAGTTTTATTAGGTCGTTTTTGAAACTTGAATCTCTGAGTCATATTTCATACATCATCTATCACACTTCATCTTTGACTACCATTCCAGATGATATTTTTGCAAAATCTATAGAGCAATGCAATCCAACGTCATGTTACTTATTTCAACAAGTAGAGTGTATTATTTTCTGTACATGGATAAATAAATTAATTACAGTAATTTGTAAATAAACAAACAATTATGAATGAGTTCTGGAATATCTTAACCAATTTCCAATCAATGCAATCTAACCGTAATTTTATTTATAGGAGGATGTTTCAAAATCCAAAAAAATCGAATAACTTTTTTTTTATATCATCAAACAAATTAACATTTATCTCATTAATCAATATGATAATTTCAAATAATATGCCTTCTAACGAAAAAAAATGTTGCTTATTATTAGATCAACCAACTATAGTACCATTTATAACTCAAATAAAATTTTATTAATACCGGGGCAGAGAAAAAGCTTATATAATAAAGCTTATATTTAATTATAATGCTTTATGTAGAGTGTAAAATCACAAATTATGGAAATCTCTTAATTCTCTAGGCTGTGGTAAATATGTAATATATTTTATCTACGGGTGTATTGAAAAATTCCTATTTCAGTTTTACAATTGAAATCGAAATGACTACCATTTAAAAATGGAATCTTAGAACCGTGTCGTAATGAACGTTTTTCAATACAGGAGGAACTTTACGATACAGTCCAAATTCCACTTCATGATACATTCCTTGTTTCGTTTTGAAATCAGGTGATAAAAAGTAAACAGTGTTCAACTAACCTCAAAATCAAAACTGCGATTGGGATTGAGTAGCCTACCAGTATTTTTTCGTCAATATTTCAATTTACGTATTTGAATATTCAACTAATTTGAATAGTCCAAAGTTTAAATAGTTTAATATAACTTTGTTAGTGAATATGTTAATAACTTTCACTTTTACAACAACACTCACAATTTTGTTGCTTGTCAAATGCGTTTTGTGGTTCTGACTGATATGTTATTTTTAACATATTTAACAAGTAATAAGTTGATTATCATAACAGTTCAAGTAGGATGAAGACAAACGAAGTTAAAAAAACGATGGTATGTTGATTTTTATAATAGCGTACACTTACAGATAGCTTGATACTGGTGGTCTATAGCTTGATACTGGTCTGATACTGATAACTACACTGGTGGTCGTAGATAAAATAGTGTATGCAACGGTTGTATTAGGCCTTTATAGCATTCGTGAGATATTTAGAGCACTCGCTTCACTCGTGGCTCTAACTTACATCTCACCTCATGCTATAAAGGCTCCCATTATACAACCGTTGCATAAACTACTATTATTAAATCACATTCTTCACAGAAATTTTATTTAATTTGAATTAAAAAATTTAAGTATATTGTAAATTTAATACAATATTAGTACATTCCAAGTAATTGTACACATAAAACATTGTACGTACATTCTATTTGTTCACGCCATTTTACCATGACTATATGAATATGTTTTTAACTGAAGAGCAACCAGCTCCTATCAATGCTAATATTTATGATATAGTCTGTCCAAGCAAAGAAGACATTCTGGCAAGATGGGGAAATGACTCCAGCTCGGTCAATATTAGTTCAAACATTATAAATTTGGTCTCAAATTATAGATCAAAATGTTTCCTACAATTTGAGACTAGATCTATAATTTTTGATCTAATATTGACCGAGCTGGAGTCATTTTCCCACCTTGCCAGAATGTCTTCTTTGCTTGGACAGACTATACTTTCCATTTATTCACGCCATTATACCATGACCACTTTTACATAACTATATGAAATATGACTATATTATATCTATGTTCTCAACTGAGGAGCAGCCACCATCTATCAATACTAATATTAATGTTACCTATATTGAAAACTTGAACAGAAAAATGAAAGTTAGCAAGTGAATAATGATGAAAGTTGATGACCTTGAAATACCAGAATATTGATTTTACTGCTCGTCCTCTATTTCGCATGTCAAGGAAGCATAATCAACAAAATTATCGCTCCAATACTACGAGTATATTCTCTTTTCACCTTCTTCTTCTTCTTCTTCTTCTTCTTCTTCTTCTTTCTTCTTCTTCTTCTTCTTCTTCTTCTTCCTTCTCCCCTTCTCCTTCTTCCTTCTTCTTCTTCATCATTTCTCATCTCTTTTCTCCATACCATTCTCTCCTCTCAATCATCCTCTCTAATACTCCTCCTCTCTCCTGCTCAACACCTTCCTCTTCTTCTTCTCCTCTTCCTTCTTCTTCTTCTCTTCTTCTTTTCTTTTTTTCATCTTCTTTTCTTAATTTCTTCTTCTCCTCCTCTTTTCTTCTTCTTCTTATCCTTCTCTCTTCTTCTTCTTCTTCCTCCTTCTTCTTCTTCTTCTTCTTCTTCTTCTTCTTCTTCTTCTTCTTCTTCTTCTTCTTCTTCTTCTTCTTCGCTAATCGCCAATTTCTTTGGAATCAACTTTTCCTGATTTCCAACTTCCAAGGAATGATGACTTTGTCCAGCAAGCTAAGAAGACATTCTGTCAAGATGAGAAAATGACTACAGCTTGGTCAAAATTGGTTCAAAAATTGGTGCAAATTGTAAGAAACATTCTGGAAAGATGGGAAAACTACTCCAGCTCACTAAATATTGGTTTAAAAATAAAAAATTTGGTCTCAAATTGTAGAAAATCTTCTGTGTTTACATTATTTTACAATTTGTGTTCACATTCATAATTTTTGAACTAATATTTATCGAGCTGTAGTCAATTTCCTATCTTGCCAGAATGTCTTCTTTACTTGGACAGAGTTCACCTGAATAAACAAACAATGACCTGATTCGACTGTTGTTTTTAGAAAACATGTTTCAAGAAAAGAGGTCTAATTTAATAATATACACACAGTAATCAGCTTTCTCAAATTTACAGATGCTAAACATGTTGTGAAATTTAACGAAAGTCGTTTCTTCAACCTGTTGAAAGAGCTGTCTGCCTGTAATTATTTCATTCGTTTCGGGGCTGCATTCGAGATTATGTCCGCTTTCGATACGATAATCGATCAGCTGCAAGATCGACTACTGATAATATCGATTTCCTGTAATTATTGTTGACTGAAGGAGCCGGTTCTAACTTTTATAGCATCAATGGCAAGTTAGGGAAGAAGAACAGGAAGAAAGGGGCTAAGAAAGAGGAATGTGAAAGAAAAGAATAAGAAAAAGGAATAAGAAAGAAGGTATAGCTAACGCCAAAAATCAAGGCGGTTACCGAATTCCTATTATAGTCTGTCCAAGCAAAAAAGACCTTCTGGCAAGATGGGAAAATCACTCCAGCTTGGTCAATATTCGTTCAAGAATGATAAATGTGGTCTTGGTAGTAGATGTGGTCTTGTTTTTCACAATTTGAGGTCAAACTGATAATTTTTTAACCAAAATTGACCGAGCTTGAGTCGTTTTCCCATCTTGCCAGAGGGTCTTCTTTGCTATATCAATGTCCCCATCAGTAGCCTATAATAAGAATTATTTCTTAACTCAATCAATATTGTATTCTTATCTACATCAATATGATATTTCTATCTATTTCTTGGTGATATTCTGAATTCTTAATCAACATTCGAAATGCCAAATTATAGATTTCAATTTTGGAGTGTGAAAATTTTTGAATTGTAATAAGTGTTGTTAAATATTTCAAACATAACCTTTAGAATTTTAAATAGTTAAAATTTGGGAAAAGACCATTTGGACTTTGATGCCTATGTTTTTACCCTTTATTGTGATTTGTCGAATAAATAAATAAATACAATAATAAATAGATAAATAAATAAATAAATAAATAAATAAATTAATTAATTAATATTGTGATACCGGTTATCAAATAACACTGTGGAAGTACGCAATTGGCGAATCAGTTTTGTAACGTTTTTTCATAATTGTCAACGGTAAACTCTATCCGCTTGACTTTGCAAACAGGCTTTTTCAGATTGCGTTCCAAACGGTAATTAACCACGTAAATGATTGGTGGGATTTCAACCAATAAGGTTGCAGTTCACTGGTTCAGAGGATTAGTGTGGAAGAAAAATGTTCCCTGCGAAAATATCTACAATTTTCAAGAACTTACAGTTGTGAGGAAATACTTGAAAATTTTGCTCTGCTGGTAGGCTATATTTTGAAAGTTATTTCCACTTCAATTAGAAGACAAAACTTTTATTATGATTATTGTAATTGAATATGTAAACTGGTATTTTAGAAATAAAATTGTAATATGATTTTTATTGATGTAATTTATTGTTATTGTAATATTGTTGTAAAATGGTGTAATACAGTATAACATGTAGGCTATGTAAATTTGGCTCTAAATTCAAAATATGTATAACAAGGTGTTTCTCATTGACTATAAATTCTTGTGAAACTTCTGCGAAAAAATAACCTATACTCTATTCACGATCACTTGAGACGGAATAAACAAACTTTTTGAGTGTGTATGCGTGTAATGGAAGGTCTTCTTCTATGCGAAACTTTCGGCCACAGACCAACAGCTGTAGCCAACCACAGCTCAAGACAACAGCCTTGAGACAATACAAGTCGGACTGTAGCCAATCACAGCTCCAGAAAAGAGTCAGCTGTTCAACTCCAGCCAATTTTTTCGCATAGAAGAAGACCTTCCAAAACACGCACACACACGCAAAGGTTTGTTTATTTCGTCTCAAGTGATCGTGAATGGACTATAGTTTGGAACTTATTATTTATCAAAATTTGGTATAAAGACGTTTTGGACGTTAGTCTGTGTTTCTAACCAATAAGTTTATTATTTTCTGTGAATGGATAAATTAATAAATAAAATAAAATATAATAACACCAAGAAGGTGGATGTGATAATAGAAACGCAACGCTACATCGGAAACGGAAACTTTGTCCTTCAAGAGAAAATAAAATGAATTAAAAACAAGTTTACCAAGCTAGAAACAACCGCAATTGATCATGTCAGTAATAGGATTTGCAACGAGTTTCATGAAAAAATATGAGGAAATTGGAGATCATGAAGTAACATGATTACTTAGAATACACAGACATTTTTCCTTATTATTTTGTTAATTTCGTTCTTTCTCCGGTTTTTTATTAAGATATTCTGATATCATTTCCATTACTCAATGTTTTTATTTCTCCAATTATTTTTTTTTGTTTTTCTTGTATACTTTCTGATATCATTTCTCGTTATAGATTTTTTTGTGTAATTTTCTATATCATTTTACTCATGAATTTCTCATTCAACTCTTATTTCTCCATCATGAAATTCTAAAGCAATTTCAATAACTCAATTATACAATCGTATTAGTTCATTCCGAATTAATGCTATTCATGGTGTTTTAAAAAGTAAAATTTTCAAATGTGACGATATTGAATATACTAGTGAATTTTATGAATAAATTATTATTTGTTTTGAAGAATGAAATAAATATTTTTAAATATATTCCACCATTTATTTTAAAGCATTCGTATCAAGTGAATAATTTTGTATTTTTAATAAGATTTAAAGGAACTTGAACTCCATGAAGGCAGATAAAACTCGTATTTAGAATTTATAGAACAAAGAAAGCAGAGAATAAAGAGGAGAGAAGGAAGAGAAGAGGAGAAAAGAGAAGAGAGAAGAAAGATAAGAGACGAGAGAAGAGAGAAGAAGGAATAGAGATGAGAAAAGAGAGAACAGAGAGAAGAAATAGAACAGAGAGTAATAAAGAAGAGAGACGAGAGAAGAGAGAAGAAAGAGAAGAGGAGAAAAGAGAAGAGAGAAGAAAGAAAAGAGAGAAGAGAGAAGGAAGCAGAGAGAAGAGAGAATAGAGACGAGAAAAGAGAGAACAGAAAGAAGAAATAGAAGAGAGAGTATAGAATAAAGAAGAGAGAAGAGAGAGAAGAGATGAGAAAAAGAGAGAAGGAAGTAGAGAGAATAAAGAGAAAAGAGAAGAGAGAAGAAAGAAGAGAGAAAGGAGAAGAAAGATAAAAAAGAAGAGAGAGAAGATAAAATTGAAGAAATATGAGAGAAGATATGGAAACGAAGAGAGAACAAAGAGACAAAAGTATAATGGAAAATAGAAGAGAAGATATCAGAACGATTAAAGAACCTAGGAATAGAAGAAGATGAGAGCAGAATGAGTGGAGAAAGAAGAAAAGGAATAGAAGGACAGTAAAATATAAGGAAAGAAAAATTGGAATGAATACCAAAGATGTTAAAAGGAAAAGAAAAATTGGAATGAATACCAAAGATGTTAAAAGGAACTGGTATGTTAATCAGTCAGACTCTTATAGAATAATATCAACTTAAAATGACACACCGCATATAGTCTGTCCAAGCAAAGAAGACCCTCTGACAAGTTGGGAAAATTACTCAAACTCGGTCAATATTGGTTCAAAAATTATCAATTTGATCTTAAATTGTAGGAAACAATTTGATCTACTATAAAGACCACACTTATGATTATTGAACAAATATTGACCTAGCTGGAGTCATTTTGCCATCTTGCCAGAGGGTCTTCTTTGCTTGGACAGACTATACATAAGATATCAGTCGCTCTGTTTCAGTCTGTCCGTTATAAATGTTAAATTAACATGTTGACATTTCCCTAGATTGTTTATTATGTTGACTTATTTGAATAATAAGTTGCAACAGCATAAATCAAATTCTGAATTATAATACAGAGCACCTCTACATGTAAAACTGAAACATTGAGATAGGAAAAGATAAAGATATACTTGAATGAACAGAAATTGAGAACAAAATCATGAAAAGATGAGATGGATAACAAGTTATTCCAACTACTATTGAATAAAAAATATCTATAAAAAGTTCACAATATATTATCATGTTTTGTGTGATGATATCAATGAATAGATAGACGAATGAATGTGATATAGTTGTGTCAAGAAGAGAAGAGCCTCTTGCAAGATGGGAAATTGACTCCAGCTCGGTCAATATTGGTTCAAAAATTATTGATTTGGTCTCAAATTGTAGATCAGAATTTTTGCTTCAATTGAGACCAAATCAATAATTTTTGAACCAATATTGACCGAGCTGGAGTCAATTTCTCGTATTGCCAGAGGCTCTTCTCTTTTTGACACAACTATATATGGTATTTACAAGTAAAGAAGACATTCTGGCAAAAAAGGAAAATGACTCCAGCTAGAATAAGAATAAGATTATTTATTTCGCCAAAATTACATAGCTGAAAAATATGGATGATACATACAAAATGCATAATAAAAATGTAAATTATATTAGATCTAAATGATTTGACACAATCAGCAAAGTTTTTTTTTTTCCTCTGGTATTCGTAGCTCGGTCAATATTGGTTCAAAAATCACAAATTTAAATTCAAATTGTAGAAGTCATTCTGCTCTACAATTTGAGACTAAATTTATAATATTTTGAGCAATATAGATCGAGCTAGAGTCACCTTCCAATCTTGCCAGAATGTCTTCTTTGCTCGACCCGACTTTACTGATGAATGGAAAAAAATTCATAAAAAGAATAAAAGGATAAAGATGGAAGATAGAAAAACTTCAATAAATAACAACCAAAAGGATATGAAAGATCTTACAATTTTTATTTGAAAAAACATACTATAAATGGAACCAAAAAAGTAAATTTGGGTACACAAAAATAAAAATAATATTAAAAATCCAGTTGTATAACAAGTTATTCCAACTTCTGTTACAAAGAATCAGTTGTACTGACAACTCATGACTGGAACCTAATCACAATAGGGAATTATTCATAATAGTGTAGTCGATAATATGATAGAAAGAGCAACTAAGTTACGAAACAAAAATAAAATCGAAATGTCAAGTTCAATATTTTGAGAAGCAGTTGACCTCGTCTTTATGTCGACATCCCATCACTTATTGATATAGTCGGTCCAAACAGAGAAGACATTCTGGCAGGATGTAAAAATGATTTCAGCTCGGTCAATATTGGTAAAAAATTTATGAATTTGGTCTCAAATTGTAGAACAGAATGACACCAACAATTTGAGATCAAAATTTTGATTTTGAAATCGTTATTGACCGAGCTGTAGTCATTTTCCCATCTAGCCAGAATGTCTTCTTTGCTTTGACAGACTACAAAGACCTGCACCTGTTATAGCTGAAGCCAAAAAATTAGGCGGTTTCGTCTGTTCCTTGTGAGCTCCAAAAGCTGTTATTGTTAATTGGATATGATTGTGATCTAGCTATGATTAGATGATGGTTTCGGAATAAAAAAAGACATTGGATGCTTTACATCAGCTGTTAGTAGGTTACATCACTTTCAAGAGACAAACGAAACCGCCAAACTTTTTGGCGTCTAACAAGAATTAAAACAAAAGCTATAGTCTAGCCAAGCAAAGTAGACCTTCTGGCAAGATAGGGAAATAACTCCAGCTTAGTCAATATTGGTTCAAGAATTATAATTGTGGTCTTAATAGTAGATCAAATTGTTCCCTACAATTTGAGATCAAATTTATAATTTTTTAACCAAAATTGACCGAGCTTGAGTCATTTTCCCATCTTGCCAGAGGATCTTCTTTGCTTTGACAGACTATACCATGAATTTAGACTATCAATTCAATGTACAATTCACTCCACCATTTTATAAACTACGGAAACAAAATGGTTGACAGAGCTGTAACATTGGGAGGCTCTCACTGATTGGACGATCGGTGATTGGTAGGTTACTCAGCTCCTCCCACTTTTACCAATGGGCGGAGTCTACCAATGGAGAGAAAGGCCGAAGCTCCTCCCCCCATGCAAAAGACAGTGAATGATCAATTTTTCAAAAGCTTTCTAAACTATTGATCGTAATTGTTTGTAAATTGGTTTTCATTTTTCAATTACATCCTTTGTACCTTATATTATTTCACCTTATTACCTTATTATTTACCTTTTACCTTATTATTTACCTTCTACCTTATTATTTCAATAGCACATTGCTTACTACTTCCTTGAAACATCGTATTTTTGTTGTTTACTCCAATGAACAATTTATTTATAATTTACTTCAATTGGAATATATTAAAAATTCGTTCCGGCAGCTGGCGGTCGGAAAGAGTGCATTTAAAATGCAAATCTATGATGGCTCAAACCATATGACTTATTATGAGCTATTCAGGGTATGAATTCAAAGGTACCGTTTTCGAAAAACCCATGAAAAAACTCAATTTTCGGCATATTATTCGCCGATTTCTCCGCCATTTTTGATTGGATTTTTTTCGTTGATGGCTCAAATTGTAGGGCATAATAAGGGTATTATACACACCAATTTTCAAAACGATCAAGTCATTGGTCGATTTGTAGTGATTTTTCAAAATTTTCATCCCCTAATTTCACCCCCTTCCCTTGGACCAATTTGGCTGGTTAACGAACTTGACCGAGATATTAACACTAATGATTTTTGTGCAAAATTCGGTCGCTCTCCGACAAGCCCTTCGGGAGTTATCGTGTTAACAAGAATCTGTACATATATAAATATATAAATATATATATATATTTATTTATTATTAAATATATATATATATATTACTATATTACAATTTACAATTATATATATATATATATGTATATATTTGTTAACACGATATTATATTATATATATATATATATATATATATATATATATATATATATATATATATATATATATATATATATATATATATATATATGAATTTGAACGGACATCAGATTCGTGTTCTGGGGGCTCGGAAACGTGTAAAAAATATATCGCATCATATATTTGCGATTATCCGGTCAAGACCAATAGTGCATTTTTTTAAATGAAATGCACTAAAAGCTTAGAAAAATCCAATAAGATATTATATTAATGCCGGTTTTTCCAAGCACACTCAAAGTTGACGGACACTCAAATTTTGATGAACAGCTGACATTTTCTATGATAAGTATAGGAAATGTAGTTAAGTGTAGTAAACTTGAGGGTCCCTCAAATTTGAGTGTGCTTGGAAAAACCGGCCATTAGAGTCATTCTTATTATGTAGGTGAATGGATAATCTAAACACTATTCTCTGAATAATATGAGTATCCCATCATTATCCTAGAAAAATCAAGTTTTTGAAGATAAATTTGAAACAATTGAGTATTACCATATTTTCCCACTTGATCTTAGTAATTATATTGACCTAAATTTATTATTAAACATAGTCAAGGCCAAGAATAATAATCCTCTTCACGAGACTGTCCCAAATTAATGAAATTTATTTGACATCTGACACACTTCATTCAAGATGGAAAACCTAATTTTTTCAACAGTAAAATACAAATCTAAATTAACAAAAAAAAACTAATTAGGCCTACACACAACATAATATTCGAGAAATGTTTTAATGTTTCACGCAAGTAAATAGTGTAATACTGTAATTGCAAACGTAGTCTGTGCAAACAAAGAAGACATTCTGGAAAGATGGGAAAACGACTCCAGCTCAGTAATTATTGGTATAAAAATAATAAATTTGGTCTCAAATCGTAGGAAACATCCTCATCTACAATTTGGAACCAAATTGATAATTTTTCAACAAATATTGATCGAGCTGGAGTCATATCCTCATCTTGCCAGAATGTCTTCTTTGCTTGGACAGGCTGCAATAAAAATTTCTAATTAAAACGGGAAATGAACAAATTGGTGTGAAGATTCATTCTTTCCTCACCTAATCTTCTTCTATCACTCTTTCTACACTCTCTCGCTTTCTCTCATCTATTCTCTCTCTCTTTCTCTCATCTTCTCTATCAATCTCTTCCTTGTCCTCTCAGTTCTCTCTCCGTTACCCCCTTTCACTCACCCATTCACTCTCTACCACTTTCTCTTCCTCTTCACATTCTCTCTCACTTCTTCTTCTTCTTCTTCCTTCTTCTCTTCTCCTCCTTCTCTTCTTCACCTCTTCCTCTTCTTTTCTCCTCTTCCTCCACCTTCTTCTTCTTCTTCTTCTCCTCCTCCTCCACCTTTCTTCTTCTTTCTTCACCTCCTTCATCTTCTTCACCTCCTTCTTCTTCTTCTCATCTTCTCTCCTTTTTTTCTCCTTCTTCTTCTTCTTCTTCCTTCTTCTTCTTCTTCTCCTCTCCTCCTCCTTCTTCTTCTTCTTCTTCTTCTTCTTCTTCTTCTCCTCCTCTTCTTCTTCTTCTTCTTCTTCTTCTTCTCCTCTTCTCTTCTCTTCTTCTTCTTCTTCTTCTTCTCCTCCTTCTTCTTCTTCTTCTTCTTCTTCTTCTTCTTCTTCTCCTTCTTCTCTTCTTCTTCTTCTTCTTCCTCTCTCTCCTCCTCCTCCTTCTCCTTCTCCTCCTCCTTCTTTCTTCTTTTTCTTCTTCTTCTTCTCTTCTCCTCCTTCTTTTCCTCCTCCTCCTTCTTCTTCTCCTTCTTCTTCTCCTCCTTCTTCTCCTCCTCCTTCTTCTTCTCCTTCTTCTTCTTCTTTTCACACTCTCTCTCTCCTCTCTCTCTCTCTCCTCTCTCTCTCTCTCTCTCTCTCACACACACACTTCCTCTTCCTCTCACTCTTTCTACATTTCTAACGGAGATGATAATATTCATTAGGCAGGGAAATGTCTACTCTCTAATAGTGATTATAATCTACACAGTACTTGACGTGAGCCTTTTGTTGTATTTCAAGCAGATATAATAGAAGTTACTTTCACATTTTACTCCAGCTTTATCTTGTGTGTCCCCTGTTGATCTTTTAATCTTTGACTCTTTCTCTCAAAATCTTGGTCTCTCTGAATTTCTCCCGCTCATTCCTTAAACTCTTTTGTTTTTGAAATTCTGTAATACTGTACAGTAAAAATTCTCAAGATCTTTCTCTGTATTAATAAATTTTATTCTCTCCAAACTCAAATTGGCAGAAGTGATAAAAAATTTCATGTTATTGAAGTTTATTGAAGATGTAAAGTTATGTTTTCCAGTTATTACTTATTCAAATAAAACAGTTTGAAATTATCTATTCCATTTTTTAAATAATTAAAACCATCTTATTTCATAATCAAAACTATGTTCTATTCGATCATAAAGTAAGTATTTGATGCATACATTTATTTGAACTGAGTAAAATATAGATATAAAATAGCGAAAATAAAGATAATACCAAAGAATATGGAGAGATAAAGTATCTCACTAATAATAATAAAATATTCACTGATGAAGTGATGAAACTCTCGCCCATTCCTCAGAATAAGAAAATGAGATAAATAATAATCTACGATATTTAGCTTGGTGCAATTCAGCATTGTTTTTAAATAGGTGTAACTTTAGGATCGAAATACATTGTAGCCTTTTCCCTAAAAATTCTTTTATAACGAATTTGTAATTCGATATTGATACATGCTAGCCAATAATCTAGTTACATATTTTGAACTTTGGTTCAATTAGTTGTCAAAATTCAAGAAAATGAACAAGATAACACATTTATTCATGTATCAAATGCGATAATATCTTTTGGAGATCTTGTTTCATTATTCATACAAAACGTTTCTCACCGAAAACTTGATTGATACAATATTGTATCTTTGTAATATTCTATCAATATTGATACACATCTTTTTTAATATATATCAAATTGCAATAAAAATTGAAGCATGAATTGACAGCTTAAACATAGAGTTACTCTGCTCAAATCTCTCATTCCCACTTTCTTCATATCTTTCTCTCTCTCTCTCTCTCTCTCTCTCTCTCTCTCTCTCTCTCTCTCTCTCTCTCTCTCTCTCTCTCTCCAACTCAAGATCTTGTGTGTCCCCTGTTGATCTTTAAATCTTTGACTCTTTCTCTCAAAATCTTGTGGTTTAAAATCTCAAAATGTGGGTTAAGTGGAAGAGGGGGCTTGCATACCTCAACTTCGCCCACAAACTCTTGTAAATTTTTACAAACTGTAAAATAAAGTCATTTTTTTATCTATCCAACTCTATCTTTCCTTTCTCTCTTGTTCTTTGTTCCATGGTCTATGTAACCCGGTGAACATATGATCATATCTCAACTCTCTCAACTACCGGACGGTGAGTTACCTACCATTCGAAGCATAGCGGTAGTGAAAGGGAAAGTACACCTCAACTTAATAATGAAATAATAATTGTTACATGACTTATGTAACGAGCGGTGCACTTACTATTGTAACAATAATTGTTTAATATGTTGCAGAAATTAATTTTCACTGTATTGAGCACTGCACTCAAATTATTAAAGGTTGTACATTCGACGGTATTATCATCAAGATAAGCTACAGAAATTAATCTTCTCTGATGATTTATAGCTCAACTAGCCGGCAGGCTCGCTTCGCTCGCCTTGTCCGCCTAGCCAGGGGGATCCGCCTCCTGGACCCCCGACAGTATCAGCAGTGTCAGTGAGTCAAACAGGCTCGCTTCGCTCGCCTGCATAACCTCTGTCAGTGTAAGCTGAGACAAACAGGCTCGCTTCGCTCGCCTGCAAATTCCGATCCGAAGGGATTCAAAACTTATTGAACACAGCATTTCTAGACCTAATCTGGACCTGTTCACCAAATTTCGACATTTTCTAACAATTTATTCTCGAAAAATCCAAGAAAAACTGGAAATTCCGAAAAATATTAAAACGCTGATATTGAGCGTAACCTTGGGAACTATATCGGACATACTTTGAAACTTGATTCAATATCTTCCAAATTAGTTTATCTATAATCTTGCTGAAACATTGAATTTACATTAAGGATTGGTCGTATCAAGGCGGAAGATATGCAACCCACAATACATCTACAATTTCGAAAACCTGATTACTGGCGTAATCTTGAACGGAATTCGAAAATATCTTAACACAACATTTCTAGACCTTATCTCTACCTACCCACCAAATATCAACATTTTCTACCGATTGGTTCTCGAAAAAATTGAGAAAACGCGGAAAAACTATAGAAAAACTTGAATATTTGGCGTATCCTTGAAAAGTTCCTGAAATCCGTTCTTAGGGCGCGTCTAAACGTCCAACTGAACATGCCTGCCAAATTTGAGCGCATTCGGTTCAGTGGATTTTTAGTTCTGGTGATGAGATGAATCAGTCAGTCAGTCAGTCAGTCAGTCAGTCAGTGCCATTTCGCTTTTATAGATATAGATACCACTGGAGGCTCGTGCCCACGAAATAGGTGAAGTGCTGTACAGTAAAGGATACGGGCACTTCATCTGTTTCGTGGGTACGAGCCGCCAGTGCTTAATACTGTTTAATAAGTTACAAGTTTGATAGTTTGATTCAGTTTTTGACTGTTCAGTCTGAACTGTCAGTGTATATAGACCCTGATAGACCTGTTTTGTATGAAGTTTTACAAAAGAAGACTTGTTTCAAATATTTTACACGTAATCCATGACACGACTTTGTGTGACGGTCTGAAGCAATTTTTGAAACCACAAAAATCTGAACCTGATATAGCCGAAGAGTTGGGTGATTTCATGTGCTCTTTGTGTGCTCCAAAACACACAAGTTTTCATTTTGTCACTTAGTTATAATTTAGCTATGCCTAGATGATGCTTATCAAATCAGAAAGAACAATAGATGCTTTTTATCAGCAGTTAGTAGGTTACATCACGTACAAGAGACAGACGAAACCGCCTAACTTTTTGAAGTCAGTTTTACCAATAATTTTTCTTGAACAAAAATAATCTTCTGGTATGATTGGGGAAGAAATAACTCAAATTCAGAAACAATTCGCAGTAGAAAAATGTTGATATAATTTTTTCTGTGCGTGATGCCCACATGGGCGCCTAGGCCTGTGCGTGGGAATAGGGATATGATGATGAGAGATGAGATTTTTAAGCAGTCGGGACCGACGGCTTATCGTCTCCTCTGGATATTTGATATCCTTTCATATCTTTCTAATATTGAAATCCTATGGTTTATCTTGTTCATTTCTGAACTTAAAAGTGGACTTTTATCGAAATTCAAAATTGTTTGTGATAAAATATTTTTTGAAGTGAGAAATTATAATATTAAGTGAAAGTGGACATTGTGGATAGACATAATAACCTACATCTTAAACCTTCATCAGCATCATCATCATCATCATTCATCATCACTCATTCATCCTTTGCTTAAAATACTTGGAAACCAAGTCGCAATTGTAAAGAAAGAATAAAGGATTCTGTTATTATGTATACTGTTCTATTGATTTATGATTTTATCTATGATTTATGATTATTATCTAGTTCATAAATTGTTCCGAATCATTCAATTCTATTCTGTGTCGATATAAGTATAGTCTGTCCAAGCAAAGAAGAGCCTCTGGCAAGATGCGAAAATAACTCAAGCTTGGTCAATATTTGTTCAAGATTTATAAATGGTGTCTTATTAGTAGAACAAATTGTTTCCTGCAATTTAAGATCAAATTGATAATTTTTGAACCAATATTGACAAGGCTGGAGTCATTTTCCCATCTTGCCAGAGAGTCTTCTTTGCCTGGACAGACTATACCGTACTTTGAAAATGTTCTTAGCAAAGAAGACACTCTTGGACAGAGTATATCTATGCTGAACAATAATTATTTTTAAGTTTCTCCCAGAATTACAAAAATGAAAATGAGAAAAAATTAAAATCACTTTGAAACAGGGTATTGTTATTATCGAATAACACAGTCAATTGGCCACCAAGCTGAAAAGGCCGCAAAATAATAACAGTGATCATTTCTAACGGTCGCCAATTTAACCCGGGTTAAATTCTCTTTTGTTCTTATAATATCACGTACCGCAAAAAGGTGAATGTAAAACGTGAAATGGATGTAAAAGAATAAAGAATGTAAAACGGACCTAAAATAATAGAGGAGAGACCGCCGTAGTCAGTATTTTTATCTCTATTTCTGTATTTTTAAAGATTTAAAATTGGCGGCTTTCCATGGACAAAATGACATACTTGTTATAAGTCTGTCCAAGCAAAGAAGACATTCTGGCAAGATGGGAAAATTACTCCACTTTGGTCAACATCGGTTCAAAAATTATAAATTTGGTCTCAAATTCAAGATCAGAATGTTTCCTATACTTTGAAACAAAATTAAAAATTTTTGAACAAATATTGACCGAACTGGTGTCATTTTCCCATCTTGCCAGAATGTCTTCTTTGCTTGGGAATACTTGTTACGATGACCTATATCTTTTGAAAAAAGTGACCTGTAATTTACAGCAAGGGTCAGATGTTACTCAACAATCACTTTTTACCTTTCACTCGTCCTGTAAAAGTTTTTAAGCAGACCCCAGAAGTATTGAAGATAATTGATAATATAAAGTTTTGATAAAATATAGCCTATTGAACCAATTTTAATGTGTGAAAGGTGTATTGGTTTGGAGGGTATAGTCTGTCAAAGCAAAGAAGACCCTCTGGCAAGATGGGGAAATAACTCCAGCTCGGTCAATATTTGTTCAAGAATTATGGATTTGGTCTAAAATTGTAGATCAGAATGTTTTCTACAATTTGAGATCGAATTGACAATTTTTTAACCAATATTGACCAAGCTGGAGTCATTTTCCCATCTTGCCAGAGGGCCTTCTTTACTTGGACAGACTATATTGTGTTGTTGTTTAGGATTTTAACCAATAATTTTAAATGGGTTTCTGCTTACACTCTGTTTCAAGTGTAGTAATGTATTGAGTGATTATTATTATTATTATTGGTCTTGCATGCAGCCAGCTTTCAAACTGTCCTGACAGAGCTGAGCATTAATATCGCGAAATGTCTTAATTTTTGACATTAGCAATATTATTCATGAGCCTCAAAAATCGCTTCCCGGTGGTTCGGAACCCACCTAAATCAGTAGGTCCGTTCATCTCTCATCATCATCCTTCCCATTAGCCACGCACAGGCCCAAAAGCCCATGTGGGCATCACCCTCAAAAAAAAAATTATGATATTAAAATAATATTATGATAATATATTATCATAATGTTCGTCACTTCTCTACTAATGTATTTCCATTCATTTCAATCTTATTTTCTCTTTCAAAGTTTCATCTCCATCTAATTATTTTCTAATTTTCGTTTGTGACTCCTCTACTATTTTCATTTATTTTATTCTATTATTTTTAGACCTCTTATTCCCTCTCATCAGATTTTATTTCCATCTAATTCTTTTTTTACATACTCTTTACCTCTCTCTTCAAGTAATATAACCATCTGAACAGATACAATAAATAAGACCGCAAGTAAAATGGCTAACAAAATCAAATAAGATAAAATTGTACTTTGTAGCAAGTGTAATAATACATAATGATAGACACAAACAACTATAGTCTGATCAAGCAAAGAAGACCCTCTGGCAAGATGACTCCAGCTCGGTCAATATTGGTTCAAGAATTATGGATTTGGTCTAAAATTGTAGATCAGAATGTTTCCCACAATTTGAGACCAAATCAATAATTTTTGAACCAGTACTGACCTAGCTGGAGTCATTCTCTCATCTTGCCAGAGGGTCTTCTTTGTTTGGACAGACTACACGAATCTGAAATTGGATTGAACGCGTAATCATGTGATTCACCACACGAAAACACGCGAAAGACCGACCTCAACTTTTGAATTTGAAGAAAAAACTAACCAAAGTAATTGTTGAATTAGCAATTTGGATTTCTTTCTTGCCTTCTTCTTGTATCCAACAGAAAATACCAGACAAATTGAATTATCTGGTTTTCCACGTCAAACCAATACAAACGGTCTAGTGAACTTCCTCACCAACTATACTTTGAGGCAATAAGATATAATAATATTATATCATTGGAACAGCTTCGTAAATTGTATCACTCAGTATAGTTTGTCCAAGCAAAGAAGACATTCTGACAAGATGGGGAAATGACTTCAGTTCGCTCAATATTTAATCAAAAATTATGAATTTGGTCTCAAATTGTGAATTAGAATGTTTCCTACAATTCAAGACTGAATTTACAATTTTTGAACAAATATTGACCGAGCTGGTGTCATTTTCTCATCTTGCCAGAATGTCTTCTTTGATCGATCAACTATACTTTGAAGCAATAATAAGATGATCTTATATCATTGATACGGCTTGGTAAATTGCATTAACCAGTACAATATTTGGGAGATTCAGCAATTTGGTGAATTCCATTTCCCAGATTCTGCCAGTCTTATATCATTGAAATTGGTGGTGAGGTAATAGTTCGCGCAAGCTGAGAAGACACCTCGTTTCAATGTAAAGTAAATTGTAACGGCGTATCTTCTCAGCTTGCGCAAGCTATAATAAAAATCTGTAGTTTACATTGGTTCCATAACTTTGAAATTGGCGGATAATACGAAAATCAGTCATATTTCTTCAGTAAGGAACATTAGATTTGTAGGAAAACCAGTGTCATTAAGAATTGAGAATTGGAAAATCTCTTCTGTAATATGACGTACACAGCTTTATTACCATCATTATCTGAGATATTTTTGAGTTATTTTGGTACTCAATCTTGTCTTATACAAATTATGAACAAACCTTTCATCCAATCGAATGTAATGAAATAACTAAAGAAAGAAATATTTTGGTAGTTATCCATATTAAATGAAAAGACAATATGTTGTCAAACCACTGATTTATGAAAAAAATTGAGGTACTGGTTTCGGTTGTTACACCATTATCAATCTCTGGTGAACTGGTCTCAGAGGTAAAATGGTGAAGAACCGAAACCGGTATCTCAATTTTTCAATAAATCAGTGGTTTGACAACATATTGTCTTTTCATTAAATAAAGGAGGAAATCTTCTTCAATATCATTCACGAATCTTAAGAATTCTGTAAAATACTTTCAATTTTGTGTTACTGTATACTCGAAACTTTCGATTTTGATTTATTTTTTGAGAAAACCTATAATAATATGGTTCAACACTGTTACAGTTAAGATTAGGAAATTCAATTTTTTTATAGTGAATGGTGATTTTAATTATCTCCCTCGTTTTTTAGACTCTCTTGGTTCGGAAAAACTTTTAAAAATTAAAATCTCAGAGTATCATATCAAGAAATACCATGATTTCCCATCGACGGAAATCAAGGTAATGGTGCCGGAGGAACTTCCTTTTGGAACTCCCCACCGAATACGGCATACGAATTTATACATACATTTAAGATTCAGAGGAATAGAATAAAAAAAGAAAATAACAATTGGAACAATATATTAGTCGAAGAAGTATCATTTAACAAATGGAAGTCTTATGATTTATTGTTTTCTCCATCTATATTATATTTCAACAACTTGTTCAATTTTTGTAAGGACTTGGATTTCCATCAAATGGAACATTGATAAATATGTACTAGCATCCATTCTATAATCCAATTGGTAATAAAAAAATCCATTGGTATCCTTAACAAGTAATTTTAATGATAGAAAATTGTTTATTTACGACTTGCTTTAGTTCTCGTAATCATGTTGGTATAATTTCAAATCTGATTAAAGATAGAATCTGTCAGAGCAAAGAAGACATTCTGGCAAGATGAGAAAATGACTCCAGCTTGGTCAATATTGATTCAAAAATCATAAATTTTTTCTCAAATTATAGGAAACATACTGATCTACAATTTGAGATCAAATTCAAATTTTCGAACGAATATTGACTGAGCTGGAGTCATTTTTCCAGCTTGCTAGAATTTATTCTAAGAGACTAAACAACTGTTTGTATGCAGATTCTTTTGAAAAACTTGAAAGATTTATTAAGTAGCTTATTAAGTTAACATGGACGACATCTTGATAGCTTTGAGATGTTCTTCTCATGAAGATTTACACGATAATAAAATCGATGTATCTAAGAATATCGATATATTGCGATACATCGATAAGGTTGAACCAATTTCAAGGTTACCTATCGAAGGTGAAACCTTGTCAGCAATTAACGTAATTGGACTGGGTGTGTAATTTCTAAAAGTAACTATATCTATATATAATTATTTATATACTGCCTATTTACTAAATTACGCACGCTAGTGATGTCAATATTCTTATAAGGACACGGTAAGTATAGTCTGTCCAAGCAAAGAAGACATTCTGGCAAGATGGGAGAATGACTCTAGCTCGGTCAATATTCAATAAAAAATTATAAATTTGGTCTCAAATTGTGGGAAACATTCTGATCTACAATTTGAAGCCAAATTTGCAATGTTTTAACCAATATTGACCGACATGGAGTCATTCTCACATCTTGCCAGAATGTCTTCTTTGCTTGGAGAGACTAGCTCTGGGATTCTCAATGCTTGTACTCTGTAGGAAAAAATTCAAGGCATGTTGCGAATTTCAAGAAATTCTAATTGCTACTTGGAAGATGTTGAGTTTTTTAAATTTTGTTGAAGATTCTCTGAATTTGTTGATAGTAATAGTTTTATGCAATTCTAATTTATTGTTGTCTGAGAAAGGTGGAGGTGTTTTTTTTTTGGAATTCTGTCGGGAATTTTCTAAATATGTTATGTCGGGTTTTTCCAAGCACACTTGAAGTTGAGGTACAACCATCTATCATTTCTCAGAAATGATAGATGGTTATGGTTGAGGGACCCTCAAATTTAGATGAACAGCTGACATTTTCTATGTTAAGTATAGGAAATGTAGTAAACTTGAGGGTCCCTCAAATTTGAGTGTGCTTGGAAAAACCGGGCATTTGTCATACACTTCTGAGAATTCCCAATCAGAATCCCAAAAAAATGGACTCAAATTCTTGAATGAGTTCTAGAAAACTTTTAAATTCTATGACTGTCATGGTTCTTGGAATTCTGAGCGAAGATTTATTGAGCGAATACGCACTGGCGGCTCGTACCCAAAAATACCCAACGGAGGGCAATGTGACAAAACTATTTTCGAATTTAGTCATTGACTATATCTCTTTAGCTATTGAAATAATAAGATAAATTAAACTAAACGTTTTACTAGGCATAGAATGATTGGATAAAATAATGCAACAAAATTAATTAAATAGCCAACTTTTTATTGAGAGTTGTGTAATAAGAAGTGTTCATTAATATTTATTGTTGTGGTTGTTTTTCAATGATCCAATCTCATTTATTAGACTTTAGAGGGATTCTCATGGATATTTTGAGTTAGGATTTATTATAAGTTTTTTTCGTTTCGTTTTCGCTATTTGGTGATCACTGATATAGATTATTGGTAGGAATTGGAAGTGTTGTAGAGTTTAACTGTGTAACCGCGGCTTAAGATATGTTCTAGGTACAAAAGATGTAACTAACGAATTGAAAGGTATTGTATAGTCTGTCTAATCAAAGAAGACATTCTGGCAGCATGGAAAAATAACTACAGCTTGATCAATATTTGTTCACAAAAATTAGAAATCGTCTCAAATTGTAGATCAGAATGTTTCCTACAATTTGAAACCAAATTTATAATTTTTGAACTTATATTGATCCAACTGGAGTCATTTTCTCATCTTGCCAGAATGTCTTCTTTACTTGTACAGACCATACCAGAAGACTGATTTTACTCGGCAACATGTAGCAACTACACATTGCATTCTTTACCCACCAAGCATTCCAACTTTAAAAACGAGTTGAATGCCTCAAATTTTCTCATCAATCTCTGAAATTTTCTTAGAACTCTCTCTACAATTTACTCCTTTATTAGTGCTAAATGATTTGGTTTTAGTTCTAATCGGTTTAGGTCGACAGATGTGACTATTACATCAATGATGTCTGTGTTTCGTAAGTGTAGACCAAGTGTAACTAGATAAGTGTAGACCAACTCGTCCAACCTCAATAGATATTACATGCCTTCAAAGCATAGAAGCTTTCAGGTATAGTATACCCAAGCATAGAAGACATTCTGGCAAAATAGGAAAATGACTCGGTTAACATTGGTTCAGAATTATAAATTTGGTTCAAATTGTGGGAAATATTTTGATCTACAATGTGACACCAAATAAATAATTCTTGAACCAATATTGACCAAACTGGAGTCATATTACCATCTTACCAGAATGTCTTCTTTGCTTGGACAGACAATATTAAGGACATAAAAACTTGTTTCATTGAGTTCTCATCCTTGAGATGTAATAAAATACCTTTTAAATCTCCTTAAATGGTCTGGTGGATGCTCTCTAGGCATCTGAGGAATTCTTTATGAGGACAGTAATGTCTCTTGAATTTGTAATTATTGTTTACTCTGTGTGGTCGGTCTTGTACTAATGTCGCCCTAAATGGACTTGATTCACATAGTGTTCCACAGAGATAGTCTGTCCGAGCAAAGAAGACATTCTGGTCAAATGGGAAAATGACTCGACTTCGGTCAACATTGTTTCAAAAATGAAAAATTTGGTCTCAAATTGTAGGTAACATTCTGATCTACAATTTGAGACCAAATTTATAATTTTCGAACCAATATTGACCAAGATATAATCATTTTACCATCTTGCCAGAATGTCTTCTTTGCTTGGACAGACAATACAATACCTTTCATTTCGTTAGTTACATCTTTTGTACATATCTTGAATAGAATAGAATACTTTTATTGGTAATTAAGTGAAAGATTCACAATAGGCTTTGTCATTTTCATGTTTACATAGGATGGCGTGGATACACAGCTTTACTCTTCAAAATTTCCATTTCCTACCAACAATCTGGATCAAACTTTTTGCAACCAAATAAAAAATCATGTAAACGCCAAACGTAACAGTACCATTCATTCAAACCAATCTAAAAATAGAGAATCCAATTGTCCACATCTGCTTTACAGCAATGTAAATAGTAGTCAATGTAAATAGATAGCATGTACATATTAGCGGCTACAATGCTCACGTGTCTTCAATGCTTGGTCCATACTTTCAATGAGTATGGATGACCATACTCTGCTTTTACTTTCTTTGTATATGAGTACTAGCCGGTTAAATATAAATGCACGGCCCTTACCAATTGCATTGGTATCCACCAGCATATCTTCATTTTAAATCATACTCTATGTAACTTCCTACTCTTTTTACATTCTATTCCCTATCTTTCACGTGTTACTCGAAGTTGGAAGTTATATTAGATTTGTATAAACGATGATTCATTACAGGAGAGATTCGCATAGATGTCTGATAAGTGGTACAGTTCGTGTAAGCTGGGAAGACACTCCGTCACAATCTAAAATGTATTGTTTCGGCGTGTCTTCTCAGTTTGCGCAGACTATAGAGGCAGATGATAGCCCATAATTCGATACAATTACAGTTGCAAGGAACCTAACTGGTGAATCCATCAGATAAAGCCCCTAACAAGTTCCGTAACATCACGAAATCGAATACTACCTTCGGCTTATTATAGGGAAGGTTTGCTGACTTCTGACTTCAGGCTAGCTACAGACATTATAGACTGTCCAAGCAAAGAAGACATTCTGGCAGGATGGAAAATGACTCCAGCTCATTCAATATCGTCTCAATTTCGTCTCAAATTGTAGGAAACATCGAGAAAAACTCTTATAAAATAATAGCTCTTTATCTTTCATCGTCTCTAGACGTTGTTCAATTTTTGAGAAGTTGTGAAGGTGATATTGTGGTGGTTATCCATATTAAATGAAAAGACAAGACGTTGTCAAATTACTGATTTATTAAAGAATCGAGATACCGGTTTCGGTTATTACACCATTATTAACCAAACTGTTAACCAGAGTTTACCAGAGATTGATAATGGTGTGATAACCGAAACGATTTTTATCATTTGATATTTCTTATCAGCTTGGATTTATATTCTGATCTGTGAATTCTTTACTGATGTCTTTTTACTGAGGGTTAAGCGTTTAGACTGCTCCTTGTGCGCTATATCAGCTGATCCTGATGTCATTTAGATTTATCATCGAGTTATGCCTACATGATATTTTTTCAAATCAAAAGAGACAATAAATGCTCCACATCACGTATAAGAGACAGACGAAACCACCTCACGTTTCCGCGTCAACTAAAGCAATGTCTCAGAATCTGTAGATCCTAACTATATTTAAAAAAAGCTTTAATCTTTCATCTACATTATCTGACAATACTGGCTTTATCTATAGTTATAAAGTATCTGAAGATGAATAAATGGAAAGATACTATGAATACCGTATAGGGTTTTTCAAGAATGTGCATTACTTCTAAAGCCAAGTAGAGAAAATATAGCAATCTCTAGACATGCTCCCAAAGCCGCTTTAAAAAAGAGAAATAAATACAAAAACCGAGATAAAAATGGCGAAAAATTTACATTTTTTATTAATTTACAATTTTTTTATAGGCTCTGTGCAGGTACAAAAATAATAACTTCATGGGTAAAATTAGCTGAAAAATTCAATGGAACCAGTTAGAAGTTTGTAACGTGAACGGTTGGGGAAATGAGAATTGTGATGATAAGAAAAATATGCTAAAAACACTATATTTAAGAAATTAAGGTTTATAACTGAATATGAACTAATTATAAAATTGTATTTTCAATTAATAGAATATCAAAAGTTGTAGAGATTCAAATTCTGAAGAAACAGTTGATTGACGGTGATTGTGTACAGGAAAAGAAAAAGAATAAGAAGAAGAAGAAGAAGAAGAAGAAGAAGAAGAGCAAAAACAGTAGTAAAAAATCCAATTGCAAATCGTGACCCGATTGCTTCTCCATTGACCTCAACCGGTGTTTTTGCCATGTTGTGTATTCTCTCTCTCTCATTCTCTCTCTTTCTTTCTCGTTCCTTCCCATCATTTCCTTCTTTCTCTTTGTTTTAGCGGTATTCGTCTCATTGCTAACTGGAGTCGTGACTTCCTAATGCATCCCCGATACCAACTAATTGCAACAGGCAGATTCCGATCATCTTACATCAGCAATTTGAGAACAGTAATTCAAGTAATCCAGTAGAATAATCCAGAGGGATGCTCTGTATAGGTGACGCCAAAAAGTTATGCAGTATCACCTGCTCTTCCTGCCTTCCAACAGCTGTTAGAGTTGTAATTGCAAATATGTCAAGATGATTTTTTTTAAATCAAACATAAAATAAATGCTTTTCATCAAGAGCTAATGGGTCACATCACGTACAAGAGACAGACGACACCGCTTAACCTTTGACGCCAGCAATAATTAAGGCACGCTTTTATATGCACAGCTCAAAAAATGAAAAATTGAGTCAAATTTGTGTGGGTGTTATCGATAATACAACATCGAATCTAATGTAATTGTTTAATTATCAATTAATAGGTGTATTAGATTAGAACGCTGGCTTGATTAACGTTTTTCAAGTCAGTAGTATAGACTGTCCATGGAAAGAAGACACTCTAGCATGATGAGAAAATGACTCCGGCTCGGTCAATATTGGTTCAAAAGTTATTGATCGGGTCTCAATTGTAGGAAACATTCTAATCTACAATTTGAGACTGAATCAATAATTTTTGAACCAATATTGACCGAGCTGGAGTCATTTTCTCATCTTGCCAGATGGTCTTCTTTGCTTGAACAGACTATACCATGTACTACTTTACGTATAAGGGTCCCCACATAAAACCGATAATGATAACTTTTCTCCGGCATGCATTATTTACATATGTAATACATCATCAAGTATTCCGTACATTGCATCAGGCAATTTCAGTTTGCTTGAACAACTATTGGAATAGGACACATCATAGAATTCACTTTTTGAGTTCATTTGAACTACCCAAGATGAATGAAGAAATATAAATTGTGAACAATAATAAAACACTAAATTTCAGAGAGCCAATAGTTTTTTCTAGTTTTTCGGCATTGTCAAAAGAGCTAACCTCACTTTCCCAAAATTTTGTGTCAATTGAGCTTCCTCCCTATAAGATTGCGTATCAATTTTTTACTTTTGTTTTACTACTTTGTATAAAAAATCTGCCGTGTAAAGAAACATTTAGTTTGGAATTCATTCATGCCACAATTAGAAAAAAATACACTGTATTTATTTGTTTTACAAACTTTTTGTTTCGAAATGATAATTTACCATTTTTAGGATCACTTCTCACACACAGAGAGAATAGAATAAAACTAGAATTATATAGTCTGTCCAAGCAAAGAAGACCCTCTGGCAGGATAGGAGAATGACTCAAGCTCGGTTAATATTAGTTCAAAAAATTTTCGATTTGATCTCAAATTGCAGGAATCAATTTGATCGACTATTAAGACCACATTTATAATTCTTGAACAAATATTGGCCAAGCTGGAGTCATTTTCCCATCTTGACAGGATGTCTCATTTGCTTGAAAAGACTATAGTTGTGTTTCATTCTGCTGCTGATACATCACTATAGCTTTGTACTTTGTTCCACTATGTAATTTCATTTGAAAATTGTATAAATAAACTGGGCTGTAACTTACAAGTTACTCTTCAAGTATTTCCAGTAAATTACTTCAAGTATTGTATTTGAAACATTCAACCTTGTATTACTCAACACCTGAAGGACGTTTATTCATCTAACTACGCTCTCTGTACATTAATCAGTTGACCTATTGTCAACTAAACAACGCGAACTGAATAGTTAACGCTGTTTTGCACGTCAACGGCATCCTAATTTAATACAAACATTAAAAAAGAAGTTATCGTCTGTCCAAGCAAAGAAGACATTCTGGCAAGATGGGAAAATGACTCCTGCTCGGAGAATTTTAGTTCAAAATTTATAAATTTAGTCTCAAATTGTAGGAAACATTCTGATCTACAATTTGAGAACAAATTTATAATTTTTGAGCTGGAGTCATTCACCCATCTTGCCACAATGTATTCTTCGCTTGGACAGACTATAGTTGGAAAAACAGTTGTGTAACTAAAGATGTAATTTAGCTGAAACTTGAGGCTGTGCGTTTGGGACATGAATATTCAGAGGAAAATTTGGAAGCTATTAGAAAACTATTGACGGATATAATAGTTATTGACTATATAGTAAACACTAGCCGGCAGGGGGCTCCGCCCCCTGGACCCCCGACAGTATAGGCAGTGTAAGTGAGTCAAACAGGCTCGCTTCGCTCGCCTGCAAAACCTCTGTCAGTGACAGCTGAGACAAACAGACTCGCTTCGCTCGCCTGCAAATTCCGTTCAGAAGGGATTCGAAATTTATTTCAGCATTTCTACACCTGATCTGGACCTGTTCACCTAATTTCAACATTTTCAGCCAATTTGTTCTATAAAAATCTAAGAAAAACTCCGAAAATTCCAAAAAATAGTAAAACGCTAATATTAAGCGTAACCTTGGGAAGTATATCGGAAGTATATATAATTTGAAACTTGGTTCAATGATTCAAACTTGATCTTCCAAATTAGTTCATCTAAAATCTCGCTGAACCATTGAATTTACAGTTAGGATTGGTCGTCTCAAGGCGGAAGATATGCAACCCGCAACACATCTACAATTCTGAAAACCTGATTACTGCCGTAATCTTGAACGGATTGCAAAAATATTTCAACACAACATTTCTAGACCTTATCTGAACCTACCCACCAAATATCAACATTTTCTACCGATTGGTTCTCGAAAAAATGAAGAAAACGTTGAAAAACTATAGAAAAACTAAAATATTTGGCGTATCCTTGAAAAGTTTTTAAAATCCGTTCTTAGCGCGCGTTAATACGTCCAACTGAACATGCCTGCCAAATTTGTACGCATTCGGTTCAGTGGATTTTTAGTTCTGTTGATGAATGAATGAATGAATCAGTCAGTGCCATTTCGCTTTTATATATAGAGATATACTAGTGTTGAATTTGTAGAGTGTTTCAGGAGGAACGTGCTACACTCCCCAGGCTGATTCCTTGCATCAAATACCTCATTTATAGTATAGTATAGTACCTTTTAGTATAGTCTGGTCGAGCATAGAAGACATTCCTACAAAATGGCAGCTGTTCAATGCTGCCAGCAGTCGAAATGTGAATAGTTCCACTCTTACCATTTGTCTCTTCATCATAATATTTCAACACAGATATGTTGGCAGAAGTGATTTTACACTAAACTTTTCAGATCTGCTCATGCGTAGTTACACTTCAAAAGAGAATTTTGAAGGAATGACTTCTCTGTTTGACCAAACTGTAGCATAGTCCAAAATGGAGCTTTTTGAATATTTGGTGTAAGGTTTCAGCCTGAGAAGTTTGGCACATTCCTCCTGAAATACTCTGTATAATTGAATGAACGATGACTAATTCTCATTCTCTGTTTATGTGTTAATGTTTTAATAAATTCAATTTTCTAGAAGTTTATAATCCTTTGTACCCAGCTTGAATTGTTTTTTCAACATTTGCTGAAAATTAAATTTTTTCAATGAAGATTTCAAAAATTTCATTGCAATCAATCAGAAACTTCTCTCTACTCATAGTCAGTCCAAAATTTGTAGCCTTTTTTTTAATTGAAATTGGTCACATACTTCAGATTACGGACTCACAGAAAAGGACAGTTCATATTTTATTATTCTCAACTTATGTTAGCACTCACCAGACCCCAGAATATTGAGAATACGATGCTCAAGTTTCAACACTCACCTAAAACAAAACAGAAATTATTCAATTAGGAGTAGATACAATTAGTACAATTATACAATACTGTACACGGATATGAAACTGACCGATTTTGTCTTCTTTTCCACAAAATCAAGTCTTACATGAAAGATGAAAGGCCAAACAGACAATCTGTCTATCTTGCTGATATATTGCCAGGTGACAAATAATTTCCCAAATGTGTTAAAAAGGAACAATCAATATATATAAATGTATTTATTCATGAGCAAAGAAATTCATCCAAAAATTATTATCATTTTCTTGACAATAGTTCAAAATTTTCGTAATTCAATTATTTTGGTATCCCCGTCATATTTCATCAGAAATATATTTGATTAAAATTACTCAAAAAACATGACCGTTAAGGATTCATGATGAAATTTATTATTGAGGACTAAATTTATGATGAAATTTATCATTGAGGACTAAATTTATGATGAAATTTATCATTGAGGACTAAATTTATGAAGAAATTCATCATTGAGGACTAAATTTATGATGAAATTTATCATTAAGGACTAAATTTATGATAAAGATTTATCATTGAGATTGAGAAAGGGTAATGCCAGTAGAATACCTACTCAATTTCCATTATACGTTCTATTATTCATCCCTATACCTTTTTTTCTTTTCCCATTTTTACTGTGATTGTGCGTTTGTCAATGAATAAATAAATAATCCAAAATAAAGTATGGCTTGCTTAATTTACTGTATAATGGATCTGTGACGACTCTGCACACAATCTGTCCATGTTACGCACATTGTGACGTCACAGCACGTGGGTGTGTGACACAAGAGGCTTGGCTGAGTATTGCTGCATTAATCCTTTTGCTTTTCATTTCCACTCGACATATAAGGAGTGGCTGACTGGATTTCTTCGTTTGCATCCCAGCACGCCCATAGGTCCATTTGTATAGTCTATCCAAGGAAAGAAGACATTCTGGCAAGATGGGGAAATCACTTCAGCTCGGTCAATATTGGTTCTACAATTATAAATTTGGTCTCAAAGTGTAGAGCAGAATGTTTTCTACAATTTGAGACAAAATTGATAATTTTTAACAAAAATTTTCCGAATTGGAGTCATTTTCCCATGTTGCCAGAGGGTCTTCTTTGCCTAGACAGACTATATCTACAGTCTGGTCAAGCAACGAAAACATTCTGAGAAGATGCGAAAATGACTCCAGCTCGGTCAATATTGGTTCCACGGTTGTAAATTTGGTCTCAAATTGTAGAGCAGAATGTTTTCTACAATTTGAGACAAAATTGATAATTCTTGAACTAATATTGACCGAGCTGGAGTCATTTTCCCATCTTGCAAGAATGTCTTCTCTTTGCTCGAAGACGTAAACGATTGCAGATTTGATAGTGGGCGACATTAAAGAACGCCCCAAAATAACTGGCGACTGACAAATGATTGTTTCCAATGCTCAGCTCTTTCAGGATAGTCAGCGAGAGGTCTACGAGAGCGTATCAAGTCGAGAACAACCCCAGCTAAATTGTTTTGTACTCGGAGACAGCTTTAAGACTGTTCTGAGAGAGCTATCATGAATTGCAGACATTGGATATCCGCCTGTTTCGATGGAATCTACTCTATTTCTATCAACGGTATCTCTGTGCTAAGTGTTTAAAACAACAAATCCAAATGAAACCTACAACCAACTGAAGAAAATTGATTTCAATATGACAAAAGATTGTGATGAAACCAATCCTATTCCAGTATTATACCATCAATGAACTTAGTGAATCTGTGAATGTGGATGTAAAGAGTTTTTCTCAGTGACTTATTCGCGCATGCTAACCACATAGAGTGCTGGAGTGATCACCTCTTCAAGGAGAAAACCTAGCTAATTATAGCAAGCTCAGTCTCAGAGTAAGCTAGTTAGCCTACTAATATAATAGAATATACTTTTTAATTATTAAAAAACTATTGAACCTTTGTAGCAAATTGTCGGAGAACATCTTTCCAAGTCATACTTGAACAATTCATGGAAAAGTATCCTTCATAAATTATTAATATTAATTTTTCTATTTATTCAAGAGATTACAATGGAGATTATAATATAGTCTGATATAGCTGACGCCAGAAAGGAATAGAATAGAATAGAATAGAATAGAATAGAATAGAATAGAATAGAATAGAATAGAATAGAATAGAATAGAATAGAATAGAATAGAATAGAATAGAATAGAATAGAATAGAATAGAATAGAATAGAATAGAATAGAATAGAATAGAATAGAATAGAATAGAATAGAATAGAATAGAATAGAATAGAATAGAATAGAATAGAATAGAATGAATAGAATAGAATAGAATAGAATAGAATAGAATAGAATAGAATAGAATAGAATAGAATAGAATAGAATAGAATAGAATAGAATAGAATAGAATAGAATAGAATAGAATAGAATAGAATAGAATAGAATAGAATAGAATAGAATAGAATAGAATAGAATAGAATAGAATAAAATAGGTTTTTATTTCACCAAAGGGAGGCGGTTTCGTCAGCCTTTTGTACATTTCTACTAACAGGTGATATAAAGCATCTTTTCTCTATTTTGATTTTAATAATATCATCTAGGCATATAGGTAAATGACAACATCAGCTGTTCAAGCGCAAAAGAAGCATACGAAACCGACAATAACTTTTTGGCGACAGTCTTTCATACAATTATAAAAATAGTCCAGCTACTGTATCAAAATGGAAGGGGATTTGAAAGTGAATGTACACAAGATTTTAGATAATAAAAGGGAATATCCCATGGTCAACATTTGGAACTTGGTCGATTCTGAAATGCTTTCCAAGCATGCATTATTTGCATTGGAAACAAACTTAAAACGCACTAAAATTGACCAAGTGTGGACAAAGGGATAGTACAAGAAATTGCAGACATAGTTTGTTCAAGCTAAGGAGAGTTTCTGGAAAGACGGAAAAATGACTCCAGCTTGGTCAATATTTGTTCAGGAATTATAAATGTGGTCTCAAATTGTAGATCAGTGAATTGAATTGTTTCCTACAATTTGAGGTCGAATTGACAATTTTTTGACCGATAAATTTTACCGAGCTGGAGTCATTCTCCCATCTTGCCAGAGGGTCTTCTTTGCTTGGACAGACTATAGTAGCAATGAATATAAAGAGAATAAGAATTTAGAATATTGGATCACAAATTATAATTTTGGACTAAAATTGTAGGGCAGGATATTTTCTACGATATCAAACCAAATTAATAATTTTTGAACGAATATCGACTGAGCTGAAATCATTCTCCCATCTTGCCAGAATGTCTTCTTTGCTTGTACTAATTTTAGTACTTTACAGTGGATTTCACGACATGAAACGATTTTAGTCTCTCACACGACATTCTCCAAACATAATTAAGGTTATCTGGTAGTTGGTACTTGTAATGAATGAATGCAACTAGCCAATAACCCGCTTGACTGTCAACATTGGCTGACAACATTGCATTATGTTGTTAATAATTGGCAAGGCCGTACAGTTCGCGTGAGTTAACAACATTGATTTGCTAAATACTCGACAATGTAATTTACAGGTTACAGTTGCTGCTTATAAGCGTCTTACGCAATTGGAATTTATTAGATTGTAACATAGGATAATGGTATACTGTACTAAAATACTCTTGGATTGTAGTAGCCTAATATTTGATTTTGAGTAGCCGAGGACCGCTAGTAAATAGAAAGTAAAAAAATCAATACAAGTTTTCCTATAATTTGTTTTCGATTCAATTGTTGTTCCTTTATATTCTTGGAGTGGGGGAATTCTTAGATCTCATGTAGAAAAGCAGTACATCAATTTGTTGTATAAAGTTTCAAACTTCAATTACAATTACAATAAAATCAATTAACAGGATTTTCGTGTGGTCGAGGCACAATTTAATGACAATTTTCTTGGGTTATTACTGTTAGATAGATAGATTAACTGTTAGATTTACTGTTAGATTAGATAGAATTTTTTTGCCATCGGTTATTGTAATAAGGGGGGGGGGGTAACTGTATTTGAAACCTTGTTACTGAAATACATCTCCTGAAAATTAACGAATTGCTTATTCCCCAGTAGTAGTCCCCAATACAATTTATTTGAATCCATTAAAAATATATTGAAATCCCGAAATTTCAAACATGGAATATAACTAAACTATACTGTATTTAAAATGCTATCATCTAAAACTAGCATTATCTTAATAAATATTAACTTCATGGTGAACTCAAAGATGGAATTTAAGGCTCAACTCTGCTAAATGTACATTACAGAATGTATCATAAATTTATTCAAATTATCATACAATACTTCAGTCAATTCAAGAAACAACTTTTTTGAAGACTCAAGGCTGAGGCAGCACTGCCGGTGGGTAGAGCCTGGAGGGTGGAGGGTAGTTGGAAAATCTATAGAACATACACACCATCCACAGTAATACATCGTATGAATGGTATGTGTTCAGCCGCCATCTTGAAATTCTTAAATATGGACAACATAACCTCAAAAAACAGAATGACGTCATACCATTCATACGATGTATTACTGTGGATGGTGTGTATGTTCTAAAGATTTACCAACTACCCTCAACCCTCCAGGCTCTACCCACCGGCAGTGCGGCCTTAGCCTAGGAGTTTAAGAGACGATCGGGGCCTCTCAGGTTATCAAATAAAGGCAGCTATTCTATTATATTTTACAATGATAGAACTAGAAACATAAAACAAAACAGTGAATTCAAATTTTGTGAGGCTATTTTGAGTAGCTTCTTCCATTATTGCTGTAAATGTTTCTTCAATCCAATTTCACGCGGTTTGCACCTTTATTTGGTTTCCTCTCATCATTCTAATGATGTTTGCGTAACAAAGATGAAGACTGGATTCCCATTTTCTCAATTCTTGTTTTCTTCTACTTCTCCTTGTTCCTGTTGTTGTTGTACTTCTTCTTCTTCATCTACATTTCATAAATCGTTATTCTCTTTCCATTATTTCTTCTTCGTCTTCTTCATCATCAACTTCTTTTTCATATATTCTTATACTATTTCCATTATTTCTTCTTATTCCCCTTCTTATTCTTCTTCTTCTTCTTCTTCTTCTTCTTCTTCTTCTTCTTCTTCTTCTTCTTCTTCTTCTTCTTCTTCTTTTCTTCTTCTTCTTCTTCTTCTTATTCTTCTTCTCTTCTTCTTCTTCTTCTCCTCTTCTTCTTCTTTTCTTTCTTCTTCTTCTTCTTCTTCTTCTCTTCTTCTTCTTCTTCCTTCATCTTCTTCTTCTTCTTCTTTTCTCCATCATATTCCCCAATTTCTCCATCTTTTTCCCCTCCTACCCATCCACCACTTCTTCTTCTTCTTTTGCTCCTTCTGCTCTTCTATTTCTTCTTCTACTACTTCCTCTTCTTCTTCTTCTTTTTTTCTTCCTTCTCTTCATGATTTTCTTCTCCTTCTACTTCCTCTCTATTCTTCTTCTTCTTCTTCTTCTTCTCCTTCATCTTTTCTTTCTTCTTCTTCTTCTTTTCTTCTACCCCAATTATTTTCTTCTTCATCATCATCTCCATCTTCTTTTTCTTCTTCTCTTCTACTTCCTCTCCTATTGTTCTTCTTTTTCTTCTTCTTCTTCTTCATTTCTTCTTCTTCTTCTTCTTCTTCTTCTTCTTCCTATTCTTCATCTTCTTCTTCATCTTCCTCTTCTTCTTCTTTTTCTTAATCTTCTAGTTCTTCTTCTTCTCTTTCTTCTACCCAATTTTTTCTTCTTCAGCATCTCCATCTTCTTTTTCTTCTTCTTCTTCTCCTTCATCTTTTTCTTCTTCTTCTTCTACTTCCTCTCCCTATTCTTATTATTCTTGTTATTTTTTTCTTCTTCTTCTTCATCTTCTTCTTCTACTTCCTCTCCTTATTCTTATTATTCTTATTCTTCTTCTACCTCACTTTCTTCTTCTTCTTCTCCTACTATACAGCGGTATTATGACTCAAACAGAACGAGTCATTCATTCTAATCCAAGAAACTTTACTACAAACCAGTCATACTTATTTCCAGGTACCCTACTATGATATTACCACACTGCTCACTCACCGGCTATATCAAAAGAAAATTATATCACAGCAATTTTCGTCGACTCATTCAACTGGGTTTCTTTCTTTTCTACTTCTCACAATCATTTCCTTGCTTTTATTGTGTTAACCTTTTGACATCTTCTTACCAACCGTGTTGAAACTAATTTCATCCAACTGAATCCTTATCAGATCTCTCTCATTCCTCTGGTTGAGCAAAGAAGACATTCTGGCAAGATGGGAAAATGACTCCAGCTTGATCAATATTTGTTCAAGAATTATAAATGTAATCTTAATGGTACATAAAATTGTTTCCTACAATTTAAGATCGAATTTATAACTTTTGAACGAATATTGACCGAGCTGCAGTCATTTTCCCATCTTGCCAGAGGGTCTTCTTTGCTCGAACAGACTATACGAACAGTGTTGAAACTAATTTCATCCAACAGAATACTTATCACATCTCTCTCATTTCCTTGGTATAGTCTGTCAAAGCAAAGAAGACATTTTGTCAAGATGAGAAAATGACACCAGATCGGTTAATTTTGGTTCGAAAACTATAAATTTGGTCTCAAATTGTAGATCAGAATGTATCCTACAATTTGAGACCAAATTTTTAATTTTTGAACCAATATCGACCGAGCTGGAGTCATTCTCCCATCTTGCCAGAATGTTTTCTATGCTCGACCAGACGTGTAATATGGCGGTCGATTTTGCTAAGTAGAAAGCACTAAACGAATTACCCCAATTCAGATTTTTACTATGTTCAAAAAGATTTGGTAAAGAAGTAAGGGTACAGGAAAGAAAAAGGGACAAAGATAAGAATAACTGAAAGATAAAAAATGAGATTGAGGAGTGAAAAGAAGTTAGAGATATAATCATTTACAAGTCTCCAACATATCTTGCAAAAAGATCTTGTCTCTCACTGAAGAAAAAAGAGTATAATTATGCTTGAATAGCATTATCAGACAAGATGGACATAGTAAAGAAAAAAGTACAAGAAAACAAGATGCTAGAAGACAACACGCAAGAAGACAAGAAAGATGAAAAAATTTATTATTATAAGCGTTATTTGGTTGATTACTGAGTAGTTCTGAAGAAGTTCTACAAACTCAGATGGTTGTTGGGAAATGGTTATGTTGTTGGGGAATTTTGAAAAATCTTGATTTCAAAGTTTGCGATTTTGGTCAAGTTCTGATATTTTAGAGCCAAAAACACAACAAAAACAATACTGCATTCAAAATGACTTGAGAAGAAATTTATAAACAAACCCACGACGTTAGCGAACGGGACTTCCATTGCGATAACAAACCATAGCAACTATGCGACACAATCCTGACAGATAAAAAATGGCGGTCGGTTATGCACACATACACGTTGTCAAAGCTATGACGTGTCGATGGTATGTCGATTATTAGCTATGTTTTTTCGTGGCTGAGGTGACCACCCCATAATTACACACAAAACGTTCGTTTATTCCGTTTCAAGTATTATTGAATTATTTAATTCACAATACAAAAAGTGATGAAAAGGTAGTACAAAAAAACAACAATAAACGACCTAAGGATCGAGAAATTTAAAGCAAATCAGAAAAAACTTAAAGTAGTAAAACCGCAAACTAGAGTTTACGATCTAGATAACTTCCAACACGAACACTTCAGATGCTAGTTATAACGTTAATAAGGTAATAACGATAGCTTAACCACGATAATAAAGCAATTATTAACCAAACACGTATTGCATCCTATCGTAATCAACTTTTCCGAACTGGTTAACCGACTATGAACTGTAATAATAATTTTTAACATTGAACTTGAACTATGTAACAGATGAATGGATGGAGTTGAAAAATAGAGAGATATATTTACAATGGTGAGAGACTATGTAAGAGATAGTTAGAATCCAGAGAGAAATAATTAATGTCGAAAATGAATGTTGTTGTGTGTAGTTTGAAGCTAAAATAATAGAGTTTTATATGATAAGTGAATGGGGAGAGTAAACTTACACTTTAATGTTAGAAATAAAAATGTTTTACACTTTAAAATAGCTCTAGAGAGCACGAAACATGTTGTTTTAAAATCATAAAAAAGGGTAACCCTATCATGATTGAAATTTTTATTTCAAACATACACTTTACACTTTATTTCTAACATACACAATAGTCTTTGAGTAGTTGTGAAGGTGATATTGTGGTAGTTATCCATAATAAATGAAAAGACAAGATGTTGTCAAACAACTGATTTATTTGAAAATCGAGATACCGGTTTCGGTTGTTACACCATTATCAATCTCTGGTAAACTTAAAAAAACTCATTTTACCAGAGATTGATAATGGCGTAACAACAGAAACCGGTATCTCGATTTTCTAGTAAATCTGTGGTTTGACAACATCTGATTTATTACATATTATCTAAGGTTGAGTGGTAGAAAGGACTTCCTAGTCCTAACTCCGCCTAATAAAGGATATTTTCATTTCGTTTCATATCATTTATTACACTGATAGTAACCCTAGTCAAACAGGATACTCGTGTTTTGAACTTGTAATTGTATTATTTCTTTTAAACTGATCAGCGCTACAAAAATGTCTATTATGACGAAACAGTCAAGTGAACACGAGAATATTTCATCTACTGTCAACAAATTTTCTTTTGTAGCTACTGATGGAGTCTACTTTCAATGAAAGAAGGATATTTGAAAGCAGCCATTCATTGTAGGAGAAAGTAAACAGTGAGCTGCAACTTTAAAGCTGCTCAACTCTCATTGGTCATCTACAGGAGGTGGGAGTGAGACGTCACGACCAATCACAGAGCTCTACTGCTACTTTCCATCTGCTCAACTCTCATTGGCTGTCATCTACAGGAGGTGGGAGTGAGACGTCACGACCAATCACAGAGCTCTACTGCTACTTTCCATCTGCTCAACTCTCATTGGCTGTCATCTACAGGAGGTGGGAGTGAGACGTCACGACCAATCACAGAGCTCTATCGAAACTCACGAAGGTGCCGTCATTTTGTTTTGAAAGGCAGCCATTTTCTTGGTCGGAGCAAGCGAATCACAATGTCATGAAGAAGTATGGCGAGAGTAGTATTCGATGAAATCATTTTTCTCAAACTCATTTGTAATATAGAACCACTTCACGAACAAGTGAATAATTTTTATAACGTTATAATTAAAATAACAATTATTTACGTTATTCAAATATTATTTATTTATTCGTTATGCAAATGGCACCAAAATGTTCAGAAAGATCTCTAGAATGTGCGTATAACCTTGAAAATTCGATTTTCAAATCATAAAAGGTGGACATCGACGAACAGTCGATGAACATGGAGAAAATTTTACAGTTTTTGACACTCAATAACAGAAGATTAAAAAGTGATATTCAAAATCCCAGATTATACGCACATTCTACAAATCTTTCTGAACAATTTGGTACCATTTTCACGTACCTAACTTGAAAAATAGCGACCGAAGGAGTAGAATACGGAGTGCCTATTTTCATGCATTTTCGAGTTGTATCGAGGCCTCTAAAAAGGTTTTGAGACAACTATTCAGTTTGGAAAAAGTTGTTATTAAATACAGGAAATCATTGATACTTTGAATTCTTATCAATTGTAGAGCGCTATTTTATTTATAAAGTCTTCCGTCTTCAAATCTTTTATTAAAAACATCCTTTAAAAAAGGATGCCATACCCTTGATAGATAATTCAAAGCATCCGAATTTCAAACTCAACAGGATCATTGAAAGAATATCTCTGTAATATTAAAATCACTGGCGGCTCGTGCCCACGAAACAGGTGAAGTGCTGTATAGTAAAAGAAACGGACACTTCACCTATTTCGTGGGCACGAGCCGCCAGTGCTGTAATATTAAGACTGGAATTTCATCCCTGGAGGGTGTTTCATAACCTCTAGAAAAATATGAACAATGTAACCCAAAATTAATATTGTTTGATTAGAAGAAGCATTAGACACCTAATGTGTGGTATACTGATTTAATTGAAGGAAAAAATCACAGATTTTGGCAATTCCGAGCGTATTCTGATTTAGTAAGAAAACAGTATTGAGATAGCAATAAGAGTAACTTCAAAGTAAGTTCTTCTACAGTGACTATATAAGATAGTCTTATATATTATTTATTGTTCCAATTGCGACTTATATCAAGTATATTAAGCAAAGGTGATAAGTGGATGATGATGTTTAGGCTACATAGTGAATGAATGATGATGGATGATGAATGTTTACTTTACAATTTCAACTTTGAAAAACACTTTTCACTTTACAAAATCCTGAATTTTTATATAAGTTCCCTGTTAAGAATGAAGACCTGATCAGAAACACTTAATAAAAATAGTCACTGTAAGTTCTTCTGAGTAAGAGTAAGTTCTTCTATCACGTCGAATAGGTTGGGAAATTTGAAGGTGTAGAAACGCCTTTAAACATCAAATACGTGTGTAAGAGAGAAAAAGACCTCACAGTCATAAAAAGTTGAAAATGTTTCACAGTTCACAGCACAAGTGATGGGTGTAGTCTCCACCGATCCCCTTCTTATTATTGGCATGTAACCTGATATAGTCAGCAATTTTCTACTCGTGACTGGTACTGTCACATGACATTATTATTCAGAGCTCACGCAAAATATTATAATCTCAGACACACGAGACGAAATAGAGAGAGAGAGAGAGAGAGAGAGAGAGAGAGAGAGAGAGAGAGAGAGAGAGATTGAGAGAGTAAATGAAAGAGAAGTGAGAGAGTCTGAGAGACCCAAATTCAGAAGAAATAAAATATTCGTATAAAAGGAGAGAGAGATGGAAGAGAGACAGAGAGAGAGAGAGAGAGAGAGAGAGAGAGAGAGAGAGAGAGAGAGAGAGGGATTGAGAGAGTAAATGAAAGATAAGTGAGAGAGTCTGAGAGACCCAAATTCAGAAGAAATAAAATTTTCGTATAAAAGGAGAGAGAGATGGAAGAGAGAGAGAGAGAGAGAGTGAGGCCGATAGAGAGAGAGAGACAGAGAGAGAGAGAGAGACAGAGAGAGAGAGGGATTGAGAGAGTAAATAGAAGAGAAGTGAGAGAGTCTGAGAGACGCAAATTCAGAAGAAATAAATATTCGGATAAAAGGAGAGAGAGATGGTAGAGAGAGAAAGAGAGAGAGAGTGAGAGGAGAAGAAAGAGAAGAAAAAGGATGTGAGAGAAACATAGATTAAAAAGTAAGGAATTATAAGATACAAGAGAGAGGAGAAAATTAGGCAAGGAGAGAGAATGAGTGTGTGAGAAAAAGAGTGAGCAGAAGAAAGAGCCAGAGAGAGGGAATGAGAGTAAGAGAGCGCGACAGAGACTTAGAAGACATGAATAGTTAGTAGAAATAGAATGAAGAGAAAAATGCTAAAAAAAAGATTGAGACAGAGTGAGAGAGAATAGATTAGATTGGATTTCTTTATTCGTTTAGATAACAACAAAATATTTATGCTTAGCTTATAGATTGCAATAATTAACAGTCTGTCCAAGTAAAGAAGACCCTCTGGTAAGATAGTAAAATGACTCGAGATCGATCAATTTTGGTTCAAAAATTGACAATTTGATCTCAAATTGTAGGAAAAAAATTTGATTTGATCTTGAATTGTAAAAAAATTGATCTCAAATTGTACAAAAAAAATTTGATCAACTGTTAAGACCACATTTATAATTCATGAACAAATATTGATCAAGCTGGAGTCATTTCGCCATCTTGCCAGAGGGTCTCCTTCGCTTGGACAGCCTATACATAGTTCCAGTTTTATCTAAGAACTATGTAAGTAAATCTGATTATTCTATTATTTTCACAGATTACACTATAAGGTTATTTTACACTACAGTATAATTTTCAGATTATTCCATACTTTATTCAACAAGAAGGGTTACACATGAATGCAAAATTATCAAAATATTTTTTATTTGCTTGCTATTTTAAAATTTTTTACTTGCTTGCAACCCTACTTATTGTGCATTAGAATATGTATAAATGAAATGGCGAAGTTTTGACATGAGAAAGAGAGAGTGTGTATGTGTGTGTGTGAGTAAGAGAGAGAGAGTGTGTGTGAGAGAGAGAAAAAGGTAAAAAGAATTTGAGAGAGAGTGAAGGAGAGAAAGTCTGAGAGAGACAGAGATTTGGAAGAAAGAGATAGTAAGGAAGAGAGAAAAATGCGAGATTTACAACAGAACAAAAGTGCATGTGAGACAGTGCTCTGAAACTGTTGGAGAATTTGCATTCTACTTTGACTAGGCCATATCAACTTCAAAAGTATGCAAGCCAAACCCATAAACTGGAGTTCACAGTCTTCCTATACTGCCATAATAAGAGCTAGAACAATACATCGTTCCGTAAACCTACGCAAAAAGTAGGTATAGCCTCTCCAAGCAAAGAAGACATTCTGGCAAGATGGGGAAATGACTCCAGCTAGGTCAATATTGGTTCAAATATTATAACTTTGGTCTCAAATTGTAGAAAACACTCTGATCTACAATTTGAGACCAAATTTATCAAATTTGAACCAAAGTAGACCGAGCAGGAGCCATTTTCCCATCTTGCCAGAATGTCTTCTTTGCTTGGATAGACTATAGGTCTGTTTTCTCCATCAACTTAATGCCTGATTTTTGTGGTCATAGTTGGAAGCAGATGTCAGCCATTTTGTTTTTGGGCGTTTGATTGAAGCAAGAGATGGAGGGCAGAGAATCCAAAAGAAAGAAAGTTTTCCACTGATGATGATGCCCTGAGCATTGAAACTTTAGTATGGTATTTTAAATAAACTTTGTGGATCTGACAACCTTTGTTTTCACTTACTAAAAGAAAGAGTTGACTGTTTCAAGAATATAATGAATTACTTTGTGCAGTCCAACAGCTGATGTTGTCAATAATTAGAGATGCCAGCTATGACTACAGTCCATTCACGATGGCTTGAGACGAGATAAACAAAAGCTCTGCATGTGTGTGTGTGTGCGCGACTGGGGTGGCTTCGTTTTAGCCACGACATAAACAAGTCACAGCAATGCCGAAATCCCAAATTTTGTTGTAGGCAATTCAGAAGAAGTATCTTCAAGTAATCTTTTTTATAGATACACATTGGGAAATTGCTTGTTTCGGTTTTCTCTCGACTGCATGAATCTAAAATGAACAAACAATTAGAATAAAAGTTTTTGTGTCAATGCTTTGGTTACAGTCTCAACAACAAAATTCGGGATTTTGGCATTACTGTGACTTGTTTATGTCATGGCTAAAACAAAGCCACCCCAGTCGCACACACACACACACATGCAGAGCTTTTGTTTATCTCGTGTCAAGCCATCGTGAATGGACTATAGATGATGTTTTTAAAATCAAAAGAGATGAATAGCACTGGCGGCTCGTGCCCACGAAACAGGTGAAGTTCTGTAAAGTAAAAGATACGGGCACTTCACCTGTTTCGTGGGTACGAGCCGCCAGTGATGAATAGATGTTTTCAATCAGCTTTCATAGTCTGTCCAAGCAAAGAAGACATTCTGGCATGATGATAAAATGAATCCAGCTCAATATTGGTTCAAAGATTATAGATTTGGTCTCAAATTGTAGGAAATTCATCTAATACAATGCACTGGCGGCTCGTACCCACGACACAGGTGTACTGCCCGTATCTTTTACTGTACAGCACTTCACCTGTTTCGTTTCCAGTGCTACAATATGATTATAAATTAATTTGGTCTAAAATTGTGGGAAATTCATCTAATACAATGCACTGGCGGCTCGTACCTACGAAACATGTGAAGTGGCCGTATCTTTTACTGTACAGCACTTCACCTGTTTCGTGGACAGTGCTACAATTTGAGAACTAATTTGTAATTTTTGAACCAATATTGACCGAGCTGGAGTCATTCTCTCGTCTTGCCAGAATGTCTTCTTTGCTTGGACAGGTTACAGTAGGATACATCACTTACTAGAGACAGACGAATCCGCCCAAATTCTTGATGTCAGCTTGATCAAGTCGACGTAGGCCTATCTCGTGAACTATGTATACAAGTAAAAAATCATGAAGAGAATCACAAGATTATCATCAAACTTTCAAACAAATACCTTCCCAATCAATAACTTTTCAATATTAATTGAAAAATTCCAACCAATATTACAAAATCATTCTGGTAGCTTTCACCGAGGAAGCATATTCAATATAGATCATGAGAAGATACGCAATTACATTACACTTTACATTGTAACTGAGGGTCTTCCCAGCTCACGCACGATTTATCTGTCCATTCATACAACTTAATTTAGGAAGACATTCTCCTGACATTCGTTCATTTCATTTCTTTCACCTCCTTCAATTTCGACAAGTCATTAGAGTACATCGTCAAATATGACAGAACATTCACAAAAGATTAATTACATAAGGAGGAAGAAGAAGAAGATGATGATGATGATGATGATGATGATGATGATGATGATGAAGAAGAAGAAGAAGAAGAAGAAGAAGAAGAAAAGTGAAAAGGAAAAGAGACATTAAGTGAGTAAGATAGGGAGAAAGAAGGAAACCAAGAGAGAAAAAGAGGTACAGAAAGAGAAAGAGGGAGAGGAAGAGAAGAAAAAAGACAGAGAGAGAAAGAGAGTTAGATTTAGATGTAATCGATTTCAATAGCTGACATTTTATAAAAATTAATTTCATCAACTTTCTCATTGACAAAAAAAAACATCTCAACTCAAGGAATAGAAGGTCATCAAAACAAATTTAGGTGAAAGTGACATAAGAAATGTTTTTGCTTGAGTAAATTTGAGAATGTCAAAGTGCATACAAGGAAGGTAATTGTGAAAATGAGTTATGGTTCAATGTTTGAAACTGAACGAATGACACCTGACATTCTTCTGAAAATATTGTAAATTTTTATTTTAGTTATATTCAGGGCTTTTTCTAGAAAATGAGGTTCCGGTACTCCTAAATATAGAAATACATAGAGTTTATCTAAATTTACGAGTATATGCCTCTCAGACAGCTACTGAACGCCGTTTCATTCATGCATTCATAAAAAACCGGAACGCCGTTCCGGAGCGTTCCGGCTGAAAATAATCCATCCTTTTGTTAATATTTGATAAATTAACCATCTTGTATATATCTTATTCTTGAAAACAGATTGAGCCAAGGACCCACAGCCACTGGCGGCTCGTGCCCACGAAATAGGTGAAGTGCTGTACAGTAAAAGATACAAGCACTTCACCTGTTTCGTGGGCACGAGCCGCCAGTGCCCACAGCTAGTTCCGTTTCAGACACTACGATTTTTGGACGCCCGGTTTTTTGTTCACTTTATGAATTTTACAAGATTGGATGAATTCAAAGACATTTGTGTTTGACAAGTTCTGTCCAATCTTGTGAGATTTATAGTAAGCAAAAAAATGGAATTACACTGAAAAACTGAAACGGGCCTTCTAGCACAGGTAAAAAATATATATCGAGAAAATTCAACAACTTTTCGCAAAAGATTTCTCAAAGTGGCTTAAGTAATACTTGAAAATTAACATTCCAAAATACCTATTCATTTTGATTCATCACCCAACCAAGACAGCAGTGAATCATGAATCAACAATGAATCAAACCAACACTTCCTCTAACATCCTGATTCATTATACAATTTTCCGCTGAATAATTTAATGGTCGCTGGTTCTAACAGCAATTAATTCATTTCACAAATTGATTCACACTTCTTTATAATTTCATGCATTCCTGATTTTCTTGTCAAGTGATAGCTGGGAGAAAGATACAGAGAAGATACAAGGAAGGAGTGGGAAGAGGAGGTGGAGGGGGAGAAGGAGGAGAGAGGGGCGGAGAAGTAGAAGGAGGAGGAGGAGGAGAGGAGGAGGAGGAGGAGGAGGAGGAGGAGGAGGAGGAGGAGGAGGAGGATGAGGAGGAGGAGAAGGAAGAAAGAGGAGGAAGAGTGACGCCGAAAAAGAGGAAGAATATGAGATGAGAAGAATGAGATATAGATATAGACAAGGAAACAGAAAGAAGTCGAAAAAATATGAGATAAGGATGAAAAATTGAGGCGCAAAAGGAGGATAGTTCGTAGGGAGGGAAAGAATCGAGAATATAAGATAAATAATAGAAAGTGGGATAGAAAACAAGATCTATTATTAGGAAAAACACGATATAGGATAAATAGAGATCGACATGAAAAACAGATGAAGAAGGAAGAAGGGTTGAGAGATTTAGGAGGAATGGAGAAAATAATAATATTCAAAATGTTATTAATGGAAAGAAGATCAAAAGAAATAGAAGGTGAAGGACCAGAAGATACAGAATAAGACAAATCAAGAAAAGGAGAACACGTTGAAGTAGGAGAAAGACAAGGATAGGAGACTATAAAGAAACGGAGTAGCAGAGAAACAGAATAAGACAAATCAAGAAAAGGAGAACACGTTGAAGTAGGAGAAAGACAAAGATAGGAGACTATAAAGTGAATCTAAAATATTGAAATCCTATATGGAATATTTATTTTGTTTATTTCTGGAACTTGAAAGTGGACTTTTATCGAAATTCAAAATTTTTTGTGATGAAATATTTTTGGAAGTGAGAAATTGTAATATTAAGTTTGATGATTTATTATGACCTTGTTTTGGACTGTTGTAAAAATTGGTAGAGTAGCAGTTTTGGGCTTAGCCTGTTGCACTCACCTATATATGTATAATTATTATTGAATAAATATATTCTATTGAATAAGTTCTATAAGGAATAAATGGAAATGAAAAAAAAAATATTATGGAGTGATTGGAGAAGTTGAAGATCGGAGAAAATTTGGAGAGACTGCATTGAAATGAAAAGGCAATAGTCATTTTAAGACATTTACTTTTCTTATTTAATCTTTATTTTATGTTCCTGTTCACAGACAAAGGGTTTCACGAAGCACTTTGAGAACAGTATTACATGAGGTACATGAGGTACTTGAATAATCTAAAAGAGTGGCCTCCCAAAATCAATTAATAATTTAATTAAGGTGATTATAATTACTTAATTTAAGGCATATTATAAATAAATAATTGTATATAGCTTATTAGTATGAATATTGTAATTAGATATAATTTGTTGTAGAATATTTTCGACTTTATGAGTTGATTAAGTTGATTATTGTTGCGGTGTACTGTATAATTTATAATGTATTTACTGATGATGTGAACAATTAAATTTGAATTTGAAATTTATGTAGCCTATCTTATTCAATTTCTTTAATTTATAACCATTTTTTTAAATATTTTATCTACTATTATATCTCTTATACTATTTTTCATCTATTAGTACATAGATTTTTTCATTTTTCGTTTTACTCTTTTTTAGACGAAATACGGGAAAGTTATCAGAAAATAAAAAGAAGAAAAAAATTCCAGTCAACAATATTGTTCAAACACCAAAAATGCAGAAACATTTTGCATCAATTTCTCCTAAATCATACCAAGCATGCCACATTACAAATGAGCACTGGGCCCTGGCTTATAAAGATTTACAGCTTGTTTTTCTGATGAAAAACAAGTGATTGGGATTGTAGATTCGCCAATAAAACTCTCGATTTACAATGTTCCAAATTTTGGAAAGGATCAGCTGTTGAATCAACGATCAGCCAAAACTCACTAGAATACCCTAACATTCCAATCCAAAATGGCCGCGATGGTTCGAGTGGAATAGGAAATCCCATGTATTCTTTATTCTTTCTTTACAATTGCGACTTGCAAAGCAAAGGATGAATGAGTGATGATGAATAATGAAGGTTTAAGATGTAGGTTATATGTCTATGTAAATTGGTTCAGACGAAAAATTCACGATATCGCTGTTCAAATACGAATCATCGCGGCCATTACAAGGCTAGGGTCTTCTGACATGGTTTGTTTACGATTTTCTTTGTAGGTTATGATAATATTTTAGCGACAATACTGATTCCTGTTCAAAACTCACTATAAAAATAATGATTGATATTTATTATTAAATATATTTATAATAATAAATCAATTTATATATCAAAATCATTAAATTAGGAGCAAAGTTTTGGTTTTAAAGGAATAGCATTGGACTATTCTGATATTCTATTTACTTGAGGTAAATTCGTTTCATGTTATTTTTTTAATCAGCTGAAACTGTAGAATTTACTTTTTATTGGAAACGTTTATGAGACAGAAACGCCCATAAAATCCACGAATTATGAGTAATGTGGATTGTAAAATGTTTATAAGCCAGGGCCCAGATTATATTAATGAACCAACAGTGCATTACTGGAAAGTCGCGAGCGGTGAAATTATCAAATAAATTCAAGAGTCAAGACGGTGATTTATGCGAATCTGAAGCATTAACTTCGCATGTAAAAAACTGAAAACATTTCCACTCTCACTTTTGATAAGAGATTATGTTCTGTTCTGCACTTCTACTTCCGTTCATAAATCTCTTTTCACTATCATTCTATCCTCTTTTATTAGCTGTTTCTCTCTTCAAACACACGCAAGAAATAAATTGAAGATACAAGCATGCGCAGATCAATTCCAATAGTTTGTTGCTACCTTTGTATTCTTCAATATAATGGGAAATGAAATCAAAATTTGAAATGTTACCTGCTTTAAGATTACTGAAGATAGTTTTGAATTACAACAAAACACGGCTCATGTCGGGTACAAGATACAATAGAAACACATATTTATTTGGAGCAACGCAAATCAAAAATCTTTTAAAAAATTTGCGTTGCTCTACACGACTCCGTGTTCCTTTTCCTAGGCCGTGTTTTGTAGTAAGGGGGATCAACCTTCAGTTGAAAATATAAAATTATCTCTAAATTTAGAACCAAAATTAAGAATATTTGTTTCCCAGAAGAAAATGAGTAGCACATAATATGACCAATGAGAACTCAAGAGAAATGTTTTGATCAGTAATAACTAACGTACTTATTTTAGAGATTAGACTAATTCAGTTTATGAAGAATTAGACAAATTAAACAAAGCCATTAAATAGTTAATTTTTTAACAGTTAACTTATTTCAACATCTTACTATTTACTTACATATTTTACTCACCAATTGCTTACAATAGATGGAATGAATTTCAACTCACCTGAAAAAAAAAATTGAAAAAATTACTTTTTGAAGAGGAATATTATAAGAGAACATCAGTATATGATAACATGAACTTGATTGAAGCAACATTATTGGAATAAATCTTCAATTACTCCACAGGTACATTATTAGAACCATCATTTCTGAAGATAGAAATTTCATTACATGTTAAAAGAAGTCAAACGACTTTTCAATTTTTGAAATAAGTACAATGGCATTCAATAGAATTTCTCTAAATTGCAACATTCAATTTCTACTAAACTTAATAGAACAACTTAAATGTAAATTATATATATTTCAGATGAAATGTTAATCTCTCTTAATATCGAAAACTACATAGTATTTAATGTAGAAATGAATGAAACTTTGATTTCTCTAAATTGCAACATCCAATTTCTCCTATACGCATAAATAGGACAACTTGAATGTGAATTAGATCAATTTCAGATAAAATTATAATATATTTCTCCCAATATCGAATATCTGCGCAATATTTCATATCCATCATTACTATATCTTATATTATAAACATTACTATATCTTATATCCAAAACCTTCACTGTACCATTCCTCTTTCTATGTTCCGTTTTCTGCATAAACTTTCTTACTTAATAGAGTTAATATTATCTCTAATGTCTAAAGCATTCCCTATTCTATCCCATTCCCCTTTCTGAGTTCCGTTTTCAGTTCCATTTTCCAGTAACTCTTTCTCCTCCAGCAGCGTTCTCCAGTAACTTATTTCCATGTCACGTCCATCTGGAACCTTCCAGAACAAGTGCACTATAATATATATTATAGTATAGTTCTGGAGAAGAGAGAGAAAAAGAGAAAGAGAGTTGCCCAGAGTTAAGGAGAGAGAGAAAGAGAGAGGGAGTGAGAGAGAACACGAGCCCAACTAACTGTTCATCTTGAACCGTTTTACTCATCTGTGCTACAGTCTGTCCAAGCACAGAAGACATTCTGGCAAGATGGGAAAATGACTCCAGCTCGATCAATATTGGTTCAAAAATCACAAATCTGTTCTCAAATCATAAAACAGAATTTTTACTACAATTTGAGACCAAATTCATAATTTTTGAACCAATATTGATCGAGCTGCAGTCATCTAACCATCTTGCCAGAATGTCTTCTTCGCTTGGACAGACTAAATCTGCTATCCTATCCATCTGATTGGAAACAAGAGAGGAATTCGCTCACTTGTGCATTCATCTATGAAATGATCAGAGATGATGGATGGATTTGCGAAGCTCACTCTGTAGCACTGGTGACTCGTGCCCACGAAAAAGGTGAACTGCTCGTATCTTGTAGATGAAGCGCAATGAAACATCCATTTATATACCTCATTCACAATAACAAACAAATCCATCCAGGGTGGCTACTGTTGCGATGTCAAAACATAGCAACGATACGACACAGTCCCGACAGAAACATTGCGGACACATACGCTCTGCCAATGCTATGACGAATCTATGAATGTCATTATTGGTTTTGGGTTATCGTGGCTAAGGTAGGCACCACATAATAAAACGCAGGCTATTCTCAAACAAGCACAATAGATTTGTTTTTAAATTATTTCCCCCCCCCCCCCATATTTTTTTAAATATATGCAACGTTTAGTTGTCTTCCAACTGCTTTAGTTCGAAAACTATACAAGAAAGTAAGGTCTTCTTGGTCTTAAATTGTAGAGGACTAAATTATCCTCGAAAAGATTCTGATTTACAAATTCAAATTATTGTGTAGAGAGATTTGAACAAACAATAACATGAAATACTCAATTTCTCGTTTTTCTTGAAAATAAAAAACATTTTTGAAAAATCGTAACTCGGTTTCTATTGAAGATAGAGGAATGAGATTGTAACCATTATCTTGAGAATTTTATTCACTATAAAAATGATAATTAGGGCTATTAGGATTCTTATAGGCTATAAGAATGGAAATAAGAATGATTTTTCGTTCGACGCTTTGTTCTGATGGAAATCTTAGTAGACTAAATAACGGAACCGAAATTTTGGCCGACGTATTGAATTTATTAAAAAAATTTTCAACTGTTACAGTCAGCCATCACTAGGATTCAAATTCTATACATAATGATAATAATAATAATAATAATAATAATGATAATACTGTGTGAACTTGCAGGCTAAGGTCTAGTGTCAGAGTTTTCAGGTCGCAGCTGATCATTTTCAGGGCCTCTGAAATGACCTAACGACTGCTTTTTGGGCAACCGGGACCGACGGCTTAACGTGTTCATCCGAAACACGAGAGTGACCCACAAAAAATATATTGCACATTAAAATCTCTCATAATCGATCAAAAAATCAACTTCATATTGGCAGCCACCCACTTCAAGTATTTCGCCCACAGCTAAATAGATAAGGCACATGCCCTTAAAACAACAATTGTTGCAACCAATAAAATAAGAAAGGTATGCTAACAATTCAGCCTATAATTGGCTGAATGTACTGGTTGTTTTCAACTAGTATATTGGATTTACTTGTAAAACCGATTTTATACAATCCATTCTAGATCTGAGGATAAAATATTATCCTCAGATAATATATCCTCATATCCTCATATATAATAAATATATGAGGATATGGAAGTTGGAATAAACATATAGGATATGAATAGTATACAAAATGCTTTCTATACATGATTAGTAGAGTGCTTTTTCACATTTGAAAATTGAGAAATGAGGAATGAGAAAGAGCAAGAAGAGAAGGAGGAAGAAGATAATGAGGAGAACATAGATGAAATTTAAGAAAAGGAAAAGAGGAAGAAGCATATGAAGGAATTTGGAAAAGAAGATGAAGCAAAATAATAGATGGAAGAAAGACGGAAAATGAGGAGAGGAGAGTGAGGACTAGAAGACAATGAAGAAGAAAATAAAAATAAAAAAGATGATGAAGAATGGGAAAAAGAAGGTAGAGATAGAACAAAAGTGTAAGAGGAGAGCATGTAAAAATATTGAAGAAAAAGAAGAGGGATATGAAAAGATAAGGGTTAATCAGGAGGAAAAATAACAAAAAAATGACATGAGAAAATGAGATATAAGTATAACAACAAGAAGGAGATCAAAAACTAGGAGAAAAAGAATGTTGAAGATAATTATAAAATCATAAAAAACAAAGAATACGATAAAGAGAGTGTAAAGAATAAGAAACAAACAAAAAAAGAATTGATAAGAAATGGAAAAAAGAAGTACAAAAAGAGTAAGTTGAGGGTAGTATGAGAAGAGAAAAAAGGGAATAGAATAAAATGAATATACAGAAAAAGAATATCAGTAATAAATCACAATACCTTTTTTGATAATTTTTTTCACAACTAGTTTAGAACCAGAGAGAAATAAACTTTTTTTAAAGGGTAGCCTACTGTGACTTATTCCTGATTTATTAAACACTAGCCGGCAGGCTCGCTTCGCTCGCCTTCTCCGGCTAGCCCTCAGTGTCAGTGAGTCAAACAGGTTCGCTTCACTCGCCTTCAATTTCCGTTAGAATTGACTTGCTTTGATCATCATATCACTTAGAAGGGTTCTTTTGAGTAATCGTTCTGAATTAGTTGTTATATTTATTACCTCAGCTCAACCTGGGTATATGATTTGAACATATTTAATTCAGTAGTTTCCGTGAAACATAGAAAATTGCTGATTCAAAACATTGAAACCTTTATTATAGGCGTAACCTTGGAAGGAATTTGGAATTAATTGAACTTAAAATTCCTAGACCTAATTAGAACCTGTTCACCAAATTTCAACATTTTCATCAAATTGGTTTTTGGAAAATCCAAGGAAAACTCCGGAAATTTCGAAAAGTATTAAAAGGCTAATATTGACAGTAACCTATGGAAGTACTATATCGCACATAGTTTGAAACTTGATTCAAATTAGTTCATCTAAAATCTCGCTGAAGCATTGAATTTGCAGTAAGGATTGGTCGTATCAAGGCGAAAGATATGCAACTCACAATCCATCTACAATTTTGAAAAACTGGCGTAATCTTAAACAAATTTCAAAAATATTTCAACACAAAATTTGTAGACCTTATCTGAACCTGCCCACCAAATATCAACATTTTCTACCGATTGGTTCTCGAAAAATTAAGAAAACGTCGAAAAACTAGAGAAAAACTCAAATATTTTGCGTATTCTTAAAAAGTATTCAAAATCCATTCTTGGCGCGCGTCTAAACGTTCAACTGAACATGCCGGCCAAATTTGAACGCATTCGGCTCAGTGAATTTTTAGTTCTGGTGATGAATGAATGAATCAGTCAGTCAGTCAGTGCAATTTCGCTTTTATAGATATAGTTTCTAAGATATAATTTCTCAGCTAATTTTACATAGGATTTGATTTTTTAGAACCTCTCTAAAGCCTCTAAAAAATTAGAGAAATTAATATATTTTGAAAAATCTCAATTTTCCGCCATTGTTATCTCGGTAACAAAGCGTTTTTGGGGGTTGGTCCCAGGGCCGTAGACAGACGGGTTTTTTCGGGTCATTTGCCCGGGGCCCGGGACCATAAATTGTTGGCAGGGGCCCGGAAAAATTGAGTTAAAAATTTTTTAATCAATCATACAAGTTCATGATAATTAGTCCATGAAAATTATCTTTTTTTCTATTAGAATTGAATTAGACTTGATTTCTTTCACTAATCAATCATTAATTTCTTAAAAACTGGAATAAATTCCAAAGCTCTATGGATTGAATATTAAAAAAATATATTCCTATTTATTCAGGCTCAGTCAGACCGTCCTGAGCTGTAACCTGGCAGTCGCCAAGGGCCCATGAGCTCAGGCCCCAGAGAGCTAATAGCTCTCTTTTCCCGGTTTGTACCCGGCTTGATTTCAGGGGGAACGCGTGGGACCGGCGCTCCCATACCTTTTTTCACAAGAAAAAAATTTAGAAACAAAAAAATCTTTCATGTTCGGTTTTTATTTTTGTCATTCACTAATTTAAAAATGTTTGATAACTTTGTATTTAATTAGAACATAATATTACTTGTTATTGTAAAGAGTTGTTTGTGAAGAATTGTTATTCCAACAATGCAATCTTATTCTAAATCATGTTTTTTCTTAAATCGGATGTTTCAAAACTTGAGGAAAATCTAGGCCTATGTGGATTATACAGCGTTGTTGAAATGGTACAAACCATGCCTGGTCAAAATAAGCTTTGTGATTTTTATTCATTCTTTAAAATTGTATTGTTAGTTTCATAAAAAACAGCTACAAAATATTGCCCAGATTTGCTAAAAACGCTCCAATTCAAATGTGATTTTTAAAAATTTTCCCTGGGAGGAGCCAAAAGACCCCCCTCCCCCTGGGGAGTATTCCAGACCCTCCAGTGAGCCAGTTCACCCACCGCTCCCATACCTATTTTTTCTAGAAATCAAGCACTGATACTTACTTCCACAAGCTCACTTTCTATAGGTACAAATCTTCTAATTCATGTTCAAGAATCCTTCATGTTAAATTTTTGCATTGTATTGTATCATATCTTTTCAACCCATGGAGGTTACCTCCTGTAACCTCATTGTTTTAACCCGTTTGGGAATATGACCTATAAAATGGAAAAGATGGGAACATTTCATATAAATCTGCTGAGGGGCCCGGTCAGGTGATTTTGCCCGGGGCCCGTAATTCCTGTCTACGGCACTGGTTGGTCCCATGGAACTTTTTTGTCTATTTGGTGTAAGGAATCATCCTGAGAAGTATTGCACATTCCTCCTGAAACACCCCGTATATCATCAGAGAAAGAATTAGCTATAGAATATCAATATCAAAAATCTAAAATAGAGACAACAAATCTATAACGTTGGCATCTATAATCTGCTATATAGGTTAATAATCAATCGAACCATACGTTACAGCCAATTAAACAGACATTAGCGGTTATATAACCACAGCCATGATAAGTTAAATGCAGTATGGCTTATAGAAGACCTTGCTGTGTCTGATACCGCTTTATATGGTATGTTGTCTGTTATTACTTTAGCCGCATTTCCTTAACGGAAGACGGAAATCGAAATCGAAATTGCACACATAGAAAGCGAATTGTAATAAGGCATTAAGCTTGCAAGAAGTATGCTTTCAAGATAATATCCATGCTTTCAAGAAGATATACGAACTTGTGAAAATATTTTTTGTGAACTTGAAATAAGTTGTGTGTCCTTGGTTTCAATTGCTTTTAAATAAATTTTGAAGAAACTACACAAAATAATACAGATGGTGTGGTAGTCAAACGGTACTATTTTAGGACTTGGAGAAAATTTAAAGAGAATATTTTCAAGATATATAATCTAGCAAATCGTAATAGCAAAAATGGAAATTTTAGTTATTTATTTATTTATTTTATTGGATGGAAAATACAATAAGAGAAATAAAAAAAAGCGTTAGCCCAGAACTTCTCATATTCCAATTTCGATTAAAATAGGCCATAAAGAAAATATTGTTATAGTTGGGCCAAGAACAGAAGAGCCTCTTGCAAGATGGCGGAGGGAAGTGAGAGTGTAACTACACATGCGCAGAACTGATATTTTCAGGGTGAAATCACTTCAGCCAACCTACCGTTTTTACACTAATCATAATCATATTGATTTCACGAATGGAAATATTTTTTATTCATATATTTGTTCAATTATTAATACGATAGCACAAATCATTACATAATTATGAACTAGGACGGAAAATATCGTCTGAGCCTGTACTATTTCTTCCTTAATATTTGGTTATGTTGGAACAATTTTCATTTCAACTACTGGCAGCAGTGAATGGCAGCCATGTTGCCAAAGGCTCTTCTGTTCTTGGCCGAACTATACTTTTTGAACATCACTTCTGGAAGGTGGCGTCCATCATTTTGCAAATATTTTCCAAGTCTCTTCAAGAAAGGATAGTTGATAATTGATACTTTAACTACCTTTTCTTTATGGTAAAATCCATTCATAAAAATTACGAGGGCTTACAAGGGGAATAATTCACGATAAATCTCTATAATTCACTATGTTTATTAATAATCAATTAACTAGCATTAAGTACTGTAGTAGTATACATTTTCTCCATTTTACTTCAGAATAATAAACTATAATATGTTTAAATCTATATCTATAAAAGCGAAATGGCACTGACTGACTGACTGACTGATTCATTCATTCATCACCAGAACTAAAAATTCACTGAGCCGAATGCGTTCAAATTTGGCAGGCATGTTCAGTTGGACGTTTAGACGCGCGCTAAGAACGAATTTTGGAAACTTTACAAGGATACGCAAAATATTCAAGTTTTTCCATAGTTTTTCGGCGTTTTCTTAATTTTTTCGAGAACCAATCGGTAGAAAATGTTCATATTTGGTAGGCAGGTTCAGATAAGGTCTAGAAATGTTGTGTTGAAATATTTTTTAATTCCGTTCAAGATTACGCCACTTATCAGTTTTTTTTTTAATTGTAGGTGTATTGCGGGTTGCATATCTTTCGCCTTCATACTACCAATTCTTACTGTAAATTTAATGGTTCAGCGAGATTGTAGATGAATTAATTTGGAAGATATTGAATCAATAATCTGGGAAGCGGTTTGTCCCAGTGGTAGAGAGCGTCTAATCGGTGAGATTAGATAAGCGACGTGTCTCAAACGCGAGCCTGTTTGACTCACTGACACTTCTGATACTGTCGGGGGTCCAGGGGGCGGAGCCCCCTGACTAGGCGGAGAAGGCGAGCGAAGCGAGCCTGCCGGCTAGTTATCTATATCAATGTAATTCAGTTTCTCGTTGTTATATTCTGGTCGTACACTGTTGACATTCCTTCAAAATGGCCACTTGAATATAGAGTGTAACTACTCATGCGCTGATCTGAAACTGTTCGTTTAAATTCAATTTTGCCAACCTAACGCTGTTGAAATGTGATGAGAAACAGATGGTAAGAGCAGGATTATTTCAATTTAACAGCATTGAACAGTTGCCATTTTGAAGGAATGTCTACTCTATGTCACCCGACTATACAAAGTGTCGTTATACAGATTTATCACCCCGTTAAAATAAATTTGTCTGACGTTTCTGCAACCACATCATAACAGTCCACAATCTATCCCTCAGGACCTAGAAACAACCATAATCTGCTTTATGCCAGTGAAATGTATCTCAAGAACATTACTACTGTCAGTACTCAACCACTGTACTTATGTTTCCCTACTAGTACTCTATAGTCTATCTATACTATATATATACTTATAAGTTTTTACTTGGCCCTCTAGCGGTATACCACAACAATAGAAGTAATTGGAGAGGAAGTATTACAGATACAGTCTGTACAAGCAGAGAAGATATTCTAGCAAGATGGAAAAATGACTTCAGTCCGGTCAATATTGGATCAAAAATTATAAATGTGGTCTCTCAAATTGTAGAAAACGTTCTGCTTTACAATTTGAGAACAAATTAATAATTTTTGAACCAATCTTGACCGTGCTGGAGTCATTTTCCCAACATGCCAGAATGTCTTCTTTGCTTGGACAATATACAGAGATGTTTTATTATTCAAGATCTGGGTTTACCGTATATCGGCACGGTATCAGATGACCGGTATACTATACTGCTATTGTTATTGTTATGTACTAAAACAGGCGCTTGCTTGCCAGATGTTATCAGTAACTCCTACTTATCGATAACTGCTATTTGGTTCAGTTACATTATGTTGTTTCCAGCTAATTAGGTGTTAGCTTTTTATTCCGGTATGAGAATTGTTATGATTGTAAATCTTAAGTGAATTATCTTTTAGTACACTATTGACTATTGTTAACTCCTTTGGGAGATTGGCTGTCGTTAGTAAAGATAGTCAGTCGTTTCCCGTCTCTGGAGGAATAGAAATTGTTGCATTACACTCGAACTGATCAACTGAATGTTATTCAGAGGTGTTCTGCGCCGTCACTTGGTTACGGAAGCTAGCTTATGGTTGAGAGAATCAACTTGCTAACCAAACGATATAGTCTGTCCAAGCAAAGAAGACCTTCTGGCAAGATGGGAAAATGACTCCAGATCTGTCAATATTTGTACAAGAATAATTATAAATGTGGTCTAAACAGTAGATGAAATTGTTCCTACAATTTGAGATCTTATTGATAATTTTTGAACAAATATTGACAAAGCTTGAGTAATTTTCCCATCTTGCCAGAGGGTCTTCTTTGCTTGGACCGACTATAGCAACCTATTGGTATAGCTTGCGCCAAAAATGAAGGTGGTTGTCGAATGACTCTTGTTAATTCTCAGCTCTGTCAGGACAGTCTGAAGCTGTCTTCGAGAGCGAATCAGTAGAGCTGGGGCCACTCTGGTTTCAATGTACTCTCGCAGACAGCTCACCGACTGTCCTGACAGAGCTGAGAATTAATAACAGTCACTCGCCAACCGCCTAACCTTTTGGTATAGTCTGTCCAAGCAAAGAGTCTGTCACTGGCAAGATGAGAAAATGACTCCAGCTCGATCACTATTGGTTCAAAAATTATTGATCTGGTCTCAATTGTAGGAAACATTCTGATCTACAATCTACTGATCTCAAATTGTATATCAGAATGTTTCCTACAATTGAGACCAGATCAAAAATTTTTGAACCAATATTGACCGAGCTGAGGTCATTTTCTCATCTTGCCAGAGGGTCTTCTTTGCTTGGACAAACTTTATACAAGCTATATCACCTGGACTGCAATCGTAGTCTCACAAACTAAAATCTGTCCATCAAAGAATACATTCTGTCAAAATGTCTAAATGACTCCAGCTCGATCAATGTTGGCTCAAAAATTATAAATTTGGTCTCAAATTGTAGATCGAAATGTTTCCTATAATTTGAGACCAAATCAATAATTTTTGAACCAATATTGACCGAGCTGAAGTCATTCTCCCATCTTGCCAGAGGGTCTCTTTGCTTGGACAGACTGGAAACTAGAGGATGAAAGTCATGGTTCAAAGCATCAATAACGGTCCAACTGCAACTACGTATTTCCATCAGCTGTTGCAAAAAACGTTCCAGATTTTAATGGCCCGAACATCTACTGTTAGCTCAAATGTCATCGTCATTTACATTAACACCGGTTGTAAATAAGTTTTATGGGTGACTGAATAAATCAATCTTTCACAATGTAATTCAGTTTGAATCGCATTTTTGAAAAATACCTTATTCAGGAGTAATAGTTAGGGCCGGTTTCTCCAAAAAAGTTAATCTGAATTTTGGATTAAACCATCAGCTGGCTCAATTGAAACGCAAGTTAATAAAAGTAACCTTACACTTACAATTGATAGTTTAAACTAAAATTTCAGTTAAACGTATTTGGAGAAACCGGCCCTTAGTTGTGTTAAATAGGTGGTAGTTACAAATACAGTGACTATATAAGATCTATATAGATCTCAAGATCTATCTATCTATAAGATCTATCTTATATAGCCACTGTACTTACAACTCGTTTCAATGCAACCACATGGTGGCTCTCTTTAAACGGTGGATTTTTTATACGCAGTAGTCCAAAATTGATACAGGAAGGGAGCACTGGCGGCTCGTACTCACAAAACAGTGAAGTGTCTGTATCTTTTACTGTACAGCACTTCACCTGTTTTGTGGGCACGAGCCGCCAGAAGGGAGCTCGTTGAGTCGATACAATCAATTGTCTTTGACATCAACATTTGATTTTTACAATTACCGTAGTCTGTTTGTTCAAACTAAGGGACGGTTTCTCCAAATACTGAAGTGTATGGTCACTTTTATTAACTTGTGTTTCAATTGAGCCAGCTGATGGTTTAATCCAAAATTCAGATTAACTTTTTTGGAGAAACCGGCTAAGAGGTATCGTAAATAGCTAGATTTAAACTCCGAAATAACAAGAATTCCCAATGAGTTGGACACCATTCCCTATTCACGATCACTTGAGACGAAATGAACAAGTAGAACACACTTTTTGCCCGTGTGTGCATATAATGGTATAACTTCTCGCAGTCGAACAGCTGTAGCTAATTTCAGCCCTTGTCTTGAGCTGCTTTGGCTACAGTCCGACTTCAAGACTGTTGTCTTGAATTGTGATTGGCTACAGCTGTTCGACTGCGGCCGAACGTCGGACCGTTTCGCAAAGAAGAAGACCTACCATTATACATAAACATACGGAAAAAGTTTGTTCAATTCGTCTCACGTGATCGTGAATAGGGTGGTCTATATTTGAAACACAATTTTATCCACTGGCGGCTCGTTCCCAGCTCGAAACAGGTGAAGTGCTGTATAGTAAAAGATACCGGCACTTCACCTGTTTCGTGGGTACGAGCCGCCAGTGATTTTGTCCTATTTCATCTTCAAAATTGCATTGTCTTTCCGTAATTCTAGTGCTTTTATACTTCAATTGTATATTCTATATCACCAAATAAAACTCACCGAAAGTTAACATAGATGAATAAATTTTCACATCGGAGATAAGTTACATCTATGACCATAAACATAAATCGACACTACTTACTATAGTCTGTCCAAGCAAATAGGACATTCTAGCAAGATGGGGAAAATGACTCCAGTTTGGTCAATATTCGTTCAAAATTTAAGAATTAAGTTTCAAATTGTAGAGCAGAATGTTTCCTACAATTTTCTCTTTTTTCTTATTTTCATGTGTTATAAAAACCTACCGAATGTCAGTCATTTTTGGACAAACGGTCAGTAGGCTAGCTGAACCAACGGAAGCTGACGGTCTCGCTTCCTAGTCTCAAATGTTTTCTTTCAACAATAAAAACTATTCAATTCCTCCTCCTTATCCTCCTCCACCTCCTCCTCTTCCTTCTTCATCTTCTTCTTCTTCCTCTCCTCCTTCTCAACCTCCTACACCTCCAGCAAAGCAGAAACGTGTTTCCTGACTGTTGTTCTCGTTGTCTCTAAAAATATTACGATGCCGCTTCCTTGATTTTGTAAACAAGTCTCTTGTCAGCTACTGTACTTACTTCATTCGGCTTCTTCCTTTAAAATTTACATCATACACATCTACTATTCTCACATTGCATAGAAAAGAGTGGAAAAAGGAATTTTAGAAGAATATATTGTGGAGAAAACAAATAAATTGATTGAAAGGAAATAAAAGGATAAAAGACTAAGGGCCGGTTGTTCGTAACTTCGTTAAGTTTTAACGCCGTGATTAGCGTGGATAACGACATCTTGTAGCAACGGCAAACTAACTCAACTCAAATAGAGAATAGAAACATATAAATTATTAAAAAGCCTTGAGTTTCAATAGTTTCATTTACAAAACTCGATGACACATCTTGTACATTAAATTTTATTGCCTAAAAATATTACTAACCTTTAAATTCATGAATCAAGTTCAGATTTATTATCATTGAGGCAATTATATAAATGAGGTTATGGAAAATTTCAATGGCGGTTTTTTCAACAGGTCAGCAGATATGCTTTGAACCAAAATTGACCGAGCTGGAGTCATTTTCCCATCTTGCCAGAGGGCCTTGTTTGCTTGCATAGACTATACTGACTGCACTGCATTCGTTTGGATGACGTCACCCAATCGCCTTCATGATACAGCCTCTGAGGCTCAAGGCTTATTACCATGACCGTTTCAGCGAACACAAAATACAAACTAGTATTTTGAATACAATACAATTTGTATTCTGTGGTCGCTGATCTATTCACACCTGAGAGGTAGTTCCATCCAATTATTGTGTCGGCTTCCTTCTGTATCAACACCTCTGTATTCATCACATTGCTATTCTAGTTAAACTACTACTTGTTGTTCGTATCCGTCTAGTATACCTTATTTTCTTATTTATTTTCCTTCTCTTATCTTTCAACGCCTCCTTTGTGGCTCTGAAGAGAGAAGAGGAATCTTGCATGCCTCAACTTCACCCAGAAAACTATGGTGAAATAGTCTACCAAATAAAGTCATTTTAGGTAAGTGAAAACAAAGGTTGTCAGATCCACAAAGTCTATTTAAAATACCATACTTGAGTTTCAATGCACAACCTTTGTTTTCACTTACCTAAATTATGGATAAGTTCATGGACAACGTCTCTGATAAAAGTGTGAATTTTATTAAAAGTCATTTTATCTATTTATGTTGTACTGCTCCTTGTGCGCTCCAACAGCGGATGTTATAAGTAAGAGTTGATATAAGTAGAGTATAAGAGTTGAGTTGTTATATTCTTGGCCTAGAAATTTCAAGTGAAATTTGATATTTCCGATAAATTTATCATATATTTTTGGTGCTTTTTTACTGGAATATTAACAGTTCGAAATTCTAAATTGATAATTCATAGCTTTTTTAATATTCGGGAGTGAAAATTTGTGATTTTGAAATAGTGAGTTTGAACATAACCTTTTCTAATATTTTCATCCAAATTAGGAGCGAAGACGATTTGGACACTCATGTCTGTGTTTTCAACTATTAGTATAATTGTCATGTATCTAATCTATATCTATAAAAGCGAAATGGCACTGACTGACTGACTGACTGACTGACTGATTAATCACCAGAACTAAAAATCCACAGAACCGAATGCGCTCAAATTTGGCAGGCATGTTCTGTTGGACGTTTAGATGCGCGCTAAGAACGGATTTCAGGAACTTTTTCAAGGATACGCCAAATATTCAAGTTTTTCGGCGTTTTCTCAATTTTTTCAAGAACCAATCGGTAGAAAATATTGATATTTGGTAGGTAGGTAGAGATAAGGTCTAGAAATGTTGTGTTACGATATTTTTGAATTCCGTTCAAGATTACGCCAGTAATCAGGTTTTTCGAAATTTTAGATGTATTGCGGGTTGCATATCTTCCGCCTTGATATGACCAATCCTTAATGTAAATTCAATGGTTCAGCGAGATTATAGATAAACTAATTTGGAAGATATTGTATCAAGTTTCAAACTATGTCCGATATAGTTCCCAAGGTTACGCTCAATATCAGCGTTTTAATATTTTTCGGAATTTCCAGCGTTTTTCTTGGATTTTTCGAGAATAAATTGGTAGAAAATGTCGAAATTTGGTGAACAGGTCCAGATTAGGTCTAGAAATGCTTCAATGTGTTCAATGAGTTTTGAATCCCTTCTGAACGGAATTTGCAGGCGAGCGAAGCGAGCCTGATTGACTCACTGACACTGCTGATAATGTCGGGGGTCCAGGGGCGGAGCCCCCTGGCTAGGCGGACAAGGCGAGCGAAGCGCGCCTGCCGGCTAGTAAATAAATAAATAAATAAGTAAGATTTAGCTATGCCTAGATGAAAGATGAGAGACAATACTGTACATAGTTCACAATCACTTTTTAGTAGGTTACATCACGTACAAGACTACCCCGCCTGCAACGTCAGCTATGTCAGAACTCAAAATAAACAAATCTCAAAATTTATTTCAAACTTAATTTTTTAAATAATTTCAAGAGAGAGATATACCCACTTTATTTTTCCACATTGTACATTACATTCACGGTCCTGAGTGAGATACGAGTACATAAATTCAGAATAATTGAAAAATAAATGAAAATCAAATACCCTTTTAAAAATTTTAAAATTATTAAAACACAGACATGTTTCAGGACATTCAGCCCATTATCAATGTGGATGGAATAATAATTTATTATTATTATTATTATCCTTATTGATAATGGGCTAATGTCCCGAAACATGTCTGTGTTTTAATAATTTTAAAGTTTTTAAAGTATTGATTTTCATTTATTTTTCAATTATTTTAAATAGCCCTAAGTTTTAAAGTTCAGTTTTCACATAAATTCAGATACAAAAATAAAAAATATAAATTTTCAATAAAATATTGATTGTTGAATAATTACCACGCCTTTGTCAAATAGATTTATTTGTTGTTGGGTGTGATCTGTGATGAACAGCTGATTACTAAGTTTTATACAGCTGTTTCTAATGATTGACAATTTTGGAGTTCTTCCTGGTTTATTGTAATCAGTAGGTAGATCCATTATTACGCAATTATTACCGTATGTGAAGTTCAACTGTTACGCATGTGAAATATGGAGGACGTTCTCTCTCTCTCTCACACACACACTCACACTCTCCTCTCTCCTCTCTCTCACTCTCTCTCTCTCTCTCACTCTGTCTCTGTCACACACACACACACACACACTCTCTCTCTCTTTCACTCCAAGTATTTATTTGTAAGCTACTCTCTGAATTATTATATCTGTAGGTATAGTCTGTCCAAGCAAAGAAGACATTCTGGCAAGATGGGGAAATGACTCCAGCTCGTTCAATATTGTTTCAAAAATTAATCAATTAGGTCTCAAATTGTAGATCAGAATGTTTCCTACAATTTGAGACCAAATTTATAATTTTTGAACCAATAGTGACGTAGCTGGAGTAATTTTCCCATCTTGCCAGAATGTCTTCTTTGCTTGGACAGACTATATTTGTACTCTGATAATGGTAATGAGACTCTCAACCTTGTAGCGTTTGGAATTTAGTAATACAGGGTGTCCTTGAAATAATGCAGCTCATCTAATAACGTGATAATAATCGTATGTATTTTAACGGTGGGAAGGGTTCTGCATCCTACAGTTGGCCTACACCTAGCTGTATGTATTATTTATGGGAAACGTTTTGTAACTTGAATTTAAGGTGGGCTCCAAAACATCTGCTTGAAGGCAGGCTGTTTTAGCCAGGGCTCATAAGTTATTAGACTGTAGTCTGTCCAAGCAAAGAATACATTCTGGCAAGATGGAAAAATGCCTCCAGCCTTGTTAATATTGTTCAAAAATTATAAATTTAGTCTCAAATTTTCAGAAACCTTCTAATCTACAATTTGAAAACAATTTTATAGTTTTTAACCAATATTGAATGAGCTAGAGTAATTTTCCCATCTTGCCAGAATGTCTTCTTGACTTGTACAGTCTATATGAAATATTCAATTTTTCATTGATTTGCAATGTTAGAACTGAACTGTTCATACGCCGAACAGAAGTTATATCCATTCAACTGTACAGTTTGTCCAAGCAAAGAAGACACTCTGGCAAGATAGGAAAATCACTCAAGCTTGATCAATATTTGTTCAAGAATTATAAATGTGGTCTCAATAGTAGATCAAGTTGTTTCCTAAAATTTGAGATCAAATTGATAATTTTTGAACCGAGCTTGAGTCAATCAGACGGTCTTCTTTGCTTGGACAGACTATAGTTAAGTTTCCAATTAATAGGCCTACTTTGAGTTTGTATTCCTAATAAATATATTCCTATTCTTCAATTCTACTTAGTATGATCATATTCTATTTTTCTTTCAATGACGAACTGTTTGTTAACAAGAATTCACTTCCACTCTTCTCTCTCTACAATAGCATTAAAATCTATACAAAACGTTAAGCGATTACGTCTGCTTCTTGTGCTCTTCAACAGCTGATGTTGTAAATTGGAGTTGTCATTTAGCTAGGACTAGGTGATGTTTATGGAATCAAAATAGGTAATAGATTCATTACATCAACTTTTAGTAAATACAAGATAAAAACGAAAACGTTTTGGAGTCAGCTATAAAATAAGAACAGCTATAGTCTGTCCAAGCAAAGAAGACTCTCTGGCAAGATGGGAAAATGACTCCAGCTCAGTCAATATCGCTTCAAAAATCATACACTTGATTTCATATTGTAGATCAGAATGTTTTCTACAATTTGAGACCAAATTCACAATTTTTGAACAGATATTGATGGAGCTGGAGTCATTTTCTCATCTTGCCAGAGGGCCTTCTTTGCTTGAGCAGACTGTATCACTAATATAACCAAAACTTTGATAATTTTGGGGTCCACATCAACTGACAGATCGTACTGGCAGTTCAATCATCCACAGCTTATAGTTCAACGATCGGCCTGCAGATTTACAGCTATTTTGGACTGCTGGTTTCCCCATCACCTTACAGTCTTTGACTGTCACAGTCTGAACTGTCAGTGGATATGGACCCTAAGAGGAAAAATAAGTTGAAATTTGATCAATATAATCCTATTTGAAGTGATATACAACTATTTGGTGAAGCTAAAATTTGTTTTCGTTCAGTTTTCAGCCGTCCTGGAAAGCGTAACTCAACGTCAGAGAATCGCGTCCTTCATAATTGTGTACAGTTCGCGCAAGCTTGGTAGACACTCCGTTACAATGTAAAGTGTATCTTACGGCGTGTCTTCTCAGCTTACGCCAACTATAACCTACTCTTTGCCGATCCTCAATCCACACAACATGTGAAATTATTTATGTCATTTTTTGCTATAGTCTGTCCAAGCAAAGAAGACATTCTGGCAAGATGGGAAAATGACTCCAGCTCGGTCAATATTTGATCAAAAATTATTAATTTGGTCTTAAATTGTAGAAAACATTCTGATCTACGATTTGAGACCAAATTTATAATTATTGAACAAATATTGATTGATCTGGAGTAATTTTCCCATCTTGCCAGAATATCTTCTTAGCTTTAACAGAATATAAGCAGGCGTTAGGTAATAATTCCCGTAACAACCAGTAGGCGAGCAAACCTGAACCTTATGCGGAAACTGAGTAATAAAATCACAGCTGAGTGCTTGTATGTAGGAGCAGCTCTTGAGGAACTTTGCTCACTGCTCAGCCCACGTTTCTAGTATTGTTGAAGCGCCCTGTACACGGGGATTGTAGTGTCGGCCAGTTGAATATCTGTAGCCAATCACAGCTGTTGTTTGACTCAATGACAAGACAAAGGCTGTGATTGGCTACAGATATTAAACTGGCCAACACTAGAATCCCCGTGTACAGAGCACTTAAGGCTGGTAATACACGATAATGTTTCTATTATAATAGTTAATGATTCCACTATGAACTATTTTACACGACATTGCAGTCAAAATGTTTTTACTATATTCACTAAAAATAGATGAATAGTTGATAAAGTGAAAAGAGATGAAAATATTATTTTGTATTTACATCTCTTTTCAATTATAAGTAATCTATGACGAATAATGTTTTTAATCTATAAAATAACATCCAATTAAGTATGAAAATATGATACTATCTTGTAATAACGGCCTAATGTAGAGGTATCAATATCATGAATGTGTTTCATCCATGGAGGTAACCTCCTTGGATTCTTCATTCTATTCTATTTATAAAAGTATTGCTGAAGCCAAAAGATAGGCGGTTTCGTCTGCTCCTTGTGCGCTCCACCAGCTGATGTTGTCAATTACAATTTAGGAATCCGTTCTGGTATAATCTGTCCAAGCAAAGAAGACCCTCTGGCAAGATGGGAAAATGACTCCAGCTTGGTCAATATTTGTTCAAGAATTATAAATGTGGTCTTAATAGTAGATCAAATTGTTTCCTACAATTTGAGATCAAATTGACAATTTTTTAACAAATATTAACCGAGCTTGAGTCATTTTACCATCTTGCCAGAGGGTCTTATTTGCTTGTACAGACTATAGTCACATAACAAAGTAGTAGAATAAGAGACCACCCTTGATTAAGAGAACCAAGAGATTAAGAGAATAAAAAAGTAGTAAAATAAGAGACAATCCAATGATTGGATTGTTCAAAATTATTCAACATTATATTAATTTTTTCAACTTATGACTCTCTTAACTCTTGAGAATTGAAAAAATTTTGATCGAGTTGAACCAGGGTAAAGAATGTATAAATGAGTAATTTTGAAGTTTTTATTATTCACAAGAGAAAAACTTTCAATCCTTTATACTCATTAACCCAACACATTCAATAATAATCAATCCTGAAAACAATCTAATCTTGATTAAAACAGCCCTATTTAAAATGATAATTCCAATCTTTAATCAATTGGATAATTCATTCATTCAATAATAATTAAATTTCAAAGTCAAACTAAATTGAACAATTCATTCATTACAACTTATTAAATATTGAAATACACTGCTGAAAGTAGTTCACTCCAGTGAGTAATGAAGTAAACTTGAATAGTTTTCTAACTGAAAAATACACGACTGCATATCGGTAACCAATCACAAATGATATGAATGCAATACAGTATTAATTCTAATCCCAAGATAATTTAATAGATGGAAAAAAAACGTTCTAGGATCTCAGGAAATACAGCTATGTTAAATACATTTGAAAATGGATCTTATGAGTTGAAGATGTTTTGGCTTAATAACAATACAGGAAAACATTTTCAGAAAAAACGTAGATGCATCTGAGTAGATGAATGATTGTGTTAAATAAATTTCATTAGAAAAAATTTTAAATCTCTTTTTTTGTGAGGGTGATGCCCACATGGGCTCTTGGGCCTGTGCGTGGGTAATGGGAAGGATGATGAGTAGGGAATAGCTATGGGAATAGCCGAGTAGGCTTTCACTGATCCAATAGCCAAAGGTTCCTGGTTTGATCCTACTGTATTTTCAGTGTTCCTGATGGTTTGGCCCTATTTTCCAGGTTCCTGGTCTGATCCTATTTTCATGGTTTCTGATGGTTGATCCTATCTTCTAGGTTCCTGATGGTTTGATCCTATTTTCTAGGTCCCTGATGGATCGATCCTAGTTTCAAGGTTCCCGGTTTGATCCTATTTTCAAGGTTCCTGAACTGATCCTATTTTCCAGGTTCGATCCTAGTTAGAAGGTTCCTGTTTCGATCCTAGCTGAACTGTGAGATTTTTCTTGGGCCACTCCCATCTTTGGATGGAGATGTCGGTCCAGGGTGTCTAAATAATAGTCTCATCTATTCTATCCTCTTCACTACCATATGTGCGATGTCAGAGCTCATCCTCAAACAAAAAAAAAGAAAGAAAAAATAAGAGAGAGCATGAATTTGCTTACTCTAATACATAATACGTTCATAAATAATTGTTGATTTATTTGCTACTCACCCATACATAAATATGTATAAGTAAATATGTATTTTGAGTAGGCAGTTTACCCTTAAAAATTACCCCTACGCTGTAAAAGCAGAAGGGGATCAAGAAAAAGAAGAAGACCCTTACACAAATAAAGTTCGCTCAAGCTGAGAAGATACTCAGTTACTATGTAATGTATATTGTAACGGCGTGTCTTCTCAGCTTGCGTGAATAATTATAGCTATAGTCTGGTCGAGCAAAGAAGACATTCTGGCAAGATGGGTAAATCCTAAATGACTCCAGTTCGGTCAATATTGCTTCATAAATTATGAATTTGGTCTCAGATTGTAGAAACATTCTGCTCTACAATTTATAATCAAATTTGTAACTTTTGAACCAGTATTGACCGAGCTGGAGTCATTTACCCATCTGGCCAGAATGTCTTCTTTGCTCGACCAGACTTAAATTTACTCAAGATCTTACCTACTTTTTTGTCATTTAATTATTAGCAATAGGTACCTAGGTTTATAAATTTTATTAGCAATCCTACATTCAAAAGCTATGCAATGACCACTCTCCTAGTTATATAAGAGATGCATAGAAACATGTTTACTTTCAAGCATTGAAACATGTTTTCCAGAGCTAGTGTGCATAATCTACTTGTCCTGATAAGTTAGTTCAAGTACTTTTTATGTCAGGAATCGGGAAGTTATGAAACTTACAGGCTCTATGCTGTTTAGTTATTTGAGTTGGACTTTCTCGTATCACATTACATAGGTACATAGTTACATCCACAATATTCTATTAAACTTATATATGACATACGATACCTAACTTACAGTAGTACTAATGATTACCCAAGGACAAAATTTTTTCAACGATTAGGCTATAAGTTATAATTTGGTGAAAATATTACCGTGATAAGGAAAAATATGATTCGGGGAACTAACTGAAATAATTATGTTTGAGTAACGGTTTAAAATTCATTTTCCTGTAAGTTTTTGTAGCTTAAGCTTTCGCTAGTCTAGATTATTCCCAGATCAAAAGGATATTATTTTAATGCCCTTATAATCTTTAGACTTATTGTCAGTAGGCCTGATAGAGATTTTGATGATGAATATGAATTGTCATAATTATGTGATATGAATCAAACAAAACAACTACTTTTCAGGGACAGACGTCTTAACATCTCCATATAAAGAGAGTGACATGAGGAAATTTTTTGTCAATCTGGGAATCAAATCCATGATCTCTGCGTGTTATCAAACCAGTGATAATCATATTCTTCATTTCCTTCTAGATCCTATCTTTTGGAGATGTTGAGCTGTAGGTCCCTCAAATTTACTCGCCATTCTCATTATCACCTTCTTATTTCCCAAGCACAAATCTGGAGATTTCAAATTTATAGGGCAACACAGAGCCTAAACCTCACAAAACCCTTTAAATGTTAATGATTTTTATAAGGTTTGTTCATTCATTAAAAATTTATGTACCGTACGATATTACATCAAGGGCTACCTCCAACATATAGAAGATTAGATTAAATTTGAAAAATACCTTGTTTAAATCAAGCTCAGAAACTACAGAATCCTATCAAGGTTTTCTGTTTTCGTCATGGTTCTGATTTTGATTTCTAACAACTTGAATAGACGTTCGTTTACAAGATTAACTTACACTTAAGGAATCCATCACCAACAAATTATTTATTGAATTTTTAAGTTATTCAAGATCTCTTACCGTGCAAAAGCAGACGAAAAACAATGTGACTGCCGATCGACAGATCCATGCTGTTTTCGAATCCATTATGACAGCAGTCTGATGTAACTTGGGAAACTGATAAACTTAACACAAAAACTTCAACAATACACTGCTAAAATCGATTCTTCTACATAGTCAACACTCCAAAAAATAACTCATTTCATTCACAAGATCATTGTCGTAATAATTACGCGAAGTTTCAACGATAAACAACACGAAATTTCAGAGATTAACTTCCTGACGTTCACGATAGGTTAGCTGAAAGCGAACTGAACAACAAAACAAGAATCCACAGGTTTGAATGATTGTAGTTCAGATTTATGTCGCTAGGCTGAGCCAGCTGACGAGACTGGAAATCACTGGCGCTGTGTTTGAAAATGATACTCAGAATACTTAGAATAATACTTTGAACTTGTAAAGAAAAATAATGATTATAATTCTTATCATAGCCGGCCGAAGGGGGTTTAGAGGACTAAGCCCTCATAAAAACAGTACGAGCTTTTTATACAATTCTATGAAAATTAGGTCTAAAAATGACAGTGAAATTAATTATAAATTGACGATAAGAAATGCTAGGTGATGAAAATTTAACAAAATACAGATACATGAAATAATTACTTTTTTATTAATGGAATAGAGGCACTATGTATGCATACAATCTTCATTTCTGGTGAAATTCTCACTTTCACTCATGTCTTGACTTGCCTTGAGCAAGCAATTCCAAAATGAAAATACAAATTGGGAGTGGCATTTATACAGTGTTTGTAATCTAATAAGAGGGACCAGGGCCGGATTTAGGATTTGTGGGCCCCTAGGCTCAACTCGTGGTGCGGGCCCCTATAGACCTGGGCGGTGTACCTCTCAGGTAAGCGGGGGGCTCGGGGGTCCTCCCCCGGGAAATTTTGTGAAAATTTACTTAGAAGGAAATCTCTATTTTTCAACATGAAATATTGATAATGATAGTCTATATAAGACCAATTAGATATTTAGATATCAACTTTAAAATTCAAAAACAAATACAAATTCATGATATATTCATGATGATTCATTGAAAACTCATTCACTTTGAGATTAGAATAAAATTTAAAATTATACACATCATTCTTTCAATGTTGCAGTCTTTGTACTAGCAAGTCTTCACTAGCTTACTTTGCAGAATTGATCCCGATAGAACCACTGTTTCGATTTTCAAGCTGAAGTTTTTATTAAGATTTAATTTTATTCATTCAAAGTGAATTTAACTTCCATTAAATCAATACATGCCAAACTTCCAATTTTGTTGGGTTTGGTAGTGCGAACCGCCAAAGCATATAACTTATCACAATACGGATATTTATTATTCACTATCAGAACAGCTTAGTAATATCGTAGATATAATATTCCACGTATAGTTAGTCTATGGTAATATCTACTGTTTCATACTTCCTGCCACGATCATAAACAAAAATAGCTAACAATGATGGTGGACTGGAGAAGGATTTCTTCCGCCAGGGAGAAAATTTTTCAGAAAAAGTAGCGTACTCAGAGTTTTAAGCCTTATTATTAGTTTCATCATATTTGTGAACACATTGTATAAATTTCTAATCAAATTTTATCAAGTAAGTTATACTGTGTATAATATGTGATTGTGCATAATTGTAAGCTTAAATCCGAATTTTAAGCAAATAAAATTCATCTTAATTCAATTCTTCAACCAGGCAGGTGAACAGCTAATCGCTGTCAATTAGAGTTATCATTTAACTATGTCTAGACGATGTTCTAATAACTTAATCAAAAGTATTATAATAGATGCTTATAGTAGATGCTTTACATCAGCTAGGAGACCGCCTATTTTTGGCGACAGTAATACAGTCTGTTTGAAACCAATTGTAAATGTAATTTTTGGGAATCTGTTCTGGTATAGTTTGTCCAAGCAAAGAAGACCCTCTGGCAAGATGGGAAAATGACTCCAGCTTGATCAGTACTTGTTCAAGAATTATAAATGTGGTCTTAATAGTAGATCAAATTGTATCCTACGATTTGAGATCAAACTGATAGTTTTTGAATCAATATTTACTGAGCTGGAGTCATTTTCCCATCTTGCCAGAGGGTCTTCTTTGCTTGGACAGACTATAGAATGCTCTTTGTAGGAGTTGCCAAACGTTTTGGGTCTACTAATAATGAGGGTTAAAACTTCTAGTTAAAAATAGATACTTTTTTGATAAATTCTCTCCTCAGGGGGGAGATCCCTGTGTAGAATGAAATGGATCAAATCTAATAACAAGCATGCCAAGTCCAAATATTTTATTTCTTGCTCAAATTAATTGAAAAAGAACATTTTTCCTTATAAAATGTTTCATAGAATGTTGAAGATTGGTGCAATTTGTTACAACAGTAAATTGAGTTGAACGGTTGAAGTTCTCTAAGCTGTGCTGAAGTTTTTTCTAGTAATTGAATCTAAAATTGAGCATACCTGTGTTCTGGATACTATGTATCCATATGTGATTGGCCAATATGCAGTATATTCGATGATTTATTGATTATACCTTAATTGATAATACCAGGGTGTCTAGCAATTGCATGAATGAAATTCAAGACTTTTTCCCGACTTTTTTTAAGACGAAGTTGGAGTTTCTCTATGCATTTTTAAACTTTGCAACTCGTGATATGATTTTATGTCTAAAAAATACCACCCTATGTCTTAAAATGGGGTATATTTTAATATATACATAAATACGTAATGTTAACATATTTTATGTTTACATATAGAACGGTGCAATTAGACTCGAACCTCAACATCCAAAGAGAAAGGACGATTCCTACGCTAACTTGTTCTATACAACCCCTTCAATGTTTGGTAAAAAGTTACACCCTTTTGAGCGTCGGTGGGTTGAAAGGTGCAAAATTTCAGTTTTTCGTTAATAGGTGCCGAACCAAGCGTCGGAGAAGAAAATTTCATGCATATGTAATTTCTAAAGAATAAAATTTGAAAGAGATTGAGACCAATAACAACTCTGTATCATCAACCGTTCCCAAGTTACATTTTTTTTGAAAACTCCACAGTTTTTCCCAGGAATTATTCCGTTACTAAGTTTCTAACTTTGAAATGGAAACACTAGCAAATATACACTAGTTCAGGCCCGCCCAATATGAAAATAACTCAACATGCGGAAAAAATGAACAACTTTTATAATCTATGAATTTTCCCGACTTAAGGCTGAGGCCGCACTGCCGGTGGGTAGTTGGTAAATCTATAGAACATACACACCATTCACAGTAATACATCGTATGAATGGTATGACATCATTCTGTTTTTGAGGTTATGTTGTCCATATTTAAGAATTTCAAGATGGCGGCTGAACACATACCATTCATACAATGTATTATTGTGGATGGTGTGTATGTTCTATAGATTTACCAACTACCCTCCACCCTCCAGGCTCTACCCACCGGCAGTGCGGCCTCAGCCTAACTTCAAATTCCAGGATAATTCCCGACTTTTCCCGACCTTATCCCATTTCCAGACTAATTCCCGACTGCTAGACACTCTGAATACATAAAATTTGATCGATAATATGTTAGAAAGAAGACGTTATGGACTCGATTGTCTGTGTTATCATTCCATAATAATTATATTGCATTTTCTTGAATAAATTCAAGGGAATTGTGAATGTATATCGAAGAACATAAATAATAATAATCCTATCACAAAATGAAATCCACTAACTTTTGGCGACAGTTGAAGCGGGTTTATACGATGCCAATAATTGGCGAAACAATATTGTCTTCTGGAATGTACAGCTGATGTAAAGTATCTAAGTTATTGTATCTTTTGATTTTAAAACCATCATCCAAACATGGCTCAATGAAAACATCAGCTGCCGGTTTCAGAAGACAATAGTCTCGCCAATTGGCATCGTATAAACCCGGCATTATCCAATAGAATTAGAAACTAATGTAACTTACTTGTAAATACACAAGAAAACATTGAATAATACTGCAAAATGTACGAAGTCACTTTATTTCTCAACAAAATAGTATGTATAGTAGGCTATATTAAAGATTGAAATCACATAATTTACATAAAATTATTGTTTCCATTAAACAATCGTGTTTTAATATGAATAAAGCTAATAACGTTACAATCGCCATCAAATTTCCTACAAAATAAATCAACAATCATTGTCGCAAAAGTCTTTCATCAAAACTGTTGATCAATTTACAACAAACGGTTCAAACCATGATATGATTTCAATATTGTTTAAACTTACAGAAAAAATTCTGATGCTTACTTACTAAAGAGAATACTAGCAACAGAACTAACTTTTCAACAATCGAGAATCTATAAATTGAAAAACTAAACCATTCACAAATTCAAAAACTTTCACACCTGAAGTTCAACTATTTCGGTTCACTAAAACAAACTCAACCAGTGTACTAAAAAAAATATTGAAAAACGTTAAATTTATGTGATGCCACTGTAACATAATTATAATATAATGCAAAATTTTGTAAATATCAGTAAAAACTACTACATGGTTTTACAAAATATATTTACAATATACTCGTAAATCATAGAATTAGCATGTACACGCTCACACTCTGTAAGACATTCATACCGAAGTTGTACTAAAGTCATTGTTGATTTACTAAAGTTGGAAAAATGAAAATATAATAATTAATATTTTTGGATTTCAAATCCCAAAATATGCGTTATTATAGAATTTCAATGAGAATTTATGTAAAGGAAAATTTATGGCACAAAATGAAAAGTATAAAACACAAGGAAAAGATAAAATAGCTATAAATAAACGATGAAATGAAAAAATAGTTTACAAAATTTAAATTTTTTTTCAATATACCTTTCCCAACAATAATTTGGGAGATATGGCATTCTTCAAGAATATTCATATTTGATAAGATTTACAAAGTTTAGTTCTTAATACAAGCTTTGAAATCTAGTTCAAACTATAAGTTATAAATAGAAATTAAAAAATTAGTTTTAAAATCTCCATTAGAGATACACTGTAAATATAAAGTCAAATCAGTAGATAAAATGAGAATAATATGAAATTGAATAAAATGGGTTAAAGAATTAAATTAAAATAATCAACATAATTTTGTAATCTCATTGGAAATATCTATATTCTCAACAAAATGAGAGGTTCTATTTGTTATAACAAAAATCCATTACATAGAGGTAACACTAGTAATGATAAAAAAATTGAATTTTCAATTATTTTTCCTAAGTGAACCAGTCTCAAACTGATTCTTGGTTGAAAAATATCCTAGTTCGTTTCAAAACACTTCAACTTCAAATATAGCCTAGTTTTAATAAGTTCAAAATAATATTGATCGGGAGAGTAATCATAGAACAAGGAATGGAAATTTCAATTTACAAAAATATTTATGGAAAGAGAAGTATAAAATAATAGCGAGTTTAACAAAAACTTCAATTTTATAACGACAAGATTCAACACTGAAATGAATAGTTATTTCATCAAGAAGTAAGAAAGAAAATTAATTTCTCAAAATGGCGGTCAAATTCAAAAGGGAAACGCCCCCTTTTCAGCCGCCATTTTGATAAATGGCAGCTGAATCCAAAAAGAAACGCCCCTTTTCAGCCGCCATTTTGAAAAAATCTGCTCAAAATTACACACACACACATACACCATTCAAACTTCTAAAAAATCACACTACAAAAGTTCTTCTTTTTTCAATCATATCGTTCTAACAAACGCCGTCAATAAATATACAATTTCTAAACGAAATATTGAGTTGTTTTCATTAATATTAAGAATAATATATTAATATATATGTATTTATTATTTATATTACATAATTTTGTTATACTAGGCACAATGGTTATTCACATCGCGAAAAAAGTCTTACTCTTCAATTGCAAATTACAATTGTAAAAACAATTACAAATTACGATTGTGAAAACAATTACAATCGCAATTACTATTACAGTACAATTGAAAATTACGATTACAATATCGTAAAAAACAATTACAATCTTGTTCATTGGGCGACTAAGTTAAACTTATGGGGAATGTTTGAAAACCAATTTTAAACTAATATTTACAGAAAAAATGGAGGATTGAGAATATATGAGGTAGATTGGTGAGGGAGATGCTTAGATCCCGGGAAGCCGGGAATCGAACCTATACTAAGATGATGTAGAGAAAATTTAAAAGTTTCAAGAAAAATAGGTAAAAAGGGGTAAAAACAATAAAAAGGTGAAGGAACAACGGATAGATGAATGTAAAATAATCTAAAATATGAGAGACTAGAAAAATAAAAATTAACTGATTCCCTTATGAAGGGTTCAGGATTAAATAGGATAGAATGAAAATAATTATGTTTATTGTTGGAATTAGTCGTTGAAATGAAGTTAAAGATTTATTCAAACATTCCCCATAGTCTTTGTGAAGCCACCCTTAAGTTCATGAGCATATTTGCCCAAAAAATTATTTACAAATCAACGATCAAACCTACACGCGCAATACATACTGTTTATCTGTTCGGAAATTTTCTGAAATAATAACAACTTATCAAGTTGCAAGGAAAAATTTAGCGAAAAGGGGATAGTATTAATAAACATGGATAAGAGTAATATGTCTTCAGAGTTCACTAGTTAATCAGTTTCAACACAGAGAAGGGAGTCCCTTTCCTCTTTTCTGTTGTATTAGTTCTGCAGAATATCATTCAAAAGTAGCATAGAGCATTAATTTTCAATTGAATATAAAAAACTCTCAATAGTAGAACGTGTATATTGTTGGTACAAGTACTGATAATACAGAAGTTAGTATTCTGACAACAGACGCAATGAAATTCAACTGCTCAAAAAATTAAAAACCAATAAATCTTCAATCAATTTTGAATTTTGAAACAGTAAGTTAATTGATTGTGAAAAAGTAACGTAAAAACATTGCCCGTGTATTGACCATATCATAAAACTTTGAATCTTTACGTTATTTCCAATCTCTAATTTTATTTTTTCGCATCAACTCCCATCCACTTCCAATATTAAGCGTGAATATCTCAACTTTAAAAGACTATAAATTACTAGCACTCTTTAGTGCAGGCTTACTTACATACTACACATAATGATTCAAGCACTTGAACAAGTCTTTTTCAAATTGTTTCATTGTTAATAAACGTAATAATTATTAATATTATTATTGTTATCCTTATCAGTTAAACAAGTTGGGAAAGGCTACAAAAAGACGTGACTTAGAAACTACAACATTAACTTTATAATATATTGTACAAACATACATAATTCATTCACTCAAGTTACTAATTTGAAAATTTTCAACTATATCACTCAAACACATGCGTACGGAACTATCTACAAGATTACTATCGCAAATTTTAACAAGAGTCGAATTTTACTTTGAAAACGGGAATATTTACAGGAAATTAAATAATTTTTCTTGGTCTACTAAAGTATATTTGTAATAACAATTAGTGTCAACAAGATTACTTTATTGACAATGGAACATATTATTCAATCATCAATAATGATAATAATCCTGAAAATTCTGAGTTTGTACTGGCCTTTAATGCGTAATTGCAATATCATGAGAAAATCATAAATTGAAAAAACTTAAATCATGAATTCACAATCATTTGAAAAAATGAATTGAATTATGAAATTATTTTATTCGTAAAATTAAGACGTTTTATTAATATTAGTTTCACGAGTGTACTTCAACCGAATAAAAGAATCATTCAGTTTTCAAAAGTTTCGAAAACATTATGAATACATAAAACATGCAACACACAGATACACAATAGTTTTGATAAATATACTATTTACAATTCAATTGAACATAAATTATTTAATTGAACATAATAACAAAGAGGCTCGTCAAAGAGATAATTGTGACAACTGGGAAAAATATCAACAGATTAGATTGAATGAAGAATTGTGAAAATTCAAGAGGGTTCTGTAAAAAAGCTTTTTAACGATAAATAACTCATTCATGAATTTACTACAGCAATTAAATAAATCTGTACAACAATATGTAAGTTCCTAAATTATTCAACAATTTCACAAAAAAAAAAAAAAAAAAAAATTGCTAACTGATTTTTCCAGCTCATGCAAAAACATATATACGACTCTTGTAAAAATTTACGATAGCATCAATAAAACATTTATTAATTATCATTATATATCATAACAAGCGTTTCAATCGATTTTAAATTAAGATGTCTCAATGGTTTTGAATCAGATTCAATAGTGATTGAATTTTTGTATTATTCAAAGTTTTGTATGCTTTTAGTAGACGGTAGTATTCAACAAATGAGAAAAATAAGGCAAGTTGAATATTATAGAAATAATGCTAAAGATTACAAGAAATTGAGCTCCAGACTCAAAAAGCTTCAAGATTATTTGCAAAGAATATTACAATAATTAAATGAGTAGGCTACTTCTTACTGCAAACACGTAATCATCATCAAACTTATACTGTCTGATGACCCCTGTAATTTTCCCTCTGTCTGATCTAATTTTCCCTCTGTCTGATGACAGAGGGAAAATTATGCACCGAAAAATTGAAACTATTGAATCTTCATCGAACACCATCGTTTATAACGTGAGACATCAACAAAACGTTATTTTGTACTAATATTCTGTCGACTGTCAATTTCAAAATAATTGTTGAACTAAATAATAACAGATGAACATTTGAAAATTGCTTAATAGATACACTACTGCTTTAAGTTGCACACTGGCGGCTCGTGCCCACGAAACAGATGAAGTTCTCGTATCTTTTACTGTACAGCACTTCACCTGTTTCATGGGTACGAGCCGCCAGTGGCTTTAACCTATATTTGGGAAGTGTTGAATGGCGGTTACATAGCACAAACAATACTCTAAACAATGTATTATTAGTTACAGCTTGCGGATGAGATTCACTAGTTAAATTCACCAAGGCAATATAGTATAAATGTAATAGTTGATACTATGATACAGTATCAATATGATTGAAATCTAAAGTAATCTAGTAATATGAGAAAATTGGTGATTAATATATTTTATAAGAAGACATCTTCATGAAAAGGTTCATCACAATCAGATTATTGTACAACAACAGGGCTAGTGACTATTACGGATCTCTTAACTGTCGTGAAGTGAAGGAGATAATCTAGATAAAGTCTTGTCTAAAAATAGATTATCAAATATAAACAAATTAATCAAGAAACGTTTGATAAACAACTATAATGTTTGGGAGCTGAGCTTTTCTAAATATCTTTTTTTTAACCAAGAACACTATAAAGAATAATAGGCTATGTTAGGGAACTACGCTGTTCTGATTTAGCATTTTATATAACTATTTCTCAGGTTTGAGCAGTAGAGAATACATAAAGTTACTTGTAGCTACGGTATTTTAATACAGAAAGTCTGAACAAGTAACTATTCAAAGTACTTCAATATTTATTAAAATTATCAACTAATAATATTCTGAAATTGACAGCCACATTTATCCACCCTACCCATAATGCACTGGGACCAATGTTTGTTAAATTTCAATTTAAAAAATTTTAATTTCCGTTACTAATGCAAATCAGGCAATAGAAGGATGACAATCTGGTTTCAATTATAGCAAATTCCAAAAGATGGCAAATATCTCAATAATGCTCAGCTCTCTCAGGGCAGTCTGAAAGCGGTCTGTAAGAGCGAAATGTCTCGCTCTTGTCTCGATTACTATCAAAGAACGCTCGCCGACTGTCCTCATAGAGCTGAGCATCAACATCAGTCATTTGTCAAACGACAGTGTTGTTGCGATTTTGGCGGTAATTTTTCCCGCTATAAACTGGGTTGGCGCCAAACGTTCCCCGCCTTTTTTACATTGAACATTTAGGACAAAAACTAAAAAAATGACACGTAAACCGATAAAAATAGCGAAATGAGATTATTTATTGCCATTTTACAAATTTTTTTAATGTTTGAATTGATATTAAAACGAAACGACAATAATATTAATTGTTTTGTTAAATTTCCCGCATTTTTCAAAATGTTTCAATACAGTGACAAGAAAATTTGAGATCAGAAAATCAAGACACCTGCTCTAGCTCAAATTTATTTATACATATTCCATGCAGGAAGGGGACATTTTCCTTATCTAGCAATAGTTACCAATATCCTAGTTATTTTGCTTATCAAATTTTGAACTACCAACAAAAAGTGGCGCCAACTTCTCACCAATCCCATTGCCTGATTTGCATAGTATGCGCACTAACCTGCGCAGATGACCTCATCACAACAGCAAACCTGCATCATGAAACTAAGAAACTCTCTTCCTGTACAACCAGACAAGACATTCTGGCAAGTTGGGAAAATAACTCCAGCTCTGTCAATATTGGTTCAAAAATTACAAATTTGGTCTTAAATTGTAGATTAGAATATTTCCTACAATTTTAAACCAAATTCATAATTTTTGAACAAATACTGACCGAGTTGGAGTCATTTTTCCATCTTGCCAGAACGTCTTCTCTGATTGTACAGACTATAGTTTCATGACCTGTACAGATGATCCCATCAACGCAGTAAATCTGCACAAATGATCCCATCAACGCATTAAATCTGCACAGATGATACCATCTACACAGTAAACCTCTGTTTAACCTCAAAAACTGTCCGATTGGTGTTAGTAGTCAAAGTTGAACAGTTCCTTGAGACCCTCGTTGACATCCAGTGTGAAATTGTAGTCGGTCTCTGACAAGGGCGGCTCCAGCAGCATAAACGGCTCTGAATCGTGGGTGAACGATGAGAATGGTTCTGCAAAACAACATTGACAACATCAAGCATGGGACAACATTGAGTTTGGACTGGTTGTGGAGGTTGGAAGGATGTTGGGATGGAAAAAATCAATTCAACAAAGAATGGGAGTTGACTTCGAATGTTTGTGTGTAAGCCTCTCTACAAGGCGATTTTGTGATACGCAATAGTGATACAAAAGTTCAAAAGTGATACGCAATCGTACAAGAAGGAAGCTCATTGACACAAAATATTTGTTTTATTACCTCTTCTCTTCACACGGCGGATTTCTGATACGCAGTAGTGACATAAAAGTTCGAAATTGATACGTAACCTTACAAGAAGGAAGCTCAATTACAAAATATTTGCAACGTGGGACTGAAAGTTTGAGATTAGCTCATTGGAAATTGCCGGAAAAATGTGAAGATAACTAGTCTCTCTGGAACTTTGGACCGCTTTCCCCAATGAGGCCCAAAGCGCCCTGTAATTATTGTAGTGTCGGCCAGTTGAATATCTGTAGCCAATCACAACCTTTGTCTTGTCATCGAGTCAAACAACAGCTGTGATTGGCTACAGATATTCAACAGGCCGACACTACAATCCCCGTGTACAGGGCGCTTAAGCAGAGCAGGCACAATTAACAGCTGATAGTATTTAATTGTTAGTATAGGATCAGATTTTATTTGAGCCTAGCTTTGTTCAAGCTTCATTGGAGAAAGCGGACCCAAGTGTTTCATTATTATTTTTGATTAATTCAACTTGAAAAATACCTAAACTAAGTTTGAATGCTTTAAGCTTATTTCCAATATGGTGGTGATCCATGAGCATTGCAAATGTCTTGTATCAACGAGCTTCCTTCCTGTATCAATTTTCGACACTACTGCGTATCAGAAATTCGCCATGCAAAGTTGGCATGTTGGCATAGTTTTGAAAACGTTCAAGGCCTGGCGTATGCTGGGACGCACGTGTGAACACGCACGCATTCCAGCCAATCACAGCTCTTGTTGAGGACAAGGATTGGCTGGCTTGCGTGCGTGTGCACACGTGCGTCACAGCATACGCCAGGCCTAAAAGTTGGAATGATAAAGAGTATGAACAGCAACAAGCATGATAACTTGAATTTTTTTAATAAAATTGATTTCGTTGAATGTTAAAAAAAACTTTTCAACTCCAACTTGCATGCAAACTGTAATCATTCAGAAAGATGTCCTTTTTGTGAATGCTTATTGGTATAATCTGTCCAAGCAAAGAAGACCCTCTGGCAAAATGAGAAAATGACTCCAGCTCGGTCTATATTGGTTCAAAAATGATCTATTTGGTCTCAATTGTAGGAAACATTCTAATCTACAATTTGAGACCAAATCAATATTTTTTAAACCAATATTGACCGAGATGGAGTCATTTTCTCATGTTGCCAGAGGGTCTTCATTGCTTGGACAGACTATATCAGACTCACATAAAACTGTCGGTTGAAAAATGACTGTTATTAATGGTCAGCTCTGTCAGGACAGTTTGGAGCTGTCTTCGAAAGCGAATTAATTAAGCTAGGGTCACTCTCATTTCACTGTACTCTCGTAGACAGCTCGCCGACTGTCCTGAGAGAGCTGAGAATTAATAACAGTCATTCGCCAATCGCCTTTATTTTTGGTGCCAACTCCATATTAATCTATGTTCTCATGTTCAAGTCAAGTTTCAACAAGGATATCTGAGATAAGATTTTTTCGTGCATAAATAGTTGGTGTTCAAAATCCATATTCTTAAAACGATATTTTTCAGGCATTGATGTCCAACATGAAATCTATTATCACTACATCTTGTGAATTGATATTTATCAGGCAATTCCTCAAGGCGGGTATTACACGATAATAGTTCTATGACATATTTCTATCATCAAACATCTGTGATGATGAATTATTACCGTGTAATGAACCAAATATTATAAATGATCATATTCTATGTCATATGTTCTCCTATAGAGAACATATTATAATATCTTTGATAATAGATGTATGACAGAACTATTATCGTGTAATAGCGGCCTAAGGCCGGTATTTCACTATAATAGTTCTATTATCATAGTTGATCATATTCAAAGAAATGAAAATATGATTTCGTTTTTTCATCTCTTTCCATATGATCATATAACTATTATCGTGTAATACCGGCCTAATAAATGCAATCAATCATTTCACACCTCATCTCAGTTTTTATCTGGTTATTATCAGTTTGAACGATAAAAACTCATTTTTTCAATTTTTCAAATACAAAAGCAGAAATCTCTATATACCATTCATCATTAGAAATACCCTTAGGAATGTGGTTTTACAAGATTTTTTAATGATCGATAAGTTGAATTTTCCAGACAGTTTTGCATTCAAGTTTCATGGAAGAAACCTGATATTGATAGCGCTCACCAGGTTCAAAGATGTTGGTTCAAAGTCCTCAATTTTGTAAGTAATTAATTGTTGATCGCAAGTTTCTAGTCCTAAATTTTTACAACAATGTTATTCTGGGAGATTGAAAGTTCCTTCTACTAATAATACTGTCAATTGAAAATGTTTTCATTTTATATTGAAAATATTTTTTAAAGGTTGATTCAATTATTCAACATTATCATGGTTTACTACTTAATATTTGAGTTGGGATTTTAATGATACATAATTATACGTTAATCAAGCCAGGTTCTCAGAACAATCACATATTTGAAGTATTCTTCAACTATTTAAAAATGTACACATTACTAATGATACATTTCATTGAACAATAGTATTAAATTTAATTAAAGTGTAACTATTAGTAAACAATTATAATTGGTAATAAACAATACCTATTTTTTTAACACGATACTATTGCTATCTAGTCTTGAGACTAATGAGCAAATTTTATCTAACCTATCTTACTAATCATAAATGAAATACAGCGAAATTCTCAATGCTATTAATAATTATTATTATGTACTCCTATTAACTGTGCTACTTGAGCTATGTTTCACAAACAATACCTATAACTTAATTAAATTAACTCACATTTCAGCTCTCAACTTCATCAGAATAATAATGTACAGTACTTGTAATTTCTATGCATTCATATTTTATAATATTTCAGAATGAATACATTTTTGTTTGTCAAGGTAGGATAATTTATAATTTTGTAACCATTTTCAGAAAGTGCTTGCTCATCTACATGAATACCATTTATTCATCTAAATGAAAATTAATACTGCTAGTTCATCTCAATCAATATCAGAATATTAATAAAATTTCAATGTTAAATCATTATATAATCAAATGATCGAGATGAACTTACAAGTTCTAGTAACTATATTCTAAAAACTACAACTTATATGAACTACAAGTCGGTAGCAACTAAGCTAGTGAGTGTATTGAAAGCTTATAGGACTATAATTTTTCCTACTACTATCATAAATATCAATATGAACAAGATGGAGTCATTTTCCCATCTTGCCAGAATGTCTTCTTTGCTTAGACAGACTATAAACACATACCCCTACTATAATATAGTTGGAGATTACTTATAGCTTAAAATGACCACTCTATGGATCCAATAGAAGTGCCTTTATATTGGCAAAAGTTTATATCTTTCCGCTAGGACAATATCAAGATGTCAATTTGTAAATATTTAGATTTAGTTTCGGATTATGAAAAAAAACTAAATTTTTTACAGAAATTAGAAGACACCGAGAATGAATAGAGAAGGTGAAGGAAACTGGTTCAAGAAGAAAACATATTTGAAGACTTGAAAGTTGATAAAAAAATTCACTTGTTATAATAGTGTGTCCAAGCAAAGAAGAAATTCTGGCAAGATGGGAAAATGACTCCAGCTCTGTCAATATTGCTTAAAAAATTATAAATTTGGTCTCAAAATGTAGATCGGAATGTTTCTGATAATTAATTTATGTTAATTAATTTCTCTCTAAAATCTCTTCTAGATTCAGAATGTTAAAAATTTTTAATTTTTGAACCAATATTGACCGAGCTAGATTCATTTCCCCATCTTGCCAGAATGTCTTCTTCGCTTGAAAAGACTTTGAATTTAATTTGAAATGCTCGAGTTTTGATAAACAATAGATAATTAGTTAAAATAGAGGTTAGTAGGCTCTCATACAATTAAACGTTCATTCACTTGGAATCAGATTGTGAACAGCCGTAATAATTAGTTAAAATCATCGAGCCTTAAAAATCATTATGTTTAAAAATCTATGCTTTTTAATACTTCCTAGTTGAAAAAAAATAATTGATCAAAGTAAGATTCTTAAAAATCTCATTTTCTTCCCTTAAAAATCTCCAGGGATTAATGTATAATTTGAAACAATTATAGAATTCGTTATACAAAATTTTAGTCAACAAATATGAAGAGTTTTTATTAATGTCATTATTTCTGTATTAATTATAGCTGTCACCAAACTTTTAGACGGTTTCCTAGGTAACCTCCTGAATTTTTGTCGACAGCTATTTATATAGTCTGTCCAAGCAAAGAATTGACCCTCTGGCAAGATGGGAAAATGACTCCAGCTTGGTCAATTTCGGTACAAACCTCAATTTCTACTATTAAGACCACATTTATAATTCTTGAACAAATATTGACCAAGCTGGAGTCATTTTCCCACCTTGCCAGAGGGTCTTCTCTGCTTGGACAGACTGTATACAATACACTTTACATTGTAACTCTTCTCAGCTTGCACCAACTAGAGAGTTGATTGACTGCAACAATCGATATCTTCCAACGATTAAATTTGATAATCGACTTGACTTTACTACTGACAGCCGTAAATGCCTAAAATTAGCTCTAAATAATTCATATTAGCACTAACATTACAACTAAAGGTAAGTTTCCATTACTTTAAGATACGGACACATGTCGGGTACAAGATGCAATAGAAACATGTAGTTGTATAGAGCAACGCACACTGGTCAGCTGATTTTTGATTTGCGTTGTTCCATCCAACTACGAGTTTTTATTGCAGCCTGAAAGGGGCCGAGTCTTGTAAGGTCTGTCCAAGCAAAGAATACATTTTGGCAAGATGAGAAAATGACTCCAGCTCGATCAATATTGGTTCAAAAAATATAAATTTGGCCTCAAATTGTATAGGAGAATTCTATCTAATAATAATTGTAATTATTTTATAATAATAATAATATTGAATAATAGTTATTTATGATAATAATAATTGTAGGGAACATTCTGATCTACAATTTCAGACCAAATTTCCAATTTTTTAACCAATACTGACTAAGTTGCAGTTAGTTATTATCTTGCCAGAATGTCTTCTTTGCTTGGAAAGACTCAAGTAATGTAAGCCTACAACTAACACTAAGTAAGGTATTACACGGTAATATTTCTATTATCTTAGAAAATCATAATTAATAGAAATACAGTATCAGCCAAATTAAACAGCACTGAAATACTACTTCAACAATAGTGCATTAACAGTTTTAATATTGTTTATTTTGGCTGATACTGCATTGTAGTCTGTCCAAGCAAAGAAGACCCCCTGGCAAGATAAGAAAATGACTCCAGCTCGGTCAATCTTCATTCAAAAATTATAAATTTGAACTCAAATCAACAATTTGTTCTACAAGCAAAGAGGACATTCTGGCAAGATGGGAAAATGACTCCAGCTTAGCCAATATTGGTTCAAGAATTACAAATTCTGTCTTAAATTGTACGAGGGCAGTCCAAAAAGTCTGTCACGTTTTGCGTTGTAGCCGCTAGGGGCGGGGCTATCACGGCTGTCTTGGCGACAGGGTGTTCCTCCGTTCACTGGCTATCCAGCCGTGCTAGCGGGAGGTTCGTGTCGCTCTTCGTTGTTTTTCAATAACAATTTAAAATGTGTGCCGCAATTCAAAATCCCGCAAGTTGTGATGAACGGTCCAAAACAAGCGCAGAGGAAAGTTGACTTAAAAAATTGTCTTTGTCCACGACAACGCCCGACCACATACGGCAAATCGTACATGAGAAGTCCTGGATGCTTTCAAATGGGAGGTTTTCCCATATCCGCCATACAGTCCAGACCTTGCACCCAGCGATTATCACTTGTTTCCAGTAATGAAGACATGGCTTGCTACGCAGCCTTTTGACGACGACGACTTGGAACTGCAGGAGGGCGTAACCAACTGGTTAAAGTTACAGGCGGCAAACTTTTATGACGCCGGCATTCCCAAATTAGTTCACCGCTATGATAAGTGTCTCAATTTGTTTGGTGATTATGTTGAAAAATGGTATTTTAGTTGTACTTTCAAATGTATATAATGCAAATTTTTCCTTGCACTTACTTTTTCTTTTATATCAAAACGTGACAGACTTTCTGGACTGCCCTCGTTGACCAGAATATTTCCTAAAATTTTAAACCAAATTCATAATTACTTGAAGAAATATTGACCAAGCTGAAGTCATTTTCCCATCTTGCCAGAGGGTCTTCTTTGCTAGGACAGACTATAACAAGTTATACCTGCCTAACAGCTAACTGATTAATAATATCCATGCAGATTATTAACAAAAGCAATCCAAGACACGATTAATAATTAACTCTGATTAATGTTAATCCATCCAAGAGTGTTAGCGGGCCAGGTGAGAGTGTGTGTGAGTTCACACGACCGATTAAGCTGAATGCCATGGTGCTACATTTCAAAACAGTGCCACACCACAACATTCAGCTGTATCGGCACGCGCATGCGCTGTTGAAGCTAGAAATTAAACGCAAAGCAAGCCAGGCAGCTGAGAAAAACTAGAACTAATCGAAAATTATTTGACACAATTGACAAATGTGAAGAGGCCTTAATGCCGGGTTTATACCACGCCGATTGGCGAAGACAGCTGATGTTTAGTATCTACTGTATCTTTGATTCTAAAACCATCATAATATAGGCACGGCTAAATGAAAACTCTGAGATCAGCTCACGGTTTCAGAAGACAATTATTGTCTCGCCAATTGGCATCGTATAAACCCGACATAAAGGTAGATTTCCATTACAAATTATTCATGAAACATTTTGCTATTGGTAAATGATCAAAACTATAACACTGATAAATAATCCATACTCAAGAATTACAGAAATTACAATTTTATACAAGATTCTTACAATATAATCTATTATTAAATAATAATGATGAAAATAATATGTTAAGAAATTTGAGCGTGCTGTATACGGGGTAAGTAGTGTCGACCAGTTGAATATCTGTAGCCAATCACAGCTGTTGTATTGTCATAGAGTCAAACAACAAGAGCTGTGATTGGCTACAGATATTCAACTGGCCGACACTACTTACCCCGTTAGGATCACCGCACACTGGTACGACTCAGACCAGACCACCCAGACCATGATAGAAATCATTACATTGAAACTTTAAATAATTAAAATCAAAGTACCCTTCTTTAAAAAAATATTTTCATTTTACATTACATGTTTCGGCGATATAGCCATTTCCATGTAGTGTAAAATACAAATACTTTTTAAAAAAAGGATAGTCTACTTAGATTTTAATTATTTCAAGTTTTAACGAATACAGTAGCCCTAAGAGAAAAAAAGTATTAAATCATTACATATACCTTGAACATTGGAAGCATAGTACTATTATATTTCTACTGCTAGAAATATTGATATCACTAGTGTCAAAAATCAAAATGTTTGGCTTATGACTTGTGTCGATTCTCAGCTCTGTCAGGACAGTCGACTAGCCGTCTGCGAGAGTAAATCGAAACAAGAGCAACCCAAGCCATACTAATTTGCTCTCGAAGACAGCTTCAAACTGTTCTGACAGAGGTGAGCATTAACAACAGTCATTCGCCAACAGCATTAATTTTTGGCAAATGCGATGGAACCTCAATAATTCGTAGCTCATGGGACCAAAGCTTCAGTACGAATTATGGAAGATTACGAATTATAGAAACTATTAATAATGGAAAATTATTACAAGGGACTGAGCTTTCACTACGAATTATCGAAGTTCCACTGTATTTATAATGATATTTAATAATGAAACAAGCATAAGAGTATGATGATGAACACATTATTATTCTAACGAGATAAAAAAGCAAACAATCGAGAGTTATGAAACCTGAAAACATCTGACATTAAAAATAATAAAACTTATTTTCAAAATTGAAATTCTTCAGCTTCCTCCCTCGAAGTCCGGGCTAGTAATAAGGCATCCAGGATCTCGGGGCTGAAACTGTGATGTCTTTTTCAAAAATATCCGACAATCCCAGCTTCAGCCCCGAACCTAGAACCTTCTCCACAAGGTTTCTTCTTCTTCAAGGTTTCAAACCTTGAAACATCTCATCCTGAAGTCTGGAGAGATTGAGCTACCTTCAACAGAACGCCATTCCCTAATAAAATGAAAACGTCGAACCGTAGGTATAGTCTGGGAAAATGACTCAAGCTTGGTCAATATATGTTAAAGAATTATAAATGTGGTCTTAATAGTAGATCAAATTGTTCCCTACAATTTGAGATCAAATTTATAATTTTTGAACTAATATTGACCGAGCTGGAGTCATTTTCTCATCTTGCCAGAGGGTCTTCTTTGCTTGGACAGACTATACAGTCTACCCATATGAAAGCATTGAACACAGTTACAAATCATGCATGTTGACTCAAGTTTTAAAATCTTTTGAACATAATTTTCATGAAATATGATCATGAAACTTTTCTTATAAAATTATTTTTGGTCTTTCTGTACTGGGTTATGATAGAAATTAGCAAAAACAATTGAAAATAGACATCTATGTCTAAAGATAGCTATGATTTGTAGCAAGTCATATGTGAGAACGCACACAAGAAACGCTCCCGATGAAACAGCTGATTGGAAAATGATTTCAATGCTTTTAAATGGACCCAATTTCCTACTCTACATAGTTGCCACTTATAGAGCCTTCTGATGTATTGACCTTATAGTTATTGTCTGTCCAAGCAAAGAAGAGCCTCTGGCAAGATGAGAAAATGACTCCAGCTCGGTCAATATTAGTTCAAAAATTGTAAATCTGGTCTCAATTGTAGAAAACATTCTGATCAACCTTTTAAGACCCAATCAATTATTTTTGAACCAATATTGACCGAGCTGGAGTCATTTTCTCATCTTGCCAGAGGCTCTTCTTTGCTTGGGCAGACTATACCACTTCTAAGGCCATAGTCTAATTATTATAGGTAGCTATGTATTGAGTAAAACCTTACACTATAACTACATCAATATCTTAATTATAAATAATACAATTTACCCTATGATTACATTATAAATAATAAATAAAATAATATTTGAAAATGAAAAATAAATTCAACAATTTGTTAGGAGAACCTGGCTTGAGAATAATTTACACTATAACCTTATACTTTTAGGATATAAACACTATTATATAGAATAATAAGCACTTATAGAATATTAACACCAAGGTGAGGATTAACATAGAACATAAAAAACCAACCAATCTTTGAAATATTCTGGTGAGCGCTTATATATATATATATATATATACACACTGAAAATTAAATTGATAGATATATAGCTATAGTTATTTTTCACACCACAATGTTATAATTGGTTCAATAGCATACTTTCAATTCACTCATCATTTCCAATTTTAAAATTTAATTTACACCGTGTTTGAAATATTATCTCAAACTGAGAAATGTACATTTTAAAAGCTGAAATAATTCACAGAAGTAATATGGGACAATAGAAAAATTAATTTAAAAAATAACATTCCATAGACTAGTTTAGAAGCATTCAAAGCAACAAAGAAAGCACAAAGCACAAGCAAAAGCATTCAAGCACATTACTAAGCAAGAACTTATCAATAGAAAAATATCAAGTTAATAAATAGTTTGTAAGGAGTGCAGTAGAGGTAAATATTTTGAAAATTATTTGAAAACGCATGCAAAGTAGGACTTAATATGTACTATAACCAAGATATTATCTGAATATGCTAATTATTAAGCTTTAAAAAATGGAATCATAACAGAATCAAGTTAAATGGCAGATCTTAATTGCTTGTAAAGATATGGCAAATAAATTGAATGACAATAGTTGGATATTGACAAATCTGGAACATAGTAAATTTACTTACTAGTTGGCTTACAACTTTAAAAGTAATAATTTTGAATAATTTGAATGGTTCCAAGTGGAACGAATAAACATTTTGACACATTCAAGGAAAAGGATAATTTTAGAAACTGGACAAAAAGTTCCTTCAAATGTTGCAAAGAGCAACATTTATTTGAAAAATAACAAATCATAAATATCTAGTAACATGGAAACTAACTATTATCTACAAGAACCAAAAAGATTCTATCACTTTCTTTTTGAAAACTTTACAAGTACAAGAAATATTTTACAAGATTTATTCGATTCATAAACCGAGTTTCATCAAAATATAAAATACGTTAAACTGTACAATAGGAATAAAATATATATACAAAAGTAAAATCAGATTTAAAATCAGCATTGAATTGAGCAAAAGCTACGATCATCTGAGAATGAAAATTTGGCTATTGATGGCCAATGCTCAACATGCTACCACAATCAATAATATTTATTTCAATCATAAAAAAGTAAAAGTAGCAAGATTGATAGTTATACTAGCAAACTATAGAAGTTCAGTAATTAAGCCAGCATAATATAAATTCGTGAAATACGCCAAAAATAGTGTAAAATGTTCTCTTACATACAGTATTATAATAAAAGCAGACTATCTAAGAAGAAAGCGCTAAATAGTAGAGAATCAAAGCAAGGAATGGAGGTAAGTAGAGGGTATAGCTGACGCCAAAAAGGAAGGCAGTTTCGTCTGCTCCTTGTGCGCTTCAACAGCTGGTGTTGACAAAGTTGTTGTTGCATAGGTGATGTTTTCGAAATAAAAAAGAAAATAAATGCATTACATCAGTTGTCAGTAGTTTACATGAGCTATTAGTACATGGGACAGACAAACCCGCCTAACTTTTTGGCGTCAGCTATAATGCAAGTACCATGGGCACAGCTTTAAAGGATAAGGAGGCAAAACCGGAAGTAAGCAAGCAGGAAACAGGAAGTAACTGGGCAGAAACCGGAAGTAAGCAAGCACAAGCAGTAAGCACAGGCCAAAACTTTAAGTAAGCAGGAATAAAAAAAAATTAGGCCTGATATACACGGGGTAAGGAGTGACGGCCAGTCGAACAGCTGTAGCCAAAGCCTTTGCCTTGTTGTGAGTTTAAACTAACAAGAGCTGTGATTGGCTGTAGCTGTTCGATTGGCCGGCACTACATACCCCATGTACAGCACAGATGCAGAAACAGGAAGTAAGCTGCATAAAATAGGAAGTAAACTATATAAAACCTAAAGTAATCTACATGAAACCGGAAGTAAACAAGCAGGCAACCGGAAGTAAGCACTTAGCAAGCACAAAAGCAGAAACCGGAAGTAAGCAAGCAATCAGCAGCAAGCAGCAGACGAGCAGCGTCTACAATTACCGGAAGTGTGCTGATCGTCGGTCATCAGCTGATATCCGCTGTAGTCGTCCGCTTCCGAGATGAGACCCCGTGCGCGGCTACTGCTGCATCCTCCTGCTCCTCCTCCGGCGGCTGAGGAGAGGTCGTTACCCTCTGACATGGGCTCTGATTTGATCAGCATCTGCCACGTGTCGTCCTCAAGTGCTGAGGAGGGTAGGAGGTCCTGGATGACAGAGACAATATTCAGTTTCATCACTGGTCAGTTTTATTAGAGGAAACTGATTAGTTCAAAGTTTTGATTGCTTATTTATCAAAGTTTGATTAGTTCAAAGTGAAATAATTCAAAGAGGAAAGAAATGCGCAGCGTCGAAGAATTGAGCTACTAAGTGGCATCTTCTGGAGCCGTGCCACTGGACAGCAGCACTACCAATCAGTCGCTGAAGCTGTAGCCTGTTCCTGTATTATAGCCGAATCTTTGTACGCTGAACACTTTTGTGCGATGCGTTTCGGAAAGCAAACCTTCAAAGTTTTATGACGTGTAAATGGTTCAAACTAACTCCCAGATAAAACATTCCATAAGATACAGAGGTTCAAACTTGTATGAAATGGTAAAAACAATTTGGAAGGACTTGAACAAATATTCAAACATTTTTTATAAACAAACCTGCTGAATTAATCTAATGAATTATACCTGGCTCAAATGTTCGTTTAATAGAAAACCTTTGGGTCTTCAGTAAATTTGTCGTTAAAAGTTGAAGAATAAATACGTGTAGTACAGGCTCAGCTAATTTTTCTATTTCAAATAATTATTATCTTAAATCTATAATTATAGATATTTGTGATTATATTGATGAATGAAAGAATTGAATCACTAAAAAGATCTTGATTGATCCAAGAAACAAGTATATATCAATTCAAAGACATCAATGATCTTTGAATCTAACCGAAATATTGGGAAAAATTAGGAATTCAATGAACATTCACATGCGGAGAACAAGAAAATATAAATTCATAAAAATGAATAACCTTTGATTTCACAGAAATTAAAAAAAAGAAAAAGAACATATTGATTAAAAAATGAATTGGGGAGTCCGATCTCACAAGGTTGCAAATTATTCATTTATTTATTAATCTATTGGAGAAACACACATCGGTTGTAAGAACAGGCATAGCCCTTGGTATTTCAAAACACAATTTTCATTAAAATATAGTCCAAAATTTTAGGTTACAAGTCCAAATTTCTTCTTCTTTTTCTTCTTCTTCTATAGATAAACTAAAATAAGCTTTGTCACAGAAATTTTGGAAAAATAGTAGTTTTATAAACATTTACCTGAGGACTATCAGCCGCCGACGTGCTAGGCACCAGTGCATCAAACGGATTCGGATTTTGCGCATGCTCTGTTCTGTGATGCCTCTGAGGAGGAGGCACTCCCAACTCCTCAAAACTCTCCTCCTCCTTCACCAACCGCCTACTCAACTCCACTCCTACTCCTCCTCCTCTTTCTTCTCCATACCCTCCTCCTCCTCTGACTCCTTCCAACGCTTTTGTTCTCTCCTCATATCCTCCTCCTCCTCGTGTTCCCTCTTCGTAGACTACTCCTCCTCTGGCTTCCTCCTCCTCATAGCCTGGTTCAATTTTGGGCAGTAGGAGGGGGGCGGTGAGGGGAGGTAGTGGTAAGGTGGGGGAGGGAGGGGTGGACATAAGTTCTTGTTTCATGGGTGACTCGTTGTCGGGATCAGGACACAGAAACACCTCAATTTCGCCTGAGTTTGACTTCATTTTCATTGTGTATTTCTGGAAAAAATTCATAACAAATGCTTATAACAACATTCAAAACACCTCAAACACATAGAAAAACAAGAATGGAATATCAATTATGTGAGCACAAGGTTGAATTGAAATTTAGTCCCTATAATTTTTTCGCTTTATGTGATTTTGTAGCAATTTCTTCTAGATTAATCCTGGTCACAGTTTTCCTAAGGCTTTGGTTACTATGGAAGCGATTACGAGGAATTCAAAGACGACTTTTATAATTTATAAAAAATTGTATTTTATAAAACTAGATCAAAAACACTTTGAAACCACGAATTTTTGATTGAAATACATTTATGAACACTTCTTTAGCATTCTCTAATGCCTTACTGTAAAATCGAAAGTCAATATAAGGTTTTTGAAGTCAATAAGATTTCAATAGTATAGTCTTGTAGAGCAAAGAAGACATTCCTTCAAAATGACCTATTGAAGCAAGAGTGTAACTACGAATACGCGCAGATCTGAAAATTTTAGGGTACAATCACTTCTGCCAACATACCGCTGGTAAGATGTGATGAAAGACAGATGACAAGAGTGAGACTATTTTTATTTCGACTGCTGGCAGCATTGAACAGCTATTATTTTGAAGGAATGCATTCTTTGCTCGACAAGACTATAATCAATGTCAATTCAGATTTGAATACGACATTAATTTATGAACACTTGTTCAGTATTCTCTAATGCTTTATTATGTAATAAAAAATCAATTAAAAGTTTTCGAAGTCAATAATACGATGTTAATAGTACCTAATAAAATAAATCAATTAATATCTGATATAGTCTGGATCCAAACAATGAATGCATTCTGGCAATATGGGAATGACTCCAGCTCAGTCAATATTGGTTCAAAAATTATGAATTTGGTCAATTGTAGATCAGCATTTTCCCAATTTTGCCAGAATTTCTTCTTTGCTTGAACATACTTACAATTTGGAGTCACTTCAATTTTCATTATAGAGAAATACCTCACAATCTTTCATCAAATACAAACGATTTCTTAATAAAATTTCAATTTAGTTAGCTGATTTAACCAACCTTTGGTCCAACCCTAGCCAAAGCCGATCCATTATCGAGGGGCACGTTGAGCCGCGACTCCGGGGGCGCCTTGATCACCATCACCGTCTGCGCCTGGTACTGGGGCACGGAGCGCAGATCCTGGTAGGTGATGTAGGCAAATCGTTTCTGTTCGTTCATCTTTTTCAGCTGATTTTCTAAATAACAAAACAGAGGACAGTGATTAGATAACGTTATTCGTTCAATTATGATTAATAACGTTCAGTTATGATTATAACGTTCACTTATGGTTATTATAACGTTTAGTTATGCTCAAGAGTCCACTCCATCAAGAGTGGGCAGTAGTAGTAGGTAAAATTCTCCAACCGTTATCTAATAATTAAACGTTATTCATCATTACTGAATGTTATTTATTATGAGTGAACGTTATCAATCATAACGGAACGTTATTAAGAGTGGATGGTAGTGGACGGTAAACTTTCGAACGGCAGAATTATGTCCCATAAGAACAATGTAATTTTTATCAATCTCTTTGGAGCAGATAGAGCCTCTATTTATGGACAGAATTTCACTTTCTTCATCTCATTGGAAAGAGAATTCAATTCTCCAGGGGCGTAACTTTTTACTTTTTTGATCTCAAGTTTATTTCAATAATTAGAGTTCAATACTTTTTTAGTTAATTAATTATACAATAATTATCAAAATAAACTTAAAATCAAAAAAGTAAAAAGTTACGCCCCTGGAGAATTGAATTCTCTTTCCAATGAGATAAAGAACGTGAAATTCTGTCCATAAATGGAGGCTCTATCTGTGAAGTGAAGTTTGCTTTTTTCGGATTTCTACTATCATATGATTGCAGGTTTGACGTCTAGTGGGATCGGACTCCCCACTGTTCCAAGAGATCGATAAAAATTACATTGTTCTTATGGGGCTTGATTTTGCCGTTCGGCAGTTTGCCGTCCACTACCGTCCACTCTTAATAACGTTCCGTTATGATTGACAACGTTCACTTATGATAAATAACATTCAGTAATGACGAATAACGTTTAATTATTAGATAACGGTAGGAGATGGAAAGTAAGTAATGTTTATGGAAGCAATTTGAAAAATCCAAAGTGTTATTCCTAGATTGACAATTGTCAAGACAACATAATGATTAGACATATATAGTAACTATAGTCTGTAGTGACATATAGTTTTATAGTTTGTCCAAGCAAAGAAGATGGGAAAGATGGGAAAATAAATCCAGCTCGATCAACATTGGTTCAAATTTTATAAATTTGGTCTCAAATTGTAGATTAGAGTGTTTCCAACAATTTGAGACTAAAAACATAATTTTTCAACCAATATTGACTGAGCTGGAGCCAAAATGTATTTGTTGATCAACCAGACTATAAAATACTAGTTCATGAAATTTAGAAATAATTGTCATGTACTAACCAGAATCACTAATTAGCTTGTCCAGAGTCCTTTCAGTGTCCTTGAGGTCGCTTATTGTTGATTCTATGGAGTTCACCGAGTCAGCTGGAATTTGTCCCCCTCTGTTAAAAAACAAAATTTCACAATCATTCATTATTATATTATAAATCAGAACATATTCATTTGGCACAACAAAGAGTCACTTTTGGATATTGGTAATGATATATATACACATGAAACTAGCAGTTATATACAGGGTGTTTCAGGAGGAATGTGCAATACTTCTCAGGCTGAAGTAGACAAAAAGTTGCTGTTGAGATTCAATGTAAAATTAGCTGAAGTCTGTAACTTCAACGGTTATTGAGATAATTGGAAAAATATGCTAAAAAACGCCATTTTTCAACAATAAGGGTTATAACTGGATAAGGAATCATAAAATTGTATTTTTTATTAATGGAAGTTGAAGAGAGCCGGATTCTAAAGAAAAAGTTAAATGGTGGCGATTGTGTAAATCTTACCCAAATCTCAGAAATAGCGATCAAAAATCGCAAAATCGCTACTAAACACAAATTCATCACTTTTGTCAATTTTGCGATTTTTTATTGCCATTTCTGAGATTTGGGTAAGATTTACACAATCGCCGCCATCTAAGTTTTTCTTCAGAATCCGGCTCTCTTCAACTCCCATTAATAAAAAATACAATTTTATGATTCCTTATCCAGTTATAACCCTTATTGTTGAAAAATGGCGTTTTTTAGCATATTTTTTCAATTATCTCAATAACCGTTAAAGTTACAAACTTGGAACTGGTTTCATTGAATTCCTTAGCTAATTTTACATTGGAATTCATTATATTAAAACCTCACTAGTCTCTAAAAAATTAGAAAAATTAATATATTTTGAAAAATATCAATTTTCCGCCATTGTTATCTCGGTAACGAAGCGTTTTTGGGGGTTGGTCCCATGGAATTTTTTTGTCTACTTGGTGTAAGGAATCAGCCTGAGAAGTATTGCACATTCCTCCTGAAACACCCTGTATATAAAAACACTGAGAAACTCAACTTACATTCAAGTAAGGGGATATTTCGGCTGCTCAGGCAAGCCTTCTTCAATCCAGAGTCTGGGATGGGTCTGCAGAGTCTAGGTTGAGGAAGGCTAGGCAGCCGAAACATTCCCTTACTCACTCCAAGTTAAGTTTCTCAGTGTTTTTATATCCTATAAGTGCTAGTTTTATCTGTATATATCATTACCAGTAAAATATTCATTGACAAATTATAATATATTTTGTGTATGTGAATAAGTAAATTGAAATTAATATATATATATATATTGTGGAACAGAGCTGAATGCTTTTGTGGGAGACTTGAAACTCATTTCAGTTTCAACAAATGATATTGAAAATATTTACGTTTTTACTTCAATGTCGACTATTCGAAATTCTAAATTGATAATTCATCGTTTTCTATAATCGGGAGTAGAATTTTTCCTTTTGTCTATGGCTAATATCCATGTACGGTATGTTAATAAATGAAAATCGAAATCACAGTACCCTTCTAGTATTTATTTTTCTAGTGTATAAATTCGATTAGAATTCGAATTCTATTTCATAACTTATTTTCAGAGAGTAAAATATGAAGTAGAAGTGATAAGTGATCAATATAAATTGATTAGGTTCTCATACTTTGAGCACAATCATCAGTAATCAGATTGTGAACAGCCGTATAATTGCAGTATAATCATTGAACCTTAGCTATTGAAAAATAAATGAAAATCAAACACCCTTTTAAAAAACTTTAAAATTATTAAAACACACTCAAGTGTTTATTTTATCCACATTGATAATGGCCTAATGTACCGAAACATGTCTGTGTTTTAATAATTTTAAAGTTTTTTTAAAAGGGTGTTTGATTTTCATTTATTTTTCAATTATTTTAAACAGCCAATTATTTAAACAGTCAATTATTTTAAAAATAAGCTTTAAAGTTCAGTTTTCAACCTTAGCTATATTTGAGAAAATAATAATAATAATAATAATAATAAAGTTTTATTGAGAATTGTTGATTGTTTTAGAATTTTGAAAAATACTGAAATCCAAGTATTTTCTTCTTGTTTAAAACTTCAGTCAAAATTTAATACTTTCGACTACGGTTAAGAGATTTTGTCAAGGGTTTTGATTTTTCTGAGGGTGATGCCCACATGGGCACCTAGGCCTGTGCACTGTACGGCCTGTAAAGAGAGGGATGATGATGATGATAATAATGAGGGATGACGACAACTTTTAAGGCAGTCGGGACCAATTGCTAATCGTTCAATCCAAAAGACGGGGTGACAGTATTTATGTGATTGTACTGGGATTAAAGAATTGTTCCACGGTCAAGAATCGAACATCGGAGCCTCTGGTTATCAGACCGGCGCATTACTCCAACGAGACACATTACTTTGAAATCAAAAGATACTTTATTCAAAATCAAATCAAAAGATTACTTTGAAATCAAAAGATAAAATATGCTTCACATCAGCTGTTGGCAGGTTACATCACGTATAAGAGACAGACGAAACCACACCAGGTATGCCACCAATAGCTGACACAAAAATGTTCGGCGGTTTCGACTGCTCCTTGTGCGCTTCAACAGTTGATATTTATGTTGTATTATAACAGTTGTTATATTTAACAGTTGATGTTAATTATTAGAGTTAATAGCTGATAATCATTAAAATATACTACACAGTGGAAGTTATTGATGTATTTATCAAGTTATATGTTAATAAAATCATCAACAGTTGAGGTAAGATAAAGACAAAAGAAGAAATGAAAATATGCTCTCATACTTAAAGCAAAATCATCAGTCATCAGTTGTGAACAGCCGATTTGCATTATAATCATCGAACTTTTTCATAAAAAAATGCACGAAATTCAGTCTTGAATAGGGACGTGCTTGTTTCATCGAGAACCAATAGGTAAAAGAGGATTCGACTAAGTAATAGAAACGTTCCGAAACACATGTCTGTGTAGAAATAATACTTTTAGGCCAGGCGTATGCTGGGACGCATTGATGCACACGCACGCAAGCCAGCCAATCACAGCTCTTGTTGAGGACAAGATAATAGCTGTGATTGGCTGGCTTGCGTGCGTGTGCCTGAATGCGTCCCAGCATACGCCTGGCCTTAAAGTTTTAAAAAAAGGAATTCGATTTATTTCATTTTATCGATCAATTAATACCAGAGGGGTTTAGTCTGTCCACGCAAAGAGGACATTCTGAGAAGATGGGAGAATGACTTCAGCTCGGTCAATATTGGCTCAAAAATTATAAATTTGGTCTCAATTCTAGAAAACATTCCGATTTACAATTTCCATACTGGAGGTAATTGATACGTTACTCATATCGATACGCAAGTTGGAGTATCGGTATCGGAAGAGAATAAAAGTAATTTCCTTTTCTTGATGACGTAGTTAACGTTTCTGTAAATAATATTTTGAAAAATGATATTACTATAGTTGTAAATAATTAAGGAATCATAAAATTTTCAAAAATCATGAACTTTTTTGTCAAAGAAACGTTTTTTTAAATGAATAAGTGGTTTGACAACATCTTGTCTTTTCATTTAATATGGATAACTACCACAATAACGCCTTCACAACTACTCAAAAAATAAAAAAAAACTTTTTTGTTGTTTAAATTAGTTGACAAGTATCAATACTCGCGTTCAGAAACTGTATCGATATAATCTGTCCAAGCAAAGAAGACAAGTTTCTGTAATGAAAACATGGGGAAATTACTCCAACTCGGCCAATATTGGTTCAAAAATAAGAAAGTTAGTCTCAAATTGTAGAAAACATTTTGATCTACAATATGAAACCAAATTTATAATTTTTGAACCAATATTGTCCGAGCTGGAGCCATTTTCCCATCTCGCCAGCATGTCTCCTTTGCATGGACAGACTATACATAGTATTCATTTAACTTATTGTCTTTCGTTATAGTAGGGCGAAGTTAGGACTCGCAGGTCCTCTCTTACACTTAATAGCAGAAGGAAAAATGACTCCATCTCGGTGAACATTGATTGGTTCAATAATTATAAATTTGATCTCAAACTGTAGATCAGAATGTTTCCTACAATTTGAGACCAAATTATTTTATAATTTTCAAACCAATATTGTCCTAGCTGGAGTTGTTTTCCCATCTTTCCAGAATGCCTTCTCTGCTTGGTCCGACTATATCTCCAATGTGTAGCCTAAAATATCTAGTAACTCCAGCAAAAGCACAGACATCTACGTGTCTATTGCAGACCCTTTTCATAATCTTGTGCTCATTACTCTAAAAAACTCATCATTTTCCTTGAAAACTAGCCACTAATTTGTACATAATCTAATAAGTATTTCAGTTTCATAGGATAACTTTGAGTACTATGGTTGTTATTTTATTTTGTTTAAGAATACAATAAAATGACTATAAATGAGTATAATGAATATAATGACAATAAATGAGTACATGCATTTGATTTTGTTATAAGAATAATATGGAAATTTTTGTCTGTCTGTCTGTCTGTCTATGTTTGCTGTAAGTTATTCCAATTTTTAGAAATAATAAAATATGATTCTTGTAAATTTTCTATTCAACACTTGTACTCTATTATGTGGAATAAACGTGATTTTGAATTTGAATTTTGAATAGTTGAGTACTCACTTCCACTGAATATTGTTCTTGGATTTCTTTTCAAGTATGCCTATGCCTTCGAGCACATTGGTGATGTCGTAGATGCGTCGTTTTTGTACTTCGAGTTTTTCAGATGCTACGTTGAGATCGATCACGCCTTTCGGCGACGATTTCAATAAATCGACAAATTTCTTGGTGAGGAGCCCCAGCGATGTGTCGTACCTTGTTAGGGCCGGTTCTAGAACAAAAATTGTTGAAAAATTCGAATCAAAATTCATTGAAAAAACATATTTACTAAAATTTATGAGTGTTGAAGTTTATGAACATTCTCCCTGCGTTGAGATTTTGTGTATATATAACAGAAACACGTCTATTGCACCTTTTATTTATAAATTGAACAGACTCTCGTACAGTTGAACGTTCAGTCACTGGACATCAGTTTGTGAACAGCCGTAAGTTTAGTTTAAATCATTGAGCCATGTCTTGAATAAAAATAATTTCAACTCAAATCAAATAATTGACAACACAAGTGAAATAAACAGACACAATTTTAGGAATAATAAACAAACAATGAGATGTTCAAAAGAAAAAAAAAGGAATCGAAAGCATAAAATATTAATACTTGTTCAAGGGAAGAAGAGGAAATATCGAACAAATATCAATCAAAATTTGGGAAAAATAGGTTTTGGAGTTGATTGTCATTATTGTAATTGAATAAGAACGCAGTATTATCTCAAATAAATTAATAAAAGCTGGAAATACACGCAGTTGAAGCTGAAACCAAAAAGTTAAAAGGTTTCGTCTGCTCCTTGTGCGCTCCTACAGCTGATGTTGTCAATTAGCTAAGCCTAGATTATGTTTTTGAAGTCAAAATAGACAATAGATGCTTTTAATCAGATGTTAGTAAGTTGAATAACGTATAAAAGACAGACAAAACCACCTATCGTTCTAGCGTCATATATATCAATCCAGATAATTTCAACTAGATAATTAACTAGTCCAGATAATTTTAGTACGTATGTAATTAATTGAAATTCCTAGTTCTTGTTTGATTTTATTATTATTATTTCGTATGGCTCATTCTGTGGGGAGTTCCGAAGAAGTTCCACAGCCTCTTGTTTGATAATTCTTGATATTAGGAATTTAATTATTAAATTAATACAAAAAATACATAAAATTTATAAAGAAAAAGTAGCCTCTCATATAGCAAAAGGTCAGTCACTAGCATCAGATTGTGAACAGCCGTAAACATTAGGTATAATCATTGAGTATACTAAAACTCTAATTTTATTAGAAAAAAATAAGAGTTAATTCCTAAAATGAGCCGGAAAAATTTTCACTTCATCAATTCATAAGAAGAATCATAAAGAGTAAAGAGTGAAACGTTCGCAATGAGCTTGCAAATGAAATACATGGATAACATTGTTATAGTCTGTCCAAGCAAAGGAGACATTTTGGCAAAATGGGAATATTACTCCAGCTCGGTCAATGTTGGTTCAAAAATTAATAATTTGGTCTCAAACTGTAGGACACATTCTACAATTTTCGACCAAATTTATAATTTTTGAACCAATATTGACCGAGCTGGAGTTATTTTCCATCTTGCCAGAATGTCTTCATTGCTTGGACAGACTATAAAATCCCAAAGTTTTTGAACATTCTTATTTAGTGTTTTTGATCAGATCTTTATTGTTAACAGTGAACTCAATCAAAATTCAGGATTTTGTAAAGTGAAAAGTGTTTTTTCAAGTTAAAATTGTAATGTAAACATTCAGCAACCATCATCATTCATTCACTATTTAGCCTAAACATCATCATCCACTTATCACCTTTGCTTAAAATACTTTATATAAGTCGCAATTGTAACAACAAATAATATACTATTGTAAGCTTACTAGTTTTATTAACCATTTTGAGCACTATTCATTTATTTTATTAACACTAATATTTATTGGTTTGGATAAGATTCAACTCATTTGATACTGAAGTTATATATATATATATATATATATATATATATATATATATATATATATATGAATCACCATTACTTAAGAAATAACGGAACCGACAATCAATAATAACAGAATTTCAGATTCTCATAATTTTTCAAATGACAGTCACAAAATATCAGTTTGTGAACAGCCGTAATACTCTTCAATCATAGAATCAAAACTATCAAATTAAATTGCCATACTTACTATAAGTTAATCCTATGACTTTCTACCTAGTTTGAGCTTCCATTACATATAACTTTTGATATACGCGAATCAACCATTCAAACCAATTCAATTTAAAACATGATCCAAAGCATTTATTATATATGATGGCGATTGTTGCAAAGCTCTTGATCAATGGATATAAATTTGAAGCAAGCAGAACTCGATTGCAGATTCTCATAAATTTTCATATAACAGTCACAAAATGTCAGTTTGTGAACAGCCGTGTATGTATTTTATAATCATAGAATCAACAAACCAATCAAGGTAACAAAATAACAAAATTTATTTGAAAGAAAAGTAAATTTAACAAGAGTACTACATTAAAATAGCCTAATTATAATTTAGAGTTATTGAAAAAGAGCACCGGTTTTAAAATATCAAATCAAGAAGTTTATTTTAACGAAAAATTGAAAATAAATACATCAGTGTTCATCTCACTTTCCGATTTCATGTAAGAAAAATTACGTCATGCATGTGTCCTCCTGTATAGCCTGTTCATGCAAAGAAGACATTCTGGCAAGATGGGAAGATGACTCCAGCTCGGTCAATATTGGTTCAAAAATTGAAAATCTGGTCTCAAATTGTAGATCAGAATGTTTCCTACAATTTGAGACCAAATTTATAATTTTTGAACCAATATTGACCGAACTGGAATCATTTTCCTATCTTCCGAGAATGTCTTCTTTGCATGGACAGGCTATACAGGAGGACACATCACACATGTATGACGTAATTTTTCTTACATGAAATCGGAAAGTGAGATGAACACTAATGTATTTATTTTCAATTTCTCGTTTAAATAAACTTCTTGATTTGATATTTCAAGGCTATACTACGCTGGTACGGATGATCAACTCTGTCCATGAAATTCTCTATTACTCCACGTTAAATTTCCACTTTCAAACTAACAATAATGAAGCTTTATAGAATAAGTAAGCTTTATAGAATATCGATAGAAGTTTTAATAGAATAACTGCAGTTTCTATAATTTGAAAATAGTATTTTCTACTTACTTTTACCCGGCCCCGGACTTGAGTTATTCGTTCTCATCTTTTTCGCCGATTTCGGAGTTTTAAAGCCATTTTCACTACTAGGAGATTCCAAGTTCAGCCTTCTCTTCACAGTCTATCATGAAACACAATACCAAATAAGTTATTAATGATAATAAAGAAATTTGGACTGATAACATGAAATTTTGGACTATATTTAAAAGAAAATTGTGTTGAAAATATCAAATACCATCATGAAACACACAATACCAAATAAGTTATTAATGACAATAAAGAAATTTGGACTTATAACATAAAATTTTGGACTCTATTTAAAAGAAAATTGTGTTGAAAATACATAGGGCTAAGCCTGTTCTTTCTCAAGGTTCGACTATATATGAACCTTGGTTCTTTTTTACCAATGTGTTTTGACAATAGATTAATAAAATAGATGAATAATAAATTAAAAACGATTTATGATTTATGGCAACATTGGCATTATATTCTTCCAATAAAACAACATTATTCATTATTATTAAACCAATTATTATTATGATTATTTGAGACCAAATTTATAATCTTTTAGTCAATATTGGTTCAAAAATTATAAATTTGGTCTCAAATTTTCGAGCAGAATGAATGATTTCTAAAATTTAAAAACAAATTTATAATTATTGTTAAACATATATTGACAAAGTTGGAGTCATTTTCCCATCTTGCCAGAACGTCTTCTTTGATTGGACGGACTATAAGTCTACTATAGTATGTCCAAGCAAAGAAGACCCTCTGGCAAGATGGGAAAATGACTCAAGCTCGGTCAATATTTGTTCAATTTTTGTTAAATATTGTCAATACTTGTTAATTATTGTCGATATTTGTTAATTATAAATGTGGTCTTAATAGTAGATCAAATTCTTTCCTACAATTATAGATCAAATTTATAATTTTTGAACCAATATCGATCGAGCTTCGAGCCATTCTCCTATCTTGCCAGAGGGTCTTCTTTGCTTGGACAGACTATACCTGAGTCTTGGGTCGTTACAACATAAAGGTAGATCACCTGTTTTGTTGAATAGAATAAAATATCAAGGATTAATAAAGCAACCGCCTTTGTAATAATCTTGGGTTTGACTGAACTAGCTTAGACCATAGATGTAAGATAATAATGTAGGGTTGCATTGCATACCTGTGTCTTGGGAGGTTCGGTGGGCCGTTGCATAATCTGATTCTGCGGAGTCATGCCGTACTCATGGTCCAGCAAATGGTAGGGCGACGGACTGCCAACTAAAGTTGTTTCCATAGACCCTGCAACGCACAACAACATTAACAACCATTAACATCGCTAACATGGCAATAAGACAAGAAGTTGTTAAACCACAGATTCATTAAAAGCTGAGATATCGGTTTCCGTTGCTTAAACATTAACAATCTGTGGTAAACTAACACATTACGTGAAGAGCAGCTGCATACATTATTTAAACCAACGGTTTAATTGGTAGTTTCTTGAACCAATCACACTGAATGTCTGCCATTGGCCTAGACGAGCTCCTCCCCGATTATCGGTTCATTCAAACGTTACAAAATGGGGATTCAGATAATAAAAGATGAATAAATAGTTACAGTAATATACGAAATTAAAAATATTAAGAAAGAATGGAAAGTTTTGTTACTTGAGTTATTTCTCAAAGTTCTAAAACTTTTAAAAGTCTGCTTCTGTTATTAAAATGCAGAAACTCAACTTTCTCCTCGGCTTTGAACTATTGATCATTTGCTATCAAATGTTCAGCAAAATTAGAATCCCCATTACATTAATCCAATCTTTCATATGTACTTTTACCCTAATTTTGAATATTTTACCTGATTTACCAACACAGGTTACATTACAATCCCCAAATTCAAATTAGATGAAATAGAAACACAATGAAGCAATGCAATTTAAAAAATCATCTGACCAGTGTGCGTTGCTCTTTACATGTTTACTACTTGTTTCTATTGCATCTTTTATGTCTTGGTTACATCTATGTGCATTTTCCTAACAATATTCATCTTTATTTAATTAGTTATTTCACATCAAAGGGTACAACAGGCTTCATAGCCCACAACTGTTCCTCTCAAAATTTATACAAACAAACCAAACAAAAAAGGTTGTCATAAACCATTCCTGAAACACTAAATTTTACATAAAAAAAAATTCGACAAATTTTGTTTTTTAAAATCTGTTTACAAAAAAGTTAACTAAATAAACACATCCAAAATGTTTTTAATAAACTTGGAAAATTTAGACTAAAATAAAATTGATTACGATTACTATTAGTGAATAATTAATATTTATGAATAATGAATTTCAGAGCTACTGAATCAATCTCATTATTGTATTATTTGGTCGAGCTAAGATGACACTGTTATTGTAGTACAAACCGATGCAAGAACTAACTGATAAATTATAAAACAATAAGTTACATATTATAAATTTGATTATAACTTGAATATTATATCAAATGATAAACTTACTTGCGAACTTCTGTGAGAGATCCGGGGTAGACATTGTTGGAGCATGTTCATTTTCAAAAGTCAATGTCCTTTGGAATCGGGACATCTGAAAAAAATTTGAAATTGAATTTACAAATATCTTGAAATTGAATTTACAAATATCTTGAAATTTTTTCAACTTGAAAGCCAATGAGAGTAAAATTGTGGAAAATATGTTGGATGAATCAAAATTGATCTAGACAGAATATACATCCAACATGCACAAGACTCAATTCAATCTTACACAGAATACACATAAGATTAATATGAGTACTCTTATTTACATGATAGGCTACTCATAGGTTGAAGGTATTAATTATTATACAGATACGTTTTGTGCAGATGTGAGGTTGATCTTGTGGTTATCATCAATATTGAATAGAAAAGACTAGAAATAAGTTAAGTCAAAACCACAAATTAGGAACAAAGTATTTCGATTGAGATTTGACCAAAAATAATTGGTGATGACATTTTGTAGTATTTTTCAATTCATGGTGCTTGCATGATAAGCAAAAATGTATAATCGGCTACATTATAGTAAAAATCTACCAAAGTCGTGTCGACATGCAGTCAATTAGAATTCGAGATTTTATTGCTGAAAACTTGAACATTGAATGTAAAAAAATCTAATACATATTACTCTGTAGAAGACTATGGTTAATGGGCGAACTATGGGTATTAAGTGATCTTGTTTTGTAGACCTATTTTACATTTAATCCTCGAAATATCCAACTAATGAGTAAATAATAAGGTAATAAGTAACTCAAGTAATTAATCAATTAAACTTTTGTAGCGATTTATCATAATTTTATCAACCAAAAGTAGTCTGATACCGTTTATTGTAGTAAACACTCCAAGAAATTGAAAACAATGCAAGAATTTGCTGACACAAGGTTTAGTATATTTGGCAATATTATTGTCAATATAAATTTAAATACTGTACTCTATTAGGTCAGCTAAATACTAGTTTAACCTTCAATTTAGTTCAAATTACGTTCTTGAACTAGGAACATCAAAGCCTAATTACAGTACAGCACAATTATTTGGAGAAGCAAAGAATTTGTGTGATAAAAAATTGTATTTAATCGATAACCAAGTAATTTACTCAAAGTAAAAATACATGGGAAAGTATTGCAAAACATAATAACATAAACTAAGGATATCAGGAAGAAATATTTTCAATTTACCTTGAGATAGTCTACTTTTCATGATCATATTGTATATCAGACTATGTTAGCCTAATCACTATTAATGCAGCACACAATTATCATATCAAATATAATTTAATAGCTTGATAATTGCTTTAATAATGTAAATGTATATTATTGAAATGATAATATAAATAGAATTCTTGAAATATAATTATGATGATGATGACTCAAATTACTAACTTTGTGGATCTGACAACATTTGTTTTCTCTTACCTGAATTACAATAAAAGTACATCATTCATCAATGAGAGCTTTTTAATTAATTGATGATAATTCTTGTGATAGCTTATGGTAGTAATAGAATAAATAAAATATCAATTTAATATGAAAATTATGTAAACGAAATTAAATTATCTACGTTCAGAAACCTTGATTACCAAATTCATATTATTTAACATCCCTCTCAATTTTTTTGGGGGGAAATATGAAAATCAACTCTTTCCAGAATAGCCTTCAAAGAATTGATTGAATAGAGCACAACATTGAAGATCAAACACCCCATATAACTGTGATCCCTATTAGACAACTAAGTCTAAAAATTGTAATATCATTATTAATTGAAAAGGACTAGGTTTTGCTAATTACATAAATTGATAGTAACTGTTACATGCTCCCCTTTATATTGATAATGAATAATGTTAGTAAGTGATTGAAGAAAATCTCAATAATTTACAATCACGGAATAAAAACAATATTGAGAAATCACCATACAATTAGTGTAACATCCATCATGACCCTGAGTTCAACAAATCTCCCATTGTAAACAACCAACACTTATCAATGTTCAAAATAGATTTAGAACAGTAATTAATGAAAAGAATTAAGAATAAAAGCAATGAAACAACGATAAAACTTGCACAATCAACTTTAGCCTAATTTTTTTCAGAAGACCATAACCTAGCTGAGCTTACCTAACAAGCATATGGCGTGAAACTGATTCACAAGCGACATTCTGTTTCAATTACATGAAAAGTTGACAAAAACTGAATAACTTTTATAGAAATGTCGAAGTTTGAGTTGAATAGTGAGTAAGTTCCTAGTCAAACGCGAACTTTTCATGACGATGTACAATCTAACCTCAATACGCAAAGTAGCATGTGTTCCTTCCTACTTCACTGCTTCCAACTTCCCCACAAAAACATCAACAAAGTTCAAAATTCTTCTATCACAAACAAAACCAACACTAAATTCACTTATTTATGATTCAATTCACAAAAATAATCGAACTAATAACAATTCAAGAACAGCTTTCACACCCTGTCATATACACTGCACAGTACATAACCTTGAATCATAACCGAAATATTCATTTAGTCTGTCCAAGCAAAGAAGACATTTTGACAAGATGGGAAATTGACTACAGCTTGGTCAATATCATTTAAAAAATTATAAAGTGGTCTCAAATTGAAGGAAACTTTCTGATTTACAATTTGAGACCAAAATAATAGTTTTTGAATCAATATTGACCGAGCTGGAATCACTTCCCCATCTTTCCAGAATGTCTTCTTTGCATGGACTGACTATAACTGTACTTCGTGAATTCGAACGTGGTTAAGAAAATTGATAAACTGGTTCAAAAGAAAGTGGGTGTGTATCTTCTAATCGATGGCAGAAACTTTCAATTTCTAAAATTTCTTACGCCTACGAGAAGTTTTCAATTAAATATCTGGAGAATTTTTACTTTTCTACCCTACATAATAATTATATTTTGAAGGATTCAGTACTTCAAAGTACTTGGCTAATTTACAGGAAGTGGATAGAATACGTTTTTAAAACTAGGGGTGTAGTCTGTCCAAACAAAGAAGACATTCTGGCAAGATGGGGAAATATTTCCTGCTCAATCAATATTGGTTACGAAATTAAAAATTTGGTCTCAAATTGTAGATCAGAATCTTTTGTACAATTTGAGACTAAATTTATAGTTTTTTAACCAATATTGATCGAGCTGGAGTCATTTTCCCATCTTGCCAGAATGTCTTCTTTGCTTGGACATACTATACCGGACAATGATCATAATTTGGATTGATCCAATGTGAAAACAAATGCATAGACTAGACAAATATATATGGATTATCTCTAATTTGAAACCTATTTAATTCAATTTGCTTGGGTAGGGAGGGTATTTTCAACCTGAGGACAATATAAAAATAAACCTGATTATAATATGACGATTCCCCGATCCTTGGAACGTGAGGAAGACAAAAAAAAAATATATATATATAAATTGCAGCTTCAAGTAAACAAATACAAGTTAAAAAAGGACCTAACAACATTTAAAATACCTACATAACCATAACCATAAGCAAAGTGAATTTCAACAGGAATAAATTATGTTTCAATCTAGAATTCAAATTTCAAATTCTTTTATTGTTACCACATTTAAAAACAATGCATAACAAAGTCAAATAAGAAAAGGTAAATGAAGACGAAGTTTAGGAGATAAATATAATAACTTGACAAGGGGAATAGTATCTATAATTATAATTATTAAACTATCGCAGACAGCTTGCCGACTGTCCTGAGAGTTAAGGCATAGCTACTAGCTACTGACATATCTAGTAGCTAAATCTAGACACGTCTACTAGCTACTTGCTTCGCCGCAGTCGGTGACCGGGGTATCGTCAATATTTCTTACTATTTGACAGTTGAGAGTTATAAGTAAAGTCATTCATACCAACCGTCTTACTTTTTGAAAACAGCTATATTGTAATGGCATTTCTATGAACTATTGCAACGCATTCAACTATAATTATTTTTTTATTAAGGAATTATTTAATTATTTTTATTTTTTTTATTAAGGAATAGACCTGATTAAGAAGATGGATAAGAATTTATACAGCAAATGGGTATTTTTAAATTCAATAACGTTTGAATCAGTTACTTCATTTGATTTCAAGAATAAATATTCATCAATGAAATAATTGAATCCAACCATAAAGCAATTATGAAATCTTAAAGAAGTCAAGTCATTAAAAAAGATTGAATCAAAAAGTCTAATAACAACTGTAGATTAATGTATCCAAATATATTACAGTAGTTATAGTCTGTCCAAGCAAAGAAGACCCTCTGGCAAGTTGGGAAAATGACTCGATCAATATTGGTTCAAAAACTACCAATTCGATCTCAAATTGTAGGAAACAATTTTATCTACGATTTGAGACCACATTTTCAATTCTTGAACGAATATTGACCAAGCTGGAGTCATTTTCCCATCTTGCAAGAGGGTCTTCTTTCCTTGGACAGACTATACAGTATTACATAAACAGTCTAATAGAGTTCAAAATACAGAATTTAAGAAATGTAACAAATGATACGATTCTACAAATTCAACAACTGAATATTACACTTTACAACCTTCAATTTGAATAACAACTGATCTTTACCAAATCAGCAGTATGGAAAAGGCTGTAGATTAAGGTACAATTTCCTTCAATTTGATACATTCAATAAGATACACAAGACGATTCAATATGATACATTGAATCAAATTGGAAGCTCTTGAATTATTTCTCATCGTGTATAAATTTGATGAACTTGTGTATCTTATCTTCTTGATTGTATCATGATACAATTGAATTAAAAGGTTTTCTGTTGTTGATTACATTTTATCAAATTTGATGTAAGTTACTCTAGGTATCTTCTGGAATGTATAAAATTTGATGTAAGTCACTTTAGATATCTTCTGGAATGTATAAAATTTGATGTAAGTTACTTTAGGTATCTTCTGGAATGTATAAAATTTGATGTAAGTCACTTTAGATATCTTCTGGATTGTATAAAATTTTATGTAAGTTACTTTAGGTATCTTCTGAAAGGTATAAAATTGAATAAACACTAGCTTTATGTAAGTTAAAAGCTACATCAATATCAATGAAATAAATTACTGATAAGATTGAACTATCAAACTGAATATCCTTACTGGGAATACTGTGCTGTTGGACTAAGACACTGAGATATCTACTGTAGTATCAAAAAACTGGCAGTTATTGAATGACTGTTATTAATGCTCAGCTCTGTCAGGGCAGTTAGAGAGCGGTCTACGAGAGTACATACTCAGCAAACTGTTTCGCTCTTGCAGATAGCTTTCAGACTGTCCTGACAGAGCTGACCATTGATAATAGTAATTCTCAAACCGCAAATGTTTTCACTAGCTATAACTTACATACTAGATTATACACATACTAAACAGCTGTAGATATCACAGAAAAATTAAGCTACTATGATCTCATCATTGGATTTTTAAAGAGCTTAATTACAGTTAAATTTGATGAAGGGATCAATGACCGCATTAACCTGTATAACCGAGTTTTTTTTAAAAAGGAAGTTGATATCAATTTTGTGAATTACTTAGCAGGGTATCGCTGTATAGCCTCATAAAGCAGAGAAAAATTTCTGGCAAGATGGGAAAATGACTACAGCTCGATCAATATTGGCTTAAAGATTATAAATTTGGTCTCGAATAGTAGAGCAGAATGTTTTCTACAATTTGAAACCAAATTTTTGAAACAATATTGATCGAGCTGGAGTCATTTTCTCATCTAGCCAGAATATCTTTCTTGCTTGAACAGATTGTAGTTACAGGCTGGTAGTGATTTGGTCATTTTTGATAGTTTATCAGTGTTTTGATTGTTAGATTTAACCTGCTTAACGGTGAATTTGACGATTCACTGATACTAGGTGTTGAAGATACCGTGAAGAAGACACCTTGATACCGTGTTGAAGACACCAGAAGTAAGAATTAATACCATGTATTCCAACATTACATCTCACTTTGGGAATGAAGATTGAATGATATGATTGATAAACTACCTATAGATGGGAATAGACCTACAGGTAATCAAGTCAATCCTGAGCAGGCCTAGTGAATCAGGATATAAAAAATATGAACAAGCAAAGATATAATGATGAAGAAATATCATAAAATGAAGATTCATTTCAAGGGAGCATAATATGAGGAAGAGACTGTTTACCAATTGAAATTGAAAGTTTTACAAATAGGTAACATTTCAAATGCACTCAATAATAATTGAAAGATAGGTTCAGGATGAACAAAATAAAATTATACTAAGATGTTTAGTACAATTCTATGCACTAGCCAAACGTTATAATAATTTATCATTCTGGTATGTAGGTACCCAACTATACCTGACCTTCTAATACCGGTATTCAATTGCCTAAATGTGTAGATTCGAGAACGAGAATTACATTTCATATGACAAGTAAAAACGAAATTATATTAGAAAATTGAATAAATATTTCCTACAATACAAACTCATCTCATAACGAACATATCAATGAATTTGTGAATCACTATGAAGGTTATGCTTGTGACATTATACAAATAGAACAAGATCAATTTTAACAAAATTCAAGATCTCCCAAGATGAACATAACACAAAAATAAATATAAAGAGATCTGAAAAGTAAGTGATGTGTCATGATTGTATGATGGGTAACTTAAAATATAATACCCTAAGTATAAAGGCGAGTGTCGAATATTATTATAGAGAAAATCCGCAACTAATAATGAGATGAATCATTTCAGAAACTTTCCAAAAGATCTTCATAAAACTAGATGAGTATTCTATTGGTTCAAGAAAGTTTAAAATTTTGACAAGTAGCATTGCCCTACCTAATAATTTTGATCTGTCATTTTTGTCAGTTATCCAAAGAAATAAAAAATTATTGAAACATAGATAAGAAGATAAAATAGTGTAAAACATATTCCCATAAGTGAAAATGAAATATTCATAAGGATTCAGGTTGGAATGTCTACATTACATACCGGCACAAACTGTGATACGCCATTTTAGATTTCCGTCCAAATGATTGAACACAATGATTTAAACAAGATACTATAATTTTGATTTAAAAATAAAACTAGATAAGATAATTAAATGGTAGAAATTAGATATTGAACTCGGGAAGATGTAAAAATTCTATTAATAAGTCGTTATTCAGGATGCTTTTGGCAGAAGCCATGAACACATTACACTTCAATAACCAACATAAAAACTTGAACAAGGCTAAAAAATGGCAAAATACAAACAATAAAATACAAATGATAAACATTTAAGCTACATAAATATTGAAGAAAGTAATTTAAATGAACAAGAATCCATAAGAAATATACGACGTATTTAGCACAAGTCAATACCGGTTGGAAATATATTTCAGAAAAGCCGTTACAAATCATTATCTACTAAGTAATTTGTTAGATATTGAAAAGAGAATAGATAAGCAAAAATAAAAGTTGAAAATGGATTGTTTTCGAAAATTAAAAAAAAATTAGTAACATCCTGGGAGGTCATTTTTCGAAAAGGACAACTCAACATACAACACATTTCAGAATGAGTACAAAATTATTGAATCTCGAAATCAAGAAAGATATTATTGTCATGAGGTTTCAAAATGAGGAAGGAAATAGTTGAAGATGACTTACCTTTCCTTGTTTCACGTAATTTTTTTCAACACCATAATGAAACCCAAAGGGAAGCCGACATCGACAAACAAGGTACGGTAAGCCTTTTGTTTGGTTTGGCTTCACCAAACCCGTCACCGCATAATTTCTATCTCAACTGATAACCATCGATGGGAACCGAATTTCAATTGCACACAAACGTTAAAAACACAAGAAAATTTCGAGGATCATTTCCGTTGACTATTTATGTAACGGATATGCACTTGAAAATTAAACGAATCAATCGAATCGAATGCCACACAACAACTTTTTGGAGGAACGACTTCTCTGAGCACTCAACAGACTTGAAGCAGCTGCTTCACTGGTAGCATTTTACAAGGTAGTTGGCGGGAAATGAAATCTTGAAATTCCCGCATAATCACGCTTCCTTAATGCCCCATACCGAGCAACTCTCACAAAAACCTCTTCAAATACTCAATTCACAACTTATTTCAACAAAATATTACAATTCAAAGCCAATAAACTCAAAACTTAACTCATATAAATACTTATCTCACCCCGAAAATAGCGATAAAAGCCGTTAATTCATCAAATACGGTTACAAAATCGGGAAATAACGTTACAGGATGTACACCTTGTTTTTGGAGAGGCAACAGTGTAAATTCAGGTTGTGCTACAATTTTTTTTTACTTGAACATAAAATTCGTTGTTTCTATTGTTTTAATTGAATTAGATCACAGAAATTGGTATGAATATCAAATAAATGCTTTATTTTTATCGTTTAAAGTATTTGGATGTGATTTATGACTGAAAAAATGGATTAATTTTTCACATACACAGATCTCATTAAAGAGTTATTACAATCAATTATCACGAAATATTATTTGATAATAGCAAATTAATTGTTTTGGAATTTATTTGAGTGAGTTTGAGAGAATAATAATTGAAAATAAGAAAGAATTTTAGAGTCAGAAACATCAATTACAAAAAAGCAGAAGCTGACATCAAAAATAACTAAAAGCAACTGAAATTCATTACAAAACAAAATTTAATCATCATTTTATTCAATTTATATCATATTATTGTTTTTTGAACAAAAATTATCTCCAATACAGGGCACTCCATTTCAGTGCCTTCATCATATTTTGTAGGCGAGTCATTCGTCTCCATGGCAACGGGTAAACAGTATCAACCGCGAAACTTGTTTAATTCAAAAAGTATAGTTTCGCACGTGTTTAGAAATTTATTAGATAACTTTTTTAATTTCAGGCAAAATGTCTTTCTTCATCAAGGCTCAGTAAATTGAAGCTTTTAGCGAACTTAAAAAATTAAAAATAAGGATTGACTGATATTTCTCATTTTCTAGTTGATGTATGCAGTATGTTCCACTAATGATTATTGTACCGTACGGTACGGTACTTTATTTCATTAATCAGTTTGTTTTCTAGGATGCTTATCAATTAATATTGTTATAAGGATTACTACTTTCAATTTGAAACATTTCTTGAAATAATTCAATTAATAAAATACTTTTTCCAAGTATTTTCCTACAATAATGTATTGAACAACATGCCCACTGTTATTCATTCTGCTTGTGAACTACTTCACAAGCAACCAGGAAGCGGCACTCTCTTCATAGATGATACCACATTGATCTCCAGGACTCTCACTGTGGACCAGGTGGTAGCACAGTGTGCCAGATAAATAGAGGAGGCAAAGTTGTGGTTAACAGCGAACAAGTTGAAACTTAACAAAGTTTTTAATTAATGTAGATCTCAGTAAAGGCTACTCTTCTAAGTTTAAACTTATACGATAACTTAATAAATTATTCAATAACTTTCACTTCAACAGCAATAGGCTACTCACGATTTTTTTCTTGTCGAACGTGTTTCATGGCACTGAGACACATCTTCAGCGTACAAAGTGTAACTATAGGTAACCTACTCCTAGCAACTGAGCGAGGAAAAGACATTCATCCTTCTTTGCTCACTAAGGAGACAAACAGCTGATGCAAGTGGGCTAGTCAAACTTCTAAGTTTCTGGTTTGATGGAATATGGTACTGGAACTTTAACTAAACGTCCTACAAGTTTTTCAAGAGATGTCAAGAGTTATATAACTTCTGAGGAGTATGAGACACTAGGTCGACAGAAACTGCTATGTAATTCATATAATTTATTCATAATGGCCACTTTGTTGTTTGTTATTAGGGCTTCTAATGTATAATAAATCAAAGTAGGCATTCTGTCCAAGCAAAGAAGAACCTCTGGCAAGATGATAAAATGACTCAAGATCGTTCAATATTGCTCCGAAAATTATTAACTCAAATTGTAGATCAGAATGTTTCCGACAAGATCAATAATTTTTGAATCAATAGTGACCGAGCTGGAATCATTTTCTCATCTTGCCAGAGGGTCTTCTATGCTTGGACAGACAATAGCCTACCCTTTAAAAAACTTATTTCAAAGGGTACTTTGATTGATTATTGATTTATCAATTATTATTCATAATACGCAATAATACATAATGATTGTAGGCCTATAAGATAAAGTCTTAATTCTATCCCAAGTACAAGGTGGAAAGGAAGGTACCTTACTCTAAATTCTTACAATAATTGAAGTATAGAGATAATTTGAATTCATTTAAATAAAGTAGTGTTCTAAAGCACATTATGGTAACCAGCTCGATTATTAAATGAGATGAAACGTTCAAATGATGAAGTATTTATTCATTTTAATAGACTCAATGCAATGATTTCACATTCAAGTAATGTCGAATAGGTACCATAAATAAGAAGGAATACATAAATTGGCCAATAAGGCTGTTTCCAGTATTTTCTAGCCAAGGTATTTCATGAATGAGGAAGGAATAAAAATTATGTTTAATGGAAGCTTGATGAATGATCACTCTCAGTATTCATTTATTGATTTTTGCAGTACCTGATTATATTGAAATATCAATTTTATTTTGAAGGTCTCGTTTTCGAAACACTCTTCTTCGTCTGACTGCTTTTACGTCCTGCTGAAACAATTGATTCAAATTACTGAAAGTAAAATGACTAGGCTACACAAATACATGGAAATTAAATTACGTAAAACCATTCTCAGGAAGAGATTGACTGTTCTTTCGGAGATTGGCTGTCGTTAGTAAAGACAGTCAGTCGTTTCCCGTCTCTGGAAGAATAGTTCTTGATTAACTGCATGTTACTGTTTTAAAAGAACTATAACCCTCAGGGATTCCCATGTTCACATTTGTGGAAAATGAGGTTATACCTACGGCGAAGTGGAACAACCGTTGGGTCTCTCCACTATTAAAAGCCATACGCTGAATAAATAAATAAATAACTGCATGTTATTCAGAGGTGTTCTGCGCCTTCACTTGGTTGTGAAGACTGACTTATGGTTGAGAGGATCAACGTGCTAACCACACGTTACTTCTATCCTGGTTGATGATTATTCATCTCTGTTGTATAGAGGAGTGAATATGAAACTGGCAACCAGCTGGTAAGCCTAAGCCCTTCATAGGCTGTTGAGCCATCAACATAAACATATTTTTCTAGTGAATAACTAGAATTCAGTCTTGTTCTTTCAGTTAAAAAACGATTTGTCTCTACTTACAGAAGTGGAGTACTATCGAGTTGCACTTTCGAATGTTATTATTGAAAAATACTTGATCTGTATTTTAATCAAAATACATGTCTGTAACCAATCAAAAGTGAACAAAATAGAAAATGAAAGATTTGAGTAATAGAATAATAATTTTATCAAAAGCGAACCTACCAGATTGAGTATCCGATTTAGCAAAAGGATCCAAGTTGATAACTGAAGGCGTAAGACTCATCTCACTTCCGAAAGAAGTTAACTTCGACCGGGATGTGCTTGCTGCTTCTGAACCACTGTAATATCACAACATAAACGATAATTAAATTTAATTGAATAATTTTTGTTATTATTCCACTTATTCCAACACTAATTTGACTTATTCCATCATATTCATATTTTAATATTTATAATACATATTAATATCACTAACTATTCAGAAGTAAATCCCCAAAGTCCTGAGGCGGCTCGCAACCCAGGGCAATAAGCATTTATAAATAGGAAACAGACAGCTTAGCAATTTCGTTATTTTGCATCGGTTTGCGAAATCAGCTGAAATCAAGCACAATCAAGTACAAAAATTGATAGAATTGTGTTCACGAATTAATTCGCAGCAACAGACATCCAAGGCAGTAAATTAATTACAGGAACACATTGCAACACATCTTTAAAAGTTTGAGTAGCTGGTTGGAGTAAGTGATAACGCGCCAGTCTGATAACAAAGAGGAAGAGTTCGATTCTTGACTGGGGCACAATTCTTTGACCACAGCAAAATCACATGGATACGACCACCCCGAGTTTCGGAGGAGACGATAAGCCGTCAGTCCCGACTACCTAAAAAGTAATTATCATCTCTCATAAGCATCCCTCTCATTACCCTCGGAGCTCATGCGGGCATCACCCTTAGGAAACAAATAGGAAAAAAGTTCATTAGGTACTGAAACCAACCTTTCTAATCACACAAGTAAATCAGGAAAATTCTACTCAACACTAAATCCTTGAATACTCTACTGTTGCTTCAGTCAGTTATAATATAATGTAAAGTTGTTCATAATTTATAGGTTCCAAATTAACTATAATTGTTTTGAGAGTAAGGCCAAATATGAATTACAACTTTGACGTTGATTACAAGTTGACTTTCAAACTTTTCAATTTGTGTCAAATAGATCGCTTATTACATAATGATAATTGAAAAAATTATAAAAATGATAATTGTCACATACAACATAAAAATTTGAGTTTCACTCAAATGACAGGTGATATGTCAGTATATTCTAGTTATAAACTATTTCTTTAGCTATAGCTTTTATATCGATGTCTACTAACGTATTAGACATTAGTAGATTTCTCTAAATTAGAAAAATTAGTCATAAAAATTTTTCGTTATTAAAATTGAAATTCGGTAGCACTGTAAATCGTTTTTTCAATTAATACTTTCCTAACAGTTTTTTTTAATATTTTTACTGACTCTATGTTTCTGATAGAAAGTTTATTAAAAAAATAAATTTTTTTAATTGCTGGAAGTTTATTAAAAAACCTCATCCCAGAATAAAAAAGAGTTCTCTCAAATACTGTGCGGCGGTGAATTGGGAAGGCAATTAAATTTCTATTACGAGTTTTGTATTCGTGGTTATCATTACATAATTGAAACTTGTTATAATTCATTTTTACATAAACTAATAATTGATTGATATAAATAAAAGGAAGTGTTAGAAGTTCAAGTTGTTTGAAGTATTCTCTACAACTTGTCTATTTGTTACACATAATATCATCTGAATATCTTCTTGAACAGATATTGAATAAAGAACAGACTGCTCTCCCCCATTCACAGACGCACAGTCTTCTTGGGGGAATTCCACGCAGCCAATTATGTTCATTTATATCCTATTATTGTAATGTAATAACCTCATACACTTTTTGTGAAAGAACATATTGTAACTCAATTTATTGTTATGCTATGTGGAAAATAAATTGAATTGGAATTGAATTGCTAATCAAGTAGCTATTAAAGTGAAATTAATAAACTTCATTATCTTAGATTCTAGTAAATTTCTAGAATATGAGCTGATTTCGAGTAAATTATCATGAACTATCACCTCCTGGATATAGTAAGAGAGGATATGCTTGCAGTCATAGAAGATCGGACGACAGGTAAGGCGAGGTCTTTCTCTGTCAAGTATCTAAAACAGAGTGGAATAAATAAATACCAATAAATAAGTTTAGAATGAAGAATATGAACGAATGAATGAGAATAAACAATGAATAATATTATAATAGAGTAAATAGAGTAATAGAGTAAATAGAGTAATACAAGAAATAGAGTAATAAAAAATAGAATAGAGTAAATAAAGTAATAGAGTAAATAGAGTAAATAGAGTAATAGAGTAAATAGAGTAATAGAGTAAATAGAGTAAATAGAGTAATAGAGTAAATAGAGTAATAGAGTAAATAGAGTAATAGAGTAAATAGAGTAATAGAGTAAATAGAGTAATAGAGTAAATAGAGTAATAGAGTAAATAGAGTAATAGAGTAAATAGAGTAATAGAGTAAATAGAGTAATAGAGTAATAGAGTAATAGAGTAGATAGAGTAATAGAGTAAATAGAGTAATAGAGTAAATAGAGTAATAGAGTAAATAGAGTAAATAGAGTAAATAGAGTAATAGAGTAAATAGAGTAATAGAGTAGATAGAGTAATAGAGTAAATAGAGTAATAGAGTAAATAGAGTAATAGAGTAAATAGAGTAATAGAGTAAATAGAGTAATAGAGTAAATAGAGTAATAGAGTAAATAGAGTAATAGAGTAAATAGAGTAATAGAGTAATAGAGTAAATAGAGTAATAGAGTAAATAGAGTAATAGAGTAAATAGAGTAATAGAGTAAATAGAGTAATAGAGTAAATAGAGAAATAGAGTAATAGAGTAAATAGAGAAATAGAGTAATAGAGTAAATAGAGTAAACATAATAAGAGTAAACGGTAGGGATCACGCTCATATTCCAGTCAAAAACCAGCTAGGTTTGACGTTTATCATCAACCCACAAAAAGGTTATTCAATCTGCGTAATCATGATCATAATCCCTACCGTTATAGCAAAGAGAATCCTAGAATAAGGGATCTATTATTCTATGGTTATTTCTATACCTTAAAAAAGCCATGGGCCCTGGCTTATAAACATTTTACAATCCACATTACTCATAATTCGTGGATTTTATGGGCGTTTCTGTCTCATAAACGTTTCCAATAAAACGTAAATTCTACAGTTTCAGCTGATTAAAAAAATGACATGAAACGAATTTACCTCAAATGAATAGAATATCGGAATAGTCCAATGCTATTCCTTTAAAACCAAAACTTTGCTCCTAATTTAATGATTTTGATATATAGATTGATTTATTATTATGAATATATGTAATAATAGATATCAATCATTATTTTTATAGTGAGATTTGAACAGGAATCATTATTGTTGCTAAAATATTATCATAACCTACAAAGAAAATCGTAAACAAACCAAGTCAGAAGACCCTAGCCTTGTAATCTAAAATGGCTGCAATGATTCAAATTTGAACAGCGATATCGTGAATTTTTCGTCTGAACCAATTTTCATAGACATGTAACCTACATCTTAAACCTTCATCATTCATCATCACTCATTCATCCTTTGCTTAAAATACTTGGAAACCAAGTCGCAATTGTAAAGAAAGAATAAAGAATACATGGGATTACCTATTCCACTCGAACCATCGCGGCCATTGATTCAAATGTTAGGGTCTTCTAGTGAGTTTTGGCTGATCGTTGATTCAACAGCTGATCCTTTCCAAAATTTGGAACATTGTAAATCGAGAGTTTTATTGGTGAATCTACAATCCCAATCACTAGTTTTTCATCAGAAAAACAAGCTGTAAATCTTTATAAACCAGGGCCATGGTCTTGAAAGTGGCAACTGTGTAGAATAGGAAAGCAGATCAATTTAAAAGCATTGAAATAAATTTTTAATCAGCTGTTTTATTGGATTTGGTTCTTGTGTGCGTTCTCACCTGCTACCCACGGTGCAATGTTGCCATTCCAGGCCAGGGCCTTCTATTAAAGGAAAGCTATGCTACCGTGTAATCTAGTATCCTTATCTATCAGTTTACAATCTCATTCCCGATAATAATTTGAAGATAGCTATACCTCAATTTAAATATTGATTAATAGCTTATCAATTTGACAAAGAGCTGTAGTTGATACAGTAGATTATTTTAAAATTCATAAGAAACAACATTTCAAATTGCAAAATAAAGAAATTGTGAGAGAAATAACATTACAAATTGACATTGACAGATTCACCTGTTAACAACTGGAACAGTCTCAATATAGCGTGTACATAGGTCAGACAATTGTTGTAGAGCTGCATTATTAATATCCTGCATTTCTCTTGTTTCGATATCTCTCTGTAAACCAATAACAAACTTCATTAATAATTACAGTTTTGATTCGTAAAAAAGTAAATTTTAAAACGAAAAAACTAGTAGTTGGAAAATTCGATTGAGTTGTTACCAATGTTGTAGAATCGTTTCATAATGAAATAAAACACTCTTATATTGTCAGTTTTACAGTTTATTTTTGGAACTGAAGCTTTATGGCCACGAAACCAGGGTCCCATACCAGAAATAAATGGTAGAATTGTACAATGTGAATTTTATTTCACTACTTGAAACATTATGATGCAAGAATACAAGTTCTATATTTGTGATTGGATAAAACGGGAACTTATTTACTAGAAGTTACAAATTGAAGGAGAAGAAGTTGTCAAATAATACAGGAGAATAAGCGATCCCACGCTGAATAGACCTATCAACCGTTACTCGTAATAGAATAGAACTTCTTCATCTTTGAAAAATATATAATATGTTGTCTATCAATTATTTTAAATAGCTCTAAGTTTAAATTCTAATTTTCATCTAGTCATCTATGCCATTTCTACAAGTTTCATGCAGTATGTCCACAGACCATTTAATTACAAGATTATACATGTATGTATAAAAAACATTATAATATTGAAAATTTTTGTATCATTACTAAGATGTCATTCTTGTTTCAAATGAAACTGAATTTGATTTCAAGGTTTTATATAAAATTGAAATTGTAAAGTCTTGTATTAAACGAAACTACATATTTGACAGGTTTTTATTATTATAGAAATATTTTAAATAATAAATGTATTGATGTACAATAGATTTGTACTGCACAATATTGGTGTTGACAATGTCCATGTATACCGCCTAACGTTTTTGCTTCAGCTGTATAGAGGAACAATTTTTGGCATACAACCTTTGTATCAATGACTGATTCGTTTGTTCGATTGAATGAATTATTGCGGGTTTCATGAGTGTTTTTATGGATAGATAGATAAAAACCAAATAAAAATAACTCAATTACAAACCAACCTCAGCCACAACTACGGGCACCTTCGTTTCCTTCATCAGCTGTACCTGCCTCACCACCCTCTTCAGCTGTTTCCCTCCTCGCTGCAGCTTGGCCTGCTGGTCGCCCAGCTCCCTGTCCAGGTCCCGCACCTCTCTGTCTTTTGCACGCCACTCACTTTGAACCGTCTCGTCAGCTGTCTCAGTTTCCAGCAGTTGGGCTTCTAAGTGCTGGATGGAAGAGAAAGTAAATACATCTTGTTGAAGCAGAGCATCGTACTCATTTTGATAAAAATATTATAATAATTACGATAACGATTTAAATATAATGATAATAATATCATAATTCAACAGTTGATGAAATTTCATTAACTGTACTTGAGAATAATTATTCAATGAATATAATAAGTCGAAATAGAATGAATGAAACACGTATAATGTACAATGTATAATCTATAATGTTTAATGTACAAGGCTGTATAATCTTTACTAAGTAATGAGGTTGCCTAAGGTAATGTATAATGTTTAAGGCTGTATAATCTATAATGTATAAGGCTGAATAACTTCAAAGAGTTTCACATAGCCTACCATTAAAAGCTAAATTGGAAAAGAAGATGTTTTGGGTGAATGCCTGTATTTTCGTTCCTTTTATTGTATAATTGTAATCAAATAAATACCTTAATAGTTGAGTTCACATTTTCCAAAGTCTTCTGCTTTTTTCCCAACTCGCATTTTATAGCATAGAACTCGTTCTCTAACTTCTGTTTATCCACCATTTCAGGACCTGAAAATCGATTCACAAAATTTTTTCAGCTAGTATTTCCAATCACATCTGAATAATATTAAGAAACAGAATCAACTTATGAAACCCGCCATAAGATCATATGAAATGTCTCGTATCAACGAGCTTCCTTTCTGTATCAATTTTAGACACTGTATCACTATTGCGTATCAGAAATCCGCCATGTAAAGAGGGATTTAATAATGAAAAGGCTCCATAACACTAATATTCACTCTGAAAAAATCATTATTTCTAAATGGCTGAAGAGAACAACGGAGCCTTTTCAACTATACCCTATTCACGATCACTTGAGACGAAATAAAGAAACTTTTTGCATGTACAGGTAGCTATTTTTGTTTGTGCTTGAGGAAAAGCCAAGAACTGTGATAGGCTACAGCTGTTCGACTGCGGCCGACCGTTATGAAGTTATTATGAAGTAATAACTCCCTTTACCCGCACACAAGCGCAAAAAATTTGTTCATTTCGTCTCAAGTGATCGTGAATAGGGTATAGAGTAAAATCAATTGTGATAGTATGTGCAGACAACAACAAATGTGTGATGCTCTCAGAACTGCTTTGGTCATCGTTGGATGAACTGAAGTTTTTCAGTATTGTTGTAGGTTTAAAAGTTAACTCAAATTTAGATGATTTGTCTCTAAAACAAGTTTTGATGAAATTCATGAAGAACAATTCTTTAATGATCGATTTCAAGGAGAAGTGTAACTGTTGCATTACACTCTAATGCCTAGTTTATACGATGCCAATTGGCGAGGCAATTGTCATAAGACAACTGATGCCGGGCGCAAACAGCTGATATTGTCTATAAGAGTTTTCATCAAGCCAGTGCCTAGATGATGGTTTTAAAATCAAAAGATTCAATAGATACTTTACATCAGCTGTAAATTTCAAAAGACAATTGGGAGAAGACAATCTTCTCGCTAATTGGCATCTTATAAACTAGGCAGTACTGATTAACTGGATGTTATTCGGAGGTGTTCTGCGGCGTCACTTCGTTACGGAAGTAAGCTCATGGTTGAAAGCATATACGTGCTAATAACCACACGTAATAGTCTGTCCAAGCAAAGAAGACCCTCTGGCAAGATGAGAAAATGACTCTGGCTCGGTCATATTGGTTCAAAAATTAAGTCTCAATTGTAGGAAACATTCTGATCTACAATTTGAGACCAAATCAATAATTTTTAAACCAATATGACCGAGCAGGAGTAATTTTCTCATCTTGCCAGAGGGTCTTCTTTGCTTGGACAGACTGAGTCGGCTATCAGCCACGGCAGAGGTCGGTCGTCTTTCGTTACCTGTCTCTTATCGCTTATCTACCTGGTGTTGAAACGTTCGATCGTGCAAAATTCTAACCTATTTGTGACAGTTTTGTTATTGTGAATCGTTATAATTACTAGCCAATTTACTAAGATTTTAATCGAATGCAAAATACAGTTGATAAATATTTTGTGTCATCGGGCAATAAAAGAGAGAAACGGGTTCTCAGTTCGCCGGACGGTGAGGAACAGGAGGAAAAACGTGCAACGGTTTCCTTGTAAAGTGTTAAATCAACGTCAAGTGCCCTGTTAAACATGGGGGAACACATAGGTGACATTGAAACGGTTCTTAGTAAGTTGCTTGATGAAAAACTAAGTGCATTGGCTACGAAATCGGATATTTTGGGCATACAGAAGTGCTTCGATGAGCTTAAAGTGGAAAACGAAAAAATCAAAGATGAACTGCGAACACTGAAGAAAGTTAATTATAAATTGATTAAAAGAGTGAACAATTTAGAGGACCGATCTAGGCGAAATAACTTGATTTTCAAGGGTCTCAAGTACAATAAAAATGATGTTCGTTGCGATTATGTGATTAAGGATTTTTGTACAAAGGTTTTAAAATGTGATAAGGACATAGATGTAAATCGAGCTCACATCCTAGGTGCCAAGAAGGATGGTGCTCCTATAATAGCACACATACCAGCGGATAGGGACCTGGACTGCATCTTAAAAAACACATACAGACTGAAGGGTTCGAGTTTTGTGGTTCATAGGGATTATAGTATCAAAACTCGCAGAACACGTGCAATACTCTTTGAATGCAAAAAGGAACTCTCTCGATCATTGGAAGGGATAAAAGTGTATGTAAACGTGGATAAACTTTTCATCGAAGGACAAGTGTTTACTTATTCCGAGGAGGAAGGTTTGAAGGCAGGAAAACAGGATGGACTAACTAAAATAAAGGATAGGTTTCATCTAGACTTTGTAGAGAGTTTCAAGAAAATAGTGGATGCTGGAGGGAGAGCGCCAGGAGTGCATGAAGACGAAACTGACATGGACATTGTATCTAATAAATAGGAAAGTGTTGTCTGCCAGGGTTATGAGAAAGATTTTAACAAAATAAGCTGTATCAACTCAATTTGCAATTTTTTAGGCTACAATGTAGCAGGTCTGAAAGGTAAGATGCATGATTATGATTTTATTAATTTTATTAAGAGCTATGATATTATTTGTTTGTATGAAACTTTCATCGAAGAGTCAGATAGTGAAGCTATTAGAAATTAATTTTCAGATTATAATTTGTGTTTTAAGATATAATTTGTATAATTATATTATTATATTTATAATTATATATATTTTATAATTTTATAATATTATATTTTATAATTTGTGCCGGCTTTAAGAACGAATATTAGGGGCAGAGCTAGTGGCGGAACATTGCTGGGGTATAGTAAAAAAAGATTACACAACAAGGCGAGGTTTGAGGTTTTGGGTGATACAAACGTAATGATAGTAAACTTTCAAGGGGAAGATGTATATATAGTTTCAGTATATTTGAATAATTCTCAAGATAGATGGGATGGAGATTTAGTGATATTGTGGAATTTGATCGAAAATCATGGATTGGATAAAAATTTCATTCTACTAGGCGATTTCAATTGTAGGATAGGAAATTGTCAAATAATCCCTGATGAATTAACGGGACCTGGGGTGAGAGTCAACAGTAGTAGGGAATCGAAGGATGTTATAGTTAATAGAAGAGGTAGAACTATTTTAGATCTATGTGAAAGGCATGATTTGGTAATAGTAAATGGGAGATCAGAGAGTGACGTGAAAGGAGAATTCACATTCGTTAGTAGCTTGGGAGCATCCAGAATAGATCTTTGTCGTGTATCTGGAAAAATTTTAAAGCTGATAGATGATTTTAGAGTAGATTCAGTTATATTTTCGGACCATTTTCCTATTGAACTAAAATCAATGAAAGATTTTAAAGGCATTTTCTATCTATCTATCTATCTTTGCTTGGACAGACTATACCTCTATAATGGTTAATAATTACTTAACTAGTCTTTATAGTGGAGTGAATATGAAACTGGCAACCAGCTGGTAGGCCTAAACCCTTTATGGGCTGTTGAGTCATTGACAAACAAACTAACTTCAAGGAAAACTTTTAGAATTTCACTTGTTTGTTTATCAATGGCTCAACAGCCCTATGAAGGGCCAAGGCCTACCAGCTGGTTGCCAGTTTCATATTCACTCCACTACACAATCCGTCCAAGTAAAGAAGACACCCCGGCAGGACGGGAAAACGACTCCAGCCCGGCCAATACCGGCCTAAAAGCCATAAATTCCCAAACAGAACCACAGTGCCCGAACCAACACCAAACGAGCCGAAGCCACCCCTCAACCTGCCAGAATATCCTCGCGAATAATCATCAACCAGGATAGAAGTAACGTGTGGTTAGCACGTTGATCATCTCAACCATAAGCCAGTCTCCACAACCAAGTGAAGACGCAGAACACCTCTGAATAACATGCAGTTTATCAGTTAGAGTGTAATGCACAATTAATATTCCTCCAGAGACGGGAAACGACTGAATTTCACTACCTATTCATAGCTATTTCTACTTACTGTTAGCATCAATAGAGTCCAGATTTTGTTTATAGCAATGGTTAGTTGTATTCATCAGTTTGAGCGTGTTTTCCATAGCTAATATCTCTTTCTCTGTTGAACCTATTTTGGCATCCAGAGTATCTCCTTTTTCCTGCAGTTCAGATCTCTCCTGAGCTAGCTGTAAATGCAGTGGGAATAATGAAAACCCAAAAATTTAATCAATTATTATCACAAACCAATTTCTCACCAGACACTGTCTGTCAGAAGACCGTATAAATAGTTTAAAACACAAACAATAAGTAATAAGAAGGATGAAAAGTAAAAATTAGAATTTACACTTTTATCAGAGATGTTGCAGAACTTATCCATAATTTAGGTAAGTGAAAACAAAGGTTGTCACATCACAAAATTTATTAAAAAAACCATACTTTAGTTTCAATGCTCATGGCATCATCATCATCAGTGGAAAAGTTTTCCAGTAATGGTATGGTAATGGTTACCGGTATGGTATTTTAAATAAACTTTGTGGAACTGACAACCTTTGTTTTCACTTACCTGAATTAAAAATTAGAAACTTTAAATAGTAATTTTAATGAATGAACATTTTACTACTCCTACTACTACTGAATGAGTCTATTTTCCAAAAGAAACATACTAGGCTATTTCACAACTTCAAAATAAAACAATTTACAAGATAACAATGTAACAAATATTGGACTAGAAATAAACAGAACATAATTTCAAATATGTTGAACATTATTACCTGAGACACCTTTGGCACTGTCAACATAAGATAAATTTTGTGTGTTGGCAGTAATGAGCTGTAATTATATTCATATCACATCGTGCAGAAACCTGCTCTGGCAGTACTCAGTAGTTCCAAGGTATTATAGATCCAAACCACTCCCACTACTCATGTACAATAATTGATGTACAACTCATGAGTTAAACTTGAAACTTAGGGCTGTTTAAAATAATTGATAGAATACTTCAAATTTTTAAAACTTATAAAGTTTATAAAGGGTATTTGATTTATTTAATTTTAGCTATCAAATCATGAGTTGTATTGAGATATACATATGCATGTATCTATTATGCAGAAGTTTATAGATGAAAAACAGATAAAATTAAGATAAAAGGTAAAAAGTGATGTTAAACATCTCCCATCCAAACCAAACTCGCCGTATCCGAAACTTGGCACAGTGATGACCTTGATACGTGGTGATTTATTTGTGTATTTAGGATTTTTTAGGGTATGTGGTTATTCATCAATCTTGTAAATTTTGATATTTTTTCATAATTTTGAGTTGGATAGGACTTACGATTTTCATACTAGGTGTGGTCGTGGCCTACCTAAAGCAGCTCTTAGAATGTGTTTTTGAAGGGAGATGATTATACTATATTTCACTTACTTTTATTTTGAAATGTGTAATGTTAGCCTGCTCTCCTTCTTCGGTTTTGCCAAGCATATCCAGAGCTATTTCGTATCTGGAAAATAGTTCAGAAAATTTCGTACAGAAAAATAGAATAGAATTAATCCTTCATTTTTCGAACTTGGCGAAGTTGGACAGTAATGTCCACTCTACCACTTATCAACGTAAATCGATTGATGATAAATCTATAATGAAATAAACTACACGATATTTAGATATGGAAGAATTATTAGATATTGCAGCTCATCAACTGCTGAATAATTATAATAATATCCAGCAGAAGTAAGTGCAGAAGTCCTTTGTCTATTTATATAGCAATAAATTGAGATTCCGATTAATTATTATTATACACAATATTTGATGACATTTCTCGAACTTTTGTAATACTGTATTACGAACATGCAATATTACTGAGTCACAAGTCAATTCATGGATTTACATGCCGTGCTTGCTATCTAGATATTATGTAAAACCAATAAAAAAAATTGCGTAGCATGCAATGACAAGTGTGTGAGTCGTTTTAAGAATGACATTTCTCAGCGTTAACGACTCAACTCTACAATTATTAAAATCAGAAAAAACCCAAAAACTCAAGATGCAGGGTAACGAGACATGATGGAAACATTTTGAAATCATTTTATTCACAAGTTATTGAAAATAATTTACATAGGATCTTCATTGAGAATACGATAGACAAAAACTAATTAAATAGTACTTTGAAGATGAATAAATATTATTTAACAATTTCTCTTTGGAGGCAACAGATAGAAACCCACAACTGCCTCCTTAACACAGTTTAGTATAGTCTTTCCAAGCAAAAAATATTCTGGCAAGATGAGAAAATGACTCCAGCTCGGTCAATATTGGTTCAAAAGTTATAAATTTGTTTTTAAATTGTAGGAAACATCTGAACTACAATTTGAAACCAAATTTATAATTTTTGAATAAAGATTGACCAATCTGGAATCTTTCCAGAATGTCTTCTTTGCTTGGACAGACTTTAGACCAGCATAAATCAAAGTTTCCAATTAATGTAGATCTCAGTACCCTGGTGGCTAAAACGCCGAAACATGTCATATAAAATAAAACTTATTTTAAAGGGGTACTAAGATCTACATTAATTGGAAACTTTGATAAGTACAGTAGCCCCCCAAAAAAGGAAATATCAGCATACATGTATATTAATACAGTATAAATAATAATCAAAATTATGCATAATTATATAATTAAACTGTAATTCAATAATAAATAACAATAGCATAGAGAAATTTTAACTTACTGTTGAAGAAAAAGACAGAAAACCGGAACCCAAATAAAGAATCTTATTTAAAATACTCAAGAAAAACTACCATTAAAGCCAATACAATACTAATACAGCCAAAATACTACCAATACATTATCAAAATTATGCATAATTATGCAATTAAACTGTAATACAATAATAAAAAACAATAGCTTAATGAGTGATTAAATTTTAACTTACTGTTGAAGAAAAATACAGAAAAGCGGAACCCGAATAAAGAATCTTATTTAAAATACTCAAGAAAAACTACCATTAAAGCCAATACAATACTAATACAGCCAAAATACTAACAATACATTATCAAAATTATGCATAATTATGCAATTAAACTGTAATACAATAATAAAAAACAATAGCTTAATGAGTGATTAAATTTTACCTTACTGTTGAAGAAAAAGACAGAAAAGCGGAACCGAAATAAAGAATCTTATTCAAAATACTCAAGAAAAACTACTAATACAGCCAATACAATACTAATACTGTACACTGTACAGCCAAAATACTACCAATACAATACATTAAAAAAATTATGCATAATCATATAATTTAACTGTAAGGCTCATTTCACGAAGCACTTTGTGAATAGTATTTGGTTTACATCATTATACAATACATGAGGTCATCTAAAAGAGTGGCCTCTAAAAATCAATTGATAATTCAACTAAGGTGATTATATTTACCTAATTTGAGTCATATTATAGATAAATGATTATATATAGCTTATTAGTATGAATATTGTAATAAGATATAAATTTTTGTAGAATGTTTTTGACTTTATGAATTATAAATGAAAAGACAAGATGTTGTCAAACCACTGATTTATTAGAGAATCGAGATGTTATGTTAGATTTCTCGAGTTTCTCGATTTTCTAATAAATCAGTGGTTTGACAACATCTTGTCTTTTCATTTATTATGGATAACTACCACAATATCACCTTCACAACTACTCAAAGAGTGAAAGAAACTTTATGAATTGATTATTGTTGCGGTGTACACTATAATTTATAATGTATTTACTGATGAATTGAACAATAAAATTTGATTTGATTTGATAAGTGATTGAATTATAACTTACTATAGAAATAAAAGATAAAAAATAAACACTCAAACAAAGAATCTTATTTGAAATACTCAAGAAAAACTACTCATGCTGCAAAAATCGGATTCAGTACAAGCAATTATACAAAAACTACTTGAACATACTATAAAACATTGTAAATACTACAAAAATATAGCTCCTTAATACTATGTTATTATTACCGTTTCTGTAAAAGCACTAGTCGACTTGAGAGATGATCAATTATATGCTTGACATCAGATTTCTCCTCGAGTATAGCTCGCTTCTGTTGGTAGAGAACTTCTTTCTGGGCATTTATTTCGATTTTCTTTTCTTGCATTGCCTGAAAATCATTAAATAAAAATGAGGGAAGTTGAAAATTCACAACTATAAAGCTGTATCAATTCAATATGAATAAAGACCACAAAATCGCCTTCACAACTTACTAGTCTGTCCAAGCAAAGAAGACATTCTGGCAAGATGGGAGAATGACTCCAGCTATGTCAATATTGGTTCAAAAGTTACAAATTTGGTCTCAAATTGTAGATCAGAATGTTTCCTATACTTTGAGACCAAATTAATATTTCTTGAACCAATATAGACCGAGCTGGAGTCATTTTCCCATCTTGCAAGAATGTCTTCTTTGCTTGGACAGACTATAATAATTATTGTGACATGGGAAGGAGTAAACCGGAAATAGGAGGACAAATGCTTGAATGGGAAATCATTTGAGTAAGAATATTTTTATAAATGACAAAAATATGATCAGATTATTGTTAAAAATGATGCTATGCTCATAATTAGATGGGCTGACATGACCGTCAGGTTGACATGTGCTTCTCACATCAGGGATAATTCTACATAGCATGGAATTCAACTGGAAACAAGAGGAGGAATGCGTGTTTTCTCATTCAATTGATTAGGAATATTGTTGTAAATGCCAAAAAACATGATTAATTTTTGTCACAGAGGATGTTATGCTCATAATTAGATGAGCTGAAACGACTCATAGCTTCTCACTGCAGGGATAATCCTACATAGCAAGGAAAAATCTGGAAATAGGAGAACTACTGCGTGTTTCCTCATTCGACTGCTGGCTGCATTGAAAAGCTGCCATTTTAAAGGAATGTCGGAATGTCGTCTTTGCTCGACAAGACTATAGAACTCTGCATAAAAAAACTGGATTTATAACAGAGCAACCTTCTGGATTACTCAATTACTTCTCAAATTGCTGATGTAATAAGATTGGAATCTGCTACAATAATTAGTTTTTGTCAATTTTTATTCTCCAATATTGTAAAATACAGTGTGTTCAAAAAGGACGGACATTGGAGTTTGAGAATGTGTTTCTATTACATTTAGTGATTAAGCTGATTATAACTTACGCCGTATGAGATCATAACCTTTACAATATTCAAATTACCTTTGAAACTTCACAATTAAAGTTCAAAAATCCCAAACAATTCGATGTAATGTAATGATAATTAATAAATAAATAAGAAACCAAGCAAGTTGGTAAATTGAATATTAGTTTATTAATGAATACCGTTAATCAGTTACTTAATAAATAAATAATAATTAAAATTTTAAAAAATAGGAATATAATAAATGAATATTAGTTAATTAATGAATACCGTTTCTATCTCAATCCGCTGTCGCTCCAGAGAGAACACCGCTCCCCCTTCTCGTTTCAGCATCCCCGCCGCCTGACTCATCCTCAGCTGTAGCAACACCAGTTCAGCTTGCAACTGTTGATGGGCGCGATTTCGCTGAGCCAGCGTTTTCTGCAAGCCTTCAGCCAATCGCACGCGCTCGTTCTTCTTGTCGGACAGACTTTGTAGTTCCACCTCGCCGCGCTGCAACTCGAGGGCTAGCTTGGAGGAGTCTTGCTGCGGGAGAAAACAAACGGAATTTTCACAGCTTTTCCCATCTAACTTCAATATTTATATGCAATTCTAGAAACTTTTAACATGTTGTTGTGTAATACTTTGTAATTACGTGTACTTTAGACAATGATGTATGCCCAATTTTTAGTAATTATATAAAAGAGCTCCTGTAGCCTGATAATCAATAAAATAAACCTTCAATATTGAAAAAGAGTTATGCCGGGTTTTCCAAGCATACTCCAACTTGAGGGGGCCTCAAATTTTGATGGAACAGCTGAAATTTTCTATGCTAAGTATAGAAAATATAAACTTGAGGTTCCCTCAAGTTTGAGTGTGCTTGGAAAAGCCGGGCATTAATCTTTCAGCTTGGGGACTTTTAATGTAAAGAGTTGAGGTAGTATTCCCAAGCGGCAGCTCGAGACGCCCGGCTCTAAATGCACTTCTCAAGCTGCGTTTCTCTAGCCATCACGACTCTATTCAAATAACTATATTATGAAAGTTCACTTTATTAGGGTTACTAATGTATAATGAATCAATTGATAGTAAAATTCACCCTTTTTAAGTGAATTTCACTATTTATTGATTTATTATACATTGGTACCACCAATAACAGAGTCAACATCTATAATACAGTTATGTGAATAGAGTTGTGATGGCTAGAGCAGCGAAGCTATAGCCGGACAACCTATGTAATGAGATTACATGATTATTATTAGTAGCTTATGGCTTTATTTGGTGGAGAGACCCAAAGGTGTTCCACCTCGCCGACATAACCTTGTTTAGTAGGAAACATGGTTGAATTTCTTGAATATGTTCACAATTAATTTTATTCGGAAGGGTTATTTTCAATTGAATTTAAGAAAAACTTGGAGCACAAAATATTAACATGAGAGATTATGTGATGGAACAAGCTTGATAAAGAGTTAATATTTTAAATGGGGACTTCTCTAGTATTGATCAAATCTATTGTCTTATACAAGATCATTGAAAACAATGGACTCATTTTTAATACATAAACATGCTAAATTTGATTCCCAATTCGAATTCAACAATGCCTTTAACGTCTTCTTAGATCTATTTCTATATTTATTAGATCTATATCTTATATCTAGATCTATATATCTTAGATCTATTATATATTCAATTCAACAGAGTAATGGAAAATGATGGACCATTTTAAAATACTTATATCCATTTACTAAAGTAGAGAAAATGCAATATAGGAAAATCGAACGAGAACTATGCGTTCCAACCTTAGATAGAAATTCAAAATCTCATGTTTATTCTAAGAAGTATCTAGAGTTTTTTTACCTCCGTATGTTTAACCTGGTCCTCAACCAGACTGCAGGTCTCTTTACGTTCTTGCAGCTCTTTCTCCATTTCTTTTATTCTTCTATTGTGCAGTTCTCTCTCCTCACTATTGTGATCGCCTTCCAAATAGCTCACTTTCGCTATCAACGATTTCACTTCGAATTGCTAGAAAATGAGAAGAAATCACAGAAAATAATATTAGAAAAAGGGAATTTAAAAACGAGAAAAATGTATTCAAAATGCATACTTGTTCCTTTTTTGTTTTGGAGTTTTCTCTCACTAAATTGAGTGAGGAAATAATAATAGTAAAAATTACAGAAAGCGAGAAAAATTATTCAAAATTCACATTTTATACAGTTTTGTTTTTTGTAGAGCTAATCTTTAAAATGAAATGAAAAAGGTTTATTCTCAAAAAAGATGTTACAGCACTTGAAATATACAGGGTGTTTCAGGAGGAATGTGCAATACTTCTCAGGCTGATTCCTTACACCAAGTAGACAAAAAAGTTCCATGGGACCAACCCACAAAAACGCTTTGTTACTGAGATAACAATGGCGGAAAATTGAGATTTTTCAAAATATATTGATTTTTCTCATTTTTAGAGGCTTTAGTGAGGTTCTAAAATAATCAATTCCTGTGTAAAATTAGCTGAGGAATTCAATGAAACCAGTTCCAAGTTTGTAACTTCAACGGTTATTGAGATAATTGGAAAAATATGCTAAAAAACGCCATTTTTCAACAATAAGGGTTATAACTGGATAAGGAATCATAAAATTGTATTTTCTATTAATGGAAGTTGAAGAGAGTCGTATTCTAAAGAAAAAGTTAAATGGCGGTGATTGTGTAAATCTTAACCAAATCTCAGAAATGGCGATCAAAAATCGCAAAATTGACAAAACATATCACAAGTGATGAATTTGTGTTTAGTAGCGATTTTGCAACTATTGATCGCTATTTCTGAGATTTGGGTAAGATTTACACAATCACCGCCATTGAACTTTTTCTTTAGAATCCGACTCTCTTCAACTTCCATTAATAAAAAATACAAACTTATTTTTCCTTGTTATAACCCTTATTGTTGAAAAATGGCGTTTTTAGCATATTTTCCCCCATTATCTCAATAACCGTTGAAGTTACAAACTTGGAACTGGTTTCATTGGATTCCTCAGCTAATTTTACATAAGAATTGATCATTTTAGAACCTTACTAAAGCCTCTAAAAAATTAGAAAAACTAATATATTTTGAAAAATCTCAATTTTCCGCCATTGTTATCTCAGTAACAAAGCGTTTTTGTGGGTTGGTCCCATGGAACTTTTTTGTCTACTTGGTGTAAGGAATCAGCCTGAGAAGTATTGCACATTCCTCCTGAAACACCCTGTTACATACAATAATTTCAAAGAATGATACTCCTCACCTAGATACAAAGTCTGTGTGTGAGGAGGGTCGTCAATATAAATCATCTTGAAAAACACTTGAGAAAATGTATAATATGTAAACTGTCAATACTTATCTAGCTAATCACACATAACACATTAATGATAAGTAAGCAAGTTTGTCTATCAGTAAATGATATTAGAAGCAGATCTGTATTTTTTAAACATTCAAAATAATGTCATCCAGCAGCATAGGAGTAGAAAGTAAAAGAAATACTTTGTAAATGATAGGAAAAGATAAATTTACTAAAGTGAGTGGATAAATATTCAAAATAATCAAAATTATTGTCTATTCTACAATGATTTGTGGATTGTAAAACGAAATTCCAGAATACATGGAGGAATATACATGATAAAAATTTAAGACATCTAGGGTATTAATTAATTAGGGGTATTCACGATCTGTGAAGTCGTGGTATCTGTTGAATCTTTATTCTTTCTTTACAATTGCGACTTGGTTTCCAAGTATTTTAAGCAAAGGATGAATGAGTGATGATGAATGATGAAGGTTTAAGATGTAGGTTATATGTCTATCCACAATGTCCACTTTCACTATGCTCACAAATTTCAACTCACAAGAATAAAAAAAAACATGATTTATCAATTTAAAATTTAAAAGGTTGGTAAATGATTCAAAACAGCATTGAAAATATCTAAAATGATTTGAAATTATCAATTCTCTAGTATAGATTAAACTATGTAGGTAGTAGTACTGTAGTACTATAGTAGTGATTTTTTACGAATCAGATACTTATTTTTTTTCTAATGTACTACAGCATTGATAAATAACAGGCTACCACGACTTTGAAGATTAAATGAATACCCCTACACGCGCACATGTGCCTAGGATGCAATAGAAACACGGAATAGTATAGAGCAAAGCAGCAAAGCACACCGGTTAGCTATTTTTGATTTGCGTTACTTCATACAACTTCGTGTTTCTATTACATCTTGTGCCCGCTGATTGTAGTAATGGAAAAATACCTCCAAACGGTATTAAACGGTAATATTTCATATGAAATTGAACAAAAAATGATAAAAATATGAATTAGATGATAACGGAAATATTATCGTGCAATAGCCTACTGGCCTTACCGATTCTCAAATCACGATTTTTGGACAAGAGGTTTTTTGTTGTCTCTATGAATTTTACTAGATTGTTCAGAGATAGAGGAACATGGATAGACTCTTCCAAGAATTTGCCTACATATAACTACAGAGAGTTGGAAACTCTGGAACACTTCATGTTGCGCTGTCCCATGTATAGAGGATGTAGAATCCAGTTTTAGTGCATTTCATTCGAAAAAATGCACTATTGGTCTTGCCATGACAATAAAAAATTTATTATGTGATATATTTTTTACACGTTTCCGAGCCCCTAGAACACGAATCTGATGTCCGTTCAAATTCATATATCTCTATATATTCATTTATATATGTATAGATTCTTTTTAACACGATAACTCCCGAAGGGCTTGTCGGAGAGCGACCAAATTTTGCACAAAAATCATTGGTGTTAATATCTCGGTGAAGTTCGTTAACCAGGAAAATTGGTCCAAGGGAAGAAGGTGAAATTAGGGGATGAAAGCTCATTATAAGTCATATGATTTGAGCCATCAGTGAATTGCATTTGAAATGCACTCTTTCCGACCGCCAGCTGCCGGAGCGAAGTCTTTTTTGGATAGTTTTTATTACAATATAGTTAATAACGAGGACGGGTTGATTGTACTGTTGTCGAATCTGATTGGAGATACAATTAATAAGGGTTCTCTATAAGTTGTGAAGGCTCTAGAGATCAGAGAAATGATAATTATGTGATACTTGATTCAGTATGTGATAGCTTTTTTCTGTGTGATTTACTTTATGATGCGTGTGATACGGTTCGGGATTGTTATGCACCAGTTTAAAAACCTTTCAAATGGTAGCCTACTTGTTTTCGAATTTTTGTTCTGTTTGTTGATGTCTGTATATTATCAGTATATTATATACATATATAATCAGTGTCTGTGATATTAATCATATATAATTATCAGTGTCTGTATTATACATATATTATATCATATCATAAACTCAACTCTATCATAAACTCAACCCTCAACTCAACTCATGTTTTCATGAACAATTTTTTTTTGTCAATGGCGCAACAGCCCTATGAAGGGCCTAGGCCTACCAGCTGGTTGCCAGTTTCATATTCACCAAACTATACAGTCCGTCCAAGCAAAGAAGATACCCCGGCAAGACGGGAAAACGACTCCAGCCCGGCCATTACCGTCCCAAAAGCCATAAATTTTCGAAAGAACCCACAGCCCCCGAACCAACACCGACCGACCCGAAGCCATCCCCACCCCGCCAGAATGCCCACCCAGCCCGGACAGAAAATACAGCAGGCGAATAATCATCAACCAGGATAGAGGTAACGTGTGGTTAGCACGTCGATCCTCTCAACCAAAAGCCAGTCTTCACAACCAAGTGAGGATGCAGAACACCTCTGAATAACATGCAGTTAATCAGTTAGAGTGTAATGCAACAATTAATATTCCTCCAAAAACGGGAAACGACTGACTGTCTTCACCAACGACAGCCAATCTCCCAAAGGAGGGAACATCCAAAAATCGTCGTGTGCAATAAAAATCACATAGTTGTATGAAGCAACGCACACTGATCAGCTGATTTTTCATTTTAAACTTGAGTGATGTGAAATCATCACAAGTTACTTCTTACAACTACGTTTTCTATTACATCTTGTGCCAGACATGTGCCTGCAACTTGTAGTAATGGAAACCCACCTTCAGCACTCTGAAATCTCACGAAATTCACTCACCGAACCATGATAGATTTCCAGTTGACGCAGCAGTTCTTTGCTGATGTCAGCAGTTTGCTTGGCGGTGGCATCGCATGTAAGACGATGCGCCTTGATGTCCAACTCACGCAGTCGGTCCAGTTCGCGCGCTTTCTCCATTTGAATTTGCTGACTAAGATGACGATCGATCAGTTTCTCATGTTCAAACTCCAGTTTCTTCAACTCTTTTTCTGATACCTGGGTAGAAAAAAAAGTTTTTGATATTCATTGAAAAATAAATGAAAATCTAACACCCTTTTAAAAAACTTCAAAATTATTAAAACACAGACATGTTTCGGCACATTAGGCCATTATCAATGTGAATAAAATACTGAAATAAGTAAACAAGATTAAAAATTAAAAATATAAGTCTAAATAATATTATATGATTGCAATTGAAAGCATATTGCAATCATTTTTATTTTCATATTGCATTGCAATCAATTATTTTAAACAGCCCTAAGTTTTAAAGTTCAGTTTTTGAGATTCAGTTTATTGATGCAATGATCCATTCAAATTCTTATTAATTCACGTTAGAAAAATATTTACTGAAATAAAATATAATTTACAGATGGATACAAGTAAAATACATACAGTGAAATAAAGTTCTACTAGCAAAGTGTTATTATCACTTGAGTGCTAGCAGGATATTTGAGACCCATAGAACGAAATGGTTAATTTTGAGGAATTTTATAGTCTAAATTCAACCTCAAAGACAGTTATCGTCTATTCGAGAAGAGGCATTTATTTATATAATTCATTGAAAAATAAATAAAAATCAAAAACCCTTTAAAAAAACTTTATAAATTATTAAAACACAGACGTGTTTCGGCGCATTAGGCCATTATCAAAGTGGATAAAATGTGCCGAAACATGTCTGTGTTTTAATAATTTTATAAAGTTTTTTAAAACGGTATTTGATTTTTATTTATTCTAAACAGCCCCAAGTTTTAAAGTTCAGTTTTTATATAATTCAACTTAAAGCAGACGCTGAAGACGTGGTTTCGACTATCTCTTGTACGTGATGTAATCTACTAACAGCTGATGTAAAGTATCTATTGTGCATTTTAATTTACAAAACATTACCAGGCACAGCTAAATGACAACTCTAATTGACGACATCAGCTGTTGGAGCGCACAAGGAGCAGACGAAACCGCCTCAACTTTTTGGAGACATCTATATTTGAATCATGTCAGGGGCAAAATTTCACAATTTTTACCCCCGGAAATCAAAGAAAAAGAAAGCTATTTTGAATTTAAGAATAAATTGAAAGATTTCCCAACAAAAAAATCCCTTTATAGCGTTGAGGAGTTTTACGGATAATAAGGTCTATCTTGTCCTTTTTTAATTGCTCATGAGCCTGACTATTTAAATAAATTTCGTTTTAAATATGTTAACTTTTCATAATCGTTTAGTTTTACTATACTGTGTATAGTATGATATTATCTGTATTTGACACTATTCAATGTACCAAATGCATATTACTTGAATAAATAAATATATTTGAAATGAATGAATCAGGTATAAACAGTTGAATAGTAATTTTTGGCAGAACTTCAAAGTAGGTACATTAAGAAGTTGTTTGAAATTGAGCTGTTAAGCAGATTCTTGAAAGTGAATAGTATTCTTAATCTTGAAAGTAAATCGATCCGAGTATAGTCCGTCCAAGCAAAGAAGACATTTTGGCAAGATGGGGAAATGACTCCAGCTCGTTCAATATTCGTTCAAAAATTATAAATTTGGCCTTAAATTGTAGATCAGAATGTTTCCTACAATTTGAGATCAAATTTACAATTGTTGAACCAATATTGACCGAGCTGGAGTCATTTTCCCATCTTGCCAGAATGTCGTTTTTGCTTTGCAAGACTATACACATTGTGTAATAAATTTAAATGAAGTTTATCAAACAAATAATAAGGCTCATAAATCATAAAAAATATTAAATCATAAATTTCATCAAGTTCAGACACTCTTAAGCATCCTTGTTTTTAGACAAGTTTAAAAAACGTTCAATTCAAAATTTAAATTTATCTATTGTTTCCAGCATTAAATGAGATAATAAATTCAATTAACAAATAATAAGATTGCTTACCTCATAAATTTCCTCAAGTTTAGACACCCGACCAGCTTGTGTGAGGACCTCATTTTTTAGCAAATCGTGTTGCGATTTCAAAATTATAATCTGATTATTGATTTCTTCGATATCGTCTTCACATTCTCCAACTTTGTGTGAAATCCCAGAGGACTCGCCTCGTTTCTGTATGAGTTTCGAGCCCAAGTCAGCTATCACATTCTGCACGATTTTCAACTGAAAACAAAGTGAATTTTATTGATAGGAATCTATCAGTACACTATGAATAACTAATAACATAAACTAACTACTCTTATACTAAGAGTAGAACCTATTGTCTAATACGTAGGTCATTTTTTCATTAACCTCCAATAAGCTGTATATTTACGACAAATATTATATGAGGCAATCATTTCATTACTAAAAGTTACGTACACTTATGTTAACTTTTCAATGTAAGTTTCTTAAATCCCTCAAACAAGTGTCTCAATCCTCAAGTCTCTTAGGCTGAGGCCGCACTGCCGGTGGGAAGAGCCTGGAGGGTGGAGGGTAGTTGGTAAATCTATAGAACATACACACCATCCACAGTAATACATCGTATGAATGGTATGACGTCATTCTGTTTTTTGAGGTTATGTTGTCCATATTTAAGAATTTCAAGATGGCGGCTGAACACATACCATTTATACGATGTATTACTGTGGATGGTGTGTATGTTCTATAGATTTACCAACTACCCTCCACCCTCCAGGCTCTACCCACCGGCAGTGCGGCCTCAGCCTTACGGTAAGAGGATTGAGACATATGTTGTACCTTAGAAGAAGCTCATTGCTGTTGTGATCAACTTAATTATGATATTCTGAACCGACAATCAACCAGGTATTGAAAACAATATAATTGCCTCGTCTGAATTTCAATCATTAACTTCCCGTATGTTCTCCCGGACAAAAATGACACTTCTTTCAGAATTTTAGTAGGCTTGAAGTGATTAGAGTTCATCGGCAATCAATAAAAACCACGTATCTAAAAATGTTAACAATTCAATAACTGCTCCAGTTTTTATCAAATAAGATTATTTATTTTCTAGAATTGATTTCTATTATTATATTCTATAACTTTATGCACAATATCACATTCGCCGGTGGTGAATCACCATTACACAAAAAATGAATAGAGATTACTCAACTAAAACACAAGGATTCGATAAAACCACTCATCTAAAACCACTTCTTAACAAAAAGCTAATGGAACTTCTTGGCTCCTAGACAATAATGAACAAAACTTACCTCAGAATAGAGTTCTTCGTTGGCATCCATTTTTCTCAACAAATTCGCCTTCATATCATCTCGCTGCTTTACAACTTCTTTCATTGATTGTTCAAGCTCCAAATTGTTACGTTTTTGCTGTTCGAAAAATTTCTGCTTCTCCTGAAGTGCCTTGCATTTTTCGGCAGCACATAGTCGTAGGTCTCTTATTCTCTGGAATAAATTTTTTACTGAATTTGAAAGATTGATATTAAGAGAGCGCAAATGAAGAGTGACATTGATTAGTGCAATGACAATCAAGCCTAAATTTAGGAACAAGTTTACTGATTTATGAAAGAGAACTGAACAAGGAATTGATAAGTGTATAGAAAATTTCGACTGAATTATTTGAAAGATTGATATATTAGGAGAGTTGAAATTGAAAGAGTTATAAGTTAAATTTCTAAGTTCAATCAGACCTAAATTAAGCAAAAATTTTACTAATTTCATGACAACTGAACAGGTGTATTGAATGTACAAGATTTACTGATAAATGAAATAGCTCAGTAGGCTGCTCTGATCTGATTGATTTTATCTTCTTTATTCACCATGTAAACATCATTATCCCTAACTCATCATCACCTTCACTTAAAATACTTGCTATCAAGTTGCAATTGTAACAATGAATAATAACAAAGAAATAAATAAATAATTACACACAAAAGCTCATAGGAGCCCATGAACAGCCTTATTTAAGAGTAAGCCTTATAAGTACCTAACTGAAAACAACAATTTAAATGATCACTGTTCAATGAATACGAAAGAAAATCAAAAGGCTCACAAATGTCACACAAAACTTCAATATTTCATTTCATGAAAAACATTGATGAAAAACAGGATGTCTTGAATATCTTACTTAACTAAGCGCGTAGCGTACCGGAATTGAGCTACAGATACGGCATTGGCTAGTTCTGGAGGAGTTCCAATAGACAGCAGCACTACCACAAACATCTTTTACAGCCTGTGAGAGCACATAAGTTTCACCACGTTGGGCGCCGGCGTAGTTTTGGAAAGCACCGCTTTACTGGTTCAGTACCTACATCAATGCCAGGTTTTTCCAAGCACACTCAAAGTTAAGGGACCCTCAAATTTTGATGAACAGCTGACATTTTCTATGATAAGTATAGGACATGTAGTAAAGTGTAGTAAACTTGAGGGTCCCTCAAATTTGAGTGTGCTTGGAAAAACCGGGCATAAGCCTACCTGTCTTATGAATAGATCTAATAGTCCTATATGTACTCAATCAAATTTATTCACACCAAAATACAATTCTTTGTACAATTAAGTTTTAGCAAAATATACACACATGAAAATGTATAGATAAATCGTAATAAATATACTACAATAATTTACTTGTACTGGACTTATGTATAAGTAGGCTATTTGCCAGCAGTAAATATTTCAGAACGGAAATGATTGTATGTTTTCATAGATGCAAAAAATTTGAATTTAAATATTACATTAATTTGAAGAAAATAGCTGAGGTAATAAATACAACTTACCTGATGAAGCTTTTTAATGACCAGATCTCTTCCTCTCAATAGACCAACTGTGTTATTCCAAAGCTTCAATAGGCTTAAATGACGCTTGTAAGAAGCTCTGTAACAAATAGATTTGACTATTATTCTATTACAGCACATGAGAATGTGATTGAATATTTATAATTATTTAGAGATTAAGTAGAAGACTTAATACTCAAATGCGTATTGGTACTCAACCAGTTTTGAGTACTTTTAATTTGTAGAGACTTGTTTTGATGTTACCGGAATACATATTATTTTTCTACTTTAAGAAGAGTAACGAGACAAATACAAATCACATTACAAGAATACCATATCTCAATCAGGTTCAGAAATTGGACCCAAGACCGATGGGTATGTTTCATTCAGATGGGTATGTATCATTCAAATGAGTATGATGGGTATGTTGGGAGTTGGTATGGGTATAGAAGGAGGTATAGTGGCCACAGTGGGTATGAAATGGGTAGCTAGGACGCAAAAATTGTATAGCTATGTTGATTTAGAAATCAATATTCTACCACATCAGTTAAAAATTATGAATGTAGAAGTTTTAAATATATTATAACAAAATGGTTAAAGAGAGCATTTCACTTGCTTGAAGTAATGTTGATTAGTGACTTTCATCCATAATACTATGGATTTTAATTATATTTTAGGTGTGGTTTTTAAATTTTGTAAATTTATAACAAAACGTTGGCCTGTTTTTTATCAAGTATTAATATTGTAATTACGGTAATGTACTTTTCTATGAGAATAATGAACTTTAAAACTTAGGGCTGTTTAAAATAATTGAAAAATGAATAAAAATCAAACACCCTTTTTTGAAAACTTTAAAATTATAAAAACACATTCATGTTTCAGCACATTAGCTCATTCTCAATGTGGATAAAAATATTATCCATATATTATGACTATTTTTATCCACATTGAGAATGGGCTAATGTGCCGAAACATGTATGTGTTTTTATAATTTTAAAGTTTTCAAAAAAGGGTGTTTGATTTTTATTTATTTTTCAATCTTCTATGAGACTTTTTCAATGCAATATTTTTTGTGATGATTGATTCTCGAATTATAATTCACAATACTTATCAAGTATCAACTATAATAATCTCATTACCTGAAATTACATATACTGTATTTCCATCTACGTTACAAACATAAATTATAACGGTAGCTATACCTGTACACTTTTCCAAGATGCTGAAGTTGTAGCTCATATTGAATATATCTCGTCATAATGCTCTCGAGAACTTCTTTTCTTTCAAGAACATCGGCTCTTAATTTCTGCCTGGTTAGTTCGAGATTCTGAAAAATAAAAAAAAATTATCATTCAAGTTTCGAAAAATCAGGGAAGTAAAGACGTCTTACAAACTATAATATGTTACAAACCCACACCGGTTGAAAAACTCTACCCTATTGCAGGAATAGCTCCACCTAATGTGAGGAGAGAAGTGGCAGCTGATGCTGAGAGAGCAAAACAAGAGAATGATCCCCGCCATCCACTCCATGATTATGTCCAGCTAGACCGTCGGCTCAAATCAAGGAAAAGTTTTATGGCAAGAACAAAGGCACTTGACCAATCAAAAGAAGAGAGCCGTGTTAACAGATGGAGAAATGTGCTGAACCATCAATATCAAATAGCGCCATATGAAAGAATAAGTGCTGGACATAATCTGGACTATACAATTTGGAGGACTCTCAATAGAATGAGAACCGGAGTACCCAGATGTAAGACCAATATGTTGAAATGGGGAATACTTCCTGACGGGAACACCCTATGTGAGTGTGGAGTGAGACAGGATCCAGAGCATTTGATGGTCTGCGGGATGCTTCAAGTGACATGTACTCCTGATGATTTGATAACAGCAAATGACAAAGCCGTAAAGGTGGCTACACACTGGAAATCCAGTATATAGACTGGTTTATAAATTTTCTACTTACTTTATTGATAATGTTAGTGCCCCTTAAATTTATGTTATGTTTTGAATAATAAGTGGTCTGACCTAGACACGGAAACGAACGAACGAACGAACTATAATATTCCCAACTAGCCGGCAGGCTCGCTTCGCTCGCCTTCTCCGCCTAACCAGGGGGCTCCGCCCCCTGGAACCCCTACAGTATAGGCAGTGTAAGTGAGTCAAACAGGTTCACTTCGCTCGCCTGCAAAACCTCTGTCAGTGTCAGCTGAGACAAACAGGCTCGCTTCGCTCGCCTGAAAATTCCGTTCAGTAGGGGTTTGAAATTTATTGAGCACAGCATTTCTACACCTAATCTGGACCTGTTTACCTAATTGCAACATTTTCTGCCAATTCGTTCTAGAAAAATGTAAGAAATACTCCAAAAATTCAAAAAAATAGTAAAACGCTAATATTAAGTGTAACCTTGGGAAGTATATCGGACATAGTTTGAAACTTGATTCAATATCTTCCAAATTAATTCATCTATAATCTCGCTGAACCATTCAATTTACAGTTAGGTTTGGTCGTATCAAGGCGGAAGATATGCAACCCGCAACACATCTATAATTTTGAAAACCTGATTACTGGCGTAATCTTGAACGGATTGCAAAAATATTCTAACACAAAATTTCTAGACCTCATTTGAACCTGCCCACCAAATATCAACATTTTCTACCGATTGGTTCTCGAAAAAATGAGGAAAACGCCGAAAAACTATAGAAAAACTAAAATATTTGGCGTATCCTTGAAAAGTTTTTGAAATCCTTTCTTAGCGCGCGTCTAAACGTCCAACTGAACATGCCTGCCAAATTTGAACGCATTCGGTTCAGTGGATTTTTAGTTCTGGTGATGAATCAGTCAGTCAGTGCCATTTCGCTTATATAGAATTATATAGATTGGTATAATAGATGCCAACAACTAAGGCAGTTGGCAAATGACTGTTATTGGTTATCAGCTCTGTCAGGACAGTCGGCGAGCAGTCTGCGAGAGTACATAGAAACGAGAGTGCCCCCAGATACACTAATTTTCTTTTGAAAACAGCTTCAAACTGTCCTGACAGAGCTGAGCATAAATAATAATCATTCACCAGCCGTCCAACTTTTCGACTCAGCTATAGTCTGTCCAAGCAAAGAAGACATTCAGACAAGAATGATAAACGCGACTTCGGCTAAATGAGTTAAAAATGATAGATTTGGTCTTGAATTGTAGAAAACATTCTGCTCTACATGGATAACAATGCATCGCATTGCATTCTGATTTGAATTGAAAATTTGTTGCAGTACAGTAAATAGTATGATCACTAGTTTACCTAACAGCTTATCGGTATCACCTAGGTCCTAGATTGAAATTGTAGCCTCAGCCTCAGAAACAAACTATAGTCTGTCCAAGCGAAGAAGACGATTTGGTAAGATGGGAAAATAACTCCAAAATGATCCTGAGTCTCCAAGCTACTCCATTAGCTGATAGCTTTTCTACTAGCAGTTACTGCTGTAGTCTGTCCAAGCAAAGAAGACCCTCTGGTAAGATGGGAAAATAACTCCAGCTCGGTCAATTCAAAAATTACAAATTTGATCTCTATTTACTACAATTTGCTATGAAATTTATAACTTTTCAACCAATATCGACCGAGCTGGAGTAATCTTTCCATCTTGCCAACTTGTCTTCTCTGCTCGACCAGACTATATAGCCTACCACTGATATCTTATTTATATAAGTTGTTATTTTAATAGTTTTAGATTTAAAAAGTGCAACATACTACTAGATTTGTATGAAGAAAATTCAATAGAACAATGGGATTTATGTATTAAGGGTAATTTCCATAATTTCCAATTCTTGATCCATGCCCAGGCAACCCGGAGAGATCACGTCAAACTAACACTAAACTCCTTAACGGAGATAGCCCAACTTGGGCTTTGTCATTTAATAAAACTGGCCACTTAGTGACTGTTATGAGGCGACTGGCAACACCTCCGACAAGTCGTCTTCAAAGAATTTGACCACTGCATAATAGCTCCGACTCACAAGATAGTGAGACAGACTCCTCCTGTAGACATTGATGGGTACATTCCGCAGGCTCTCAGGCAAGTGGTTGAACATCCTCAGTGCCAGGGTAGGGAAACTGTCAGGGTAACCTCTAAAACTAGAAAGCATTAAGCTCTCTTGACCCTAAGTCATTCTTATCCATACCTTAAATTCGGATTCATCATCACGATAAATTCTTTCCACAAGAGAAGATTCATCATGACTTCGAGCCATAAATTCTTTCCACATGTTCAAGGCATCGTCACCCCACTCCACCTTAGCTTTCAGTTTATTAAGTTTGAACATCATTTTGTCAATCTCCGCCTGTAAATGAGATAAATAATCAATTCATTTTAATACACAATATTACATGATCATTTAATACAAAAATACAATACAATATATATACTAGATATTGTACAAGATGTGGCCAAATACACATACGGGAACCTACCTACACTCTGTCCACGGAGTGTTCGGACCTAAGCTCCTCCCCCATTTTGACGTCACAGGCGGCTTTAGCCAATGGCAAGTAAGGTCATCATGCTGCAGCTGTTACTTTTTAGGTCACAGTCATGCTGTGGAAATCTGGGAAACGCAAGACTTTCAATTTTCTAGAATCTATCAAAATTTATGTGTTTGCAATGTTTCAGCTGATTTACATAACTCAAACCTCTCATGGAAGATTTTTTGGCGGATATGTTTTGTTCTTTGTTTCACCTTCAACAAAACCTAGTTCTTTTAAAAAAATATTGGTTTTATCGAATTCAAAGTACATACAGTGATGAGGTTAATTTATTGCGAATGTAAACTTTGGATTAGGTTCTGAAGACCTACTTGAATTTGCAGTAGTGTATAGTTGAATGAGTTTGAAATTCCCGGCTTGAACTGAGCAGTCAAAATAATAATAACAAAAATATTATTATGGAATATTATGTTCAATCAACTATAATTCTATCAAGTGATATTGATAATGATCTCTCATGTTAGAAGGATATAAATTTTGCCGAACAACCATAAAACACTAATTTTTCTAAGGCCGCTCAAAAATTCGATATTGAAGTTCCAATATCGAATAGAATTTTCTACGTTCCTGGCAATTACGACCGCTTGTGAGCTGGTCGGATCGTGACGTCAGAACCTCGAAGGAGGAGCTTAGGTCCGAACACTCAGTGGACGGAGTATATAAAGGTAACATTCCGAATCGGCAGTTGAAACCGCGCAGCTCGAGAGGCCCGGCTCTAGCAGCGCTTCTCTAGCCATCACAACTCCATTATGAATGTTCACTTTTTTATTGGGGCTATCAATCTATAATAAATCAATAGATAATGGAATTCATCAATCTCAAGTCATTTTAAATTGAATTTCACTATTTATTGATCAATTATACATAAGTAGCCCTAATGACAAAGTGAACTAGCTAATAATGTTTAATAAATCAATACATAGTGAAATTCAAACTTTTAAAGTCATTTTCAATTGAATTTCACTATTTATTGATTTATTATACATTAGTAGTCCTAATAACAAAGTGAAAATTTATAATATAGTTATGTGAATGAAGTTGTGAAGACTAGAGCAGCTCAGCTAGAGCCAGGCAGCTCGAGCAGCGATTTTTTTTTTTGAGGGTGATGCCCACATGGGCTCTTAGGCCTGTGCGTGAGTAATGGGAAGGATGATGATGAGAGATGAATGGATCTACTGCTTTAGGTGGGTTCCGAACCACCGGGAAGCGATTTTTGAGGCTCATGAATTGAATTCAGAGGAACCGGGACTTGAATTTAGAGCCGGGAATACTACCTTAAGAGTCTCTCCATGATTAAAAACTCATAGGAATTATATTTTAAAAATATTTTTAGAGGATTTCATCCCTGAATGTTCCTGAGCTAAGTGACGGTCTCTCTTTTGGTGTAAGCAAATCACTGGCATGCAACGTAGCCGATTTTTATGATACTCTAACGTTTAGTTAATATTGTTTCTTCAACTCATGCAATACGGTACCTGTAAATCTAACTGCATGAATTTGAACTTCTCAATTTTCGTCTGAATGTCCCTAAGTGAAGTAGATATTTCCAAAAAAATGTAATCATCTCAATTTTTACCAATAATAAACATGATGCAATACAGTACCTGTAGATCTGATTGCATCGATTTGAACTTATCAATTTTCTTCTCCATGTCCGAGATATCATGAGTAGTTCGACTTTGCTCCATCTGAGTGATCTGCAGTTTGTTTCTATGATTTTCCAACTGTCCTTGCCTTTGACAAAGCATTTTCTGAAAAAAGTATCAGACAATATTCATGAGTTCAAACCAAATATTATTGGAGGAAAATTATATCGTGACCTCTTCAGCGTATTATATCTGTTATCTAGATTTCTAGATACTCCTTGTACCGTACGCTAAAGATATGACCCAGTGGTAAAGCGTCCGACTAGCAACGGAATCGTGAGCACTGTTGTCCAAGTGGAAGAAAAAATATTCTCAACTTTAAAATGAAAAATTTAATTTACTCTGATAGAATATGAACCTCTATTTCGAAATTGGGCTATATTAAAATCAATGAACTGGCAGAGTCGGAACATTAATATTAACTATTTGCAAATATTTGAGAGGTCAACAAAGACCAGGTTATTGATAGTAGACTGGTTCATTCAAAACTGAAATTAGTTATTCATGCTATAGGTACTAAAAGCTATTAAATGAAAGATGATATGGATGATAATAGGCCTACATTTATTCTAAAGTTTTCATTATGATTACAAATATAATAAATCACAGAATTTTCTTAGAATGATGAATATTATTGGTAATACCTGATTGCGAATTTCTTCATTTTTATAGTTGTCATGTTCTTCTTGTAGACCTGATAAAGAATCGGTGATTGATTCTATATTCACAATGAGATCAGCTTTTTTATGGAGGAGGTCCTCGACCTGTGCAATGGAAAATTAATGAGACAAAGTCATCCATATCTACACAGAGGTGAGAGAAATAATTAAGTAAATCAGGAGTATGGTAGAAAAGTTGAATCTCTTTCGAAAAGAGCAAATAAATGCTGAGTACATCTAGATACGTTTGGATTGAAACAAGCTACTTGTGAATCAATAATAATTCATTGACCAATTTTCATTTACTGAAAACCAGCAAAGTTTTTCTAAATTGATAATAATTGTACCTCTTTTTCAAGAAGACGATTGTCCTCATTGGCTACCGGTATGTGAAATCCGTCAGCCCATCCAAGTTCTCTCAACAGATCATCAATCTGTCGAACCATTATCACGAAATAAAATAATAATTTTCAAGTATATTGGCTCTCAATTTTACTATCATTACATATATTTTGTATTTATTTACAGTGTCACCAAGACAACAAGGATTCATGGTTCACTTTGACTTTGACATAACCTAAAATGTTTGTTTATCAATTATTTCAACGACATTGAGAAGGTCTTTGATTGGCCTAAGCTAAGATTCAGAAGGCAGTGACATCCATGATTAAACTGAATTTTGGGGTTAAATCTGTTTATAAATCAAATTTTAATTATTTAATCTATTAATAAAGTATCTGCAATATTCCGAATAGTGTTCTACGAATGATTGATTGTGTTTTCCAGAGTTAATAATATTTTCAATCCATAATTATGTTTTGAATTAATGAAAAAATGAAATGACAAGTCCAAAGTTTGTGCGGTCTGTATTTCTGTTTGTTTTATTATTTATTCGATTGAACAACGTTCTTCCATCTCAAAATAGTAAGTAGCCTTTCTTATTTCAGCTCTGTTATAGGACTAAAACTTGTGTATCTCATTATCAACCTAACAAATCTAAATAATTTCCACTGCTCCCTTTATACTTACGGAATCGAAGGTGACAAATACACACAAAAGGAATGTTTATCAAGATGTCAAAGACAATTCAGAAACATCATAAATCATATACTTCCGTACACCGTAATTCGCCTTGCTCTTCAAGTGCTTAGACATGACTTTCTCAAAAGCTATATTTCTGGCAAGCTAGAAATACAATTAATCTAGAAGACTAGAAGTTCACCAAGTGCAATTTCATCAATTACAAGTTCAGCAGTTGAAAGTACACCAATGAGCCGTCGCGTAGAATTGCTACCTTTACACTGCTTTCATATTAAGCCAAATCTTTTCAAGTAAGTTATCTGTTTCTACTTTTTCAGGTGACGAACATGATGACTCTATCCTGAATAAACAAAAAAGCGGAAATATAGCAGCAGATTTCAACTATGTTGCTCAGAAAAAGGATAAAAATGTAAGTAACTTGAGCGTAGTTCAGATTTCAAATTTCAATCAAGTTATTGTAGCCTATAGTTTGCCCAAGCGAAGAAGAAATTCTGGAAAGATGGAAAAATGACTCCAGCTCGGTAAATATTAGTTGAAAAATTATAAATTTGGCCTTAAATTGTAGATTAGAATGTTGTCTACAATTTGAGACAATTTGAATCAATATTGACCGAGCCTTAGTCATTTTCCCATCTTGCCAGAATGTCTCCTTTGCTTGGACAGACTGTAACCATTGTTGATACTCCCTGGTACGTATAGAACATAGACATCCATGGAGACCTGGGAGTGAACCTCATATCCTGTCACAGGATCAACAGGTTACCTGTGAGATGTAACGTCATGCTGAGAGTCATGAATCATGGCTCCACCAATACAACAACGTCGCGGCAATCCAGAATCCAGCTACTAGACAAAAGAGGATTAGTGCGGATGCTCAAAAGAAGGAAAACACTTGAACTAGTGTACCGGTAGTGCAAGTGATGGTGTCCAGAAAAAAACAGTGCAATGTTTAAGGAAAATATAGCTCGTGCTTGAGAAGTAAGTACAGTTGATATGTGTGAACTGTACATTAATATTAATAGCAGTAAGAGATTCCAATAAGAATTTCTCTGTATTTTATGTATAGTTAGTGGGATAGGTTGTATAATTTTTTTCATTAGTCTAAAGACTAGATAGCAATAGTATTCACAAAAAAAATTTTTTTTGCAAAATTTAACCAGCAATTGTAGCCTATGTACTGAACATATGGAGGGACTTATGAGCCTATATCAATATCATGCTTATTCTTATAAACTAGAGTAGTTTTACAACTCAGGTATTAAATTATGATAATAACAACGTGTTCATCCAAAATATGCTTCATTGTTTTCATTAGTGACTTTTTAGTTTTTACTAAATTTTTCTAATTTGGATTTTTTCTACTTCCAGTATTCCGTGGTACTCAATCGTCTTCAGTTAGAAGAACAGTGTCCGTCAGCAGTACAATGCAACAAACTGGGATTCCCCTGTATATCCTGCACATATAATACATCCTGTGTGTATGGCGAAAAGATGAAAACCACGTGCAAAGCTGAGGTTGACTGTATTGTAAGTATATCTACATCTTAAACCTTCATCATCATCACTCATTCATCCTTTGTTTAAAATACTTGGAAACCAAGTCGCAATTGTAAAGAAAGAATAAAGAATATAAATATATTTTTGTGAAACTAGTTGAACTTAGTGGTAAATAAAGCATTAATGAAGCATAACTACTACAATACTACAAATAAAATCGTACAATACTAGAAATGATAATTAAAACTAATTTTAGATTTATTCTATCAACTTGTTTCGGATCTTGATAGATATGATTCTAAATCTATCAACAAACAATCACATTGTGGGTTGATATCCATTTTCTCCTATTGGTGAATTAACATTTTTCATAAAAACTTTGGAAGTAGAAAAGCACATTAATTGAATTGAATAGCTTCTGGGAGGACGAAGTTAGATCACAGCCGGCCCTCTCTTACACATAGTCCTCATTAGTGTTTCTCTACGTTGAAAGTTGAAAAAAGTCAGTGTCAGTGCTTCAACATTTTGTTGAAGATGCATTTATAACAAAACAAAAATGATCCATGTGTAGTTATATTTAATAACCTCATAAATCACCCTCGCACACTCCATTACCCACGCACAAGTAAAATTGAATATTTATGTGGGCATCATCTGCAAAAAATGGAGATTTAAATAAAAACAAAAAAATATTGTCAAACCACATATTTATTAAATTTCGAGATGCCGGTTCCGGTTGCTACACCATTATCAATCTCTGATGAACAGTTTAAAAGTATCTTGCCTTTTCATTTAAATTGGATAACTTCCACAATATCTCCTTCACATCTACTCTACAAGTGATGTGGATTTAATTTGGTATATAGAATGTTATATTTATATCTATAAAATAATAATAATAATAATTCAAAAAGGGTACTGGATAATTATTTAAAACAAAAAACATTTATATCTAATTGAAAAATAAATAAAAATCAAACACCCTTTTTTGAAAACTTTAAAATTATAAAAAAACACATACATGTTTCGGGAGCTAAGCCCATTCTCAATGTGGATAAAAATAGTTAACAATGTTGATAACAAAAAACATTAGATTGACAATTAACAATGTTGATAACTATTTTTATCCACATTGAGAATGGGCTTAGCTCCCGAAACATGTATGTGTTTTTTTATAATTTTAAAGTTTTCAAAAAAGGGTGTTTGATTTCTATTTATTTTTCAATTATTTTAAACAGCCCTAAGTTTTAAAGTTCTTTCTTTTTTCAACATTTATATCTAATATATTCAGTCCTTGTATTTATATTTCTTCTTTTCCAGGGCGAAAAAGAATTCGATAAAGAACTGATCTGCCGATATTGTTATCAAACTGAGCACTGGGAGCATGATTGTGTATTGAAGGCTGATTGCGATTCTGTCAGATCTCCGAGACATTATTATAGGTCAGTTGAAAAAAATATTTCATACAATAGTATCCCTGTTCCATAGAAATATTACAATGTAATACCGGCACTAGCCAAGTAACGTCTATCTCATCCTTCACCAAATTCTATCTCTCATCATCTTTCCCATTACCCAAGCACAGGCCCAAGAGCCCATGTGGACATCACCCTCAAAAAGAAAAAAAAATTGTATAGATTCAGATGTGACTTCAGTCGTAGCTTTGCCAATGCGCATTGGGGAAAGTGGGCTTCTGAGTTTGTGGTTTAGATGGAGAATGAATATTGCTTCAGCTGTTAGCGAAACAGCTGATGGACAGTAGCAAGTATAAGTAGCTGACATAGTAGCAGTGGGTAATATTAAAACAGCTTGAGCTATCAGCTAATAAAGTAGCTTGGTGTGACAGGATTCAAAACAAAAGGTATATCAAAGGTAAACAAAGGGTATGCCGGCCTCAGTGTCGCAGTGGGCTAGGGCGTTACAACCTTCAGTCCGCTAGCACTGCCGCAGGTCTGGGTTCGAATCCCAGTGGCATGGCTGTTTTTCACCTCATCAATCACCTTAGCACTCAAGATCCATTACCCACGCACAAGCTAAAATGCTTATGTGGGCATCATCCGCAATAAAAAAAATATATACAAATCAATGTACAACCACAGTTTTCTTTGATAGAAGGCCCTGCCCTAATAGATATCGCACCGTAGGCACAGTCTACCCATATGAAAGCATCAAGAACAGTTACGAATTATACATGTTGGTTCTCTTTTGAGCATACTTTTCATTAAATATGATCATGAAACTTCTTGTGGAATTCTTTTTTGTACTGGGTTGTGGTTGAAATTTGCAGAAAACGTTGAAAATGAACAATTATGTCTTAAGATGTTGACATATTAAGTTTTTCTTGAAGTTCATTAAACTTTTAGTATAGAATTCCTTGTGTGTCTTTTGTGATATGATTTGCAGAAGAGATTGAAAATAGACGATGAGGTCTGGAGATAGCTATGCTATCGTCGAATGTGAGAACGCACACAAGAAACGCATCCGTTGAAACTGCTGATTAAAAATTGATTTCAATGCTTTTAAATAGAACCACTTCCCTACTCTACATGGTTGCCAATTTTAAGGCCATGGCCTTATATTAAGGGAAGCTATAGTACCATTGCTAGTTTTAATATAGCTAGTTAAATAAAAATTATTTATATAGCTAGTTAACTAGTAATTAATATAGCTGTACTGGGAATTGGTCTCTCGGTGAGGGTGATCTATCGGTGAACGTGATGTTAAGTCACGAACACTGTGGACTGCTCTTGGATGGGTGATCAGTATTTGACCAAGTACACGTTGGCTAGGTGGAACTACCCTTAAGGGTCTCCCCACCATTAAAATATTGATTTATATATAACTAGTAACTAATATACTATATTAATATATCTAGTTAACTAGCATTCAACTACAGCTAGCTCTCGAGTCGATAAATTTCATTAATTAACTTATTAATTATTATTTCTAGAACCAACTGTACAGTTCGAAGCGACATGCTCTGTTTAGGAAGGCGTACCTTTCTGAAAAGACTGCCCTGTAATTGGACCGGGGGTCATCGATGGAGTACCGCTCTCATACTCAGTGTCACCCTGGGAGGATTCGGAGCTGACAGGTGGGATTATTAATAAAAAAATTGGAATACATTTTGCACTAGAAGATAAGCCGTCGGTCCCGACTGCCATAAAATTAATATTTGTAATCACTCCAATGGGTAATTAAATTATTTATTATTATTATTCCCTCTCATTATCCACAAGCCCAAGAGCTAATGTAAGCATTACTCTCAGAAGAATAGGAAAACATAATCGTACGGGTTTCTATTGGTGGGTTAGGTTTCTTTCCGCTTCATTTACACTTGGACTTTTTGATGTGGTGAAACTTAGTCTAGGGAATCGTGAAATTAATGTAGAAACGTGTATTTAATAAAAAACTCGTACTAACCAAAATCGTGTTAGGATTTATATTACAGGATCGTGTTATCAGATGTTATCGTGTTAACAGGATTTATATTATTGACTCAGATATATGAGCTACGAACGGCTTGTTTGTCATGGGAATAGGTAGTTTCACAACATTGCTGGGTTTTTACCAAAGCAGCACTGTTATTTCCTTAGGCTGAGGCCGCACTGCCGGTGGGTAGAGCCTGGAGGGTGGAGGGTAGTTGGTAAATCTATAGAACATATACACCATCCACAGAAATACATCGTATGAATTGTATGACGTCATTCTGTTTTTTGAGGTTATGTTGTCCATATTTAAGAATTTCAAGATGGCGGCTGAACACATACCATTCATACGATGTATTACTGTGGATGGTGTGTATGTTCTATAGATTTACCAACTACCCTCCACCCTCCAGGCTCTACCCACCGGCAGTGCGGCCTCAGCCTTAATTCAGTCACATGTGTTTCTATGAGAAGAAGTTCTTATTCTGCATAATCTGACAACGCTGCTATTTCTCGGGTGGATGGCTCAATCCATACCTTCCTTTAATGGAGCTTTCTAAAGCTTTATGTTGAAGGAGACTGTGCTCAATCACTAGCTTATGCTGAGAAAACTATAATTTTTACCCACTGCAGCCCAGATATGAAACTTTAATTGTTATTTTCCAACTTTAGTTTCAGTTTTCAGGTTTTCATAATCTCGACTAAAGTTGTCAAGTTCTAAATCATCAAATTATCGACGTTAAGTAATAATTTGAATCTTCTCTCCTTATTTTTCCAACTTGTTGTGTTTTTGTTTTCTTGGTTTTTATTGTTGGGAAACTTCCTAATCATTTAATTTTCGACAATGTGAATGATTATTTACATCATGTAATCTTGAACTTCTGATGAGGCCTGAAATGTACTGTATAAATGTATTTATTGGTTAATAAAACATATTTATTATATTTATTATTTTTCACGTTTTACCTCGGTCACTATTTTTTAATTACCAGGTGTCTTTTCTCACTAACTTACTCTCAAGAAACTCCCTAATTATTCCTTTTGTTTATTGGTGAGTGGAAATCAATGATGGAGTAAAATTTTACAACATAATTCTGATTTTGGTATGTCTGTATAAATTGGAGGAAGAACAGTTTTCTGAGAAATCCTGTTCTACTCTACATTATGAATTATTAATTAAATGGCCATGATTATATTTTTCAATGATATAGATAAACATTTTAACTATTTATTATGATTATGATCAAATCAGTATTTGAAGAAGTTTTGGGCGATTTTTCTGTTTTTCTCTCCTCATTTTGTATATTTATACTATGTATATAGTACAAATGTATATTTGTATATTTTGTATTTGTACTCTAACAAATGAATGAATGATTTTGTTCACAAATTTTTCAGGTTCTACCTTGGTCACTGGCAGGAAGGCATTGGGAAGCTGTTTAGTTTTGGGGGACTTGGTGTGTGGACACTTATCGATGTGGTTCTAATTGCAATACATTATTTGGGACCAGCAGATGGTTCTCTATATGCCTGATTAAATATCATTTCAAGACACCGTTTTCAAATAAATTCTCTACAATCTTCAATTTCTATTGCCTATTACAATAAAATTGATATTTTATTTTAAGCTGGTTCATTTTGCTTAGCCGGTTCCAGAAAGCAAAGAAGACGTTCTGGCTGGATGAAAAAAATGAATCCAGCTTGGTAAATATTGCTTCAAATATTATAAATTTGGTTTAAAATTGTAGAGCAGAATGTTCTTTAATATTTAACGTCAAGGCTAACATTATAATTTTTGAAGCAATATTGACCGAGCTGGAGTCATTTTCTCATCTTGCCAGAATGTCTTGTTTTTGCTTGAACAGGCTGCGCTATAACTCAGTCCATGCGTCTCTGCAAAATGAGTTAGCAAAAAATTTACGAATAAAACTTTTTAAAATTCTCCAGCATTTATGATACCTTCCATGTTCCATATCTGATACCATATGTTCTTATAATCTAATATTCTAGTATCTGGTGTTCATTTTCTAGTGAAACTTTCTACTATAGTGTCTTGAATTTGTTTTTCTACGGTATCTGATTTTTGTGATATTTTTCTAGCTATCTAAACAATTGTAAATAGTACTATAGTTCTCTTGACAACCTTTGTTGATTATTTGCGTTGATAAAAATGAATTCGAATTTCATAGTTGCTTTTATTTTTCCATTGTTTTCAAACTGAGGTGATTCAAGATTAGAATAGATTCTATATGTGATTAATATTAGAATTTCCTTATATTTCTATTTTGAAACACGATTAATATTTTAAGAGTACATCGAAACCAAGAGCGACCTCAGCTATGCTAATTCGCTCTCTAAGACAGCTTCAGACTGTCCTGACAGAGCTGAGCATTAATAACAGATATTTGCCAACCGCCTTGATTTTTGGCATCAGCTATACAGGGTGTCTCAGGAGGAATGTGCAATGCGTCTCAGGCTGATTCCTTACACCAAGCAGACAAAAAAGTTCCATGTGACAAACCCCCAAAAACGCTCTGTTACCGAGATAACAATGGCGGAAAATTGACATTTTTCAAAATATATTAATTTTCCTTATTTATAGGAAAAATAGGTTAAATTCGATAGAATATCGCAAAATAGGTCAAATATAGCAGAAGCGAAGATTTTGTGCTTATTAGCGTTTTTGCTATTTTGGAGATTTGGGTGAGAATTAAAGATTCACCGCCATTTTACATAGGAATTGATAATTTTAGAAATTGAGTGAAGCCTCTAAAAATAATAAAAATTGATATATTTTGAAAAATCTCAATTTTCCGCCATTGTTATCTCGGTAACAAAGTGTTTCTGGGGTTTGTCCCATGGAACTTTTTTGTCTACTTGTTGTAAGGAATCAGCCTGGGAAGTATTGCAAATTCCTCCTGAAACACTCTGTACAATTACGATTGTAAAATAGAGTTGCTCTATTTCAGGGGGTTTTCTTGAACAGAGGTATTCTTAGTAGTGAAAGAAAAGACAAAACATATCATTGATAAAAACTGCATTTATTTTTAAAATAATGTGACAAAAATTATGAAATTCTTGAAATAAGTGATCCAAATTCTCATCACAAAAAAATGGATGTAAATTAAAAATTTGAAGACTTTTCAACATAATTGAAATCAGTCAAGATTTGAAATACGACAATAATTATATTACACAAAAAAATCACAAATAATTTTGTAAAGCCTATAATAAAGCTAAGCGAATTAAAAAAAATCAAGATCATGATTTTTTTAAATCTGTGGTTTGACAATGAAGCTTTCCTAGTATCATATTGTGTATCTTCTTGAAAGTAAATTGTATCTTTATTAGCTAATTAAACTTCAATTTCAGTGATTATCAGTACATTCTCATTACAATGTAAATAATATCCTTCTGATGACAAATCTTATTTTGATTGGCTAGAACAAATTCTTCTCATTTTTCAAAAATCTTAAATATGCAATAATACCCTATAGCTATTTACAGTCCCTAACTAATGTCATGATCGTAATCCCTATACTACAACATACAAAACTATGTTTGATATCAATAATAATCACACATTTGATATGGTCGTGATGTAAAAACCTTAAAATCTATCATTATTACACATTAAACAAAGCTAATGCACCTTAAACTAATTTTATTACGTATTAACTAAATGGCTAGAACAATTCAAATGATTTTTCACAAAATAATAAAGCAATATCAGGGCTTATTCAGGATTTTAGAACTCAAGTTCACACTGCTATAATTTGTCTAAGCAAAGAAGACACTCTGACAAGATGGGAAAATGACTCCAGCTCGATCAATATTGGTTCAAAAATTATTATTAATTTGGTCTCAAATTGTAGAGCAGAATGTTTTCTACATTTGAGACTATTTTTGACCGAGCTGGAGTCATTTTAACATCTTGCCAGAATGTCTTCTTTGCTTGGTCAGACTATACTTAAAGAGCCAGTAGATAAATGAAGCTACATATGAAATGATGCATAAATAATGAAATGATTTATAAATAAAACAATGAATATCACAATAAAGGGAGTTATATTAAAATTGAATGCTAATCTCCATTAATTTTGATCACGATAATTATTATTTGATTGAAATTTCTATTTATCTTTTATATTATGGTAATAATATAGAATAAACCAATAGGGGTTCAAAATGAGGGATAGACGAGCTTTATAGAACTCGAAATTACAATGATAATTAAAATATTTATTCAATCACTTCAATATCACGCTATGTATTTATACAAATAAATTGAAATCACGTAATACCCCCCCCCCCCCACACACAGACGAATAGTCTTGTAGGGGGTTCCTAAAATCAAGAATTTTTATTTTCTCCATCATGAAATGATTCGTTATGATGGGAAATGAATTTTTTTAATTTGATTTGATCACAACACATAGATACGGCCACCCCATCTTTCAGAGGAAACGATAAACCCCGACTACCTTTTGGTAGGCCCCGACTACCAAAAAAGTAGTCGTCAATAAATTGATAAATCAATATCAATTGATTTATCAATAAATTGATAAATTGAGAATCAATAAATTTATTGACTCTCATCATCACCCACGCACAAGCTTAAGAGCTCATGTGGGCTCCACCCTCAGAAAAAGAAAAAAATGAGTAAATAAAATGATAATAGTGTACCCTATATTAGGAAGAAAAGTGTGATGGAAAATAAAGTAACCTTATTCTAGAGAGGGAAAATTCAAGCTTCATAGTATTACTTATTTGTAGATTTATTTCTATATTGTATAGAGATTACCTACTTGATCAATTCCTATTGCTTGCTAGGTAAATTGTTGATTTCGTCATAGTTTGTAAATAATATACAATTATTGTACATTATGTAATCAGTCTTGTAACAATTAATTTTCTTGTGATGTATATAAACTAGATACAATTTTTGAATTTTAGTTTGTTAACTAATAATTCAATTCAGTAGTCTTGACTAAAATATCTAGGATATGTATAGTCTGTTCAAGCAAAGAAGACATTCTGGCAAGATGGGAAAACGACGCAAAATCAGACAATATTTGTTAAAAAATTACAAATTTGCTCTCAAATTGTAGAGCATAATGTTTTCTACATTTCAAGACTAAATGTATAATCTTTGAACCAATATTGACCGAGCTGGAGTCATTTTCTCATCTTGTCGGAATGTCTTCTTTGTTGGACAGACTATAGCCTGTATAAAATATCTATGTGAACTAGATTTATGTGGGTTCCAAACTACTTGTTTGCCAATAAAAATCCACTTTTTTAATCAAGGAATAAAAGTTATGCATAAACTAGAACAAAAAACATGAACTAGAACATGTTCAATAAAATTTCTCTTAACTCAATTTGGTTTCAGGGATTCAATACACTTGAAATAGTTCGGTGCATTTTGTAAAGGGTACATAAAATTCTCAAATTGTTTTTCTCAAAAATGGTCAATTTTTTGGTCCATTTATCTATCAACCATACCTTTATGTTTCATACAGATTATAGCTAAAATTGATTTATAGTTCATATTGGACTGAAAGCTAGTGCTATAATGCTTTTGAATTCCAATTCTTGCTATCTTGTCAGTCAAGCACTTGTTAGCATATTGAAAATTATACTTGCATAGCCTTTGTAATAAACTGGGATAAAATATCTCAAAAACCCCCACTAAGAACCACTTTCCCCAATGCAGCTTTAGCAAAGCTCAGATAACATGTGATCCTATACAAAATTGTATAGAATCAGAATTAGGTTCTAATAACATCTGTTTCTATACTTAATTTTATAGAATCAGATGTTATTTGAGTCTAGCTTTGCTAAAGACGCATTGGGGAAAGCTGGCCCAAATGCTATTTAAGCTTAGATTTGCTCAAGCCTCTTTGACATCTGATTCTATACAATAGTAAAGGATCCAATGTTATTTGAGCATAGCTTTCCTTGAGCTTCATTGGGGAAAACGGGCTTAAAGAGTCAATTGAAGCTTAGGATGGCATTACACGATGATATTTCTATTACCATTTGAAAAGAGATGAAAATACGAAATCATATTTCTTTTCCATCATCTCTTTTTATATGATTTCATTTGATAATAGGAATAATACCATCTGATACCGGCCTAAAGGTACGTTGTTACTGATGCGAGTGCAACGATGATCTCCAATCTCAACTTTTTTTATTTAATAGCAAGAGTTGTGATTGACTGATCGACTGCGTTCCAGTCGCACCAGTAACAACGTACCTCAAGGGTCTACATCCACTGTCAGTTCAGATTGACAGTTCGGACTGACAGTCAAAAACTGTAAGTGAATGTCCCATACACTCCAACCAAGAACTGTAAGTTGATGAAGAAAGCGGTAACCCAAATTAGCAGTAAACCGGCAGGTCAATCGTTAGACGATCAGCTATGATAGATCGAACTGTCAGAATGATCCAGCCTCAATTTTCACATTCTTTGTTTTACTATAGTAAAAAAGTGGAAAATAAAAAATCCCAACTGAATAACACTCTACCTATGATGCGCTTGCATCATATCAATAGGCGCACTAGTATCCAGCGTTTGTATCTGTGTCAGATTATAAAAACCCAACATATTATGATGAGAGGTGGTTACATACGTGGCTGCCATAGGTACCACAGTTGTTGGTACATGCGCTATCACAGGACTATAAAAATGATTATTCCTATCACTAAGATCCTCCGCCGGGTGAAGGTTAGTTTCCTTAAAAATAGTCTGCTCCTCTGCCACTAGAGGTTGCTGCTGTATCTGCTGGATTTGCGTTGCTTGCAACAGTTCTGGTTCGGTGGGTGTGGGAGCCGCGTTCTGTATCACGACATTTGATACAGTGTCGGTGTCCAGTTTGACACGCGATGCACGGCTGAGGTTGATGCCATGGCGGCGTTTCATGTGCTTGTTGTAGTTGGGCCAGTTGGTGAAGTGGTGCTCGCACTCGTAACAGCTGTAGGGTCGCTCGCCGGTGTGTTGTCGTCTATGGGTCTGAAACATGGATCACAACATATGATAATTCATTTTTCAATAATATTATTGCAATGAAATTTGGTGTGTTATCGTCTATGGGTCTGAAACATGCACAACAAAACATGATAATTAATTTTACAACAATTATTGCAATGAAATTTGATAGATGATAATGAAATTTCTAATAGTTGAGTATTAAAAGATGGTTATTGTTAATTCGATTTGCTAATGAAACTCGAAATTAGTAATGCACCTCGTTCCAACATTGGTTCAAAAAATTATAAATTTGGTCTCAAATTGTAGAAAACATTCTGATCAACAGTTTGAGACAAAATTTATTTTTGAACAAATATTGACCAAGCTGGAGTCATTTTTCCATCTTGTCAGAATGTCTTCTCTGCTTGGATAGACTATAACTCATTCACAATGAATTGAAACAAAGTAACCAATCCCATTCAGGGTGACAAACTATAGCAACGATACGATACAGACTCGACAAAAATTTTAGGACACATACAAACACACATGCATAGCCAATGCTATAACGTGTGTCTATACTACGTCGTTTATTAGTTATAGTTTTTTTTTTTTTTTTGAAAGAGTGATGTCCACATAGGCTCTTGGGCCTGTGCGTGGGTAATGGGAAGGAGGATGATGAGAGATGAATGGACCTACTGCTTTAGGTGGGTTCCGAACCACCGGGAAGCGATTTTTTGAGGCTCATAAATTGAATTCAGAGGAACCGGTCACCAGTACAAAAGTGGTGGCAGAGGCGCGTCGCTTATCTAATCTCACCGATTAGACGCTCTCTACCACTGGGACAAACCGCTTCCCTATTGGCTTAGGCAATCATACCATATTACACGCACACACAAGCGAAAAGTTATTGTGAATAGCGTATAATTATTTTTTGAATCATAATTGCAATGAAATTTTATAGATGATACTGAAATTTATAGGTAGATAATAAATGGTACTAGAAATACATTTTGTGTATAAGTGAAGGTGATACTGAGAAAGTAGTCAATACTCATTATGATCATGAATTAATGAATTATTTGTTAAAACATGTAAATGCAAGCAAAACATAGATGTCAATCAGTTGTAACAACGAATAATTATTGTTGTGATAAAATATGATAGATGATACTGATGTTTTGAATTTCTAACAAGAGGGACATCTGGGAATTGTAGAAAACTATGATTTTTATGGTCATTTGAATGGCAGGAAAGACTCTCTAGCCCTTCTCTGCTAAATGTTCATGTCTCTTCAGTGACTAAGTTTTTTCAGACCCCAGCTGCCTCTAAGGAACTTTACAGACTATTTATAGAGCCCTAGCGGCCTCAATGCAACTCCAATAATCACCAAAACTCTCCCATTAATCGAATGATGAATTGATAATTTTTGAACCAATATTGACTGAGCTGGAGTCATTCTCCCATCATACCAGAATGTCTTCTTTGCTCGGACAGATTATAGCCCTAATAACAAAGTGAATACTCACAGTGAGTATGCCCTTGAACCGGAACGCCTTGCCGCAGAACTCGCAGGTGAAGGGCATGTCTCCAGTGTGTATGCGCAGATGCTCCCTCAGCGTGCCTCTCTCACGAAAATGGCGGCCACACTCATCGCACCGGTACGGCTTGGCGCCCGTGTGCACCGTCGAGTGCTTGCGTAGGTGCAGGTTAGTCTTGAAACTGAATGAGAGAGAAGAAAAGGTTAGCGATATATTCACAACAGCGACAATATTGACAGTTATAAGCGATATAAAGCCTCCTTTGGGATATTGGCTATCGTTAGTAAAGAAAGTCAGTCGTTTCCTTCTCTGGGGGAATAGACAACTGTGAATTTGCCAACTGTGGAGACGTGCCACAGTGCGATTGTTGGGCAGCATCTACTTGCAAAATTCTGCGTTGCCAGTCATATAAACCCCCTAAACAATCCACCTGACTTTATTCTCTAAAGGACGCCGTGAGTGCAGGGGTTTAACCCTGATGGCTTGACTTTGGCTTTCAAACAGCTGCGACATTCGGCGCGAAAATCGACCTCCTGTCTCAACGAATGGAAAACCACAGTTCTCTTGAACGGTAAAGAACCCCTCTACTGAGCCCAACCAGTTGGACTCCCCTCCAGGTTTCTTAAGAGACTACATAGAACCAATCTCGAACTTATTGAATATGGTTAACTACAGTAAACATTACAATATACATAGGTATATTTGGCCGACCCAAGGAATGTGAGAAACTGCCAAAAAGATGAAAAGTTTCGTCTGACTATTGTAAACTACTAATGGCTGATGTAAAGTATCTATTACTAAAAAGAACATGAACACTTTGTAACTTAGTGAAATTACTCACGAAAACGACAAATTAGTGAAAAAAATATAGATTAACAACAACAAATTGAAGCATCTCTTGTTTCTTTCAATTTCATAAACATAATCTAGGTACAGCATAAAATTACAACTCTAATTGACAATATGATGATGTAACTAGCAGAATAACAAACAAAACTTTAGTATCTAGTATGCTGAAGATGTGGCTCCTTGCTCCGAAAAGCAACAAAATCGTGAGTACTGTTGTTACAGTTATTAACTTGATTCATTACAATAATTTTGAACAGTTCGAATAGGCTGGAGATAGAAAAGGAAATGATGCAATTTGCACTTACCCTTTATTGCAAATATCACAGTGGAACGGTTTGTCCTGGGAGTGTGTCATTAGGTGGGCGTCCAGGTTGCCCTTCTGTATAAAGCCTTTTCCGCACTGATCACATGTAAAGTTCCTGATGCCGGTGTGAATGCGTTTGTGCGTAACTAGGTTGGGTTTTGTTGTGAACCTGGAAAAAAATTGATAAAAAAGTTGAGACACCAAGATACTTCAAGATAGGTGTCGGTAGTGTATTGGTTCAATATTTAGGATAAACTATAGTAAATAATACATTCAACAAAATTTCTCATGTAAATAGAGTAACAATAGAAGTTTTCAGCTATAGCCATGTAGAGCAAAGAAGACATTCCTTCAAAATGGCAGCTGTTCAATACTGCCAGCAGTCAAAATGAAAATAGTCCCACTCTTACCATCTGTCTCTAAATTTTCCTCACTATCTTTAGTAATATTAACAGCTCGTTATAAATTTTCAATTCAAGGCCAAGTGTTAATGGAAAGGATATCCTTATAATCCTTTACCAAGAATGGACATATATATGTCTAAACTTCGCCTTTTCACTTAGATAACTTACACTCCTTATTCATTTTGCAGAACCTCGAATTAAAATTTTGTATAAATTTTGCATTCATTACTTCACCGTTTTATTGTATTTTTACTATAAATATTATATTTTATTAAGTATTATTATTTTTACTAAAATAATATATATATATTATTATATATTAATGATATATATTTTTTTTATTATATTTAATAAAAATATTATATTTTTTATATTATTACTAAGTTTCTTTATATTTTATTACATTATATTTTATAATATTTATTATATTTTACTAAGTTTTATTATATTTTTACTAAGTTTCTATTTTGTGAAATTTATAGGATAGTTTTGCTTTACTCATTTATTATATTACAATGTAGAATCTAAGCCGAATTTTGTTATCTATTTGAATAAAGTAATCTAATCTAATCTAATCTCTCATTACATCTCACCAGCGGTATGTTGGCTGAAGTGATTTTACACTAAAATTTTCAGATTAATGCATGGGTAGTTACAATCGGCCATTCTTTACTTGTCAAGACTATAACACCAGTTAAAAATTGTTGACAGAAAAGGAAACATATTTATTTAACCTATTTCTGCCCTCTTTAGCCTATCACCTATTTCTATAATCTTTAGATGGTGGTTAATAATTTACACTGAGATATCATCTTTGGATAATTGGAATTCCAACATAAATTTATTGAAATTTATAAACTTAATTTCTCTTCCAACTTTTCAACTGATTAATTAAAATTGACCCTGATGTATCCAAGAATAAATTTCTTTTCAAATAGATAAACAAGATAATTAGATATTCCAATTGAGGGTGTTGTATTGTCATTGAAACATAAGTTTCAAAAATTTGTATTTTTAATTTATGTATTTTTTGTATTTGTATTTAATTGTAGGAAGTTGAAGAGAATTGCATTCTGAAGAAAAAGTTGAATGAGTAAATCCTAACCAAATATCAGAAATCGCGACCAAAAATCTCAAAATCGTGACAAAACACTGATTTTCCAATTTTGCTATGCTTTGTCTCCTTTTGATTGCGATATCTGAGATTAGGTTTAATATCCAGTTACAACCCTCTATTGTTAAAAAAATGGGATCATATTGTGCATATTTTACAAATTGTGCATATTTTCTTGATTATAACAGTTCAAGGTTACAAGCTTGTAACTGGTTTCATTGGAGTTCTCAGCTGATTTTACATAGGAATTGATAATTTTAGAACCTGAGTGAAGCCCCCAAAAAATAAGACAAATTCATATTTTTTTAAAAATCTCAATTCTACGCCATTGTTATCTCGGTAACAAAGAGTTTTTGTGGGTTTGACCCATGGAACTTTTTTGTATACTTGGTGTAAGGAATCAGTCTGAGAAGTATTGCACATTCCGATTGAATTGGATTGAAATAATTGTATTAAAATCAAAACAACCCACCTCTTATCACACTGGTCACAGGCGTACTTGTTCTTGACCTCCTCGGGCAGGTGACACCGACTGTGCATGAACAGCGCACTGTGCAGCCGGAAAGTCTTGCCGCAAGTGTGACACACGTAAGGTCGCGTGTTCGAGTGCGTCGACTGGTGCATTTCGAACACACGTTTCGTCGAAAAGTACTTGCCACATTCGGTGCAACTGGAAAAAAGGTGAAATTTAAATTTCAACACCAGTGATTTCATTACTTAAATACTTATAAAATGAAATGGCAAGATATTGTTGAAACAAAGATTTATTAAAGAATCGGGAAACCTGTTTCGGTTGCTACAAAAATCAATCTCTATTAAACTCAATAAACTCTGAGTTTATAGTCTGTCCAAGTAGACAAGACATTCTTGCATGATGGGAAAATCACTCCAAATCGGTCTGTATTGGTTCAAAATTTTTAAATTTGGTATTATATATTTATGATTTTTGAAACAATATTTACCGACCTGGAGTCATATTTTGCCAGAATGTCTTGCCAAATAAATAAATAAATTTTATTTCCAGAAAAAAAAACATAAGTACATAAAATACAATACAATAATAACAACAAATTACAATAAGGCAAGAATTTCTAACGTGTGATGACTGTGACTACGTGTTTTTTTTCTTATGGAAATTGACCTACTCCACTATGGCGTGCCATGTCCTAGATTAGGTTTAGGGCAAATTATTTTTGAGCAAATTAGTGATTATAGTAATAAGTAAGTGAGTTAGTAAATAAGTTAGTCTTGTGAGAATGAGTTGGTTTGGTGATTCTTGATTAAAAAATTATGTGTTGCTTGAAATTATAGATCCTATGCTCTGTCTTCCTTTACTTATCAACCAGTTGTGTACTATTGTTTTGAACTTTTTAAAATGAGCAATTTGTTTTATGTTTTCAGGAAGTAGATTGTATATTTTAAGTGCTAGATAATTGAAATGCCTTTGGTATAGTGCCTTCCTAGCCACATTAGTGATAAGAATGTTCCTGAATCTTGTGTTGTGGTTATGCTGTCTTGTTTGAAAGATGGTTGGATTTTTATGAATTCTGCACAGTATCTCCCAAGAGTAAAGCTGCCTTGGACATCATATTGTCTTCAGATTAAATATGGATAACTATCGCAATATCACCTTCATAACTACTCGACAAGCAAATCGGAATTTCAATACAATTAATAAGGTTCATGTAATTGTGAATAATTACTGTTCTATAGATATTCGGTTAATTGAGGTTTCTTTACACGGCAACTTTCTGATACGCAATAGGCTAAGGATGAAAAAAGTTCAAAATTGATACACAATCGTACATGAAGGAAGTGCCTTGACAAAAATGTTTGTCAATCAATAGGGAAAATTATGAAATTAATTTAATTATTCAACAATTTTTGCTCTATAGAGAATATACTTTTCTATTAAATTTACTTTGATTGAAACATCGAATTGAAAGATCTAATACATCTGAAGCAAAAAATGCGGCCTCTTTGCTCCTTGAGCGCTCCAACAGCTGATGTTGTCAATTAACTTGTGTGCCTAGATGATTATTTTTTCGAAATCGTGAAATAAAAATGAGAAACTAATAGTAAATAGGCTATCAAATGACTATTGAACTGAATTCTAATCCTAAAATTAATCGATAAACACTTTAAATGATTGATTTGATTACTCACTTATACTTTTCGAGGTTTTTGTGCCGTTTAATATGCGCAAAAAAGGACGTCTGACTGGTAAACACTTTTGTGCACTGTGAGCAGAGGTATCTCGGCTCCTGTTTATGTACTACCATGTGATGATCACGTAAAGATTCTAGTGATGTCAGTTCCTGCAATAAAGATAATCAAATTAATTGATTATTAAATTTTCAATTTCTATTAATCATGGTCTCGTAACGATTCTAGAAAGATTGGTTCCTGAAAGAAAAATAACCAAAGGAATCAACAGAAATATAATGAAAAATTATACTTCAAAATTATATTCATTAAAGTAAATAAATGTGTCATAGCAACGAGTAAACTAAGTAGTGTTTTATTGTGGCTCAAAATTTTCAAGTTTAATCAATATTTTGTAAGAAATTTTGTGGAAAATTGGTGAATTGATTCATTTGGAATAACCTATTGCTCTAAATTCAAAATTTTCATAATTTGGTATTTCTCCTGGACTATAAATCTAATCTTAATTGAAGTGCTACGAAAAAAATAACCTAGTTTCGAACTTTATTTGTCATCAAAATTTGGTATGAAGACGTTTTGGACATATGTCTGTGTTTTTAACCAATAAGTTATTAGTGTCTGTAAAATGAATAAATAAATAAAAAAAATGTACGGTGGAGAATCTTCAATAGAAGCAATGGCCAGAAGTGTAACTGACACAACTAGTTTGGAAGATTTTTCTTATTTTCATTTATTTACGATTTGATATGTGACAATTCCTATACTCTATTTAAAGTCTCTGGGAAGCTATTGAAAGATAACAAAAAACTTATTGTAACTTCAAAGAAGGTGGTAGACACTTGGCCAAGTTCTATCAACATTTTCATATACCTGAACCATTGATATTTACAAAAAGATTGGAATATTATTACTTGAATTAATCTATAATCTGAAATAAATAATAATTTGAATATGATATAAAATCTTAATAAGCAGTGCAGTTTAACAGTTAATAACAGATGCAGTTACCAAGTCCCCCTTCTTTCTAATCATCCAAAAGCATACCATACAAATTAATAGGTTAAAAAAAAAATGAAATGAAACACACTGATAATGTTAATTCTACAGTTTTTTCTGGACAGGACCATGGTTTCGTGGCCACACAGGTTACATTTTAAGCAGTAAATCAGTCAGCTTGGAAATTAGACCTGTGAGACCACTAATCCATGGTCCTGTACCAAAATGAAAGGGAAGAATTATCATTATCGGTGCGTTAGATTTTTTTATTGATTAGTTTTAAAAAAATCATGTTGTAGATTATTTAAAAAAAATGATTAAGAATATGGAACGATTCTAAAATATTGACAACGACTGAGTCAAATTTTTAGGCTAAAATGTTTTTATTTAACATTCAATGATGTAGCCTATTCTGTCCAAGCGAAGAAGACATTCTAGCAAGATGGAAAAATGACTCGAGGTCGGCCAGAATTGTATTATACCGTATTTGATAAACAAATTGTCAATTCTGGCTCAAATTGTAGATCAGAATGTTTTCTACATTTTGAGACTAAATTGATAATTTGTTATCAATATTGACCGAGCTCGAGTCATTTGTCCATCTTGCCAGAATGTCTTCTTTACTTGGACAGACAATTAATACTTGAGCTCCTAGTTCTTGTTATGAATTTTTGTCTCCTCTGCACTGTTGTGGAATTCTGCTCTCAATCCACACAATTCTACTTTTTATAATCCAACTCAAGACTACGCACAGGTCACAGTGCCCATGTAGGCTAATTCCTCCAACATATAGTCTAAATAAAAATTTTATCCAATGTTTCTGTACCTATAAGGTTGCATAATTAGTGATTTTCTTCATGTACTGGTACCGTATATCAATTGTGGAATAAACAAGATTTTCATTTGATTTTATACATAAAAATTTTTGAAAATTATTTATCATTCTCACCTGAGGACATTCTGTACACCTGAGCGTCAGTATCTCCCAGTTATTATCAGTCTTCTCAACAACTTCCAGAGTCTGTTGTTGCTGGCTATCAATATCCTTCACAATATACGCTTCCCCGTTGATGAAATGCTGCTCATTGATGCTTGATTGATCCTCCAAAGGTTGATGCTGCAAATGTTGCTGCAAAATTATCTGCTGACTATCATGTAACTGTTGCGAATCGACAGTGATGGCTTCCAGAACTTTTTCGTCCACTTTTGTCAGGCTGTTGTCGGCGGTTTTTGTCGTTGTCATGCCATTGAAACACTTTACAGGAGTGTGTTTCTTGCGTTTGTTTGACACTGGAGAAATAAAAATTGATCAAGAATGATTGTTTTTGTTGAATGAAAGAGTGAAATGTTAGTCCTTAAGATGTTTAAAGAATGAGAATAACTTTATTTGCCATAAATAACATACAGATATTACATGATTTGCTCTCTATAGTCGACCACAGATCATTGGAATTACCAAGGTCACAGGATTGCTGAGCCCTGTTGCCACTGTAGTCCACCCTCACCCAAACAAAACATCACTCCTTCTCTCTCACACACACTCTCTTACTACCTACCCCTAAGTACAAAGCGGCATCACCGGAGGGAGAAACAGGGAGTGGTGTCGGAAGAATTGCTCGTCCTTGACCATTCCAATGATCTGTGGACGACTATAATTACAAATTTGAATAGAATTCATACTGATTCAGGATAGTAATTTTAAATAGTGTGAATCAAATAAGTTAGTAGAGGTTGCAAAGCGATAGTACACATTTTTATTAGTATTTTTGCTCGACTAGCATAAGTAAAACTTGTGCGCTAGCCGACATGACTAATGTAAGAATTATATATCCATCTAATATCTATCCATCAAAAAAAAAAAAAAAAAAATCAGGACTGAAAGATTTAGTGAGTGATTGAAGCTGGAATATTCGAAGATTGTTTAACGACAGATTAAAATTCATTGTTAATTCTGATGTTTACTTACAGTGTATCATGCCTGTATAAATAGTCATCTGTCCTATGGCATTGTTACATGGGGCAATGACACCAATGTAAGGAGATCATTCAACAGAAACGAGCTATTAGGTTAATTGCTCTTGTACAATGTCAGACACATTGTGAACCAATTTTTTATACAATTTAAAATATTGACTTTAAACAGCTCTATTCATACTTATTACACAAGACATGCTTCAGCGCTCAGAGTTAATTAATGTAATTATTCTAACACGTTAAATGGGTTCATTGAATATGGCGTGTTTTGGATGGACACGTTAAGCCGTCGTTAGGTTAATTGCTCTTGTACATTGTCAGACACATTGTGAACCAATTTTTTATCCAATTTAAAATATTGACTTTAAACAGCTCTATTCATACTTATTACACAAGACATGCTTCAGCGCTCAGAGTTAATTAATGTAATTATTCTAACACGTTAAATGGGTTCATTGAATATGGCGTGTTTTGGATGGACACGTTAAGCCGTCGTTAGGTTAATTGCTCTTGTACATTGTCAGACACATTGTGAACCAATTTTTTATCCAATTTAAAATATTGACTTTAAACAGCTCTATTCATACTTATTACACAAGACATGCTTCAGCGCTCAGAGTTAATTAATGTAATTATTCTAACATGTTAAATGGGTTCATTGAATATGGCGTGTTTTGGATGGACACGTTAAGCCGTCGTTAGGTTAATTGCTCTTGTACATTGTCAGACACATTGTGAACCAATTTTTTATACAATTTAAAATATTGACTTTAAACAGCTCTATTCATACTTATTACACAAGACATGCTTCAGCGCTCAGAGTTAATCAATGTAATTATTCTAACACGTTAAATGGGTTCATTGAATATGGCGTGTTTCGGATGGACACGTTAAGCCGTCGGTCCCGGCTGCCTAAAAACAGTCGTTAAGTCATGTCAGAGGCCCTGAAATTGATCAGGAGCGACCTGAAAACTCTGACACCAGACCTGAGCCAGCCAGGTTACACGAATATTATTATTATTATTATTATTGAATATGGCATTAGGCTCTTCAATAAGCTACCAAATGCTTTAAAAAATTGTGATACTGTATTAATTGTTAACTCAATATCTCAATATGATAACTCATATCTCCGTTTGGGGAAAATGAGGTTATCTGGCGAAGTGGAACAACCCTTGGGTCTCCCCACTATTAAAAGCCATACGCTAAATAATAATAATAATAATTGTTTCAAGAAAAAACTCAGAAATGTTACTTGTGGAAAATGCCCATATAATAAGACTGGTTTGTTGATGAATTTATGATTTTGTGTTGTGTCTATGCTGTTATTTTTTATTTTCTTGCTGACTTTGTTATACATTTTGTGAAATGTGATGACAATAAATGAATTTAAATTTGTTTGTTGTCTCTTTCCCTATCATTATCATGATTTGTGTTTTGCCTCTCAATGAATAGATAAATAAGTAATAATACTCACAACCATCCCCATCCTTTTGAGGAACCAGACATTCAACATATCCCGATGTATTATCAATAGCACCACCATTACTCATCATCCCACTTTTCATATTCACATCATCATTCACTAGCCCCTCGCTGTATCTGTCCTCCTCTTCCTCTTCCTCTTCGCATAATTCCTCCTCTTCATCCTCCTCCTCCTCTTCCACATCTTCGTAATCGTCTTCCTCTTCTCCAACCTGATTCGTTTGATACATCACCTGTTGATGTTCGTCAGTCACTTGTTGAATTTCTTGATTGCTGCCATAGTCTTTCACAACCTGAAACATCAATGATGTTTATTATATATGATAATGCTAAGTCTTTAACATTGTTGGAATATTTATGTAATTTAAGTATTATTACATAAAATGAATAATTGATTTCAATGAATAATATTATACATGTTTGCTTCATGATAATGTTCAAGTGTATAAAAAATTGGGACGCTTCTTCTATTTCTTATTCATTCATTCAATTGATTCAACTCAAAATTATCACGAATTTACCAAAAATCGGTACAATTAGAAATTAACGGAATGAGTTAAGTCTTCGTAATAATAAGGCTATTAATGGAAGTTGAAGAAAGTCGGAATTCGAAGAAAAAGATGAATGGCGGCGATTGAATTAACCTTACCCAAATCTCAGAAATAGCGATAAAAAAAATCACTATCACAAATTTTTCACTTGTGCTTTTCTATGCAATTCTATGCAATTTACGCTTTTAAATGTTTAATGTACATAAAGAGAAACTTACCACTATTTATCAATTGATAAGATTAGTATAGCATTTACAATTTTATATAATAATCATAGCCTAAATTTATAAATTTATTTTCTATCCTGGTTGATGATTATTCACCTCTGCTGTAGCCTATAGTATTCATATTCATTTATTTGACAAAATACATTACTCAATGGATAAAACACAGACAATAATTGTCCAAAACGTCTTATGCGTAATGTCTCTATTATAGTAGAGTGAATATGAGTGCCCTTCATGGGTTGTTGAGCCATTGACAAACATTTATTTATTTATATTCTTACCTGAAAACGAGAGTCGCAATTCAAAGCGGCCAGTTCGATGGTAGCCTGCGCTTCCTCCAAAGTTTTATGATTCAAGACATTGGGGTCGTCCTGGAATATGCGCAAAAGGGTGTTCTGCGCATCCGCACTGGTGTCCACAAACATCGAGAACTGCTCGAGCTTAAAACAGCAGTCCAGACAAACATACTTGGGTAGAGAGTCTGTCTGGTAGATCTACAATACAATAAATCGAAAATTAATTAGACAGTCGATAGAAACAAAAAATTCTGGATGCGGTCTCAGAAGACCAGATCGAGAGAGATTGCTCTCCACTTCATATGCTTACACAGATTGCTTTCAGACTGTCCTGACAGAACTGGACATAGATTTATAAGTTAGCTGAAGCCAAAAATAAATGTGGTTTTGTCTGCTCCTTGTACGTTGCTTCCCTTGAACCAAATAGTAATTGAACTAGCTGACCAGAGTGAATTCTTAACTTAATTATATGAATCATTCTATTTACAGACAACGACAGCTTTTGAAAAGCACAAGGAACTAACGAAAACTTCTAAATTTTTGGCATCAGTTTCAGCTCTAACTGTCAGCTTTGATGTTATTCATAAGCTTACCAATTACTAAAATTTTGATTAGGCTCATTATCAAGGAACGCTCTGGATATCATAGAATTTTGCAAAATTGATTTGATAAATGGACTATACCAGATCAATAAAAACAACAGAAGTCCTTTATTTATCCATTATAAATAACGATAATACATTAAATAAGTAAGGTTATGATTAGGTTAGCAGGGTAGAAAATGGAAACATAGTTGTTTATTGACTGATACTGCTGCTGGAAAGATTCATGAATGAGTATTAAGAGATTAAATGTATATTAACACCCATTCGTATGGAAGTTAATAAAATAATATCTATTTGCCGGATCAGTCTAAACTCACCTCAAAATGCAAACATTTGTTTATTTTTGTTTTAATGCTAAGCTTGTGCCCTTCTTCATCGTAAATACCGACCAGTTTATCCTTTTTTAACGCACACAAACGGCAGAATAAAACATCCGCCATATCAAAAATTATTAAAAGATTACTTCAGAAAAGCCAAAATTATTTCATTGTTTACAAAACATCACTTTCTTGGAATTTACTACAGCTACAGTAACCAGCAAAATTTTGTTCTCAGAGAACAGTCACTCACAATAATTGCATAATGGCGGATCCTTTTGTAAAAAGATGGAAGGTGATTTTGAAAATAATTAATGTCTGAAAACTCAAATTTTATCAAAATTTAGATAAAAATCAATATTTTAAATATTCATTCATCGAAGCTATAAATATTTTTCAAATATATGCGTAATTCATGAAAATATCATGATTGATTTACGGACGAGAGTGTACGCAAAAAGCGAGAATGTCAAAAACATATGTTTTCAGGAACAGACATGCGGGTGAGATCATAACCTATGTTTGTTCAAATTTGTCTTGGCTTGGAATGTCTTTTGTCCTGTTGAAATAATTCTTTGAAGAAATACATTCTTTGATGTGATTAGCTTCCAGTATGAGGAAATGGAATTTTTCAGTCTACGTCAATCAAGATTAGATAATACCTTGTGACAACAAACCCTCACCCTCCCTGAGCTATGACTAGACGACACATCCTTGTTGACGAAATGGACCGGTTTATACGAGGGGTAAGTGCCGAAATACAAAGCTTTCTCTTTCCATAGTTCCTTTAGGTGTTTTTAAAACTAACACGAAAATAGAATTAGTCGTTAATAATACTCCACTCTATAAATAAGAGACAAACTTTCAATGGATTTTGTTAGTTGGATTCCTAAGGTAAGTAGATACTGATCAATTTTCACTGCATTATTTCTCCTTGATTTTGTCTTATTGTGAAGTGTTAGATTGGATTAAGATAAGGGTAGTTTATATTCTGTTTTTAATTTGTAATCGATGCAATGAGAGGTCATTTTATAATAGACCACAATTGTTATTCTAATATCAAAATGTCATTGATAGTCATAGGCTACAGTAAAATAGTGGAAGGTAGTTGGAATTATTCTCTCATGTATTATATATCTATTTAATACAGAGGCCATATATTACTCATCTTGGGTGAGCCTATTCTTTTATAAATGATTTTCTCTTGACTTCTCTGTATAATTTTGTGATCTTCATGTGATGTAGCCCAAGTCATAAGTATAAATATGTGACTGTAAAATGGTTGTTATTGCCTATATTGAGGAATCTTGAAGGCTGACAAGCAGAAAAACATGAATCGTAAAGGTATCTTATTTCTTGCTACATGTATGAGTTAAGTTACCATACGGCACTCAAATACTTTGAAAATTAGTTCTTGATCTATTTGAAATATCAATCACATTCGCACTCAATCTATTAGTCACACTCAAGCAAAAAGCTTCAATGAAGAAAGTAATAGTAATAGAATAAGTGGATTAATAAATAATTAATAAAATCTTGAAATTTAGAAATCTGAGAGGAGCATTTCAATTCCATAAACTGTACATTAATTTAATCAAATCACTTACTGTAATGAAAAACCCCTACCTCCTCATAACCGTATCAATAACTTGATTAACTTATGTTTTAAAATTAATATTCAATTTGAATATCTTAAGGGTACAAGTCGGTTTTAAGTCAGAAATATTTAGCCTATAGATATAATAACCATAACTAACTTATCTCCGATCGACTAAATTACTAATAGATTTTTAGTCCTACTGTCCTAAGTTATTACAAAGACGATCTACAGACTAATAGTAGTTAGTCTAAGGTTATTATAAGAATATTTTGATTGGATTCATATCCTTCTGTTAATAACTATACCACACATAATGAAATCATTCATTTTAGTTGGAAATTTACTTTTGGTAAATATAGTTGTAAAATCCCAGTTTTAATTCCATTCTAAACCGATTAACCTTGAAGTATTTATGTCTAATTTAATCAACCTCATTAAGCTAATCTCTATCTTCAGGGTGTTGTGGACTATTGACAATTAATTTTATCATACCAGTCAAATCTTAACATCTATTTAGGCCTTCTGTTACCAACATTCTAATCTGATTTTTATTTTTATAAATACCACCCAATTTTCTTCTCAGATGTTCAGTCATAGTTGTCTTCACCAGAACGGAATACTGATGTAATTTTAGTTCGAAGGTATAGTCCGCGCACCTTGAGAAGAGACGCCGTTATGATACATTTTACATTGTAGCGGCGTGTCTTCTCAGAGCATGCATCTTATCAAAATATCTTTTAATTAGCTATTTATTTTTATTTAATTTTTCCTATCAACCATTATTTTCTGATATGTTGATATTTGCTATATCCAGCTTACACGAACTCAATCTAAAGGGCTTTAATTTGTTATTTATTTGTTTTTAATACATTTTTGTTATTAATTAATATTTTATAATTCAAAGTAAGTTCAGTAAAGATGTCAGAGTGTTGATGATAGAAAACAGATAAGACAGTAACACACAACAGTGATAGGATAGAAAACAGATGGACGCGCACTAGAATGATAATTATTTTCAAGAATATAATTTATTTTGTAACGGACATCTTAGCTCAAGCCCTTCTCATCTTAAAATCAGAGAATCAGTGTGATTATACAGTCTTTGTATAGTCTGTCCAAGCAAAGAAGACATTCTGGCAAGATGGGTAAATTACTCCAGCTCGGACAATATTAATTCGAAAATTATAGATTTAGTCTCAAGTTGTAGGAAACATTCTGATGTACAATTTGAGACCAAATTTATAATTATTGAACCAATATTGACCGAGTTGTAGTAATTTTCCTATCTTGCCAGAATGTCTTATTTGCTTGACTAGACTATATCATTTTCAGGTCGCGATTATTAAGTTTGTCATTCTTATTTACATCTCAAACTCATAAACTCCAACCTTTAAATTATAAATTTAGTTGATCAGAATTTTTCTACAATTTGAGAACAAATTTATAATTTTTGAGCTTATATTGGTCTGCTTTGCTCGACCAAAATATAATATACTGAGACGGTATTTGTACAGTGATAGTCTGTCCAAGCAAAGAAGACCCACTGGAAAAATTACCCCAGCTCGGTCAATATTGGTACAAAAAATATTGATTTGGTTTCAAATTGTATCAGATTGTTTCCTACAATTTGAAATCAAATTGAACCAATATTGAACGAGCTTGAGTCATTCTCCCATCTTGCCAGAGGGTCTTCTTTGCTTGGACAAACTATACATTGTAAACTAAAATTGTGTTACATTAAAGCACAGTAGAGTTAAATTTTTAAGTAGAGTACTACACTGTGGAGTGATTTTGTGTTACATGGAATCACAGTAAAGTAATTTTTTTTTGTACGTCTCAGGTTTCATTTCATTAACGTCTATGATTTTTTTCTTGTACTAACCTCACTTATTTGTCTTTTTTCAGCAGGATGTTGGCTCTCCTTTTGCCTCTATTCTCGGTGGCCCTAGTGGGCGCCCAGTTCCCGGGTGGGCGCTTCTTGGAGCCCCCCGTACCAGCATTATGCGCCCAAAGTAAGTTTAAAAAAAAAATCTATTCAAGTTATTCAATATCTGCTTCTCTTGAATTCATTTAATAGATAATCAAAATTTGAGTACCAAACAATTCGTCAGTTGGATAACCAAGAGGATTTACGTTCGATTCTTGGCCGGGGAGCAATCCATCACAGCACAATCACATAGATCCGTCTTTCAGAGGAGACGATAAGCCGTCGGCCCCGATTTTACCAAAAAATCAGTCATCTCTCATCTCACGGTTGAGTTTTAATGGGAGGGATAGCCTTGAATATCTCCCCCAATAATTGGCATTCATATCCAAATTTCATGGTGATACATCACAATCATGTTATCACAGTCAGAATATTGAATCCTATAACTATGTAAATTAATAGTATAGTATTGTGATTCTGTGAAGTGCTTCAGTTTTAGTAGTAACAATGTTTTGAAATCGAAAATTTTGTTTTCAAACGAACTTTTTAAAAGAACTATAACTCATTATCTCCGAAAATGAGGTTATCTGGCGAAGTGGAACAACCCTTGGATCTCCCCACTATTGAAAGCCATACGCTAAATAATGAAATAATAGTATAGTCTGTCCAAGTAAAGAAGACCCTCAGGCAAGATGGAAAAATGACTCAAGGTCGGTCAATTTTGGTTCAAAAATTATCAATTTGATTTCAAATTGTAAGAAACGATTTGATATAGACTATCATTAAGATCACATTTATAATTATTTATTTTACAGACAATAATAACTCATTGGTTAAAAACACAGACTTATGTCCAAAACGTCTTCAAATATTATTGAAGAAATACTGATCAAGCTTGCCAGAGGGTTTTCTTTGCTTGTACAGACTATAATAATATAGACCGATAAAACCAACACTAATAGAAAAAAAACCTTGAAAATTTAAGTTGAATTGTGTCAGGGAATTTTTCGGCTGCTGAATAATTTTACATAATTCACATTTTTTTCATTAAACCCAATAGTGTAATTAATTCCATTTTTAATTATCGCAATTTAGGGTTTAGCCTCTTAAATGCTGTAATCTACTTGAATGAAGTGAATAATCTAAATCACATTACTTACGTACATGCCTATGGGCCTCATGAATGGCCTGATGAATGGCCTATTCATCAACTTATTATTCCTAAAATTAAAATTATTCCTAAATTGAAAATAATGTGTTCAAGCAGGGCGAAAATATCATAACCTCATATATCTGGAAACATAAACTTGAAAAAAAAATTGTTCGGGAGAGGGATAATATAGGCTATGCCAAGTTTTTCCTCCCGATTTCATTATTTTGTATAAATTTAATTTTTTATATTTAATTTTTAATATTTATTAATATATATTTTTTATAAATTTATTTTGTATAAATTAATCATGATAGGTATGTAGGCTTTTCCCTCAGAAAAAAAAAATAATTTTATATAATATCTCATTATAATATTCTAACTTTCGTCATTTTCCATGTATACCATTGAATACTTTGCCCCAAATTTAAATCGATTCGTTGTTTTCCAGGGAAAATCCATGACAAGTTCAACGGCAAGGGCTACTACTTTTCGTGGAAGGAGCCGGCTACGGCTAAAATGGAGGAGGATTGGTTGGGCGGACGTAATTGGTGTCGAGCAAGGTGCATGGATCTGGTCAGTCTGGAAACTGCGGCTGAAAACAACTACATCAAGACCCGGCTAGTGCAGGGTGAGTACTAGTTGGAAGATAATTTTATAATTCATACATCACTCAATACTGTACAAATATAACAATCCATAACTATATAACCAACAATCCAAACTATAACTATCCATAATAGATATTCATTTTATGTATTTATTTTAATTGCATCCCTTGACCACCTGATGAAAAAATCATTTCTCAACCAGTTCATTGATCCAATTTTCTCATAGGTCTAATTTAGACAAAGTAAAATACATCTGAACATCAGGTAATAGAAAAAAAAGAAAATTCCTCCAACAGTTCATAAATACATTTGTTTTTTTTCTCATATTCTAGACAAAGTAAGATACATCAAAGAAAAAAAATTCTCAACCAGTTCATGAATCCAATTTTTCCTTCCATATTCCAGGCTAAGTAAGATACATCAGAACATTAGGTAAAATAAAATAGCAAAATCCTCAACCAGTTCATATGTTAAATCAAATTTTTTCATGTTCTAGACAAAGTAAGATACATCTGAACATCAGGTAAAAGAAAAAAATTTCTCAACCAGTTCATGAATCCAATTTTTCTTTCCATATTCCAGGCTAAGTAAGATACATCAGAACATCAGGTAAAAGAAAAAAAAATCCTCAACCAGTTCATATGTTAAATCAAATTTTTTCATGTTCTAGACAAAGTAAGATACATCTGGACTTCGGGTAGACAGTGCGATTTCAAGGGCTGTGACCGCGCCGATCTGCAGCCCAAGGCTATCAACGGATGGTTCTGGACCGCCGAACTGCAGAAGCTGCCACCGACAACTGATCGCTCCCAGAATGACTGGAGTGAGACCGGAGGGTGAGCTGAAACAAGTTGATAAATTAATAGTAAAATAGGTGAAAAGTAGCTGAAAGTATAAAGTTAGAAGTAGCTAAGAAACTCAACTGAGTTGTGGTCGATATTGTAGAAACGTTCCATGATGAAATAGAAACCCACATAGATTTTGTCAATTTTCTACTCTATTTATTGGTACACGACCATGGTTTCATGACAATGAAAATGTGACCTGTGTGGTCATGAAACCATGGTTGTTTACCAATAAATAGAGTAGAAAATTGACAAAAGTAGCTAAAATTATAGTGCTGCAGAAGTTGGCTGGAGATTCGACCGCTGTGCTCTCTAATGTAACTATTATGAACTAATCCTGGACCCTCCAGTGAAACAGTGCTTACAGTGCTTACAGTGAAGTGCTTACAGTGCTTCATGCTTACAGTGAAACAGGTACCGAAAAAAAGTTTGATAATTGAAACAAAAAATTCAACGTTTATTTGTGATTGAATAAATTATCAAACATGAATTTAAGAATAAACCGCTTAAGGTAGGTTTTGGTTTGTGCGGAACGTAACGACCATCGGTCGTGTGCGAAAAAGATGGCGGACTGCTTCTGTGTTAAATCATAGGACCGTTTTCCTACTTGCGAATGACTGACGATGACGACCATCAGTCGGATCCGATCACGACCGTACTCCTCGAGAAGCAAGCATCCGACCAGTCGCAATGCATTTTAACCTCAAATATCTTGTAGAAGGTTCAGAAAGTAATAGTAAAGAAGACCGGGAGGTAAATATTGATAATTATATGGGTTATTTTCATCAGAATGTAAGAAACTTTTATTCAAATACGGTAAATATAGTTATCAATATGGCAGGCCAATGCGACCGAGTCGTGCAAATGAAAATGGTTCAGTCGCAAATGGCTGCGTATATTGCGGCCGACGGTCGTTATGTTCCGCACAAACCAAAACGTACCTTTAGCGTTACTAATCTAGTAAACTTTGTATACTGAGGGCGCTACCCGCGTTGTACACTTCTGCTCAGTGTACAAAATGATGTCTAAAGCAAAAAATGATGTACTAGATGTCTAAAGCTAAGCGTTTGATTATTTCAGTCTGGTATATTCTTGTTTGCTAATTTATTCAATCACAAATGAACATTCGAATTTCTGTTATAATTATTACACCATCTCTCATTGTAAACATGGATGAAGGTCCAGGATTAGTTCATAAAACTTACATAGAGAGCGCATCTGACGAATCTTCAGCCAACACTATAATTTTAGCTACTATATTTAAAAGTAGTAGGACCTCTTTCCGAAGCGGATTTCTGATACACAGTAGCAATACGCAGTGATGACACAAAAGTAGAAAATTGATACAGGAAGGAAGCTCGTTGATACGAGACAATTGGAATGATCATGGATCACTACCATATTGGAAATAAGCTCATTTTATAGTCGAGGAAAGAAGACTTTCTGGCAAGATGGGAAAATGACTCCAGATCGGTTCTTATTGGTTAAAAAATTATAAATTTATTCTCAAATTATTGAACAGAATACCAGTTTGTACCAACCCATATACTGTTTGGTATTGGCAGAATACCAAAAGTTGAACCAATATTGACCAAGATGGAGTCATTTTCCCATCTTGCCAGAATGTCTTCTTTCCTCAACCAGTCTATAGGATCTGCTTATTTCCAATATGACAGCAATTTATGAGCATTACAAATCTTACGTCATGAAAAACAGCGTCAACTTGAAAAAATTATTCAAATAAAGTTTTGTAATTAGAAAAAAATAATTTTTGAATTTATTTCCTAAATTTTCTTTTCTTATTTTTCCAGAATTGGCCGTCCCCAACCCGACAACCGTGAAGAACTACAAAATGGTGCCCCCGAAAACTGTCTGGCCGTTTTGAACAACTTCTACAACGACGGAGTCAACTGGCACGACGTGGCATGTCATCACAGAAAACCATTTGTCTGCGAAGAATCCAAATCGCTCATTGACTACGTTCAGTACACGAATCCCAATCTGAAGATCTAGATGTCGAGAATCGATGATTGATGATCGATTGTTCAGTTTGAATATCGATATTGCTGCTCGTACGTATTTGTTAACATTCGACAACATGGGATAGTAGAATTGGAGAAAAGTTATTGTAAAATCTATTTGATCATAGATTGTAATGCTTAATTATGCCAATTGTAAAGAATCTAATTGATCATAGATTGTATTTCTTAATAATGCCGACTATTTGACAACATGGGAGAGTAGAATTTGAGAAAATCTTATGTAGAATCTGATTGATAATGCCAACTATTTGTCAAATTTGGGATTGTAGATTTGGAGAAAAATTATCATAAAAAAATCTAATTAGGTATCAATTGTGTTGCTTAATCATGCCAATTTTGTGAAAACATGGGAAAGTAGAATCAGAGAAAAGCTATCTTAAAATCTAATTGATGACCAATTACTTCCTTATTTGTGTGTTGCTTAATCATGCCAACTATTTGCCAACATTGGGTTAGTATAATTTGAGAACAATTTACACAACTTTGAAACATTACTGGAATATTATTATGATGAATTGTTGTAGAACTTGTTGAATCTTGTAATACAATTGGTGTTTTCATAAATTTAGCTGCTGTATTATGTATTTAGTCTGGTCAAGCAAAGAAGACATTGTGGCAAGATGGGGAAATGACATTAACTCGGTCAATATTTGTTCAAAAATTATAAATTTAGTTTCAAATTGTAAAACAGAATGTTTTCTATAATTTGAGACCAAATTTGTAATTTTTGAACAAATATTGACCGAGTTAATGTCATGTTCCCATCTTGCCAGAATGTCTTCTTTGCTCGACCTCCCACATTTTTTGACAGTTTGAGTTCTTTTCACAAATCTTTCATCTTACCCTAGTAGTTCTTTCTTGGGAAAATCTTACTCTTATCTACTCGAAGGCTGAGGCCGCACTGCCGGTGGGTAGAGCCTGGAGGGTGGAGGGTAGTTGGTAAATCTATAGAACATACACGCCATCCACAGTAATACATCGTATGGATGGTATGACGTCATTCTGTTTTTTGAGGTTATGTTGTCCATATTTAAGAATTTCAAGATGGCGGCTGAACACATACCATTCATACGATGTATTACTGTGGATGGTGTGTATGTTCTATAGATTTTCCAACTACCCTCCACCCTCCAGGCTCTACCCACCGGCAGTGCAGCCTCAGTCTAAGGAAGTCAACTCCCAGATCTTTCTTACCTACTATCTAGTCATTCTCATTCTTTTTCAAATCATCTTTTTCTATGTTTATTTGAAAACCTTCCTTGTCTATTTTCTCATGTTAAGCTTTCCTATGTTTATTCTCTTATGTTGAGCTCCTAGATTTTCATATTCTATGTTCAGCTTCTCTATGTTTCTGCTTTTATGTTTCTTCTTAAATGTTGAGCTTTTCTATTTTTCTTCTCTTATGTTAAACTTCTCTATGTTTTGCTTCTCTGTTTCCTCTCTTATGTTGAGCTTCTCTCTGTTTATTCTTCTGTGTTTCTCTTTTCATGTTATAGTTCTCTATGTTTCTTCCTTCCCTTCCTCTCGTCTTCTTCCTTTCCTCCCATTCGTTTTCTTCCTTCCTTCCTTCGTTTCACTCACCTGTTATTTCCACTGTTCTTTTCTCTTTCGTATTTCTTTTCAATCTTGCCTCCCATGCTAGCTCCCACTCATACTTATAAACATTTTCAAGTTTTTAATATTGGTAATTCAGTATCAGTAAAAGTATATTCATTGATTTTGGGATAAATTCTACGTTGTTTTAAATTCCAGAGTAATATATAAGTAGAAAAAACTGGGAATAAAAGTAGCTTGCAATGTTCTGATTATGTTATCAATGTTGTTGAATAGCTTCTGTATTGTACGATTGTATATAATTTATTTGTAATATTGTTGTAGGTCCATAAAAACGTATTTATGTAGTTCTGTGTGTGTTTTTTATTTATTTCATTTTCACCTCCATTAGTAGATCTATCCACTAGTGAAATATTTTTCAGAGAACACAGATTACTTGACGATCTAAGGTACGGTAGGTAAAATCATGAGTATTCATTTGTTCATTTATTTAAATGAATATTTATTTATTTTATTCATTTATTTGAGATATTACAATGAACATTAAGTAAGTAGCCTTCATAAGATGCAAGTAAAATAATCAATATCTATTAAATCATTATTCACTTGAAAGAAATTAAAAATGAATGTTTTGACTAAGTTATCAGACAAACCCAGTTGAATAGAATACTATTATTGATTATTGAGACAAAAAATCTATTGGTATACCCAAATAGGTATTATAAATTTGTTTCAAATGTTAATCACAGTACCCTTTTCCAATTATTTTTATTCTTGCATAATATTTTTCGACTATTAATAGTCATTTGCATTTGAAAGTGTTCTGATTTGAAATGAACATGTTTCGACTATGAATACCCATTTTGCATTTGAAAATGGCTATTAATGGTCGAAATATGTTATGTATGAATAAAAATAATTGAAAAAGGGTAATAATTCAAATGCAAAATGGCTATTAATAGTCGAAACATGTTGTGCATGAATAGAAATAATTGAAAAAGGAAACTGTGATCAACATTTAAAACAGTAATAAAGTAGCCCCAAGATAAAGGAAACAGGTATAAATTTGTATACAATTTAATATAACAACTCTTTAAATAATTATTGTATTTTTTCGGTTAGGTTGATAGCAAAATTGTCTGAGAATATTGATTATTATCCGACTTCTTATTGGTTTACCTTTGCCATCTCATCACTAGAATACAATAAACATATTAGGTACTTATAGAGAATAATTCATTGGTTCTATTCATGTGAGTCAGTAGGTACTTGGGATTTGACTTTAGTTTGGTCAGTAAGTCAATTTGCTTGAACAGACTGTAAGAGTGTAGGTACCTCTATCCTGGTTGATGAAACGAGCAAAACAACTACTTGGAACATTGTGATGCAAAAATGCAGAGTATGTAGTCTGGTGTAGTCGGAGTCTTGGGTTGGCGGAGTCTTGAGTTGTCGCGTTCCCAGTCTGGTCGAGCAAAGAAGATATTCTGGCAAGATGAAAAAATGACTCCAGCTAGGTCAATATTTGTTCAAACCTTATTGATCTGGTCTCAATTGTAGAAAACATTCTGCTCTACAATTTGAGAACAAATCAATAATTTTTGAACCAATATTGACCGAGCTTGAGTCATTCTTCCATCTTGCCAGAGGGTCTTCTTTACTTGGACAGACTATAGTTATGTTACATGGTGGCTAATGATATGAGTTACAATGAGTCGAGCCTGTTTTCGAGACTCATTCCCAATGTTGGAAATCATTCTTGGGGCAGGGGAAGAGTTTCACAATCCATGATACATGGGTATAGGGGGAGGAATTGTATAATCGGTTATACATCCACTAGGTACCTCGAAGATTGATTGATTGTGACTTTATTCAAGCGGGCTACACGAATACTAAACTGGGTACTGATTGATTGATTACTGGTTCTGCGAATCATCAACGAATTCGGTTTGAAAACGGCACAACACAGAATTCTGTGATTAGCAGGCTGGTTAGAGGGGAAACAACGATGAGTTGCCTGAATTTAATAACGTTACATAGAATACTACTGTTGTGTATATTTCGTTGTAAACCTGGAATGTTAAAGTCTGGTCTGCCCAAGCAAAGAAGACCCTCTGGCAAGATGGGAAAATGACTCAAGCTTGGACCATTTGGTTCAAAAATTATTAATTTGGTCAAATTGTAGAGAACATTCTGTTCTACAGTTTGAGGCCAAATTTATAATTTTTGAACCAATATTAACCGAGCTGGAGTCGTTTTCCCATCTTGCCAGAGGGTCTTCTTTGCTTGGACAGACTATAAACTATCATTGAAGACACGGTGTCAGGTGAGATGTTGAGATACTTGAAAATAATTAAATAATTAGTTTAATTATAAACTATCAATCTTTACTTAGCAAGTGGGTCACTAAAACTGCTTGATCACTGATCAAAACTGAGAATTATAATCTCGTTCACAAAACTAACACGACAGAATATAGCCCAGTCTACACAGCGCGGTTACATCACCAAATGAAACCCATCAGAACTTATACGAGAATTCACACACACTTGCGTCACCTGCCCAAATGAAAACCATCATAACCTATGCGTGTATTCACACACTCGCCCTAATGAAACCCATCACAACCAATGCGTGTATTCACACACAATCGCAAGAATGAAACCCTTCACAACCAATGCGTGTATTCACACACACACCCAAATGAAACCCTTCACAAGCAATACGTGTATTCACACACACTCGCCCAAATGAAACACATCACAACCAATGCGTGTGTTCACACACACTTGTTAGAAAACACCCACCGTACAACAAACAAGAAAAAATAACGAACAACTGAATAATGAAAGACCCAATTGGCATCATGGAGAAAATAATGCCAATTCAGCGAAAATTTGACACACTCGCATGGAAAACAGATTGGCGCCCGTATCATAGGCTACGCCGCGGGAAAGGCCATTCATTCTTTTTGCTTGTGTAAGTGGCCATAAATAATTTATCACCAGGGAATTCGTGGGAGGTTGGGGAGGGGGATTGGTGAGGAGTGAATAACAGGGGTAGCGCCGGGTCAACTGTGAGTTGCGCCCTAGGCTACATGGACCCGTTACCGTCCCTTTTTCAAGCCTTGTATGCATCACTATAGTCTGTCCAAGCAAAGAAGAGCCTCTGGAAAGATGGGAAGAAGACTCCATCTCGAGCAATATTGGTTCAAATATTATACAGTTAGTCGAAAATTGTAGGAAGAATTCTGTTCCGACTGCTCCTAAGGCTTCTGTTCATTCAGTGAGACTGAGAATGTATAATAGACTATTACATTGTCTTCAGGCTAATTTTACAGTTTGTTTGATCTTCAAGTTCTAGAGGAATCTATTGAAGTATAAGGTTTTTCATCCTGATAATACATCAAATGTAACTTTATAGTGGAACTTGGAAAATTTGTTTTTCAAAGTCATTCACATAATTCACTTTGAAGTGTTCATCAAAAATTGAGTAACTGGAGTACTTATTTAATATTGATTTCTGATATTGTAAATGAAAATCCTCTGTCCAGTTCCACTCTTGAACAGAGTAAAACTATGAAGATAGGACTGGAACTATGTATATTCTGTCCAAGGAAAGAAGGCCCTTCTGGCAAGATGGGAAAATGACTCAACCTCGGTCAATATTGGTTCAAGAATTACAAATGTGGCCTTAATAGTAGATCAAATTGTTTCCTACAATTTGAGATAAAACTGATAATTTTTGAACCAATATTGACCGAGCTTGAGTCATTTTCTTATCCTGCCAGAGGGTCTTCTTTGCTTGGACAGATTATACCTACAAAAGTCGCACGGTTACATGTGCCTAAGATGCGATAGAAGTAGTTGCATCTCAAAGTCAGTCCAGTAATCAACCAATGTCCCAATCATCTGAACTTGAATGATAAAATCCCATACAATAATTGGGTGAATCGTTGTAGTTATTCATTTATCGTATGCTTTCAATAGTGGAGATACCTAAATCGTTGTAGTAATAAATGATAACACGTTAGTGTGATAAGCAAAAGAACCCGAGTTCAAATCTTGACCGGGGAACAATTCTTTGACCACAGCACAATCACATAGATACCAACGGTCACCGCGTCTTTCGTGAGGAGACGATAAGCCGTCGGTCCCGACTGCCTAAAAACCAGTCATCATCTTTCATAATAATCAGCTTTCTCATTACTCACGTACGTGCTTGAAGCACATGTGGGGATCAACCTCAGAAAAAAATGAAGAAAATAAATAAATAGAGACAATTAAAGGTCGAAGTAGAGGAAGTGAAATTTCTGAGAGGAAGAGGAAGAGGAAGAGGAAGAGGAAGAGGAAGAGGAAGAGGAAGAGGAAGAGGAAGAGGAAGAGGAAGAGGAAGAGTAAGAGGAAGAGGAAGAGGAAGAGGAAGAAGAAGTGGGTGTAGAGGAAGTAGGTGACTGGATTTAGGCTACTAATCATTAAGTCAAACGTATTTTTTCATGAAAATCAGTCCAATAATCAACTCAATCACATGAACTTGTGTGGAAAAATCCCATACAATCACAGAAAAAAATGATTTTTTCTTTAAAGTCAGTCCAGCAATCAACTCAATCACTCAAACTTGAGTGCAAAAATCCCAAACTCAATCACCAATAAAAAACAGACCCTAAGTACAGTCCCTAAGTAAAGTTTGGTAGCCAAACAACTAAGCACTCAACAAAAGGGTCATTTATTTCCATTCAGCCCCCCCCCTACCCTTACCACTCACCATAAGCTTTTCCGAATCCTTCATTTAGTAATAAACTAGAACCCAAATTCACTTCAAAACCCGAATATTGTGGAAGACTTTATAATTAAGAGTAATAAAAGGTGGAAGAGACTTAAAAGGGATTTTGGCGCTCTGTAATTGTCCGTTGAGGGTCGATACAGTTTGCGTAAGCTGATAAGATACCTGGTTACAATGTAAATTGTAATGTAATGAAGTGTCTTCTAAGGTATCAGGTGCGTGGCGTGTTTGTGGAAGGTGGGAAGACACGGAGTTACAATGTAAAGTGTATGTAAATGAGTATCTTCTCAGCTTGTGCGAGCTTCATTCTATACACTTTCCTTTTTCCCGCCCTAAACGTTGCTGTAATTATAGCCGGAAAAGGAGGACCAAAGTTCATGGTGGCTATTATCCCTACAATAGTCTGTCCAAGCAAAGAAGACTTTGTGGCAAGATGGGGAAATGACTCCAGCTCGATGAATATTGGTTCAAAAATTATGAATTTGGTCTCAAATTGTAGAAAACATTTCGCGCTACAATTTTAAGACCAAAATTATAATTTTCGAACTAATATTGACCGAGCCTGAGTTATTTTTCCATCTTGCCAGAATGTTTTCTTTGGTTGGACAGACTATAATACCCCTTTTCCCGCCAAAATGAGACAGACCGGAAGTGCGCCTGCTAAATGGGCGGTAAAGTGAGAGTAGCGCGGGAAAAAAGTGAGGTTAGGTGGAAAGAGCGGGAAAGTTTGGAGGGAACTGTTTTGTATTGGAAATTGGAAATTGATAGAGAAGCGATGGAAAAATTGTGGATTTGATGAGACTTGGTTGAAAGCTGTTCCTTCGGTTCAATTTTTGCATTAACACTAAATGTTCACTCCCACTCATTCAAACTAAAATATATTCAATCTTCACATTATTTTTATTGAAATCTCATTTCACAGTACAATCTATATCTATAAAAGCGAAATGGCACTGACTGACTAACTCACTGACTGATTCATTCATCACCAGAACTAAAAATCCACTGAACCGAATGCGTTCAAATTTGGCAGGCATGTTCAGTTGGACGTTTAGACGCGCGCTAAGAACGGATTTTAGAAACTTTCCAAGGATACGCAAAATATTTAAGTTTTTCTATAGTTTTTCGGCGTTTTCTTAATTTTCTCGAGAACCAATCGGTAGAAAATGTTAATATTTGATAGGCAGGTTCAGATAAGGCCTCGAAATGTTGTGTTAAAATATTTTCGAGATCCGTTCAAGATTACGCCAGGAATCAGGTTTTCCAAATTGTATATGTATTGCGGGTTGCATATCTTCCGGCTTGATACGACCAATCCTACCTGTAAATTCAATGGTTCAGCGAGATTAAAGATGAACTAATTTGGAAGATATTGAATCAATTTTCAAACTATGTCCGATATACTTCCCAAGGTTACGCTCAATATTGGAGTTTTACTATTTTCGGAGTTTTTTTGGATTTGTCGAGAATAAATTGGTATAAAATGTTGTAATTTGGTAAACAGGTCCAGATTAGGTCTAGAAATGCAGTGTTCAATGGATTTATAATCCCCTCCGAACCGAATTTGCAGGCGAGCGAAGCGAGCCTGTTTTTCTCAGCTTATTACACTTACAGAGGTTATGCAGGCGAGCGAAGCGAGCCTGTTTGACTCACTGACACTTCTGATACTGTCGAGGGGCTAGGCGGAGAAGGCGAGCGAAGCGAGCCTGCCGGCTAGTCACTGTATAATCACAGTGTAGCCATTGATTGTCAGTCACGCTTTTGATTGGTTAGCTCGATGCAACGAACCATACTTTTGCAAAATGTAATAAGATTCACATTTTATTGGACCATGACGCTTATTTATTATGGATTATGTTGAGATACTCACTTCAAACCTTCTATGATTATCCTCTTCTATAATACTTGCGTTTTCCAATATCAGTTGTCATCATTTTCAAACTTTCAAATAATAAGAATCAAAGGGAGAGATGAAGCTAACGCCAAAAAGTTGGGCGGTTTCGTCTGTCTCTTGTACGTCAAATAACCTACTGACAGTTAATATGAAGCATCTATTGTATCTTCAAATTTCAAGAACATCATTCAGGTAATAAATTACTGTATTAGTATAATTGACAACATCAGCTGTTTGAGCGCACAAGGAACAGACGAGGATGCCTAACTTTTTTGAAGTAGAAAATAAAAATCATAAATAGATTTAGTCATAAGAGGAAAGTGGATAAATTAAAGAGAAAAGTATTAATAAAGTTTTAACAAAGTGCGAGAAAGTTGTGATTTTTGAAAGAAGACTGAAGAAGTTTTGACCAGTACGGTGTTAACGCATGATTATAAGAAACTTTTAACTTTGAAGTTTTATAGTATGAGATTGGAGCTTGAAGGGTTGGATAAAGAGTTTGAAGTTATAAAGAGTGAATACAGTGAAAGGTGTAAATATGATGAGAAGAGCTAAGAAAGTGAAGTTGAGGTGGAAAATAACAAAATTATCAAAGTAGATTCTGGCTAACAGAAGACAAGAGCTTATCAAATTATCGCCTGTTACATGAAGGTTAAGTGTTGAAACCTTTCTCTCTTTAAAATTAAGGAAAATTTCAAAGGTGAAAAATATAAGTTCATGAGAGAAGAGTGAGAACTCACAAGATTCCATCTTTGATAAGAGTTTATGGTCAAAGCAGGAATAACTGGCAAGGAAGAAGCGAAATGTGGAGAAGGAGACTGAGAAGACAAACGTCAAAGTAGGGATTTAAAAGATGTAACCAAATGATGGAGGAGAAGAAGAAGAAGAGAGAAGAAGAAGGAGAAGAAGGAAAGAAGGAAAGGAGGAGAAGGAAGGAAGAAGAAGAGAAGAAGGAAGAAGAAGAAGAAAGAGAAGAAGAAGAAGAAGAAGAAGAAGAAGGAGAGAAGGAAGAAGAAGAAGAGAAGAAGAAGAAGGAGAAGAAGAAGGAGAAAGAAGAAGAAGAAGAAGGAGAAGGAGAAGGAGGAGGAAGGAGAGGAGGAAAAGAGGAGGAGAAGATAAGAGAAAGAAAAAAGAAGAAGGAGGAGAGAAGGAGAAGGAGAAAGAAGGAGGAGAAGGAGAAGAAGAAGAGGAGAAGGAGAAGGAGAGAAGGAGGAGAAGGAGAGAAGGAGGAGAAGGAGAAGAAGAAGGAGGAGAAGGAGGAGAAGGAGAGAAGGAGGAGAAGGAGGAGAAGAAGAGGAGGAGAAGGAGGAGAAGGAGGAGAGAGAAGGAGGAGAAGGAGAAGGAGAAGGAGGAGAAGGAGGAGAGAAGGAGGAGAAGGAGAAGGAGAGGAAGGAGAGGAGGAGAAGGAGGAGAAGGAGGAGGAGGAGGAGAAGGAGGAGAAGAAGAAGGAGGAGGAAGGAAAGGAGAGAAGGAGGAAATTAGAGAGGAGGAGGAGGAGAGGTGGAGAGGAGGAGGAGGAGGAGAAGAAGAGAAGGAGGAAAGAATTTAGAAGAAGGGAAGTAGGAGAGGAGGAGAAGGAGGAGAAGAGGGAGGAGAAGGAGGAGAGGAAAAAAAGAAGAAGCAAAAAAGAAGAAAAAAAAGAAATTGGAGATTTTAAACTACTGTATTATAGGTGGAGAAAAAACCTACAGTAGAAAATTGAGAAGAAAAGAGAAGTGAGAGGATTAGAAGAGTAGGGAGGGGAGGGGGAGCTGAGATGGAAGATGAGGTCTGGAAGAAGAAGTAGGAGAAGAATAAGAAATAGAAGGAAATAAAAAGAGAAGAAGTTATGAATGAAAAAGGAATGATGAAAATGAGAAGTCTTATTATCCGTGTAAGAAAAGAAGTTAGAGGTGCTAAAATATAATGGTGAGTTTTTACTTCTAGATTAAATTACAGTTTCCGAAGTCAATGATTACTTCTATTCTACATAACTGAACTTCGCTCTGCATTATTGCTGAATCATTTTCTGATAATATGACGACTGATGTTTAATTGACTGGAAGACTAAGTAGAAATCTTGGTTAGATTCTTTTATTGAGAACTTTTTGAGTAGGAACTAATAAAATCTTTATTATCAAAACTCTAAACTGGAAGAAAGTTATCTTGAAATTTTATCAGAGTTCTTGAAAAATGCTATCAAAGGAAAGATTGTGTAGTGGAGAAGAGATTCTCTAGAATGCTTAAAAAATCTACCTAACTTTTTGATTTTATGAATCTGTTGAGTGATGATTTATGAGAAATGCATTAGTTATAAATCGTACTGTACAATAGTGGACACTAGAGCACTGGTGGTTCGTGCCCACCAAACAGGTGAAGTGTTGTACAGTAGAAGATACGGGCACTTCACATGTTTCGTGGGCACGAGCCGCCAGTGCTCTAGAGCAGAGATGCGCAACCCGCAGCCCGCATAGAATGATCTAAGAAAGAAACATAAATGACAGAATTGAAGGAAGAAAATATACATAGAGTACTTGAAAAGAAAGAAAATTTTAAAAAATGTATTATTAAAAATGTGAATATCCCGCTTTATATCATCAATATACAGGGTGTTTGTAAACTCTCTACCAATACTCTAGGGCAGGGGTTCTCAAAAGGGTGGGTCGTGAAATTTAAAAAATTATTTGAAATAAGTATTTTCCAATTTGAGATCAATCAGTTTTATTTCAGTTGAATTAATTACTGTTAATAAAAATTAGTGTATTGCAGTCTATTCCAAAACATGATTATATATAGATATTGCACAATTATTGAAGTGGGTAACATTCAATTTAGATTCACAGTCTCTTCAATAAAAATAAATTAATGAGAAATGTGTGTTTGTTTTCCTTCAACTGAATGTTTCCTGGGTGGATTTGAATGTTTTAAACACAACACAATGTCTTTTTCTAAAATCAAACGATATTTGATTTAGTTTTTAAGTTCATCTTGAACGACACTGTGTGCGCGACTACCAATATTGTCAATATTCGTGGTACTTTTTGAACGTTTCTTACTTTCATAGTTTACTAGCCGGCAGGCTCGCTTCGCTCGCCTTCTCCGCCTGGCCAGGGGGCTCCGCCCCCTGGACCCCCGACAGTATCAGCAGTGTCAGTGAGTCAAACAGGCTCGCTTCGCTCGCCTGCATGACCTCTGTCAGTGTAAGCTGAGAAAAACAGGCTCGCTTCGCCCGCATGCAAATTCCGTTCATAAGGGACTCGAAACTTATTGAACACAGCATTTCTAGACCTAATCTGGACCTTTTCACCAAATTTCGACATTTTCCACCAATTTATTCTCGAAAAATCCAAGAAAACTCTGAAAATTCCGAAAAATAGTAAAACGCTGATATTGACCGTAACCTTGGGAACTATATCAGACATAGTTTGAAACTTGATTCAATATCCTCCAAATTAGTTTATCTATAATCTCGCTGAAACATTGAATTTACAGTAAGGATTGGTCGTATCAAGGCGGAAGATATGCAACCCGCAAAACTTCTACAATTTTGAAAAATCTGATTACTGGCGTAATCTTGAACGGAATTCAAAAATATCTCAACACAACATTTCTAGACCTTATGTGAACCTACCTATAAAATATCAACATTTTCTACAGATTGGTTCTCGAAAAAATTGAGGAAACGCCGAAAAACTCAAATATTTGGCGTATCCTTGAATATTTCTTAAAATCCGTTCTTAGCGCGCGTCTAAACGTCCAACTGAACATGCCTGCCAAATTTTAACGCATTCGGTTCGGTGGATTTTTAGTTCTGGTGATGAATCAGTAAGTCAGTCAGTGTCATTTCGCTTTTATAGATATAGATTCAAACTCTATTTCCAGAGTAAAGCAACTATAATTATCTTCAGGTACATGCTAGGTTCTTGTTGAACAATCACCAGGGCTTAGTTTGTAACGAAACCCACCAGTACCTCAGAAAGAGAGGGACTCATTGTTCAAATTATTGAAAAATAATGTTGGAAATACAATCTAAAAGCGTTAAAATCACTCTAAAAACGAATTTCAAGAAGTTGAAATGCCATTTAGTGAGAGAACCCCCAGCCCCCCATTTGGCCCCCTCCGTACCAGAACTTTCCATTTCATAAAGTAAGCAATAATATTATTAGGCACTGTTAATGAAAAAATGTTGAGTTCTTCAGTAGGTAGCCAACAAGCGAGTATAATGATAATCTTATAGATGAAATGATAATATACATTATTAATAAACATTAATATACATTATACAATATACATAATATTAGCATGATGATTTAGGCTAAGTATGTAATTTGAGGGGTCGATTTTCCCCTCTTGTAAGAATGTCTTCTTTGTTTGGACAGTCTACACAAGCTCCCAAGAAAAGGGATGTATATAATATGATCTTGTTCAGCTGTTGGGGTACTGAATGGCCACCCCCTATCTCAACTACCTCATAATTTCTGGACCACACACTCTAGTTACGTGAGGCTAGCCTGACGCGAGGAGAGTGAGAGAGAGCGAGAGAGAGAGTGAGAGAGAGAGTGAGAGAGAGAAAGAGAGAGAGAGTAGAGAGAGAGAGAGAGTGAGGGGGACGTAGTCTACAAATTTACGTATTTCCATTGATTTTCAGTTCACGCATGCGTGCCGGCTACTTTTTATAAATACTCTGACTCTGCTCTGGAATGTGAGTGAGAGTCGACGACCCCTACTTCACCAACCCCTCCCATTTTAACCCCCAAACTCACTAAAGTCCCCCCCCCAACTTATTCTTACCCCTTAGATGTATCACACCCTACAAACTACTTTTTGACACTCTGTATATTATAAACTGTGTATGTTCACGCACCTAATCTAATGTTAGGAAATTGGGTGATGAGGAGAATGAGAGAGAGAGGGAAAGAGAGAGAGAGAGAGAGAGAGAGAGAGAGAGAGAGAGAGAGAAAGTGTGAGAGAGATAAGATACAAGAGTGATATGGAGAGGAAGTTAAATGATTAACTATAATATTAATGTCATATTATATTATATAACATATTATGTACAGTATCATCAGTTCATTATTCGAAATGTTCAGCTCTACGTGCAAAAACTATACTGTATTATAAAGAATTTCAGTTTTTCTTCAAATAGGAGCTTAATCTATTTGGGAAAATTATGGATGCAACACCAATTAATTTTAAAGAAATATTTCGGGACAATTAGAGTTGTTGGTTCGATCTGATGTGATTTTTACTTGATTTGTGAATGAAAAATAAGAGCAGAAAGAAGAGGAAAGGGAGAAATGGAAGGATAAGAAGAAAGAAAGATCAAGACTGAGAAGTAGAAGAAGAAGAAAAAGGAGAATAAGAAGAAGAAGAAGAATAAGTAGAAGAAGAGTGATGTTCAAGTCGTGTTGGGAAAACTGCAATGCAGATTCGGGTGAGAGGGAAACTTTGCACTACTGTGTGGGAGGAGAAAAAATTATAGAGAAAAAAGGATGAGGAGGAGAAGAAGGAGAAGGAAGACGGAGAGAAGGAGAAGAGGAAAGAGAGGAGGAGGATGAGAGGGAGGAGGAGGAGGAGGAGGAGGAGGAGAGGAGGAGGAGAGAAAGGAGGAGGAGGAGGAGGAGGAGGAGGAGGAGAAGAGGAGGAGGAGGAGGAGGAGGAGGGAGAGGAGGAGGAGGAGGAGGAGGAGGAGAGGAGGAGAAGAAGGAGGAGGAGGAGGAGGAGGAGGGGAGGAGGAGGAGGAGGAGAGAAGGAGGAGGAGGAGGAGGAGGAGAAGGAGGAGAAGGGGGAAGAAGATGAGGAAGGGGAGGATGAGGAGGAGGAGAGGAGGAGGAAAGAAGAGAGAGAGGAGAGAGAAGGAGGAGGAGAGGGGAGGGATAAGAAGAGGAGAAGGAAAAGAGGAGAAGGAGGAAGAGGAGAGGAGGAGAGGAGAAAGAAGGAGGAGGAGAGGAGAAGGAATATTTAGAAGAGGAAGGAAAAAAGAAAGGAGGAGGAGGAGGATAGAAAGGGAGGAGGAGGAGGGAGGAGGAGGAGGAGGATATGTAGAAGAAGAAGGATAAAAAGAGGGAAAGAGAGAAGAGAAGTGGAGGTAAAAGAGAATCAGAAGAAGAAAGAGGTGATGGAAAAGATGTGGGTAGAGAATGAACAATACATTCGTGATGTATTCTATCCAAGCTAAGAAGACATTCTGTCAAGATGAGAAAATGACTTGAGTTCGGTTATAAATTAAAATTATTAATTCATTCTGCTTTCTACATTCGTGATATACTATATTCTGTACAAGCTTAGAAGATATACTAGCAAGATAGGCAAAATTACTTAAGGTCGGTCAATATTGTATAAAAAATTATAAATTCATTCTGCTTTTTTCACAATTTGAGAATAAATTTATCTTTATTTATTAATGGGAAAAATTTGAGATGGATAACTACCATGATATTACCTTCAAAACCACGCAAAACTCCAATTAATTATTTCTTGAAACACCGCTGGTATTTGAGTATTTCACTGTGCTTTTAGATCAATTTCCATTAAATGGAAATTTTGAAATGAAGATTGTTTATCTAATAATGTTCTGAAAATAGCAGTATAATGTTGAGAAAATAGGAAGATGTAAATTCACCTCCTCCTCCCTCTACTCCTTCCTCTCCATTTTCCTATTCTCCCGCTCCTCCTTCTCAGCTCCGCTTCTCCTATTTCTTCTCCTTCTCCCACTATTCCTCCTACATTTATGCATATCCTCCCTCACCCTCTGCTTCTCTTAGTTCTTCCTCCTTATCCTCTTCTTCTTTTTCTTCTTCTTTTGATCCACCTTCTCATACCCTAGACTTAGATATCTTCTTTGTTCTCTACTTCTTCTACTTCATCACCTCTTCCTCCTCCTCCTGCTCTTCCTCCTCCTCCTCTTCCTCCTCCTCCTCACTCCTCCTCCTCCTTCCTTCCTTCCTCATCCTCCTCTTCCTCCTTCCTCACTCATCATCATCATCATCCTCCTCCTCTTCCTCCTCATTATCCTCCTCCTCCTCCTCCTCCTCCTCCTCCTCCTCCTCTCTTCCTCATCTGATCCTCCTCCTCCTCTCCTCCTCCTCCCTCCTCCTCCTCCTCCTCCTCCTCCTCTTCCTCCTCATCATCCTCTCATCCTCCTCCTCTCCTCCTCTCCTCCTCCTCCTCCTCCTCCTCCTCCTCCTCCTCCTCCTTCCTCCTCCTCCTCCTCCCTCCTCCTCCTCCTCCTCCTCTCCTCCTCTCTCTCCCTCTCCTCCTCCTCCTCTCCCTCCTCCTCATCCTCCTCCTCTCCTCCTCCTTCTCCTCCTCCTCCTCTCCTCCTCATCATCCTCCTCCTCCTCCTCCTCCTCTCCTTCTCCTCCTCCCTCCTCCTCCTCCTCCTCCTCCTCCTCCTCCTCCTCTTCCTCCTCCTGCTCCTCCTACTCTTCCTCCTTCCTCCTCCTTATCCTCCTCCTTATCCTCCTCCTTATCCTTCTCCTCCTCCTCCTCCTCTCCTTCTACTTTTTCCTCCAGAAACTAAAGCACTCTCTAATCCTTGTAAGAGTCTAAATACAGGGTGTTAGTTAAACGCTCTCCCCATGTCCTTGTATTTACACGGCAGATAAAAGACCATCAGAGGGAATGACACCGTATAGTCTGTACAAGCAAAGAAGACATTTTGGCAAGATGGGAAAATGTCTCCAGCTCGGTCAACATCGGTTCAAAAATGATCAATTTGGTCCCAAATTGTAGATCAGAATGTTTCCTACAATTTGAGAATAAATTTATATTTTTTGAAGTAACATTGACTAATATAATACGAGCTGGAGTCATTTTCCTATCTAGCCAGAATGTCTTCTTTGCTTGGACAGACTATAATTATAGTTTCTTCGAGCTAAGAGACATTTTGGCATGATAGGAAAAGGACAGCATCTCGGTCAACATTTGTTCAAAAATTATAAATTTGTTTCAAATTGTAGGAAACATTCTGATCTACAATTTGAGAACAAATTTTCAATTTTTCAACCAATATTAACCGAGCTGAAGACATTTTCTCACCTTGCAAGAGTGTCTTCTTTGCTTGGATATACTATACACGCCATAGCTCCCTTCAATGGCTGACCATATGGTCAGTTCTCTATCCATATGGACACTTAGTTCTCCATCCTAAATACACAGCAGTATCCATTAGTTGAACGTTGGGATCATTTCATTTCCATCGCCAGTTCTTCTTGAATTTCGTGTGTCATGTGAGTTGGACATTTGGAACAGAATGAGTAAACATTAAAATCTTTGTGCTGTGTTGTAACAGACCAAGGTTATTACTACAAGGTTGATCCTCAACTATAGTCCGCCCAAGGAAAGAAGACATTCTGGAAAGATGGGAAAATGACAGTATATTAATAGTATATTAATGAAATGACAGTATATTAATAGTATATTAATGAAATGACAGTATATTAATGAAATGACAGTATATTAATGGGAAATGACAGTAAATGATAGTAGCTTGGTCAATGTTGGTTCGGATATTATCAGTACAGTCTTAAATTGTAGAAAAAAAACGGTATTTTTTTATAAAATAGTGTATTTAACCTGTTCATCTTCAACTTCTGTTCAAGCAAAGAAGACATTCTGGAAAGATGGGAAAATGAATCCATCTTGGTCAATATTAGCTCAAATATTATACAGTTAGTCTAAAATTGTAGGAAGAATTCCGATCTACAATTTCAGACCAAATTTATAATTTTTGAACCGATGTTTACCAAACTAGATTTGAGACCTGTTTCGTGGGCACGAGCCCCCAGAGATTCGCCGCCAGATATAGCCGCTCAGATTCTGAACCACATATTTTTCTGGTTTCTTCCACCATTTTTCTAGTTCCCTCAACTCGGAATAACCTTCACTTAGTTGACCTCGATTGATAAATGAAAAGACAAGATGTTGTCAAACCACTGATTTATTAGAAAATCGAGATACCGGTTTCGGTTGTTACACCATTATCAATCTCTAGTAAACTAAAACTTAACGGACAGAGCAGCAGTATTTCATAAATGTATTTGTATGAATACTACTGCTCTGTCCGTTAAGTTTTAGTTTACCAGAGATTGATAATGGTGTGACAACCGAAACCGGTATCTCGATTTTCTAATAAATCAGTGGTTTGACAAAATCTTGTCTTTTCATTTATTATGGATAACTACCACAATATCAATTTCACAACTACTCAAAGACCTCGATTAATCTTAGAATAACCTTGATTAATCGGTTCTCTAAATTTGAGTTTAGATGAGAGTCTCTAATAAGCTGAGGAAATTTTACATTCGTCCAAGTGCTCGTTCAGATGTGACCGTGGCTTAGGAAACTGGAGATGAAAAGGGATCATTGGTAGCGAAAGAAGTGGAACACTCTTTGCACAGTCGGAAAATGTCCACAAATGTTTGAGCGCCACTGAAAGAGTTCTCTGTTGACTGACCTTCAGAATAGGGCGGGCGTGAGTCTGGAAAAAAGTACATACGAGGGAGAAAATGACTGTAAGAGATAGAGAGGAGAGGAGAGAAGAGAGGAAGAGAGAGAGAGAGAGAGAGAGAGAGAGAGGAGTGAGAGAGAAAAAATGAGTAAGAGATTTTCGAAGAGATATGGGAAAAAATGAAGATTAGGTAAATTTGAATGAGTGAAATACTGAATTAACCTAACTCTTGTCATTCATCACATTATTACCATATACTTGCAAATAATTTCACTTTAAGTTATCTCAATTCATAATATCATTACCCATTTCCATTACCATTATTTATTTACCATTATCATTTTTTATTGTTTCTCATCTTATGATATAACTCAAAAAACGATTAAGTATTAATTCATCTAAATCTAGTCTTTCAATTGCATACAAATATTCCTCATTATCTTTAGTAATATTAATAACTCGTTATAAATTTTCAATTCAAAGCCAAGAGTTAATGGAAAGGATATCCTTATTATCCTTTCCCAAGAATGGACATATATAAAGCACCAGTAGTGGCCATGTTTAAGGAATTTTTTATAGTTTATGCCGGATTGTGGGACCATATTATCAGCTATCTCATCCAAAACTAAAAAATAATGTAGCCCAGATCCTTCCTGATTGACATATTCCTTGAAATGGCGAATATGCTAATTCAAAAAAGAATTATTAAATTTTTCGTGAAACTCAATTTTGATTCTAAAGTGGCCACTATGATTCAGTAGTGGCCAGGCACTGATTCTATAGTGGCCACATGATCTTTTATGCTCATTGACGATTCAATTTCTCAAGCTGAATGTTGGAGTTATTCAAATAAGCTAATTTTTCATTACAGACATTGATTATAACGCCAGAAATGATAATAGGTTATATTAAAATGAGTTGAATTGGTAATGCATTGTTGTTGGTTACAAGCCACTAGAAAAGTGAGGATATTGTAAAGAAAATGGATATTGTAAAGTTATTTCTCCTCTGTAACCTATTTGAAACAGTCTTAGGAGAACATAAATTCGAATAATATAAACTTTTACAATAATATCTACAACTTCTACAGCAATTTCTATTGGGTGGCCACTACTAGATTATTCACGGTTCCTTGCTCTGGTAGTGGCCAGTCTGCTTCTAAGCCAAAATATCAACTGTATTTGGCTAGAAACCTTCTAAACATCATCTAGACATTCTAGGGAATGATTATAACACCAGAAATAGCGAAATTTATAGACTTTCTAGTTATAATACAAGAGTTTGTATACATGCCTTCTTACTGAAACTGCTAAGAGGAAACTGAACTTCTTACTGAAACCACGTTTTCGAGTGAAATAGCGACAATAAATCTCTCTCAAAAATCTCTAATGATGCTATGCGAGCTCCTACTTGAACTCTTTAGCTGCTAAATAGTATAAGCTAAGTCTAGCAGGTTGAGAACCCATTTTAAGGCATCAAATCCGTATTTTAAAGAAAAAACTACTCAAGTGGCCACTACTGAAACAGTGGTCACTACCGGTGCATTCCCTTATGTCTAAACTCCGCCTTATCACTTAGATAACTTACACTCCTTATCAATTTTGAAGAACCTCGAATTAAAATTTGTATAAATTTTGCATTCATTACTTCACCGTTTTTTCGTATTTTTACTAGAAGTTTCTATTTGGGAAATTTATAGGATAATTTTGTTTTACTCATTTATTATATTACAATGTCGAATCTAAGCCGAGTTTTGCTATCTATTTGAATAAAGTAATCTTATCTAATCTAATCTCACACACATACATTTCTCCCTTCCTAGCAATTTATCTTCTTTCTTACTTTACTAACATCCGTTCTTACTCTTTTCATGTCCCACTCTCTCTTTCTATTTCTCTTTCTTTCTATTTCTCCCTTTTCCTATTTCTCTCTCTATTTGTCTCTCTTTCTTTCTATTTCTCTCTTTCTATTTCTCTCTCTTCCTATTTCTCTCCCTTTCTATTTGTCTCTCTTTCTATTTGTCTCTCTTTCTATTTGTCTCTCTTTATATTTCTCTCTCTTTCTATTTGTCTCTCTTTCTATTTATCTTTCTTTCTATTTCTCCCTCTTTCTATTTCTCGCTTTTTCTATTTCTCTCTCTTTCTATTTCTCTCCTTCTATTTCTCTCTCTTTCTATTTGTCTCTCTTTCTATTCCTCTCTTTTTCCATTTCTCTCTCTTCCTACTTCTCTCTCTTTCTATTTGTCTCTCTTTCTATTTCTCTCTTTTTCAATTTCTCTCTCTTCCTATTCCTCTCTCTTTCTATTTCTCTTTCTTTCTATTTCTCCCTCTTTCTATTTCTCTCTCTTTCTATTTCTCTCTATTTCTATTTCTCTCTATTTCTATTTCTCTCTCTTCTTCTCCATTTCGCTTTTGAACACTTTCTTTCCTCACACGCTCCGTATGAATAATAGTGCATGGCTGAGAAAATGATTGAGTACATACAGACTGTCCAAGCAAAGGAGACATTCTGGCAAGATGGGAAAATGACTCCATCTCGGTCAATATTGGTTTAAACGTTATTTATTTGGTCTCATAATGTAGGAAATATTCTGATCCATGATTTGAGACCAAATTTATAATTTTTGATCCAATATTGACCGAGTGAATTTCATTTTCCCATCTTGCTGGAATGTCTTCTTTGCTTGGACAGACTTTATAGTGTATCGCCGCCAAAAAATAAGTGACTTGACTTTTCTTTTGTTGAAGTTACCCTTCTCTATATAAATAATGACCTAGGGGCATGTCAAATAACCTTACAATGTATACCTATATATATGTTTCTCATATCTGTGTTATATTCACAGTAGCCTATAGAATTTATATCCATATGCATTCAGTGCTTATATATTTTTCTCATATTTGTGCTATATTCACAGTAACCTATAGAGTATACATCCATAAGCATTCAGTTAGTATATGCTTTTTGATATCTATATGCTATATTCACAATATAGAGTTTATATCCATGCATATTTTCCTATAATGTGCTATATTCACAGTAACCTATAGAGTTTATATCCAAAAGAATTTCATGCATATATATTTTTCTCATTTCTATGCTATATTCACAGTATAGAATCCATATCGATATGCATTCTATGTATATATATCTCTTTCATATCGATGCTATATTTACAGTATAGAATAGGCTACACCAGAGTCCCGGTAATCTGAACGTCAGGCTAATCCAAACTACCGAATGTGGTTTACTGACTAAAAAACGGAGCAAAGTAATCTGTTTTTACACTTTTAATCAACAGCACGGTATTATAAACAGTACTATGTTAATTAAATACTATAACCTGGGCCCAATTTCACAAAGCAACAAGACTTGTTATTAACAATGGTTACTGACAAGTACTTGTGATAACAAGTTGTTAATTACAGGCGTTTCACAAAGGAAATTTAAGGCGTTTTAAGAAAGGCGTTTTACAAGTTTACAATTCTACAATTTGACAAGCGTTCCCACCCATCAGTGTCATCTGTATCGCTTTTCGATACTTTCTATAGTTTGCACTGATATAGTTTTGGTTGAAATTTGAATCATTTGTGGTAAAGATAGATTAATAAAATTGATTTTGAAAATAAATCAATCATTAGAAATCCAAATCGTTGAACCCTAATGTTATTTGAAATAAAAATTGTAATAAATTAATGAGACATTTCCAATCCATTTGGATCCATTACTGAAACCAAAAAAATATTACAGTGAGTTTGGAATAGGCTCCCATCATCTCACATGTTATAAACATAGCCTTTATTCTACTGGTACTAATGATTTGTCTAATTTATTGAATTAAATTTTTCGACTCATATTGGCCATAATAAAATGTACAAAAAAACAATATAAAATAGTTCTAACCATTGAAAATAATATTGACGCCTTGAAAAGCATCTTTATTAACACTTGTAACTTGTGATGACTACTTACTTAGTCTATTCATAGGTAGAAATTTGATGGTTAATTACAAGTTTTTTTGACAAGTCTTGTTTGTTAACATGCCAACGTTTGTGAAACACTTGTTCATAACCGGCGGAACGCTTGTAAAATTGTTGAAATTCACTTGTTATCACAAGTCTACAATAATTGTGCGTTCGTGATACGCCTGTAATCAGCGGGATTAGTAAATTTGTTATAAATCATGGTTAGTAACAAGACTTGTTAAGTTGTGAAATAGGGCCATTGAGTCATTTTCCTTGCCAGAATGTCTTCTTTGCTTGATCAGACTATAGAGATACAAGAGTGTAGTCCTTTCACTCTGAACTATTTAACACGACACTGCAGTCAAAAATTTGAATACTAGTTTGAATATAAACTACTACTCACGTGTGGAGCGCTTTCGGATTTTATTCCATTTTCAACTGCATTTTCGACTGCAGTGTCGTGTAAAATAGTAATTCAGAGTAAAATATTCACTAGCAGTTCGTAATGGAAAACAAAATAGATGAGTCTAGTCCTATTTAGTTCCATTCTCCTTGTGTATCATACTGAATTGATCAATATTTCAAGGGTTGCTCTCCCAATTCAATCTTTCAAACATTTCACAGAGTAAATTGAATATTCCATGGAGTGTCTCCCTAGTGGGGTTTCCTCATTGTTTCAAGATGTCTAAGTGCTTAATACTTGTCACCGACAAGATGGGACACCATCCATTGCAATCTTAAGAGCGACAAGTCAACTTAATCCTCATTTTGCCTTTCCAACTAAATTGTCGCCGACTGACTTTGTCTCCGTACCACTTTGTCGTCATACAAATGTGTTCAACTTTACTTCACACTAGATCACTGGCGGCTCGTGGCCACGAAGTAGGTGAAGTTCTGTACAGTAAAAGATACGGGCACTTCGCCTGTTTCGTGGGCACGAGCCGCCAGTGCACTAGATGGCTTCATTTCAAGGAAATGTCTAGTGATTAATTGTCATTCTATTAGCATACTAAAGTTGCTAAGTAGCCTATTTCCTTGAAGAGCATGAGGAATACCGCATGAGTATATTTCGGAATAACTTCATCCAAGTAGTATATTCTCCTTCGAGGGCATAGGGAATACTATGAGTATACCCCTAGCTAAACTTAGCCTATTGTCGTTTTAGAGCATGAGATACTTCAAACTTTTTGAGTAGTTGTCAGTTTTAGTTCACCAGAGATTGATAATGGTGTAACAACCGAAACCGGTAGTCTCGATTTTTTAATAAATCAGTGGTTTGACAACGTCTTGTCTTCCCATTTAATTAAAATACTGAAGAGCTTGAGGAATACCATGAGTAAAACTCGTCAAAATAACTTCATCCGAGTATAGTCTGTGCAGGCAAAGAAGACCCTCTGGCAAGATAAGTAAATGACTCCAGCTCGGTCAATATTGGTTTAAAAATTATTCATTTGGTCTCAATCGTAGGAAACATCCTGATCTACAATTTTTTGAGACCAAATCAATATTTTTTGAACAGCAATTGACCGTGCTGAAGTCATTTTCGCATCTTGTCGGAGGGTATTCTTTGCTTGGAAAGACTGTACTTATCCAACTACTTCATACAATAGCTTCTCTTTCAAGAGAATTAGGAATACTATGTATACTTCTAGCTAAACTTAGCCTATTCTTGTATTAGAGCATGAGAGTCTTTGTATGTATACTTCTAGCTAAACTTAGCCTATTTTCGTATCAGAGCATGAGAGTCTATGTCCTCATGAGAGTATTAGTGCCCGGTTTTTCCAAGCACAGAGGGACTCTCATCCCTAAAGTTTAAATTCAACAGTTCACATTTCCTTGACTAAGCATAGAAAATGTCAGCTCTTCTATAAAAATTTGAGGGTCACTCAAGTTTGAATGTGCTTCGAAAAACCCGGTATTAGTATTCCTATTTAAACTTGGTTTGGTTGGAGTGGCGTATGCTTCTAACTAAGGTTTCGCATACTTCTCTCACTTGAATTATTTTGGAATTTTGTTGTTTTGAATACTTGAATGATAATTTATTGTGTCGTTTCAGGAACTTCTTGCCCGAGATTCATCATGAAATATCTTAAAAGAATTTCTTCTCGGAATCTGACTCCATACCAAATGCAAGGTAGGCCAATGTTCCCAATATCTTAATCCAATTTATTAATCATATTAAGTAGATGTAAGTAGTACTCCATGTAAGATGTTACATGTACTCCATGTAAGTAGATGTTTTCTTTTGTTGAAAATTCATGTCAAATAGTTATGACGCTAGGTATGACTGCTAGATCTCAAGCACTTGAAACTGCACTTGGATGGGTGACCAGTACTGATCCAAATACTTATTGGCGAGGTGGAGCTTACTAATAATGGTCTCTCACCATTGAAAGCTATTCAAATTCAATACTTTTTTGTACTGCTAAATGCTATTGTTTCACCACACCAAAATGAATTTATCGTTACTTTGAATTTTCCCTAAATTGAATGAAATATCACTAAGAACTTTGATTCCTTAAAACTATAACAGTACAATTCTACTATATAATCTTCTATTATCAAAAGAAACGACACAATGATACTTTTATTTATTCAAGAGACTTCCACAGGTATGGATGGAAGCTTCGTATAACTTGTTAAGACAAAAACTGTATTATTGGTTAGTCAAAAATCCTTGTTATTCTATCAACAAGTTTCTTAACACCAAATTACTTAATTATAACCAGGCAATATCGATTCAAATTTAAAGTAAGTTATTCCACCTGTAGCTTAAGCATATGTATAGTATTTCCAAGCAAAGAAGACCTTCTGGCAAGATGGGAAAATGACTCCATCTTGGTCAATATTTGTTCATGAATTATAAATGTTGTCTTGATATTAGATCAAACTGTTCTCTACAATTTGAGATCAAATAGATAATTTCTGAATCAAAATTGACCGAGCTTGAGTGATTTTCTCATCTTGCCAGATGGTCTTCTTTGTTTGGATAGACTATATGATTACAGCAATTGCATAAATTGAGTTATTAACATGCTGATGAAAACAAGCTTTCAAAGATTTCAAATTAAGATTTCAAGATTTCAAATTACACCTTTTGTGTTGATAAAAATTATTGTTTGGCGTTGCCCATAACGGTTTATTTTTTTCTTGATAACAAAACTATATTTATTTATCTATTTTATCGCGATTCTATTCTCACTTTCATTTCCCATGGAAAGAACTTTTGCTTATTGTTGATTGCTTGTCATCTATACTACAATACCGATTTGTGGGCATTGATTTCATGGTAACGATGATTGATGATGATGTTAATGATTCTATCGATGTTGGTTGATTGATGATGATGATGATGATGATGTTGATGATGATGATGATGATGATGATGATAATGTTGATGACTTGATGACGTCATAAACTGATGATGAAAGCGTTTGTGTAGCTCGAGTCTTGAGTGGAAATTTGAATTTCATCGACGACTTGGTCCTAACCTAACCTATATAGAGACAACCCAAAGCTAACCCAACCTAAACTGGGCAATTTGCATTACACTATACAGTCTGTCCAAGCGAAGAAGACATTCTGGCAAGATGGGAGAATTACTGCAGCTTGGTCAATATTGCTTCAACAATTATAAACTTGGTCTCAAACTGTAGATAAAAATTTCCTCTACAATTTGATCCCAAATTTATTATTAGTGAACCAATATTGATCGAGATGGAGTAATTTTTCCATCTTTGTCAGAATGTCTTCTTTGCTTGAACAGACTATACACTCTGGCGCGCGGTGGCAATTATTCAGATGCAGAATTAGTTGTACAGAAGCAGTGCAGAACTACTCTCTGACTAACTCTCTGGGGAGTGATGTGCTTTGTTGAAAGTGTGGGAGCGAGAGAGTTGAGGAGAGTTAGAGAATAGAATAGAATTTCATTTATAATTGTTACAAGACTTTCACCTATGGTAAAATTTAGTTTAAAAAATGAAGGTAGTATTATAAATCAATATTATTATACAAAATGTTCTGATCTCAGTCTACTACATCAATAATAAGAATGAAATAGGAATATATTTAGATTGATAAAAAATAATCACAAATAGTAGACAAGTATACAAATATTCAACCTCAAAATACAATACAAAGCCAGTGTGATAAGTAAAAATTAGCAATTCGAGAAATAGTTCGATTAAAATCTACATGAGGACATTCCAAGAATGATTGATAAAAAATTGAAAATAGGAGCATCAACGCACCAACCTCGCCAAGACTCCATTCCAATGTGTTGTCCATAAGCGATGACAAAAGTCTCGATTTGAACAATTTAAGGTCGGTGAAAATACTATCTTAGACTAGAGAGAGATTAGATTAGATTTCTTTATTCATTTAGATAGCAACAAAATATTTATGCTTAGTTTCTAGATTACAAGAGTTATTATCAAATCTAATTACTCTATTATATTTAGAAGTTACACACTAATTTCGATATTTTACACTACAATTTTTACAAGTTATTCTATAATCTATTCAATAAGAGAGGTTACATGTGAATGCAAAAATCATAGAACAATTATCCAAACAATATGCTACTTGCTTTAAATCTTACTTGTTGTGCATTAGAATATCTAAATGAAAAGGCGAAGTTTGGACATAAAAATGTCCATTCTTGAGAGAGAGAGAGAGAGAGAGAGAGAGAGATAGAGTTGAGGGAAGATAGAATTAAGGAGGGATAAAGTTAAGGAGAGATTCGATTTTTTTATTCATTTAGATAGCAACATAATATTTATGGTTAGTTTCTAGATTACAAGAGTTGTTATTAAATCTAATGATTTTATCATTTTTACAAGTCACACACTTATTTAAATATTTTACACTACAATTTTTACAGGTTATTCTAGAATCTATTCAACGAGAGAGGTTACTTATGAATGCAAAAATCAAAGAACAATTATCCAAACAATATATGCTACTTGCTTTCAATCTTACTTGTCTTGTTGTGCATTGAAATATTTTAATGAAAAGGCAAAGTTTGGACATGGAAATGTCCATTCGTGGAAAAGGATAAGTATATCCTTTAAGTAGATTTTCACTCGATTATCGATTATCGTAAGAAAGGAAAAGAGAAAGTAAGAGAAAAAGAGTGTGTGTGAGAGAGAGAAAGATAGAGAGGAATAGAAAGTAGGAAGAGAGAGAGAGATTGAGACTAAAAATAGACACACAGCTGACTGAGAATGTGACAGGATGTGCAGATTTACGATTGCAGAAGATTTTATAACTTGATTACTAGACTCACTCTCACACGGTGGCAGGGCAAGAGGTGTTATGTAAGTTATAGGTCGTGGTCTCGGTTAACGTTGATTTGTTCAACCGGTTTTTTTCAACGATTTTCATCTATAAAGCAGTTAACGATGAGGTGGTTTCGTCTGCTCCTTGTGCGCTCAAATAGTTGTGAACTATATTTATTTATCTATTGGCAAAAACACATTGGTAAGAAAGAACAGACATAGCCCTTGGTATTTCAAAACACAATTTTTATTCAAATATAGACAATATATGACATATAATTTTCAGATATTGCCAATGCTATGTCGTTCATTGGCTATGTTTTGTCGTGGCTAAGGTAGCCACCTCATGCTCTCCACACGCACAAACGCGCAAAAAAAAGTTTATTTCAACTCAATCCATCCCGAATAGGGTATAGATAGAATGCTAACTTCCTAAGACATAGTATTTTAGAGACAGGCTAACAAAGCCCAGTTATATCTATTTTGTAGTATACACTATAGTTTGTTTTCATAAACTATTATATATCGCATAATATTTATTTATCAAACAGATTTGTAATGTATAGTAATGTAAAATTATACGAATCGATCTCCATCTAGTTACTTCAATATTCGTATAGTCTGTCCAAGCAAAGAAGGCCCTCTGGCAAGATAGGAGAATGACTCACACTAGGTCAATATTGGTTCAAAAATATCAATTGAATCTCAAATTGTTTCCTACAATTTTAATCACAAATTATACCAAATATATAATTCTTGAACAAATATAGACCAAGCTTGAGTCATTTTTTCATCTTGCCAGAATGCCTTCTTTGCTTGGGCCGACTTATAGTACATCTTAAGATCCATTAGACATCTAAGGTTCATTAAAATGCAGTCATTTCAATGCAGTATCGTAATAGTGTTTTTATTCTGGAATGAAAAAATTAACCAGTAATTAGAGTTCGCCCACACTGAGAAGAGACGCCGTCCGCAAGAAATATACATGAAGAACTTTCTGCAAGGATCTTGCAAGAACTAAACTTTTTTGCTTCAATGCAGAAATTGCTCACTCTTCCACATCAGCTAACACTGGAATCGTACTATTTCAATTTATTCAGAAAATCAGGCATTCCATTAATAGCAATACAGAATGGAAGGTTTTGTTGTTTAGTATATAATCATACAATTAAATTCGTTGAATTCATTCAATTCTATTGCTCCATTTTGTTAATGTGTCATTTCGTATACACCTTCTTGAGTGTAAAATATCTATACAATTTTTCTAACAAGACACGAGACAAGTTGAAAAAAGACTCGGGGCAAGTCCCAATACAATTGAGTGCTACAATGCATTTTTAGAGATTCAGTCCTGAACATACTTACCCCCGTTTCACCACGATTTTTGCTAGTCCGAGTTTTTACCGTCCTTGTGAACTATATCATATTGAATGAAGCTTTGCAAACATAATATATGTTATCATATATTATATACATATCATATAGGCCTATATTATACTAGCCGGCAGGCTCGCTTCGCTCGCCTTCACGCCTAGCCAGGGGGCTCCAACCCTGGACCCCCGACAGTATCGGAAGTGTAAGTAAGTCAAACAGGCTCGCTTCGATCGCCTGCAAAACCTATGTCAGTGTAAGCTGAGACAAACAGGCTCGCTTCGCTCGCCTGCAAATTCCGTTCAGAGGGGTTCGAAATTTATTGAACACAGCATTTCTAGACCTATAATCTGGACCTGTTTACCAAATTTCAACATTTTCTGCTAATTTGATCTCGAAAAATCTAAGGAAAATTACGAAAAATAGTGAAACGCTAATATCGAGCGTAACCTTGGGAACGCTCAAGAACTAACAGATTATTTCATCTAATAGTTCATCTATGATCTCGCTGAACCATTGAATCTGCAGTAAGGATTGGTCGTATCCCGCAATACGGCAACCCGCAATACATTTACAATTTTGAGAAAAGTGATTACTGGCATACTCTTTAACGTCTATTTCAAACCCGCAATTTTTCAACAATATGGGTTATAACTGGATAAGGAATCATAAAATTGTATTTTTTATTAGTGGAAGTTGAAGAGAGTCGGATTTAAAAAAAAAGTTGAATGGCGGCGATTGTGTAAATCTTACCCAAATCTCAGAAATGGCGATCAAAAATCGCAAAATTGACAAAACATAGCACAAGTGATGAATTTGTGTTTAGTAGCGATTTTGCGATTTTTGATCGCCATTACTGAGATTTGGGTAAGATTTACACAATCGCTGTCATTTAACTTTTTCTTTAAAATCCGACTTTCTTCAACTTCCATTGATGAAAAATACAATTTTATGATTCCTTATCCAGTTATAACCCTTATGGCAAAGTACATGACGTCCAATACTCCTGGTGTATGGAACACGACTGCTACTGGAACATTGAAATAATTTGTGGCTCTACCTTACAAATACACATGACGTATTTACAAATGATGGAAAATATTTAATTAAGTAATATTATCTTGAAAATGAACTGATAAAAAAGTTCATAAAGTGGTTGATACAAAAAAACGGGAACAACGCCACTTTTGAACAAGTTTTTACCAAAACTGTTTCGTTGACAGTTGAATATTGTCAACTGGTTTCAGGGGTTGTGTGTAGTGTAGGGGGAGGGATTTGGGGGTGTTAAAGGGGGGGTTGAGAGGCCATAATGCTCTGATTGCTCTGCCTGGAGGCGCGACCCGTGCTTTTATTGTTCGTCATAAACTTGAAAAATAACACTGCCACGCCGTGACCACTATAGTCAGTGTCCCAGTTTTTTCAAGCTCCTTCCTCTCTCTCATTTTACTCTTCTCAAGCTGTTTTGCAACCCGCCTTTCCAACTTTTATCAATTTCTTACTGAATCTTACTTATCATTCATATTTTACTTACGATTCTCTACTTGATAATTGTGGTTTTTTCACGCTCCTGTCTTCCCCTCTCTCTCACTCTCTCTCTTTCTTTCTCTCTCCCTCTCTCTCTCTCTCTCTCTCTCTTACACACTCTCTCTGTCTTTCTTTTCCCTCTTCCACTCTCTCTCTTTCTCTTTTTCTCTTCCACTCTCTCTCTCTAACACTCTCTCTCTTTCTCTCTCTTTCTCTCTCTCTCTCTTCCTCTTTCTCTCTCTCTCTTCCACTCTCTCACTCTCTCTCTCTCTCACTCTCACCCGCTTACTCCTTCTCTCTCCTTTCCTCATCCTTCTTCCTCACTTTTTATTGTTTTCTAGTGTGTCTTACTTGCCTTTCATCTTTTACTTTTACGTTTTTCTGCTTGATAATTATTATTGTGTTTTGTCTTGTTCTTCTCTCTCTGTCACACACTATCTCTCTTATCTCTCTCTATCACTATATCTCTCTTTTTTCCTTCCTTGTTTCTCAATCTATATTTCCTAATTTTTATTGTTTCCTTAGTGTCTCTTACTTGCCATTCATATTTACCTAACGTTTCTCTGTTTGATAATTGTCGTTTTTCTACGCTTCTTCTCCTGACACTTCTATTTATAAAGATAGATTTCATTATTACAAAACACAGGGACATGTCTGGCACAAGATGCAAAAGAAGCATGTAGTTGTATGGAGGAGCGCCTATCAAAAATTATTCGACCAGTTGCTCTGTACAACTCCGTGCTTCTTTCAATCATTATTGCATGTTCAAGCAGAGAAGACCCTCCGGCTAGATGAGAAAATGACTCAATCTTGGTCAGTTTTGTTTGTCAATGGCGCAACAGCCCTATGATGGGCCTGGGCCTACCAGCTGGTTGCCAGTTTCATATTCACCAAACTATACAGTCCATCCAAGCAAAGAAGACACTCCGGCAAGACGGAAAACAACCCCAGCCCGGCCAATACCAGCCCAGAAGCCATAAACTCTCAAAAGAACCCACAGCACCCGAACCATCACCGACCGAGCCGAAGCCACCCCCCACCCCGCCAGAATGCCCCCCCCCAGCCCGGACAGAAAATACAGCAGGCAAATAATCATCAACCAGGATAGAGGTAAGGTGTGGTTAGCACGTCGATCCTCTCAACCATAAGCCAGTCTTCACAACCAAGTGAAGATGCAGAACACCTCTGAATAACATGCAGTTAATCAGTTAGAGTGTAATGCAACAATTACTATTCCTCCAGAAACGGGAAACGACTGACTGTCTTTACTAACGACAGCCAATCTCCCAAAGGAGGGATTGGTTATCTGGCTGCTGGTTATCGGTCAGCTGGTTATCTGAGCATTTGTCAAAATTTGAGGGTCCCTCAACTTTCGTTTGAATGCCCCTCAACTCTCCTATGTTGAAAGTATAGGAAATGTCAGCTGTTAATTGACGATTCGTCAAAATTTGAAGGTCCCTCAAATATTTGAGTGTACCTTAAAATTTCAGGGTCCCTCAAGTTTGAGTGTGCTTGGAAAAACCGGGCACAAGAAAAGACAATTATTTACCAAAATAGCTTATGATTTGTAGCAAATCAAATGTGAGAACGGACACAAGAAACGTATCCATTAGAACAGCTGATTGGAAAATAATTTCAATGCTTTAAAATGGACCCAATTTCCTACTCTAAATAGTTGCCAATTTTAGGCCATGGCCTTCTACATATCAAAGGAAGCTATGGTATGACACAATCAAATCAAATGTATCCAAAAATTGGTTTACAAATTCAATAATTGATCTTAATTTGTGAATCGATTAAATCTGTGAATTTTTGTTGGAAGTCTTTCCATCGACTAGAGGGTAGAGAGATAAAGAATAATTTAAATAACGATAAAAAAGTAAAGCGACTTCTTACCAACCTCTTATCACCTTATCCTAAAGAAATAAGAGGAACAATATTATGAGAATGTTGTACCTTACATTATTACATTCACCTAGACTTGCAGATAACAGAATTAATTTCTAAAGCACTAACACTGTTCTAAGCATAATTCCCAGATGGGAGGCAAGTGTTACATTTAGCCCTACTTGTACAGTCTGTCCAAGCAAAGAAGACATTCTAGCAAGATGGGAAAATGACTCCTGCTCGGTCGATATTGGTTCAAAAATTAGAAATTTGGTCGCAAATTGTAGAATAGAATTTTTCCTACAGATCAAATTGATAATTTTTTAACCAATATTGACGTCATTTTCCCATCTTGCCAGAATGTCTTCTTCGCTTGGACAGACTATAATAAAAGCGTACAGTACTTGTAATAGAAGTGAAACAGTTGGATGTTGTGGAAATATAATTGAATTGGTACACCGCTCATTTTCACTCAGGGGAGAATTGTTCATTTGTAGTCAAATTGATGTAACTCTCAACTTTAAATATATTGTATTCTCTATCCAATATGTGTCTAATGAATAAGGAAGTTACATAGATTACAGTGTAGTAATGTTTTAGTTTGTTTGTTAAACGGAGGCTGGATGCAGTGGTACATAAACATTGCGGTACCGACAATTTATTTTTAAAAAGTTACTAGTGTAGTAAAATGTTGCGATAATTAAGTGGATTGTTGATACAAACATTTTCCATAAATTACGAGTATGTGTAGGGTATAGGGTGTATAGAATATATTATATTAAGTGATGAAAAGCTCTACTTCAGTCGAATGTTGCCGTAGTTGTTGTGTGGGTTCTGTAGACCTAAAGCTGACGCTGAAAAGTTAGGCAGCTCCGTCTGTCTCTTGCACGTAATGTAACCTATCAACAGCTGATGTAATTCATCTATTGTCTCTTCTGATTTCAAAAACATCATCTAGGCAAACCTGAATGGGAACATCAGCTGTTGGAGCGCACAAGGAGCAGATGAAACCGATTAACGGTCTGGCGTCAACCAAACTACGTATGTTTAACAATTGTGTAAATCTTACCCAAATCTCAGGAATAGCGATCAAAAATCGCAAAATTCGACAAAGCATAGCACAAGTGATAGATTTGTATTTAGTAGAGATTTTGCGATTTTTGATAGCTATATCTGAGATTTGGGTGAGATTTACACAATCGCTGCCATTTAACTTTGTCTTTAGAATCCGACTCTCTTCAACTTCCATTAATAAAAAATACAAATTTATGATTACTTATCCAGTTTTAACCCTTATTGTTGAAAGTGGCGTTTTTAAGTATATATTTTCAATTATCTCAATAACCGTTGAAGTTACAGACTTCAGACTGGTTTCATTGAATTCCTCAGCTAATTTTACATAGGAATTGATTATTTTAGAACCTCAGTAAAGCCTCTAAGAAATTACAAAAATAAATATTTTATGAAAAATCTCATTTTCCGCCATTGTTATCTCGGTAACAAAGCGTTTTTGGGGGTTGGTTCCATAGAACTTTTTTGTCTACTTGGTGTAAGGAATCAGCCTGAGAAGTATTGCACATTCCTCCTAAAACACGCTGTATACGAAAATATCGTTCTGAAAGTAGTTTGAGGTAATTCATCAATACTTACTAGTTTCTTCCATAATATGAGAACAAGTATTTAACAGTTATAGCATGAGGTTAACCATGGAAAGCTAGATTCAAAATATTAATGATTTTATTATAACTACTCGCCGGCAGGCTCGCTTCGCTCACCTTATCCGTCTATATGTTGCAAGAGAAACCAATGATTGTGTGCGAGCTTGGGAAATAGTTAGAACAATGGTGAAAAATCCCACAAAAATAATGAAGATAAAGATCCAACAGAAGGCAATGAGGGTGTTGGAAAAAGGTAGAGTGTTGAACTGAACACACAAACGAGTGAAATAAATAAGAAGACAAAAAAGAATGAAATATGTGCTGGAAATTGAGAGAAGAGGGACTGTATTTAAAAGCAAACAAGATGAGAAATCGTTAGCTGCGTTTTTTTATTTCAATTGAAGAAACTCGGCAGTTGTTTGAAAGTTGAAGAAAAAAGAGATGGCGGTAGGAAAAAGGGAGGAGAAGGAGGAGGAGAAGGAGAAGGAGAGGGAGGAGGATGAAGAGGAGGAGGAGGATGAAGAGGAGGAGGAGGAGGAGGAGAAAGAACAAAGAAGAAGTGTACAAGTAGTAGCAAGAAGTAGTAGGTAGGGAAGTAGGAAGAAGAAGAAGGAGGAAGAGGAGGAGTAGGAGGAGAAGGAGGAGAAGGAGGAGAAGGAGGAGAAGGAGGAGAAGGAGGAGAAGGAGGAGAAGGAGGAGAAGGAGGAGAAGGAGGAGAAGGAGGAGAAGGAGGAGAAGGAGGAGAAGGAGGAGGAGGAGGAGAAGGAGGAGAAGGAGGAGGAGGAGGAGGAGGAGGAGGAGGAGGAGGAGGAGAAGAAAGAGAAGGAGGAAGTGAAGGGTTGAAGAAGAGGAAATTAGGTAGAGGAGGTAGAGGAGGAGGTGGAGGAGGAGGAGGAGGAGAAGGAGGAGAAGGAGGAGGAGGAGGAGGAGGAGGAGGAGGAGAAGAAGAAGGAGAAGGAGGAAGTGAAGGGTTGAAGAAGAGAAAATTAGGTATAGGAGGAGGAGGAGGTGGAGGAGGAGGAGGAGGAGGAGGACAAGGCGGAGAAGAAGCTGAGGACCAGGGAGGAAGATTAGGGAAGAAGGAAGAGTAGGAGTAGAAGGAGGAGGAGTGGAAGTATAAAAAGAAGAAGAAATAGACGATGAGGAGAGGAAAAAGGAGGAGTAGAAGAAGGAGAAGTGGGAGGTGGAGGATGAGAAGAAGGAGGAGGAGAAGAAGGAGGAGGAGAAGTCTAAATGAAGCAATAAAAAAACAGCCAAAAACGGGCCAAATAGAAAAAGCAGTTGAACAACCGTTAGCTCATGCATAATTATTGGCAGAAGCCTCTCCAGTATGATAGTGACAACCACCCAATTGTGTATATTTCGTCCAAGCAAACAAGAAATTCTGGCAAGATGGGGAAACTACTCCAGCTCAGTCAATATTGGTTCAAAAATCATGAACATGGTTTCAAATTATGGATCAGAATATTTTCTACAATTTGAGACCAAATTTATAATTTTTGAGCCAAAATTGATCGAGCTGGAGTAATTTTCCCATCTTGACGGAATGTCTTCTTTGCTTGGACAGACTGTACCGAGAGTTTCTTTTTCTTCAACTTCATCTTCATCACTCTCTCTCTCTTTCTCTCTTCCTCACTTTCTCTCTCTTACTCTCTCTTTCTCTCAGCCGTTTCCACTTCAAATGAAACAGAGATAATGGCTGATTAATATTATACAGGGCGCAATCATACCATCACCGTTATGAAATGGAATAGTGTAGAAGTGAGATGTGAGAGTGAGAAGTGAATAAATAAACAGTCGAAGTATTTCTGATGAGCGTTTCCGTGGAATATTGAGTTTCTTATACAAAAAGTTGAGGAGTAGTTTATTTCAGCCAGTTTTTGCTAGTTAAAGAGCGGTACTGTTTAGGTTTTTGTAAATAGAAAACGGTGATTGGAAAACTATCACTGGCGGCTCGTGCACACGAAACAGGTGAAGTGCCCGTAACTTTTACTGTACAGCACTTCACCTTTTTTGTGGGCAAAAGCCGCCAGTGAAATCTATCTATTCTCGTTCCTCTCTACTTTGCTATTCAATTATTCCGAGTTCATTTTAAACCAGATCAATTGAAATTTGAAAATTTTGATTGGCAGAAACCAAACTTTTACAAACAATCTTATCATGCTATTATATCCTAAATTGTCTTATACTGTTTAAGTATCTATAAATAAAATTAGAAACATACAAGTATAAAATTGGGCTCAGGGTTATTTTTATTATTTCAGGTAAAAAATCGCTAATTATCAATGAAAAGATTTTTAAGCGAAATTGAAGTTTTATGATATCTTAAACGACATATTTTCTCTACAAACCTTCATAAAAATCTCATTAATTAGTGAACTGGCAACCGGTAAGCTCCTAGTCGACTGAGTTGACATTTCTGACACTAGATTGCACCATGTATTGGGTCAAGAATGAAAACACGCCCCCAAGCTCTGCCTTACTCCCTCCTGATTGGTCAACGTTGTTATCTGAGTGGAGTAATGTTTTCTGCCACTAGATTGCAGCATTTATTGGGTGAAGAATGAAGACACACCCACAGACACACCCCCAAGCTCCGCCTTACTCTCTGCTGATTGGTCAACAGTGTCAGCTGAGTGTAGTTCTGTTTTCTGCCACTAGATTGCAGCACGTACTGGGTCAAGAATGAAATACGCCTATGACACAGCCCCCAAGCTCCGCCTTACTCCTTTCTGATTGGTCAACGGTGTCAGCTGAGTATAGTAATGTTTTCTGCCACTAGATTGTAGCATGTACTGGGTCAAAAATGGAAACACGACTTTCAAACTCTTTCTCTAGTCCAAACTCTTTCGCTAGTTCATTGTAGTTCCGAATTCTACCGGTAGATTACAGAAGTTACTGGGTGATATGTAGATTCCGGTTTCTCTTCTCAAGTGTGGTTAGAGGGAGTCTATATTTTTGGAAGTGAGAAATTATTAAGTGAAAGTGGACATTGTGGATAGACAGTCATAATAACCTACATCTTAAACCATCATCATCACTCATTCATCCTTTGCTTAAAATACTTGGAAATCAAGTCGCAATTGTAAAGAAAAATAAAGAATAAAGAAGCTTTGTGCTTACTTTTCGATTATTTTTTAAAAGATGCAAAATTTTGATAAAGTTGTCGAAACTGGTGGTTAAAAATTATAGTTTTTCAATAAAAAACTGATGCTACGCTACGTAGAGTAGCTGTCACCTAAGGTTGAGCGGCTTCCTAGCTGATATAACCCAAGGTTCTATATATGAACCTTGGATATAACCCAAGCTGATATGAAGCATCTATTGTCTTGTTTGATTTAAGAAAAGATAGACATTTCATAATATAACATGATGGATATGTTAACATGAAGTATAGAGATAAATTTCAAAACATGAGACCAAATTTATTTCAATACACAAATCACTGGCGGCTTGTGCCACGAAACAGGTGAAGTGCTCGTATCTTTTACTGTACAGCTCTTCACCTGTTTCATGGGCACGAGCCGCCAGTAACACAAATGTGAAAGCCGTATTAGAAAAAGGATGGTTCTGAATTTTCAAATGTACTCCTATATTTTCATAGCAACAGATTCATTTTGTAACAGCGCTTTATCACAATCTACCTTCCACCAACCATAAGCCAATGGTGGAAACTAACCAGTCGGATGTGTCTGAAATAAAGCCGTGACGTACCATTTGTCCCAGCAAAGAAGACATTCTGGCAAGATGGGAAACCGACTACAGCTCGATCAATATTGCTCCAAAAATTATAAATTTGGGTTCAAATTGTAGATTAGAATGTTTCCTACAATTTGAGATCAAATTTATAATTTTTGAACCAATATTGGCTGAGCTGTAGTCAGTTTTCCATCTTGCCAGAATGTCTTCTTTGCTTGGACAGACTATACAATTTGTCTTGCGATGATGAATGGTAACTGGAGCACCAACTGCGAATTCTCTGCCAATGTTTGCATAATTCCTCTTTTTCAAAAACATCGATCAAATCTGTCAGCTGATTAGGAAACTCGCGACAGGTGATTGGTTTTGACGAAAGTTAATTTTGGGATTTTTTTCTTCTCTCGAAGTCCCGAAATTAGATAAGTGTCAGGGTATGGATTTGATAGTTGTTTGAAGAGTTGGAAGCTGGAGTAGTTCTGATTAGTTTTCACTTACAGAATTGATTGAATCGATATGACATGTGATGTAAGTTTGATAGTTTCCTTTTAGGCAAGCTTAGACTTCAGACTTATAGGGATAATTTTTTGCTCCCATAGGGCAAATAAACAAGCAAACAACATTAATCTATTCTATTTATACTCAATTCTAATTAAACACATTTATAATTAGAATAGAGTATAAATAGAATAGATTAATGTAAAGTATTTTTATTTTATTTTATACTAGCCGGCAGGCTCGCTTCGCTCGCCTTCTCCGCCTAGCCAGGAGGCTCCGCCCCCTGGACCCCCAACAGTATCAGCAGTGTCAGTGAGTCAAACAAACTTGCAAACAAACAATGTCTGCAAAACCTTTGTCTGTGTCAGCTGAGACAAACATTAAACACATTTATAATTAGAATAGATTGAATAGATTAGAATGGATTTGCCGGCCGGGTTGGCCGAGTGGTCTGGGGCGTTACAACCTTCAGTCCGCTAGCGCTACCCGGTCGTGGGTTCGAATCCCACCTGAGGCATGGTCGTTTATGCACCTCATAAATCACTCTGCACACTCCATTACCCATGCACAAGTAAATTTAAATACTTATATGGGCATCATCCTCAGCAAAAAAAAAAAAAGATTAATGTTGTTTACTTGTTTATTTCCATTTGAAAATGGCTAAAACGCCATAACATGTTTTGGAAAATAAAAATATTTTAAAAAGGGTACTTTGATCTTATTATAATTATTGAAAGTTTTGATAAATACAGTAGCCCTAAGAAAAAATGAGTATTTAATTGTAATATAACTGCTTGTAGTAAAAACAGTTTTTGATGGAACTGTACTGTTAGCATGACTCATCCTACTTTGACAATTGCCATCTCAATTCCAGCAGTTTTAGTATGATTGTATTTTATAGCAGCTAGCTTCTGTGTGAAGTGTCTCATAAGACTAAAGGCGTTCTTAAATTATAGTTTGTCCAAGCAAAGAAGGCTCTCTGTCAAGATGATAAACTTACTCCAGCTTGGTCAACATTGGTTAAAAATTATTGATATGGTCTCAATTGAATTGTAGGAAACATTCTGATCTACAATTCGAGACCAAATCAATATTTTTTGAACCGATATTGACCGAGCTGGAGTCATTTTATCATCTTGCCAGAGGGTCTTCTTTGCGTGGACGGACTATAGGTTGGCTCTCTCATCTCCTCCCATAAAACTCCTGAGGAAATTTCCTCTTCTAAGTAGCGTTCACACTGGAATATGAGTTAGAGGGCCTTTAATCTTTGACGTTATCATAAACGCTGGTGCAGTGTGAAAGGGGCCTTAATTAAGTTTCATGATTGTTTCCTGTGAAAGGTGGTAAAGGTGTTATTGCTGAACTATAATGATCAAGTGACATGTCCGTTCGCTGAGAGAAAAATGGTAAAAAAGTCAATAGAAGAATGGATAGTGGTGAAATATAGTTGAATAGTTATGAAAATGTATATGAAATATGTATGAAAATATATTTTAGTATGAAATATGTATATGTTATGAAATATATAGTTAGTTGATAGTTATGAAATATGGTAAATATAGTTTATCTACGGACGTATCAAAAAATTCCTATTTCAGTTTCACAATACAAATCGAAATGAATATCATTTCGAAACGGAATTCTAAAACCGTGTAGTAATGAGCGCTTTTTGGCATTGAAGTCACTTTTCAGCACATTCCATTTCTCATTTTGAAACCAGCTGATAGGAACAAACAGCGGTCTCATTTTCTAACCTAGAAACTTCGACAAGATAGTGCTGTCAATACCTGTTTGCCAATATTTCAATTTACGTATTTGAAAAGTTTAAAGTTTAAATAGTTTGATACACTTATATCTTGGTGAATATGTTAAAGCCGCGTATCGACAGTCCGAGGCATGTGCCAGGAATGCCTCGCAGTACAGTCTGGTGACGCAAAAAAGTATAAACTCATGGCTGAGGCATATGTGTGAATATAATCTGCAATAATAAATAATAATTATAATTATAGTATAGTCTATAGTATATAATTATAATTATAATAAAAAATCTGCATTTTTTGTAACAAAAAATGCGAGCACGTGAACAAATTGACTAGCGCCATCAAGCGGGAGACAAAGCAACTAAACTCTGACAATTGATAATTTGGACTTTGGAGGTTAGTTTGTGCTCAATTTGTAGATAAAAATTCAAGGCAATGCTTATTATTGCCTATTAGAACCTTCTGCGACCAAATAGAATTCATAATCACAAAAATGCATTGGAATGGGGTACAATTTTGAGGTTAGTTTGTTGAATTGTTCGTTGTGCGTTGCGAGGCAACAGGCACTGCTCGCTGCGAATTGTGTGCAGCGTTTGCCTCGCTGCTAGCAAACCCGGTATCGACAGTCCGAGGCATGTGTAGCACATGCCTCGGACTGTCGATACGCGATAGATAGTAGACTTGTAGTAGTACTCTTTTTTTGTGTCAACAGACTGTACAGCGAGGCATTCGTAGCACATGCCTCGGACTGTCGATACGCGGCTCAATAATTTTCACTTTTACAACATTAGGCTACTCACAATTTTTTTCAATTTTTGACCACAGCACAATCACATAGATACGACCACCCCGTCTTTCGGAGGAGACGATAAAAGTAGTCGTCATCTATCATCCATTCCATTACCCACGCACAAGCCTATGAGCTTATGTGGGCTTCACCCTCATAAACAAACAATTTTATCGCTTTGTGGCATAGACTGATATGCTATTATTTACATATTTACTAAGCTATAAGGTTATTATTATCAACAACAATTCAAGTAGGATGAAGGCAAAAGTATAATTTTAATGCAGGTTATGATGTTTTTTATAGTAAACTTACAGATTGCTTGATACTGGTGGTCTATAGCTTGATACTGGTCTGATACTGATAACTACACTGGTGGTCGTAGATAAAATAGTGTTCGCAACGGTTGTATTAGGCTTTTAAAGCATTCGTGAGATATTAAGAGCACTCGCTACGTTCGCTATGCTCGCTGCTCGTGCTCTAACTGATATCTCACTCATGCTTTAAAGGCTATCATTGAACAACCGTTGCATGAACTACTATGAAGATTGAGATGAGAAAGAGGTGGTACGCAACAGGAAAGAGGGCAGATAGAACGGGAGAAGATGAAGAACGAGAAAGAGAGGGAGGAGAAGGAGACTTTCAGATTCAGATTCAGATTCAATCACTTCATTCATGTAGATGACATATATATGATACAGTATATTTGTTCAAATCCTATAATTTGATAATATAAAAATGAGACTAATTACACAGTTCACAAAAGTAAACTAAGTATTAACTAAAAATAATTGTAGAATGACTCGGATAAGGGATTTAATAAGGTACTGTACCAATAATATAAATTTGTGCTGTATCTACATAAAATGACGGAGTTTAGACATATAAATGTCCATTCTTGGAGAGGGATGTTAAAAAACATCCTTTCCATTAACACTCAACCAGAGACGGAGGAGAAGGAGGAGAAGGAGGAGAAGGAGGAGAAGGAGGAGAAGGAGGAGAAGGAGGAGAAGGAGGAGAAGGAGGAGAAGGAGGAGAAGGAGGAGAAGGAGGAGAAGGAGGAGAAGGAGGAGAAGGAGGAGAAGGAGGAGAAGGAGGAGAAGGAGGAGAAGGAGGAGAAGGAGGAGAAGGAGGAGAAGGAGGAGAAGGAGGAGAAGGAGGAGAAGGAGGAGAAGGAGGAGAAGGAGGAGAAGGAGGAGAAGGAGGAGAGAAGGAGGAGAAGAAGGAGAAGGAGGAGAAGGAGGAGAAGGAGGAGAAGGAGGAGAAGGAGGAGAAAGAGGAGAAGGAAAAATGAGGCAGTTTCGTCTGCTCATTATGCTCTCCAAAAGCTGATGTTGTCAATTGAAGTTGTCATTCACCTATGACTAGATGATGTTTTTGAAATGAAAAGAGACAATAGATGCTTTAGATCATCTGTTAGTAGGTTACATCACGTACAAGAGACAGACGAAACCGCCTAACTTTTTGGCGTCAGCGATAACTAGATAATAATACTGATAGTAGGCGACAAAGATCGATTTAAAACTCTTGACAACGACTCATCAACTCGAATCGAATCACCCATCGCGTATTGTTATAGCCTATCAAATCGATGATTTCAACACATCGACTCTCGAATGGTCATTTCTCGTACGTCTTCAGTTAGGCTATGGCTACATTAAATCTATTTTAAAAGGTTATAATATTGATATAGACTGTCTAAGCAAAGAAGAGCCTCCAACAAGATGGGAAAATGACTCCAGCTTGTTCAATATTTGTTCAAGAATTATAAATGTGGTCTTGATAGTAGATCAAGTTGTTTCCTATAATTTGAGATCAAATTGATAATTTTTGAACCAATATTGACCGAGCTTGAGTCAGTTCCCCATCTTGCCAGAGGGTCTTCTTTGCTTGGACAGACTATATCGACACATTAACTCTCGAATGACTCATAATCGAATGAGCTCTAGATCGATTGTTTTATTGTACTAGAGTCGGGGCTATTCTGTCATTAAAGCTGTTTAAACGATTTTATTTATAGCTTTCAGTCCACTTCTGGTTGCTTTTTGTATGCTGCACAGCAAGTAGCGTATGTACAAACATTAGCAGCATGCTGCAGCGCAAATAGAATCGACCTAGTGTGAACATAGGTTTGCAACATACTGTTCGGTATTGAAGCAGGTGCAAAAATAACTGTCAGTTGGTAAATTATTGTTATCAAAGCTCAGCTATGTCAGGACAGTCGGATAGTGGTCAGCGAGTGCATAAAGAGTCGAGAGCGACCTCAGATGAACATTTTCGCTCTCTTGGACCGCGTTAAGACTGTTCTGAGAGAGCTATTATGATTAAGAGGCATTCGCCAACTGCCAGTTCCGAAGGCGTCTTCTCTTATCAGTTTTATTGTACTTTTTATCAAATGAGCCAAGTTATAGCCTGTCCAAGCAAAGAAGACATTTTGGCAAGATGGGGAAATGACTCCAGCTCAGCTAATATTGGTTCAAAAATTACAAATTTTGTTCTTAAATTGTAGGAAACAATTTGTGACCAAATTAATTTTTATTGAACCAATATGGATCAAGTTGGAGTACTCATCTTGCCAGAATGTCTTCTTTGCTTGGACTGTTGGATCGGTAGGTTTTAATCAAAATGAAAGGTTTGTTATTGGATGAAGGCCATATAGATAAGTGCATTACTCGGGTCCTATTTCTATCCATTTACTTGCAATATTGCAATAATTTCTAGGGAACTTATAAAAATTAACGACAATTCACATTATATGAGAAATTGTGGATAAACGTAGTACTGTACATTCAAAAGGAGAACACAAAACGATTCAATGTACATAGTATAATATTAAGCGAGTAGATTCTGTATGTTTGCTTTATGTATAACCACGGATCTACAAAACGGCTCTAACAATTCCCTCGAAATTTGTAATGTAATATAACCGTGATGGAGAAATAAGATTGCAATAGGTCTCATATCCAGGATAGCTCTTTGGTGCGATTAATAAAAGAATTAAATATTCCTTCAGGAATACTCTGGAAGTACGTAATTTAGGCTCTTATATCGTTAGCTGACCAACGCTATCTAGCGGAAGTGAATGGAGTTACATTCAAGTCTAGAACACAATCATGTTCATGTCATCAAACTGTGAGAGGTGATCAAGGAGGTGAACCTCCTTGGAGGTGATAAATTTTGAATTAATTTTCCACAATAACACATTTATGAATTATACACAAATTTATAAAAAATAACACATTTATTCAACAGTTCGGACGCAGCTTCAGAGCGAAGCTTGGTACCAGAAATTAGAATATTATAACTAACATAATGAAATAGAAGCTCTTCTATCATTACAAGACGGTTTAATTACAACGTTTAGGGTTTCAATTAGCATTGAGGCCGTTTTTTTACAATTTTGTAACGGAATTTTCACCCACTTCTCGACAAGCTAGAGGCTTGAAAGTTTTGTAATAAATTAAAACCTGACGAAATGCCACCTTCAGTAGTTTTTATTATGATTTATTTTGAATTCTTATTGATTTTTACGAATTAAAATTTTGTAGTTCAAGATAAATATAAATTGAAAAATTCAAAGAAATCAACGTTTTCAAATCCGACTAAGAAGGAGAAGATAAATTTTATGCCCGTCTTTGAATCTCTTTATGTATTGAATTAAAAAATATATTCTGTCACCAATTTTATTATTATTGTGATGTGTCTTAAGACTTAAAACGTTGGGCCCATGTATATGTACAATATACATGATGAATCTTCTATCTTATCAGCTATCACATATTAATGATTTATGGGAGTTTTGGAATTGATGAGCTGTTTTATTGTTATTATAAATTCTTTTTTCTAGTTAAAAGAAAAATATATTTATTTATATTGAATAAAGCTTAATATCATATCAAATTGGGGAGTCCGATCCTACTATTATTTATTTATTTATTTTACAGGAACTATTAAACTTATTGGTTAAAAACAAAGAATCATGTCCAAAACGTCTTTATACCAAATTTTGATGAATAATAAAGTCGCCTAAGCTGCAATCATACAGAAGTAGAAACTATGAAGACTGTATAATTATAGTGTGGACAGTATAGTTATAGTGTGGACATTGACTGTGCCACTTTTGTTTATACTGTGACAATATGATCACAGGCTACAGTCTCTATAGTAGAAACCAAATAAAAGAGTGGAAAAATTGAAAGGAAACCCTCAGCTTCAATTCTTTGATTTCATTTCTTCTTCCATAAGAAAACCAAATTATAATACTCTTTAGAATTCTCTGCTCTTATTAACGATTAAATTACAAGCTATTTATCACGCTTCAAACTTAATGACCCCATCAATCATTGAAAACGTTGACATTTCATAACCGGGGAAATGAAAGCTAAATTTAGACTCAGCTCTGTGGTTTGATAGATGTATCTTGGGATAAGATACGGAACTTTTTCTGTGTATCATTTCGAGTTTCCTCTTTATAAATACCGCATTGTAGGCCTTCCAATATTGCATTGCCAACACCTGACACGATTTGATCGGCACTTTATAAAATATGATACAGATAGATGTTAGTTTGTTCGTGATAGATGTTAGCTAAATCTGTGATAATCTGAGCTAAACCGGAGCTAAATTTAGCTCTCCTGTGGCTCGAGTAAAGAAGATGGGAAAATGACTCCAGCTCTGTCAATATTCGTTCATAAATTAAAAGTTTTGAAGCTCTATTGACCGAGCTGGAGTCATTTTCTAATCTTGCCAGAATGCTTTCTCTGCTTGGGCAGATTATACATGAAATGACATCTCTATGAGAATGGTAGATTTGAGTGACTGCCCAGACTAAAAGCAAATCCCAACAATGGTATAACTAGAATATTATCAATCAATCTATTTTCTCTGTATGAGTATGTTTTTTGTTAAGAGCAGGGGTTGAGATACGGAACTTTCCGTGTATCATTTCGAGCTGAGCTTCATCTCTTTGAAGCCTGCATTGTAGACCTGCTGATTGACCTAACAGGATTTGATCCGCACTTGAAAAAATATCATACAGATATTTGCAGGGCCCTCGCGTGGTTTTTTGGCGCCCTGTGCGAGATTTTAGCAGGCCTCACCACCTTATCACCAGACGAATGCAATCCAACATTATTATGATATAATCAAAGCCAAACATGATTCAAGCTGCCTTGTATGTTCACATTCTTCTCATAAGCAATCCCAATGTTGATGTGGTGTGGCAAAAAGGATTATAGAGACTTGCTTATTTTAATGTAAGCTATCCCAGCGTGTTGTTTCGTATTTTTATGTATCAGATACGTGATAAGCAAAAGCCTACAGGAATTAATAAGAAATAGCTACATTGAGCAAAACTGTCATATTGTACCGTACTTCATCATAAATATATTGAATTTTTAATTATCAATTGATTTATTTTGTAGTATTTGCTTGAAAGCACATACGGAAGGAAATAATACATTTTTCAAAGAAAAATATTGGGTATCATCATAAATATTTAATTTCAATGGAAAAAATATGTTTTAACAAAAAATCGTAAAATTAATAATAAGCTAATTGAAGACTTCAGCCATTTTCACTGCTCTACCTAACTTTCTTAGATAACATGCGAAATAATTCCAAATTCAGCCAGCAGATGGCAGTAGCAATGATGGGGTGACTTGCTTCGACTTCCATTGGACACGCCTCCAAGCTCCGCCTACGATCAAAATGGCCGAAAATATAGGTTAGAAAAGTTTCCAAATTCAACCAGTAGATGGCAGCAGTTGACGGGTGATGTTTCAGATTTGACTTGGACACGCCTTCATGCCCCGCCTGCTCTTTTCTTATTGGCTGACAGTGTTTCGTGAGTTCTGTCTTAGAAAATGGCTGCTAGCAGAAAAAGATGGATTGTGTATCATAAACAAGAAATTACGCTGATTCACTATTGACGATCTTTTGCTGATTAATATGATATTCATTCATGTATTCAGGCTGGTAAAATTTTATCAAGTTAGTATTTGAAGAATTTAGTATAGAATTTAGACTCAGTCTTACTTTGTGTAACTTAGGCCAGTACTAGACTTCAATAGTTTCATGCTGTATGAAATGAGATGAAAGTATGATTTCGCACTCCCATCTTATACTGATTAATTCTATTTTTTATACGATGAATATAAAGAAATAGAACTATTCATGATCTTATTCCGACCTCATTCCAGGAAGAAGTTTGAAAAACTACAACAATTTATTCTTAAAAAATATTAGTGAGAAGTTTTTATAGGAAACTGGCTTGTGATTGGTCGACTGTCGACAGAGTATAACTGGTTGTCAGCCAACAATAGTATTCAATTTAAGAGGAGCGTTCCTTGGCTTGCTTCATACATTGATTGTTGTTTTTCAATTGATCAATTCATTATTATGAATGAGTTTATGAAGAGGAAATAATTTCTTGTGAATTCAAGTTGTTGGTAAAATGAGTTTTCTATCAAATAGTGGAAAAATTATTCTAATGGCCCAATTTAAGTTTTTGAAATTTCCGTTTTGCGCCAGCCACCGCGGCGCCCCCTTGGCCATGCAGACTCCGCACACCCCACGCAAGGGCCCTGGTCACTGGCGGTTCGTGCCCATGAAACAGGTGAAGTGCTCGTATCTTTGACTTTACAGCACTTCACCTGTTTCTTGGGCACAAGCCGCCAGTGGCCCTGGATATTAGTATGATACAGATACAGATGTTAGATGTTCATGTTGAAGACATTTTAGCAAGATGTTAAAATTACTTCAGCTCGATCAATATTGGTTCAAGAATTAAAAATTTAATATCAAATTGTAGAACACATTTTGCTCTACAGTTTAAGATCATATTGATAATTTTTGAATTTATCCTTGAGTCATTTTCTCATCTTGCCAGAATGTCTTGTTTGCTCGAAAAAACTAAAGCTGGGGTTGAAATACGGAAATTTTCGTGTATCATCACTAGCTGAGCTTCCTCTCTATAAAGCCCGCATTGTAGGCCTGCTGATTGCATTTCAAACGCCTAACAGGATTTGATCAGCACTTTATAATAGAAGCTGGACGTTCGACATTCTCTAATGATTTTTCCCTTTGAATACAGAAATTAGAACGGTTCCGTTTTTTATGTAATCAAATCAAAGCGCTTGGGGGTTGTTAAATTGGGGTTTGGCTTCGTTGATTATCAAAGTGGAAAAAGGGGAATGATTTTTTGATTGTTGTTTTTAGTAGGTCAGAAAATTTATTTCTGATGATTTCCTTATTCAATGCAAGCCGTGTGTCGCATTGTATAGTTGACGGCAAAACATTTGGCGTTTTAGTATACTTCTGCGATGTGTAGAATTGATACTAAAATGTTAGAAGGTTCACTCTCCTCTTTGTGCGCTCCAACAGCTGAATTATCTATTGTCATTCAGAAGCTCCAAATGACTCGATTGTAATAATAACTTATTGACTTGATAACAATTGTATTGTCAATAACTCAATGTGATCTACACCTAGATGGTGATTTTGAAGGTCTTTTCCGCTTCTTGTGCTTTCCAACAGCTGATGTTGAGTTGTCTTCTAGCTATGCCTAGATGATGTTTTTGAGATCAAGGAGACAATATATAGTTTGCTTTAAAAAAACTGTTGGTTGGTTACATCATTGTCAATATTAAATTTGTCACCCAGCTATGCCTTTATGATTTTTTCAAAACAGACATCAAAAGAGAAAGAGAAATCAAAAGAGACAATGGATGTTTTACGTTACATGTTAGTAAGTTGAATCACGTACAAGAGACAGACAAAACCGCCTAACTTTTTGGGTTCAGCTGTATAACTTAGTCAAGTCCTTTCTGTAGTCATTGAATTGTCTTATCATAAACATAATTGTATATCACTTGAATTTGTTGATAGTTAAAAGGAAAAATCTTATATTCTGCAATTCAACGTCGATTCGTTAATCCAATAGCGTTTCAGAGCATTTTCTAGAAAAAGAAGCACGTGAGGAGTGATTATTCAATGCCTATTTTTCTTATTTATTAGCGTAACTAGCCGGCAGGCTCGCTTGACTCGCCTTCTAAGCCTAGCCAAGGGGCTCCGCTACAATCATAATAACCTTAAAATCTCGCTGAACCATTGAATTTACAGTAAGGATGGGTCGTATCGAGCGGAAGATATGCAACCCGCAATACATCTACAATTTTGAAAAAACTGATTACTGGCGTAATCTTGAATGGATTTGAAAAATATTTCAACACAACATTTCTAGACCTTGCAGAAACCTCTCTATAAAATTTCAAAATTTTCTGCCGATTGGTTCTCGAAAAATCTTAGAAAGCGCATAAAAACAATAGAAAAATGCAAATATAGGGCGTATCCTTGAAAAGTTTCAAAAATCCTTTATTAGCGCGCATCTAAACGTCCAACTGAACATTCCTGCCAAATTTGAACGCGTTCGGTTCAGTGGATTCTTATTTCTGGTGATGAATGAATCAGTCAGTGAATCAGTTCCATTTCGCTTTCATAGATGTAGATTTATTAGAATAAACGTAATTTCATATTCCCAAATAATTCCATTGAGAAAACGGTGTTTTAGTCCTATGGAACTTCTCCACTACTTGGTGTAGGAATCAGATTGAAAAGTTTTACATTTTTCTCTTGAAACACTCTGTACTTCTACGAGAATACAGGTTGAAGTCTGAGACCGAGGGTGGTCGAAAATGCCATTTTGACGTAGTGTCTCTACGACGATTACTCACTCCATCCGAAAATTGAATATTTAATAACAAGAGTTGTGATTGGCCACAGCTGATCGACTGCATCAGTAACAACATACCTTAATCAGTAGGAGTATTATAATGCAACAATAATTACTATTTATTCCTGAGAATGACTACCTTATTAACGACAAGCCAATCTCCCAGAATTCCCTACAATAGCCGCTTATTGTTCACCTGGTTGCCTACCCAGCTCCCACCAGCACTCCGTATTTACCCTTGATACGTATCAAACGCGACCACTTCCGTATCATTCTCATTCGGTGAGCGATCTTCGCAGAAACGACGCACTACGCATGCGCAACGACACAAAACCAGCCGACAGTCCGGAGGCTGATGATGTGGATGCTGGAAAAGCCCCCCGGGGAGAACACCCCCTGAACCCCCAGAACCCCATTTTCACCCCCTCCGTTGCGTATCCAGCATCCAGTGACGCCAATTCTAACGTAACATCAGTGCTTCGCCTGAGCTGACGCTAGGACCCTGTGTCGACCCCGGTAGTCGTGTATTGTATATCTATGTACATAATAAATATATAAATAGAAATTGTATTATACAATAGTGCGCGTTGGACAATAATTATGATGGGAACAAGAGTGTGGAAAAAAGTGTCTGTGTGCAGCTGGTTAAGGGACAAGTGAACAAGGTCGACGAAAATGGTAGGTCGAGAAAATAAAACAGCCCCTTTAGGAACTAGAAAAATTGAGGGAATGTAGAAAAACAATAATGTTAGGCTCGAGAGCATGAAACAGCACCTTTTAAAGTATGTGTTTGAATTGAGAAATGTAGGTAAACAATTAAGTTCGAGAAAATGGAACAGCACCTTACAAAGGTATGGGTTTGATCTAGAAAAAATAGTAGATTCATTTTTGTGCAACGATACTGAAAAGAAAAATGAAAATTTTGAACTGGGAAATGTAGGAAAACAAGGGGGTGAGTAAATTCAAAACAGCCTCTTAAGAAGTGTGGGTTTAAACTGGGAGAATGAAGGAAAACAAATAGGTTCGAGGAAACATCCCTTACAAAGATATAGGTTTGAATTGGGAAATTTGAGGGAATCTAGGGAAAAAATTAGGTTCAAGAAAATAAAACAGCCCCTTACGTGATATAGGTTTCAGCTTACGAAAGTAAGGAAACTTAGAAGAACAAGTAGGTTTCATGAAACACCTTACGAACTATGAGTTTGAACTAGAAAAATAGTATACTAGGTTTGTTTTAATGGAATAATTAGTGGAGGAGAAAAAACAAGAGAATGATAGAAGTAGGATTTTTTGTAATTTGTGTGGGGGAAAATATGTGTTTGAAATAGAAGAAATTCCATGATCATAATAATAGATTTGAGAAACTGGAGAACAAGAACTGGGAAATTGAGAAAAATGTAGGAAAAAAGGTTTGAAAATACAGAAGAGCGCCATATTAAATATGGGTTTGAGCTAGGTCTACGAAAATGGTAATCTTCAAAAAACAAAATAGCCCTCATAAAGTATGGGTTTGAACAAGGGGAATTTTGGAAATGTAGGCTAAAAGTAGGTTTGAGAAAACGTAACATCACCTCACAAAGTTTGAGTAGTTGTGAAATTGATATTGTGGTAGTTATCAATAATCGTTGTTATCCATAATAAATGAAAAGACAAGATGTTGTCAAACCACTGATTTATTAGAAAATCGAGATACCGGTTTCGGTTGTTACACCATTATCAATCTCTGGTAAACTGGAGTTTTGGTGTAACAACCGAAACCGGTATCTCGATTTTCTAATAAATCAGTGGTTTGACAACATCTTGTCTTTTCATTTACCTCACAAAGTATTTATTTATTTGGAGAGACAAACACACAATCATAATAATGATATGATGAATGATAAAAGGTAGTACATCACTACCCCAATTTTTATTTTGATGAGAAATTCAGTGAATGGAAGGTTATGTTTCTCGAATCTTCGTTCGAATTGGAAGAAAATGTACGAAATTAATGGCAAGTTCAAAATAACAAGACATTCCTCACGAAGTAAGTGTTTGAAAAGGAAAGATTATGAATATGTTGGAAAATTAGTAGGTTGAGAAAATGAAACAGCCCCTTACGAAGTATTGGTTTGAGCTGGAGATTGAGGGAATGTAGGAAATCGAGAAGGCTCGAAAAACAAGACAGACTCTTACGAGGTGAAGGTTTGAATGGGGGAAAACTTTGGGAAATATAGGATAACAATCAGGTTCGAGGAAACAAAACACCACCAAGTTTGAACTAAAAAAATAGTAGACTCGTCTTAGTGCAATTATTGGAAGAGAAATCGTGGGATAGAATTAGGTTTGTCTGTATTTTTGTGAGATAAAGAATACCCTCTTACTGAATAGTCTAAAAACTTTATTTCATAGAAGGAAGTGCTTTCCGTACGACATACAGTAATCTCAATAATTATCGAGATCTCATCCACTGTCCAACATAAGTAGATGATAACAATGTCATCAATGTCAATTGTAGGCGGAACTGTGTTTTTTATGGGGAAACATCCGACACATGTAGAATTAATCAAGAATGAGGTTCTTTAATAACTGTATAATTATTCTAGGATAATTAAGATCACATTTGAGTTGATACAAATACGATATTTAGGAGAAAAAAGGAATCTTCAGAAATCTTTTCAATCCCTAGAGTCAGGGCATGAATATTCCGAGTACTTGAGTTATACATCTATTCATTCTCAATTGACTCACACACATAATAAGAAAGAGAAAACAGGCTGAACATCCTATCCCAATTTCAAATCAAATTAAATTTTAAATCAAATCAAAAAAATTTTGAATAAGAGTTAAGAATGAATGGTAGGTGGAGTTCATTTGCACTTGAACACAGTTATTTTCGGCTTCAAAGGAAACCACAAAGAATTTCAATATCGATAATTGGGAAGGGATAAATTAATTGATTTGAAGTGGATGAAATAAGTAACAAGTATTTGAACTTCATTATAAATTCCAAGATAGTTGAAATACCCCAGTCCCAGTCCACCGTCTAGGTGGAAAGCACTGGCGGCTCGTGCCCACGAAACAGGTGAAGTGCTGTACACTAAACGATACGAGCACTTCACCTGTTTCGTGGGTACGAGCCGCCAGTGGTGGTAAGGGTTAGTGTAAAATGTCCTTTATTACTCTTTGAGTAGTTGTGGAATTGATATTGTGGTAGTTATCCATAATAAATGAAAAGACAAGATGTTGTCAAACCACTGATTTATTAGAAAATCGAGTCAGTCCTTTATTGAAATTTCTCAAACTCCATGTATGGTTTTCAAACTCTAGTAGATCTAGAAGTAGATGTGGAAGAAGATGAACTTATTTATTTATTCATTAATTAATATAAACTTCACAGTTTTCAACAAAAAAGTAGATTTACTTGTTCATACACCCTTAAGCCGTGGATCACAAAAACCTTTGCCAATTCTTCAGTACAAGACTATCCACAGATAATTGACCCATAACTGGAGGTCGCATCACAGCTTACTTTTATTTCTGCCTCTTTGTGTTCTGTGTTTAGTCTGTCCAAGCAAAGAAGACATTTTGGCAAGATCAGACATTTTGTCCAGCTCAGTCAATATTGGTCCAAAAATGAAAAAGTTGTTGTAAAATTGTAGAGATGAATGTTTTCTACAATTTTAAACCAAATTGATAATTTTTGAACCAATATTGATGTCATTGATACACTGGAGTCATTTTCCCGTCTTGTCAGGATTTCTTCTTTGCTTGGACAGACTTCATACGGTCCATCCTTTCATCTAGTCATTAGGTATAGAGTCTGTCCAAGTGAAGAAGACCCTCTGGCAAGATGAGAAAATGATTCCAGCTCGGTAAATATTCTTTCAAAAATCATTGATTCGGTTTCAAATTGTAGATCAGAAGGTTTTCTACAATTGAAACCAAATCAATAATTTTTGAACCAGTATTGACCGAGCTGGAGTCGTTTTCTCATCTTGTCAGAGGGCCTTCTGTGCTTGGACAGACTATAGGACAGTATCTTGAACTGAGCTCTGTATTTGTTTCTACTGTCCCTTACACTTCAAACATCGCTCAAATTCAAGTACCCTTTTTAAACAATAAAGGTAGTAAAAGGGGGTGGTCTTCTGTAGAGAGGGTAGAGTGAGAGTTAGAGAAAGAGGTTTGTAGTGAGGGGGGGGGTTTAGTAGAGTAAAAGAAGGGGGTGGTATGGTCGAGAGTATAGTGCAGGAGAAAAGTTTAAAAAGGAAGAGAGAAAGGTCTTTTCATATCCTTGTCAAGTCCTCTAGGTCTCAAGCACCGCCATCTTGTAGTGTTTTTCTTTCTCTTACCCTCTCTTACTTACCCCTTTTCTTACTCCTCTTTCTTCTTCTTCTCACCTTTCCTTTTATTATTAATTTATTTTCTTCTACCCTTTTTTATATTCTAAATCTCTCTATTAATTATAATTCTTTAATATATTCTAAATATAATCTCTTTAATAATTCTAAATACCTCTTCCTCGTTTATCTTTTACTTTCTCATATTTTTCTATTCATATTCTACTTCATCTTCTTCTCCTTTCCTCATTAGTACTCATTCCTCTCTCCTTTTTTCCATATTTTTCTTCCTTATCTATTTTTGTTCATCTCTTAATTCATAATATTTCTTATTTTCTCTTCATATTCTTCTTCACCCTTACTCATCAGTACCCATTTTCTCTTTTCTATATATTTCTCTTTTCAGAATATTTTCCTTCCTTATCTAACCTTGTTCATCTTTTACTTCATAATATTTCTTATTCTCTATTCAAATTCTTCTTCATCTTCTTCTTCCTTACTCATCAGTACTTCTTTCCTCTTTTCTTCATCCATGCTTTTCACTCTTTATTCTTCCTCCAACCTCTCTTTTTCCATATTCGCTTTCATCTTTTCCCTTCTCCATTAGTACCGTACACATTTCCTCTTCTATTTTCTCCTTCCTTCCTCAGTTTCCTTTATTCTTCATTCGTTCACCAAATACTCTTCTTATCTTTTCTTCCTGGTGTGTCACACTTTATCTCCAAAATTTCATTTTTTGACATTTTCTTGCTGTTTTCATTTGCTGTTTCTTGCTTTTTCAACTCCAATTTCCACTTTTCCTTGCTCTTTCACCCTCTATTCTCACTGTTTCTTTTACCTCTAATTCCTCATCTTTGCTACTTCGACTTCTCCAATTCCTTCTCTTCATAACCACCACATTCTTATTTCACTTCACCTTGTATTTCTCAACAACTCGAGACTGTTTTTTTTCTTTTCATACTCCTTCCTCTTTTTCCTCTATTCTAATACATATTCCTTTGTCTCCGTTATCCTTTATTTGTCTCTTTTCTACGACTTTCCATCCGTATCCTTCTATTCCCTCTTATTTATCCACATAACTTCTCTCTTTCTCCTCCTTTTTTTCTTCTTTTTGCTCTCATCTTCCTTATCATGAACCCTCTTTTTCTTCACCCATTCTTCATTACCATAACTTCTCTCTCTCTCTTCCTCCTTTTCTTATTTTGTCTCAAATTTTTCCCCCTTTTACATCACCATGACTTTTCCTTCCTTCTCCTTTTTTCTTCTTTCTACTCCCATCTTCCTCACTATATCCCCTCTTTTTCTTTAACTAGTCTTCATTACCATAACTTATCTCTCCCTTCCTTCTCTTCTTATTCTGTCCCACATTTTCTTTCCCTCTTTTTCATCACCATAACTTCCTCTTTCTCTTCCTTCTTCTCTTCATTCTGCTCCCATCTTTCTCACCATGTCATGTTTTTCCATCTTATCTCCTTTCTTCCTATATACCATCCACTCATTCTCTTCATAACAGCGTGTTGCCCCCTTAATGAGCTAGTACAGACTCAAGTACAGTACAGCATATGCGCAAACATCTCTCTCATTATTATTATAGTCTGTCCAAGCAAAGAAGACATTCTGGCAAGATGGCAAAATGACTCCAGTTCGGTCAGTATTGGTTCAAAACTTATAAATATGGTCTTACATTGTAGAGAAGAATGTTTTCTACAATTTGAAACCAAATTTATAACTTTTGAACCAATTCTGACCGAGCTGGAGTCATTTTCTCTTCTTTCCAGAATGACTTCTTTGCTTGGAAAGACTTTATCTGCGTATCGATCGTTGTCATGCAAAGAACAGAGCGCATCTTGAGAAAACAAGACAAGCAAAATAATTAGTTTTTGAAAAAAATGACGAGTATTTGAGTCTGAGAAAATGATTATAACGTTACATCATTGTTGCCTTACAAAGGAGGAGTCTTCGACAGTCGATAATGGATAATTATCGATATCATCCCTCAAATAATGTTACATCATTGATGCCTTACAAACGAGGAGTCCTTATACAAAGAATACTAACCTTGTTTAACAAAAGTATTTTCCATCTCATTATAAATATCTTTGGTTGAAAAAGTTCATATCGATATCCTTAAGAGTGTTGATTATTGATCATCGATATTCCGTATTCTCCTAGTATTCTTGTTTATCACATCATTTTAATTTTATAATTATCATTGTTTTGCTGCCTTCATGTTCTTTAGAGATTCGATAATCATAATAAAGGCTAACCGAAAAAGTCTACTAAGATGGAAAACCATTTGTGAATAGAAAGGCTGTGATTTCCAAGTCTTCTTAACCCAATCCCAGAGTCAACCCATATTCAAGCCTGATTACTTGATACCTTCTTATCTCCATTTTCATTTTATTTTTTTCGTCAGCTTTCCTCTGAGATCAGATATTACGTAGTGTAGGCCGCCAGTATCTCAGAATATTGAGATCGAAACTTGAAAAATAACATAATCAAATAATGATGGAAAACTTGCAATAACGTTTTACAATAACTACACTTTTTGAGGATTATTCTGTTTTGGAGATGGAAAACTTAGAATAACGTTTCACAATAACTACACGTTTTTGTGGATTATTCTATTTTGGAGTTGTGTATTTGAGCGTACTAATATTGACCCAGTACATGCTGCACTCTAGCATAGCTCGATAATAAGTTCAATTGTCAACATTGACCAATCGGGAGAGAGTAGGGTGGAGCTTGTAGGACTGGTAGGCAGGCTTCCGTTCTTGACCCAGTACATGCTGCAATCTAGCGGCAGCACTCAGAAATAAATTGAACTGTCACATGGCCAATCAGGAGAAGTAGGGCGAAGGTGGACTAGAGGTGTGTCTGTAGGTAGGCTTCCGTTCTTGACCCAGTACATGCTGCAATCTAGTGGTAGAACTCGGAAATAAATTGAATTGTCAACGTTTACCAATTGGGAGAGAGTAAGGTGGAGCTTAGAATACTGGAGGTGTGTCTGTTGGCAGTCTTCCATTCTTGACCCAGTACATGCTGCACTCTAGTATCAGAACTCGGTAATAACTTGAACTGTCATTGTTGGCCAATTGGAAGAGAGTAGGGTGGAGCTTGTAGGACTGGAGGTGTGTCTGTAAGCAGGCTTTTAATTCTTGACCCAGTACATGCTGCAATTGGCAGAACTCGGAAATAAATTGAATTGTCAACGTTGACCAATCGGGAGAGAGTAGGGTGGAGCAGAAGACTGGAGGTGTGTCTGTAGGCAGTCTTCCATTCTTGACCCAGTACATGCTGCAATCTAGTGGCAGCACTCGGAAATAAGTTGGACTGTCAACGCTTGCCAATCGGGAGAGAGTAGGGTGGAGCTTGGTGGACTAGAGGTGTGTCTGTAGGCAGGCTTCCATTCTTGACCCAGTACATGTTGCAATCTAGCGGCAGAGTTCAGAAATACGCTGTTGAAGATTATCGTTCAAGTCTTCATCATAGAAAAATATCATAAGCATTATGCTTCAAACAAAACAATATTTAATCTTGTTTACTTATTTCATTATTATTTATCCACATTGATAATGGGCTGAATGTCCCGACACATGACTGTGTTTTAATAATTTCAAAGTTTTTTAAAGGGTATTTGATTTTCATTTCATTTTTCAATTATTTTAAATAGCCCTAAGTTTCAAAGTTCAATTTTCAAAACAATATTCTTATCGCTCATTAACATGATATTCAATGAATCAGGAAACACAATGGCAGGTGAACAAAAGTATAGGCTACCCTATTTACGATGACTTGAGACAAAATGAACAAACCCACAATGTATAGTCTGTCCAAGCAAAGAAGACACTCTGGCAAGATGAGAAAATGACTCCAGCTCGATCAATATTGGTTCAATCTCAATTGTAGGAAACATTCTGATCTACAATTTGAGACCAAATCACATATAAGAAAATGTAAATAACGAATTATGTGAAAGTAGCTATGATTTTTAATAAATGTAAATGATTTTTGATGTGAGTACTGGCTCGTACTCACAAAAAGGGTGAAGTGCCCGTATTCTTTATTTCTTTCTTTATTCTTTCTTTACAATTGCGACTTGGTTTCCAAGTATTTTAAGCAAAGGATGAATGAGTAATGATGAATGATGAAGGTTTAAGATGTAGGTTATATGTCTATCTACAATGTCCACTTTCACTTAAAATTATAATTTCTCACTTCCAAAAATATTTTATCACAAACAATTTTGAATTTCGATAAAAGTCCACTTTTAAGTTCCAGAAATAAACAAGATAAACATAGGATTTCAATATTATCGATTCACTTTAAAAACTTTTCAGCAAATTAAAACAAACTCACTAGTGGTAACTTTCACTGTACAACACTTCACCTGTTTTGTGGGCACGAGCCGCCAGAGGATACTAGCTGTAGATAGATCAAGTTCGTTACATATAAGAACGCGATTAAAATATGACAGAAATATGTACAGATATATGAGCTGGCTTAATGAAACGAGTGTGTATGATTGGGAATATAATGCACAACCTAACCGAGAAAACAGTTATACGCGATTTGATGTAACAACTGACTTGGATTACTTTGTATTTCGTGTTTTATACGTGTTTAGTCGAGTAGGAAGTTACACCAATTACAGTATGATATAGAGTTACACGGGAAAACAGTTATACGCTATTCGATGTAACTTTTGTTCTGGATTAATTTGTATTCCGTGTTTTGTACGTGTTACGTTAATTAGGAAGTTACATTAATTAGAGTATGGTAGAGACAACACTTTCAGGCATGACAAGAATATCCTTTAATCCCTCAGCCCGTGACATTTTCACAGGGATAAACAGGCAGGCTGCAAGTCATATTGAAGTGCGGTATTATTATAAGTGTGGGATGTTGGACAAAGATAGAAAGTGTTAGAGTGAGAGGGAGTGAGAGAGAATGAGGGGGAGAAACAGATCAATAATATTATGCAAGAGTGGAAGAAGAACATGGAAGACAAAATTTGAAAAAATGTAAAGAACAGGTTGAGAAAGAGAGAGTGCAGGAGAGGGTGGATAAAGTGAGAATAGGAGGAGAACGTGATAAATGAAATTGGTATATTACATCTGATGCCAAAAGGTTAGGTAGATTTGTCTGTCTCTTGTATAGTCTGTCCAAGCAAAGAAAACCCTCTGGCAAGATGAGAAAATGACAGGTGTGTGAAGCTGGCAGCGCCCACTTGTCAAAATCGAATGAAACTCATAGAATCGTTTGTTTAGGTTTGCTTAGCTATTTTCAACGTTTGTTTGACATTTGTTCACTCGGAAATTGAAAAATTAAGTGGGCGATGCTAGCTTCACACCAAAAGGTCAAAATCTTACTTTACAGTGCGATCAAAGTCAAACAAACGTCGGGAATAGCTAAACAAACGATAAACAATCGATTCTGACCCATGGGCGCTGCTAGCTTCACACCGAAAGGTCAAAATCATAATTTACAGTGCAATCAAAATCGAACAAACGTCGGAAATAGCTGAACAAACCTAAACAAACGATAAACAAACGATTCTATCAGTTTTCATACAATTCTGACCCATGGGCGCTGCTAGCTTCACACCAAAAGGTCAAAATCATAATTTACAGTGCAATCAAAATCGAACAAACGTCGGAAATAGCTGAACAAACCTAAACAAACGATAAACAAACGTTAAACAAACGATTCTATCAGTTTTCATACGATTCTGACCCATGGGCGCTGCTAGCTTCACACCGAAAGGTCAAAATCTCAATTTACAGTGCAATCAAAGTCAAACAAACGTCGGAAATAGCTAAACAAACCTGAACAAACGATAAACAAACGATTCTATAAGCTTCATTCTATTTTGACCAGTGGACACTGCCAGCTTCACACACCTGAAAATGACTACAGCTCGGCCAATATTAGTTCAAAAATTATTAATTTGGTCTCAAATAGTAGATCATAATGTTTCCTACAACTGAGACTAGATCAATAATTTTTGAACCAATATTGACCGAGCTGTAGTAACTTTCTCATCTTGCCAGAGGGTCACTGTACAACACCTCACCTGTTTCGTGGGCACGAGCCACCAGTGCTAGGAAGAGTTCAATATAGAAAAGTGGGAGACAAACATGGATGATAAAATAGGGAAAAAAGAGAATAAGAAAAAGACAGAAAAAATAGTAGGTGAGGAGGAGATGGAGAGGGAACGAAACAAATAACAAAAGAAATAAGAAAGACGATGAATAAAATAAATGATAATTATAAATTTGGAATGATAAAGAGAATAAAAAGAATAGAAGAAAATGAAAATTTGGACTATTTATGAGAGTTTGTCCAAGCAAAGAAGACACTCGGGCAAGATGGGGAAATGACTTCAGCTCGGTCAATATTGGTTTAAAAATTATAAATGTGTTCTCAAATTGTAGGAAACATACTGATTCACACTTTGACACTATAATAAATTTATAATTTTTGAACCAATATTGACCGAACTGGAGTCATTCTCCCATCTTGCCAGAGGGTTTTCTTTGCTTGGACAGACTACACAGGTATGAAAAAATGGAAATAGAACAGATATAGAAGATGAGAATGGATTAGATTAGATTAGATTGATGATTAGATTAGATTGATGATTAGATTAGATTAGAAGGATGAGAGAGATATAGAAGGTGGGAATGAATGAAAGAGTGAAAAATTGGGAGATGAGAGGATGGAGAGGTAACGAATGAAGTAAAAGAGAAATGGGGAAGGAGATGAACCGAAAAGAGGGAAATAATTATTCTGGAATGATGAAGGAAATGGAGAGAATGGAGGAATATGGAGAAAACAATTGGTAGAATGGGAAACATCAGGAAGAAACTAGAAGATGTGGAAAATAATAGAGAGTAATGAGGAAGATGGGAAACAGCTGACTTTGGGAAGAATCATTGAGAGAGATACAAGGAAAAAGAGAAATATCAAAGATAGAGCAACAATGTTGAAATAGACAATAAATAGCATAACCTTTACAAATGCGTTTGATGGTGATTTTGTTATTAGTGGATGAGATAGGAGTTATAACTGGATATGTTTGTTGTTCAGTGAAAGGTCTCCGAGACCATCACTTGGGTTTGCATAATATTATGACGTAGTGACATTTGTAGACATTGTAGTGGGAGGATAATGCAAAGAAGACATTCTGGCAAGATGGGAAAATGACTCCAGCTCGGTCAATATTGGTTCAAAATTTTTAATTTTGGTCTCAAAGTGTGGATTAGAATGTTTCCTACAATTTGAGACTTGATTCAAAATTTTTGAAACAATATTGAACAAGATGGAGTCATTACCCATCTTGCCAGAATGTCTTCTTTGATTGGACGGACTGTAGTGGGTGGATAATGCAAATGTTATTGAGTTTGCTGTTGTTGGATGTATATTCTGCTTGTCTCTTATTGACCTTCATCATGGTTGGTTAGTTATTTATACAATTTATTCAAAGATACATTCACATAATCAAATTTAAATAGATTAGAATGTGGTGTTATATATCCATTGCTTTTTCCACTTTTAAATTTAAAATCACTTTTATGTGGAAATAAACTTTACCTAAATAGTAGTAACTAGTGTCTAGTAAAGTTTATTTCCACATAAAAGTGATTTTTATTAAGTTTGAAGATTAGAATGATTTATATGAGATAATAAATAGGCTTAATTATTTGGTCTCTCCAAATCTATACCCTATTCACGATCACTTGAGACGAAATAAAGAAACTTTTGGCATGTACAGGTAGCTATTTTTGTTGGAGCTTGAGGAAAAGCCAAGAACTGTGATTGGCTACAGACTGCGGCCGACCGTCGTATGAAGTAATACCTCCCTTTACCCGCACACACGCACAAAAAGTTTGTTCTTTTCGTCTCAAGTGGTCGTGAATAGGGTATAGAAGAAGTTTTTAGACTTTTTCTTTTAAAATTGTCTTTTCATTCAACATAGATAACTACCACAATATCACCTTCACAGCCACAAGTTTATAAAGGTTTTGTTATCTAATAATAATTTTTCAAACAACTTATAGTTATAGCTACAGTATAGGCTATAACTATGAATATAGCTGAGAAGACACTCGTTACAATACACTCAACATGGTTACGGCGTGTCTACAGCTTGCGCGGACCATTTTTTGTGTGCTGATTGTAAGAATATGGTTAAACATATTTTGTTAACAATATTCATGATTTATATTCATCAAAATATTTAATATTGAGATAGATCGTTACATTTTTTTCAAAAATGATTCAGAAACTACTGGAGATACACATTTTTGTCTGCTCTCATTAGATTCTTTAAAAGAGTTTATTTTGGAATAATTGATTTCTTCTATTGTCTTCACCCTAATTGATCTTTTGATGATTATTACAATAAATTTATGCATTAACTTCTACTATTTAGGAACGATTTTGTTGGTTTTTGGAAGCGTGTTGGGGCACTAAGCCACATTCTCTGAGAACATCTGAATGAAAAATAGTCTAGACACTCTTTGTACGATGAAGATGTGGCTCAGTGCCGTAAAACGCACCCGAAAAGCAACCAAATCGTTATTAGTACTGTTGTTGATAGTGGATGTTGTTAAGTCGGCGCAATCTAAGTTGACGAAAACCCCCTCCACCCGAGAAATAGCTACGTTGTCATTTTGCGTGAAATTGAAACTTCTCCTAACGCAAACACATTTAACTGAATGTTAAAAGTGACAGCGTAGCTTCAGAAAAATCACGCGGTGTTGTAAAACTCACTATTTTTATGATAAACCAGCTGTTCGCAGCTCGAATATCCAAGTCGATTAGCTTCAATAACTCCATTATTTAACATTCATGCATATACCGCTCTCCTTACTTTGAAGCTTTTGAGAGGCCAAATTACGATCTTCCGACTATTTTCGACATTTGGAAAAATAATTTCAATTGTTTTTGAACAACTTTCTCGCTTTCATCACCCACTTATCTTCTCAAACAAAAAAGTTTCTAGATCATCGAAAATTTCATGTTTTCTGTTCGAGTAGACTCGACATTGACAAACATATTCATTAATTGAAACATAATTATTGGTCGGATGTAGAAAATTCGAAAACCATTAGGAAGCTCGAATTCTCCTTGTAGTTTTTATATAAAAAACTTCATTTTTACTACAACCCATGATTGTGAGAGAAGTGATATACAAAAAAAAAAGAAATATTTTCCCGATTTTAAAATTTTTTCAAAAAAAATAAATTTCCTTTGAATCCTTCTACCCAGGAACTTTTTTAATACTACTGGCATATTAAGGATGAAATTCTACGTCTAGATATGGGGTTCAATCACGAATTTGAAGATGTTCCAATTCCACACAATCTGGCAACGCAGCTATTTCCCGGGTGAAGAGAAAAACAGTCAGCTAAGATTGCGCGGACTATAGATAAAGTAATTTATTGTCATGATAATTATTTTATTGCGGATGATGCCCACATTTAGCTTGTGCGTGGGTAATGGAGTGCAAAGGTGATTGATGAGGATTGATTGTGAGTGATGATGATTAATTACAATATGATTGATCAATGAAATCAATGATTGATTGTTTTAATATTAATTTCTGTATTACAAATTGAATATTGAACTCGCATTTTCCTGTTTGTTTCAGATACGGCATCATATAACACCAAAGCAATCTCAGTGAAAGGACAAAGCACAAAAACTATAAAAAAAGTTAAAAACTAGACTAAACGAAGTGAAATTTCCACTGCCATTCAACAGAAAATAGTTTGAATAGTTCAGAAACTACTGTTAAGAAAAATTACAAGGATCGAAACGGGTTCATTATCGATATGGAATCGACGTTATAATGTGAGTAACTTATGCAATGGTTTCCATACTATTTATTATTTATTTATTGACTTTTACAAGGCGAAGTTGGTACTCATAGGTCCTCTCTTACACTATTATTTAGATTTTTATCGAATAAGTATAAAACAGTTTGTATTAATCAATTAATGAACCTGCATATCAAGAAAATCTTCTCATACAAAATACAAAATTATTTCATAGATTTTTTTCAACTGTGAATTTGTTACAGTAATTCAATCGCAATAAATAAATTTTTAGATTTTTTATGATGCCGACATAAGATTTTTGCTTGAACGTGAGTAATTCGAGACTAGAACTTGGAATAACTGTCATTCCTGGACATATTTTTGCTACAATAAATTGTGAAGGTCGGAACAGTCTGGTACATTACACCAACCTGGCTGGGGTTGAAAATAAAATCAATCAATTTAATTCAAGCAAATCAATAAAAATAATCTTGAATTAACTAATCAATTGAAATGTAACAAAAATCAATTGGAATTAATAGTGTATAAAGTACCAAATATCAATGTGAAACATATTACAATCTTAATTATTATCGTATGGCTTATTTGTGGGGAGTTCCGAAGAAGTTTCACAGCCGACATAACCACAATTTCCCATGATGGGAAATTATTATGGTAGTTCTTGATAAAAAAAACAAAGTTATTGGAATTCTTGTGAATTTCTCCAAATTTCATAGAGCCAACTTTAATAAAATGATGTAACAATAATCCATTTTTCTTTGTTTTACAGGTAACTGCAACAAATCCTCTCCAAACTACAATCATAAACACGTTGTGATGTGCTCAAGAACTATTAGAATCCGTGATAATTCAAAGTTCCCCTCTTATCGTATCAGTAACTATATTCTACTAAAATCGCGCCAGAAATCTCAGAACGCAATCTGGGTTAATCTATAATGACCAAGACTGTACTACGAACAGTGTCTGTGTGTTGTAAAAATTATTTGTGTCCAAAAAACCCCTACCACTGAATTTTTTAGGATTTACCAACTCAAAAATCTTCTCAACTCTTGCCAGAAAATCAAACAAAACCTCTAGTATTCCAAATACTCAGATTTGTGAAACTTCCGGTGGATTTTTTGTCACTTCCGGTAGATCTCTTGTCACTTCCGGTAAACCCAACTCAACTTCCGGTCAATTTCGTGATAGAGAATTCCAGCCCAATAGACTTTGTGTGAGTTTTGATCAATTCGAAACAAATTCTTCAAGATTTTGTTTGTCAACTTCCTGTAAAACATGTGTCTTACCTAGTGAACTTTACAATAATTACTCCAAATTTTGTGTAGCTGATAGTGTCTCTAATAAACAGTCCCAAAATAAACTAGAGCAACCGGAAATAACTGTCATACCAGGACATATTTGCGCTACAATAAAACAGAATCCAGGTGAAGTTCATAAAACTCCTGGACAATTTTGCGAGCTTTCAGAACAATTTCCACTAAATGAGTTTTCAGTGACCTCTGGAAAATTTTCTGGTTCATCTGACACTCACAAACTGTTACCTGAATCTCAAGTATTATTGAAACAGTATCCAACCATTTCTGATGGATTTTGTTCAATTTCCGAAAGATGTTCTCCTGGTTCACAATTCTGTGTGAGTTCTGGACAAATTTCTTATCAACAGACAAATTCCAAACAAATCAGTTCAACTGTCACAGAAGCAAGTGAAACTCCCACTAAATCTTCTGCAGCCTCTAGACAAGCTACATTAAAGTCTAGTCATCCGGGTGCAAGTTTTGGGGAATCTTATGAAATTTGTAACCAATATCATGAAGCTCTGAATCAATCTCGTGTAATTCCAAGTGAATCCAGACAATCTAGTCGACCACGTGTGAATCTAAATCAATCATCAGCAGAATCTAGCCAAACACTTGTAAATCCCAGTGTAACTTACAATCAATCCCATTCAAGATTTGATCAATCTCATGAAATCTCTGGTGATTCATGTGGAACCTCCAGTAAATTCTTTGCAACTTCCAGTAAATCTTTAGATCAACTCTATGGTCAATATCATGTGTCTAGCGGTATATCCCATGTAAAATCAACTAAATTTCATGTACCTTCAGGTCTATCCAATGTAGAATCCACTCAATCTCAAGTACCGACCTGTTTATCCAATGTAACACCAATACAATCTTGTGATAAACTTTGTGAGGGTACCATTGAACTTAGTGAGAGCACCATTGAACCCTTACCCCATGTATCACCGATACAATCTCGTGCTAATATTCATGAGAGTACCATTAAAGGTTGTAAAAACTCTGTTACAAACCTAGTTGAACCTTGTGAGAAACCCATTAAATCTTGTTTGAACCCAATTGAACCTTGTGATAAACCTGTTAAACCTTGTGTGAAACCAGTTGAACCCTGTGAGAAACCCTTTGAACCTTGTGAGGAACCCGTTAAACCTTGTGCAACACCATCTAAACCTTGTTTAGCTCGTGATTCGTTTCCGAAAACGTGTTTCCCTACTTCCGGTGCTAGTTTTACGGGCGGCAATGTCGTTATTTTTCGCGAGGCGCGCTGTGACGTCACAGTCGTTCAAAAATGACCACCTCGGCGCGACGCTTGATGCAGAGTCTGACGGGGGGCCGGCGGCAGTCGAGCCCGGGAGGCGAGCCCGGAGGCGGCTCGTCGTCGACTAGGCTGTTTGGAGGCAGCAGTAGCGGGGGCGGCAGTGCTGGTCACGAGTTGGATGAGATTGCAATCGTTTCAAATGCCACTCCGGGACAGGTCAAGTACGGCAGTGGAGGGCTTACGGCTAATGGACCGCGGTTGGTGCCTGGTGAGTTGGACAAAATTGTTTATTTTTCAAAACTTATTAATTAGAATTTGATAAGTGAAATTTCTTTTAACATATGAAATCTAATTGAAAATACAGTTCTGAATCTATCTTTCATATCATTCCCTATTATTGAATAAATTAATCTCAACATTGTTTTCCTACAGAGGTGATGTTTTAAAATTCTTTTGGCACCAAGCCAGAACTGGCTGGTTATTGAGGGGAGGGTAGTGCAAGAAAATTTCTGAAAACATTGAGCTACTGCCCACAACACCAAAACCAAACCCCAATGCAACTCTAGGAGTTGTCTTGTCCTCAAACCCATCAGGATCGGCCCCATTAAGGCAGGTCCCTCAATCTGAAATACTGTAGGTGCTTCAGGAACACAGGAGGTTCCGTTGCATTCTCATGTAGAGGCTATCAACATTGGGTAGGCTTCTATGGATCACTTAGGAAACATCTCCATGAACTTGGACTTGAAAATGAAAGTTGAATGTGTAGGCTTTGCAATTAGTCTGGAGTAACTGCCAAGCATATCATACTTGATTGCGAGAGACTAGGGGCAAGAAGAAGAGCTTTGTTTGGCTGCAAGCAACCAGGTCCAATAGGACGCAAGGGAGAAAACTCTTGGATCTTCTCAAATCGTATTCTCAAATTGTAGATCAGAATGCTTCCTACAATTGAGACCAAATTAATTAATTTTGAACCAATATTGACCGAGCTGGAGTTGTTTTCTCATCTTGCCAGAGGGACTTCTTTGTTTGGACAGACTATAATTATTATGTTTCAATATTCTTCACAGGCGACTCGTAACAGGTGAAGTGCCTGTATCTTTTACTGTACAGCACTTCACCTGTTTCGTGGGCACGAGCCGCCAGTGATATTCTCTATTTTAATAAAGTTCAGTTTGTCGTTATTGTAAGGTGTCGTTATCCATGTTGATCATACTGTTGAAATTTTACAGACCTATGATCAATTTGGCGTTAGTCTTTCAGGAGACATAGAACAAAGCAAATTCAGTGAAAGTATGAGTTTAGGAAGCACTGGCGGCTCGAAACAGGTGAAGTGCCCGTATCTTTTACTGTACAGCACTTCACCTGTTTCGTGGGCACGAGCCGCCAGTGTTGGGAAGTGTGTCACAGCAAACATCGTTCAAAAGGAACAGCCCACGTGACTCAGCGGTTTATGACAGCTGCTACAAAATTCATGAGCGAAAAATGTAAATCGCTAGCATAGGCTTTCAATCCGGTTAGTATTGAGAGTACGTTCAAGTGTGCAGTTTATTCAGAATTGACAGAAAACCAGGAGAGATGGAATAAGGAATGAGTTGCAAAGAGGAGGTAGATTAAAGAGGAAGAGTGGAGAAGAAAGAGAATAGTAAAGAGAGGGGAGAAGGAGAAATGAAAGAGAAAAGGAAGAAGAAGAGAAGGAAGAGGAAAAGAGAAGAAAAGAGGGAAAAGAAATTATAAAAAAATTACACGAGAAGAGTAAGGATGTTGAGAGAGAATAAACGAAGATAGAAAAGATAGGAGATTGAAAGGAGATTGAGGATGATAGAAAGAAAGAAGAAAGAAGAGAAAGAAGAGAAAAAGGGTAAGAAGAGAAAGAAGGAAAGAAGAGAAGAAGAGAAAGAAGAGAAAGAAGAGAAAGAAGAGAAAGAAGAGAAAAAAAGCAAAGATGTAAAAGCAAAGCAACAAAGATGTAAAAGCTAAGACTGAAATGGAAAGAAGAGATTGAGAGAAAGAGAAATAAATGAAGAGGGATAAGAAGAAGGAAGAAAGAAAAGAGATCAGCAGAGAATAAGAATGAAAAAGTAGAAATAAGAGGAATGTTGAAAAGCCTAGAAGGATAAAAGAGAGAAAAAGGAAACAAAGAAGATACGAAGGAGAATGGAAGAGATAAGGAGAGAGAGAAAAGGAAAATAGATGAGAAGAGAGAAAAAAGAGAGAATGACAAGAGGATAAGAGATGGGAGAGGAAAGAGAAGATAAGATGAGGGGACGAAATACGTATAGGAAATAGACAGAAAAAAGAGGAGGGATGAGGAAAGGAATAAAGATAGAGTGGAAAGAGGAGAAGAGATAGAAGAGATGAGAAGAAGACAGAAGAGATGAGAAGAAGACAGAAGAATAGAGAAGCAGGAGAGTTAAAAGAAGAGGCGTTAAGAAACGTATCAACGGAGAGGTGTTAAGAAAGCGATGGACTGAGAGAAGAAAAGTAAGATGAGATGAATAAAGGATGAAAAGGGTTATTGGATGAGAAAGAGGGAAAAATACAGGGACAAAGAAGTGATAAACAGGAACAGGAGAGAAAAAGAAGAAGGAGCTAAGATGAATGAAGAAAAATAAGTGCCGAGAGAATGATGACATCTCAAACTCAGAAATATTTGAGGGCTGCGTTTGCTCCCCTTATACATTGAGACGTTGGCTATGAATTTGTGATTTGATCTTCGTTTTGAATCTTCTTCCTTCTCCTCCTCCTACTCCTCCTCCTCCTCTTTCTTCACCACCACCCCCTCCTTCTCATAATCTTGTTTTCCTTCCACCTCTGCGCGCACTCTTTTCCTCTCCCTTAACTTCTCTTTCTCTTTCTTTTGCGTTCTCTCTTCATATCTTTCACGCAAACGCTTGTTTGCAATCGTGAAACCTAATCTGAAGTAGTCTGTCTAAGCAAAAAGAGCCTCTGGCAAGATGGGGAAATGACTCCAGCTCGGTCAATATTGGTTCAAAAATTATTGATTTGGTCTCGAATTGTAGGAATTGTTCTGCTCTACAATTCGAGACCAAATCAATAATTTTTGAACCAATATTGACCGAGCTGGAGTCATCTTCTCATCTTGCCAGAGGCTCTTCTTTGCTTGGGCGGACTATACCGGTGTTCGATTTCGGCTGATATTCCTTTTTACTTGTGCTTATATTCGTGTTATTTGGTTGATGATGCTTTTTAGAATGTGATTCTCCCAATATAGAATCTTCAAGTTTTTATCAGAAAGATGGTATTCCGCAGCTGTTCTTTAAAGCTAATAGCTAATAGCCCCCGATTTTTGGCATTGTCAAATGAGCAGACCTCATTTAGTAAATATTTTGTGTCAATGAGCTTCCTTCCTGTACGATTGCGTATCAATTTTGGACTTTTGTATCACTACTGCGTATCATAAATCCACCGTGTACCTTCAGTAATGCCTGGTTAACAAATACCGTGTTAATAAAACACCGACGAAAGATTGGACTTGTTTCATCAAATCTCTTATCTAGTTGGGACTTCATGGAGCTACCAACCCAGTTTTTGTGAATTCAATAGTTATTGAGATAGTCGGGAAAATTTGTCAAATAAGTTATTGCACTTGAAAGACATGTATAGTTGTGTCAAGCACAAAAGAGCCTTTGGCAACATGGCTGCCATTCACTGCTACCAGTAGTCGAAATGAAAATTGTTCTGATATAACCAAATTTAGGAAGAAATAATACAGGCTTACACTATTTTTTCTGTCTCGGTTCATAATTATGTTATGATTTGTGCTATTATATGTCAATAATCAAATAAAATATATTTTCATTCGTGAAATCAATATGATTACGATTAGTGTAAAAAAGGTAGATTGGCTGAAGTGATTTTACCCTGGAATTCTAAGTTCTGCGCATGCGTAGTTACACTCTCACTTCCCTCCGCCATCTTGCAAGAGGCTCATCTGTTCATGGAAAAACTATGACTGGATATTCAATCACAACCTAGTATTAATAAGCTGGTAGAAAATTAAATTCTGAAGAAAAAATGGATGCCCATGATGCTCTAAAACTGAATTGAACCTTGTCTTCTCACAAGGATCAAGCAAGAGTAAAACTAAAAACAATTCCTGCTCCGACTTTAACTTTAAAAATTGCAATTAAAAGGAGACATAAAAATTAATCAGTGAAATGAATCACACTCATATTGTCAAATCTACAGTTCATTATGTTACTGGGTATTGGTCACTCGGTGAGGGTGATCTATCGAAGGGTGATGTTAAGTCACGAACATTGTGGACCGATCTTGGATGGGTGACCAGTATTTGGCCAATTACACAATGGCGAGGTGGAACTACCCATAAGCCACAACAATATTTATTATTTAAATTTTGGTATAGGACCATGCTTCATGGCCCCATTATACCCTCGAATTCATGTTCCTGTACCAGAATGAACAATACAATCGACAATATTAAGTGTGTTTTAACACAAATAACTCAAATAACGACTCAGGGGAATTTTATAGCAAGTATTTCTAGAATGTGAATACTTGTAGAGGTAGATGGTATAAAAAAGTTAGTTCCCTATCCAAGACTATTTTTATTCAATGGAAAATTATGAAAAGTCTGCTCATATTGGCTATATTTAAGACTCAGGACGAGAATCTCTTTCAGGCAGTGAACCTACATGCAGACGTCTCAAACGCAGTTTGTCCAAATCCTGGATTAGGATGAGATAATCCGGGATTAAACGCGGTTTGTGCGAGGGAAACCCTGAATGTTTCATAAGGGTTGGTTGTCTGTATTTATGGATAAGCAGAATATTCTATAAATAGAATCTGTTTTGATATCTTGCACAAGATATTTTCGAGTTTGACGATTTCATTGATATCGACTTTGACTTTCTTATTGATATTGATTTTGACGGTTTTAACCGATACTTGATTCGAAACCTGTATGGATTTTCTTTTATGGCGGATAATGCCCACATAAGTATTCAATTTTACTTTGCGTGGGTAATGGAGTGTGCGAGGGTGATTTATGAGGTGCATAAACGACCATGCCTCTGGTGGGATTCGAACCCATCATTTTTCTTAGAACATAATTTTTGCGATTGTCAAGATTACTTTGAGAATTTGGAGGAGGAACATTATTAGGGACTCAATAGGGATGTATTACGATCTTGCTGTTGAAGCGTAAATGTGCAGACGAAACCGCCTTATGTGTTGGCGTCAGCTGTACATACATATTACACTGGCAGCTCGTGCCCACGGAACAGGTGAAGTGCTGTACAGTAAAAGATACTGGCACTTCACCTCTTTCGTGGGTACGAGCCGCCAGTAACATATTACAGTTACAATGATTATGAGTACAAGGAAATATTCATCTGGATTTCATCCTGAACTCGCTAGTCTTTTGGAGGAGACGATAACGGTCCCGACTACCTAAAGAAAAAGATGACGACATCTAAATCCAGTACGCAGGGATTTTTTCCTGCAGAAGTTGGTGTATGCGATTTTATTGTTTCAATTGCTTCATTAGGGTCCTAATAATGTGTATTCGAAAAGTGCACACAAAATTTCCCCCCGCACAACTTTTGACTAGCTGAAAACTATGCATTTTTTTAGTTTTTTGCATATAACTAAAAAATGGTCTAATTTTTATAACTACATTCCAATAGTAAATTGTAGAGGACAAAATTCTACGTCGATTGAACAAAAGAAAACAAAAATTATATTTTTAAGAATGACCTCTTGTTCTTTTTTTTAGCAGTAGAGGAGAATCATGAATTAAACTAAAGTTAAGATACTTATAAAAGGTGCTAAATTTGACCCATTAACTATGAATTTGTCAAAAGCTTTTGTTCTAAGGATTATAATTTCGAGATCAGTAAGAAGCAATTCTGTGCTAAAAAGTGGAAGAGATTCTGTGGAAGAGATCGTGGATTCGAATTAATTATTTGGAGGTGATCTTATATTGATTCTCATCTTCCAAAATTCGAATCTTAAATTATAAAATGGAAAAAACATACATGTTGTCAATTTTCTACATTATTTATTTAGTACACGACCTTTCAGCTTGAAAATGTGACCTGTGTAGTCATGAAACCATGGTCGTGTACCAAATAAATAGTGAAGAAAATTGACAAAATCTTAGTGTTTTTATTTCATCGTGAAACGTTTCTAGAATATCGACAACTCAGTTTAATCTTGGAGTATTTTTAACAAAAAAAAAAAAAAGCTCAAAATATCAAAAATTCTGAGTGAAAATATTTATTTATTTATTAACAGGATTGAAATACAGTAGGATTGAAACACAGACAAAGTCCAAAACGTCTCTTCTTCCCAATTTTGGTTAAAATATTCAAAATCGAGGTTATGTACACACTTAAAACTTGAATTATACACAAATTTCAACTTCTAAAGGTGAAAAAACTGTGAAACTATAATATTGTGCCTCAACTTCGCCCACATCACTTTGTAATACACTAAGTGGAAAAATAGAGACATTTATCTATCTATCTATCCATACAAGCAATATGGAACAATTATTATATTGCAGTCAAGTATAACCTCAACACAGAACCCGTGCGACTTTGTTAATCTCGATTGCGATAATCAGGACACAAGCGCTTTCAAACTTCACCTCCCAGACCTCTGAAGAAGTTTAACCGATGAGACAATGGCGAAACTTTCGAGCTAGACCGCCACTACTTTTGTCCTTCTATAGTTTGTCCAAGCAAAGAAGACATTCTGGCAAGATGTGAAAAATTCTACAGCTCAGCTAATATTGGTTCAAAAATTATAAATTTGGTCTCAAATGGTGGGAAACATTCTGCTCTACAATTTGAGAACAAATTTATAATTTTTGAATCAATATTGATTGAGCTGGAGTCATTTCCCCATCTTGCCAGAATGTCTTGTTTGCTTGAACAGACTCTAGCAACTTGAGTTCTATGAGGGTGAACTTAAGTTCTATGAGGTGAACTTAAGTTCTATGAGTTGAGCTAAGGTTCTATTAAGGTGAACCGTTTACTGTGAAAGGGCCTACATTGAATTAAAACCGGTGGTGATCCTTGGAATGGATGGATACATGAAAACAGAACCATAAAGGTTTGACATTCCAGGGTTTATAAGAAATATCTTTTGGGAATTGAAGTATACGTCTCTCATTTGATGTTGATTGTTTTTCTTAAAACTCTTTTGAACTTCTTCTTTTGTAAATCACCAAGAAAATAATTATTGTTCGTGCAAGAATACGAGAAAATATGCTCCGGACTATGAATGTTCAAAGTCATCTTCCCCATTAACACCCAACCATGTAGAGAAAGAGAGAGAGAGAGAGGGAGAGAGAGAGAGAGAGAGAGAGAGAGAGAGAGAGAGAGAGAGAATAGAATAGAATCGCTGCCTTTCTTTAACATCCTGGAAGGGCGCGAAGTTAGGGCGTAGCCGGCCCTCTCTTACACTTAACCCTCCGCTACATTTCTGTACAAATGCTACACATAATTTAAATTAATAGAAAAAATAAATAAATACTGTTATAAAATTACTATAGAGGCAAGTAACATACTCAAAGAAAATAATAACAATAGATATAAATGCGAATTAATTAATAGTACCGTGAAATAAAGTACCAAAAATAAAATAAAAATTGAAAAGTAAATAACGATTGTAATAAAGATCGAACGAAAGTAATGAGATGGAAGTAAAGAGAGAGAGAGAGAGAGAGAGAGAGAGAGAGAGAGAGCGAGTGAGAGAGAAAGAGCGAGTGAGTGAGTGAGAGATAGGAAATGGATGAGAGGGTGATGACTGATAAGGTAACTTCACAAATTTTCATGAAATAATTATGAACCACTGGCGGCTCGTACCCACACAACAAGTGAAGTGCCCGTATCTCTTACTGTACAGCACTTCACATGTTTCATGGGCACGATCCGCCAGCGTTATGAACCCTAGTAACGATCGAATGATTATGAAAAGTGACCTATAAAATAATTATCCATTTGAATACCCTGGAAGTATTTGTTCCAATTCACAATTGAAGAGGATGCCTTAAATGCATAAAACGTAACCTACATCAATAGAACGGGTTTCTCATTAACAGTTAATGAATTTTGGCCCAATACTTGAAGTAAGCCAATATCGAACTAAACACAATTAACTGCAAACGTGTGTGGAATATCAACTATAGTCTGGTCGAGCAGAGAAGACATTCTAGCAAGTTGGAAAAATGAATCCAGATTGGTCAATATTTGTTGAAAAATGATAAATCAGGTCGCAAATTGTGGGAAACATTCTGGTCTACAATTTGAGAACAAATATATAATTTTTGAATCAAAATTGACTAAGAGGTAGTCATTTTCCTATCTTGCCTGAATGTCTTCTTTGCTCGACTAGACTATAGCATTGATTGTCTGTGACTAGTTTCTATCTAATGTTCCTAGTAATAATTAGTAATCAGTAATCAGTGCCTAGTAACAGTTACTATAATTACTACCATACTTGAATAGTAATTTTCGTATTGGCCTAGCATCTATTCGATAGTGAGTACAATGTATTTGAATACAGTTATATCTCTTCAATGATATAGTGATATCAACAATGATAACTTCAGGTAAGGTATTTCCGGGACATTGTGGCGGCAAATTCAAACTTAGCAGGAAATTCAAACTGAGCGCGAAATTTGAACAATACAGGTTGTAATAGAAATGCCAAAGTTTAGTTATAGTACATTGACATTAATAAGTTTGCCAAGTATAGTCTGTCCAAGCAAAGAAGACCCTCTGCCAAGATGGGAGAATGACTCCAGCTCGGTCAATACTCGTTCAAAAATTATAAATTTAGTTTAAAATTGTAGATCAGAATGTTTCCTACAATTTGAGATCTGATTGATAATTTTTGAACCAATATTGACCGAGCTACAGTAATTTTCCCATCTTGCCAGAGGGTCTTCTTTGCTTGAACAGACTATACAACTCATTTGGTACAACAATTTGGGTTTGAACTATTATAATGTAACAATTACGTAAAGTACTAGTTTAGAATGCAAAGTGTGCTATAGAGAAGTTATGGATTGCGTTCAATAAGAAACAATAATGACAGATATAACAGGCCCCCAAAATTAAGGCAAACGATTATTACTGTTACTATTATTGTACTATCATTTTTCACTCCGGAAGAAGGTAGAAGTTTCTAGGTATTGCTGACGCCAATAAGTTGGACGGTTTTGTCTGCTCCTTGTGCGCTCCAACAGCTGTTGTTGTCAATTAGAGTTGTCATCTAGCTATGCCTAGATAATGTTTTTTAGATTGAAAGAGACAATACATGTTTACATCAGCTGTAAGTAGGTTACATCACGTACAAGAGACAGATGTAACCACAGAACTTTTGTAGCAGCATTAGGCCCATTCTGGACGAGCGTTGGAAACGCGGCGTTTTCGTCGCGTCGTGAACGCGTGATGGCAGAACTCGTTGTGTTGAATGGGCTAGTCTACACGAACGAAATAATCGCGCGTTTTTACCGCGTCAGTGAGCGACAGCGCGTTGCTGTCGCCGAGGTCGGCGTTAGAAACGCGTTGAAAACGCGCGATTATCTCGCTCGTGTAGACAAGCCCATTCAACACGATGGGTTCTGTCGAGCGCGCGTTGATCAGCTGGGTTTTGTATTATTTGTCTCTAGGTTAGGTTTATCAGCCAATTTGATTTTCTCTTCGCGCGTTTCTCACGCCACATATAGTTTGCAAAAAGTATTGACGCATTCACGCATTTCTCACGCCGCGTTTCCCACGCTCGTCTAGAATTGGCCTTAGTAATAATTGACACTCACAAGAAAATTTACCAAGTAAGAATATCTTATTAAGCCGGTCCTAAACATAATATCTGTAGCTAGTTTTGAGCCTACCTCGAACAATAATTACATTCATCAGTAGGTTAAATCACGTGATAGAAACAGACAAATACGCCTCACTTTTTTGCCTTATCTTTAAAAAGGTTTCTACTAAATTGTTCTCCTTGGAACTAAGGTAAAAGTTTTCCTCCTACCTTGAAAAAAAAACTGTTTCATTCTTCCTCCCATGGAACTAAACCCGCTTCGGGTTGAGCAAAGTTGTATGTATAGTCTGTCCAATCGAAGAAGACATCTTGGAAAGATGGGAAAATGACTCCAGCTCGGTAAAAATTGGTTCAAAAATTATACATTTGGTCTAAAATTGTAATAAACAATCTGATCTGCAATTTGAGACCAAATTTATCATTTTTGAACCAATATTGAGTGAGCTGGAGTCATTTTCCCATCTTGCCAGAATGTCTTCTTTGCTTGGAGAGGTTGTAGCAGCATGGAGTTTAATGCGCTATTTTCCTCAAAATCCATCTTGATCCTGTGGGATAGCTCCTTACAAAGCCCAATTATTTTCCGTTCAAGGAAGCTAACTTGATAGCGGCCATTGTTGTAAAGGAGCGCTTCGTTGAGGCCTTGAAGATACAGATATATACAAATAGTTTATATATCAAGATATATCCTAAGTATATCCAGTGTATGCGGTTTGGAGCTATTATGGCTCTAATATTAATTTCCCAAAGATAGTCTAGGAGAGTTGAAATATAGGTATTTGAATGCTATCATGAGATAGTGAATGAATATAATAGGGAGCTATTTTTACATTGATTAGGGATGATATTTTTTTATTGGTTGTATATCTAGTTACATCTAAATAATCTATTATACACATTAAGAAAATTCTTTGTTCCTCACCATTGTATGATGAGTTTCCAATAGAGTTTATAAAGGGTGTTCCAGGGAGAATGTGCAATACTTCTTAGGCGGATTCCTTACACCAAATAGAGAGAAACGTTCCATGGGACATATTCATAGAATAATTTGTTACCGATATAACAATGGCAAAAGATTAAAATTTTACAAGAGCAAAAATATGATTGATAAATAAGATGAGAATCAGATACCCTTTTAAAAACTTTAAAATTATTGATGCACAAACATGTTCTGGGACATTCAGCCCATTATCAATGTGGATAAAATAATAATGAATTCATTATTGATAATGAAATTTTAAATAGCCCTTAGTTTTTAAAGTTTAATTTTCATATGATTGATAAATTAAATGGAAATCAAATACCCTTTATAAGAAACTTTAAAATTATTATTCCACACACATGTTTTGGAACTCAGACCATTAACAAAGCGAATAAAATAATATTGAAATTGAGATTTTCAATATTATTTTATTCACAAGTTGTTTGTTTGTTCGTTTGTTATGAGGGTGAAGCCCACATGAGCTCATAGGCTTGTGCGTGGGTAATGATATAGATGATAGATGACGACTACTTTGAGGTAGTCGGGACCGACGGCTTATCGTCTCCTCCGAAAAACGGGGTGGCCGTATCTATGTGATTGTGCTGTGGTCAAAAATTGTTCCCCGCTTGGGATTTGAACCAGGGTCCACCTGGTTATCAGACCGGCGCTTTATCACTCCTTCAACAAGCCACCCAGTTTTAATGTGCTGAGTCCCGTAACATGTATGTAGAATAATGATTTCAAAGTTTTTTATAAAGGGTATTTGATTTTCATTTAATTTATCAATTATTGAAATAGCCCTAAGTTTTAAAGTTCAATTTTCAAAAATGTTATGTTTAGAGGCAAATGTATTTACAAAACTAATCATTGCTTACGTAAAATTAGTTGAAAATTTTAATTAAACTAGTTAGAAGCTTGTAACATACAGTACTTGACCGGTTATTGAGATACTAAATAGAATGTACTTAAAACGCTATTTTCCAACAAATAAAGGTTATAACTGAATATGAAATCACAAATTAGAATCACTAGAAACTTGAGAATTGAATTCTGAATAATGCTTTGAATGACCTTAACCTGAAAAACCCTACTCAAATTACAGAAATGGAGATCACGAGGAGACAAAATGATCAAAGTATAATAGCATATAGTATAAATAGCACAAAGAATAAATAGCACAAAGTATAAATAGCACAAAGAATAAATAGCACAAAGTATAAACAGTAGGCTTAAAGAAAAATAATCAGTGTTTGAGTTCATTCTCAATTTGAAGAATAATTTTCATTGCGATTTCTAAGATTTGGGTAGGTTTTACAGGATTATGGTAATTTTTCTTTTTTCTTGAGAGTTTGATTATCTACAGATATTAAAATAAGGAATACTTTTTTCCTAAAATAAGTTGTTCCTATTCCATGCATGACATTAAAAAGACTCTTGCCTCTTCTTGAATGCCTAAAATATTGTGGAACAACAAAACCGTGGACATAACAGTAAAGTCTGTCCAAGCAAAGAAGACCCTCTGGCAAGATGAGAAAATGACTACAGCTCAGTCAATATTGGTTCAAAAATATTGGTTTGGTCTAAAATTGTAGATCAGTATGTTTACTACAATTTGAGATCAAGTTTATAGTCTTTGAACCAATATTGATCAAGCTGGAGTAATTTTCCCATCTTGCCGGAGTTTCTACTTTGCTTGAACAGACTATAACACATCGTTTCTCACCCCTTTCATAATAAGCGCGGTCCACTCCAAGGCTCGAACAACCTTCTCAGCTGTCATGCCTTAACGACAACACTCCGAAAATGGGGACAACTCGTGTCCCCTTTTCTTGTATGACGTCATAGTGGTGACCCTGAGGGGTAATCCCCCCACATTCACCCCCCCCCCCAGGAAGGGGTACTTCCCCTAACACCCCCCCCCCCAACCATCAACCACACTGCTCAAAAGCCAGCAGTAGCAAGCAGCCTTGTGTGGAGAGGAAAGTTTGTATAGTAGTTCCACTTTTGCCCGCTAGGTGGGGTGGTTCATTTCAAAGTGAGTTCTCTCCTCTTGCTCTGTCTTTTCTTTGAAAGTTCTCTCTCGCACTCTCTCTCTCTCGCCTAAAGTGTGTTCTCTTTTCTTTCTCTGTCTTCGTATTTGAAAGTTCTCTCTTGCCTGTCTTTCTGAGTTACTCTCAAGTGAGTTCTCTATCACTCTTACTGTTATCTCTTTCTCTGAGAAAATTCTTACTCAGAAAATTCTCTTAGCTTCTCTTATTCTTTTGCTTCTTTTACTCTTTTTTTCTCCCTACTTCTTAATAGTTTCTTCCCTTCTTAGTACTTTCAGTTTCTTAGATTTCTCTTTTTATTTTTCCATTGACTTTTCATTGACTCTCTTCTCATTCTTATTCCTTTTCTATCTTTTTTCAACATTATTCCTATTCTTCCTCTTTTTTTGTTTTCATCGCCTTCAGCTCTTCCATTCCGTATAATTAATAATTATTCCCATCTTCTCTCTTCTATCTCATCATTCTTCCACCTTATTCCTCGTATTATTTCTTCATTCTCTATTATTTTCTCTTTCTCTCCATCTTCTACTTTCCTCTTTTACTTTCTTACCTTACTTTGGGTTCCTTCTAATGTCATAGTAATTTTCTTGAACCCTCTGTATCTAAAGTTTCAACTTTGTTCAGCAAATGTGCTTTGATTGATTGAAGAAATCAATCGAGAAGTGATTTATACTATGGAACACAATGATATCCCTTTTCAATGAGAGTTGCAGAGAAAATCGTGATATTTGTTTTGTGAAAGCGATTTAGAAGATCATGTTATCAAAGAATTATCAAAGTTGTCATTTGAATTCTGTTAATCCATTTTCTGATTATCTTGTATTTATCTGCACAAGTTCTTATGTATTTGATTGATTTTTGTTGTTTTCTACAGAAATAAAGTTCAAAGTTCAAAGTTCAATTTCTGTGAGCCTTTGTATGCAATAAATAAATGAGAAAATAAATTTGCATTGTCTTCATGATGATGTTTTTGAGATGAAATGATAAAATAGTTCCTTCAAATCAACTTTTAGTAGGTTACATCACGTAGAAGAAACAGACAAAACTTCCTAACTTTCAGCGATAGCTATTCATGAATGAGAATGGACTCATATACAGCAATGCCAGCTTCACATCACACTTATATTTCCAATGAAATCGAAGGGGTGGCGTAGCTGAGTGGGTTAAGTGCTGGCATTACAACCCAAAGGTCCCGGGTTCAAACCCAGGTCAGACCAGAAATTTTTCTCAGGCCACTTTCCCGTGTTTCGGATGGTCACGTTAAGCCGTCGGTCCCGGCTGACAGTCGTTAAGTCATGACAGAGGCCCTGAAATTAATCAGGAGCGACCTGAAAACTCTGACACCAGACCTGAGCCAGCCAGGTTACATGAATATTATTATTATTAATGAAATCGAATATTCTAAGGTCAGAATAAAGCTGCACATAAAGAAAACTCGTTACCTATTTTTGATTTGGATTTTATATCTATCCCATAAACATATACATAATATATATGAGGGAAATTGTAACTATAGGCTTGTAGATAGGCATGTGTATGAGTGTGATAATTGATAATAACATATCTATTAAATAGGCCTATCTACTCTATACAAAGTGTTTCAGGAGGAATGTGCAATACTTCTCAGGCTGATTCCTTACACCAAGTACAAAAAAGTTCCATGGGACCAACCACCAAAAACTTTTTTACTGATAGAATGGCGGAAAATTGAGATTTTTCAAAAAATATTAATTTTTCTAATTTTTAGAGGCTTCAGTGAGGTTCTAGCGTTTTCTAGCATATTTTTCCATTTATCTCGATAACCGTTAAAGTTACAAACTTGGAACTGGTTTTATTGAATTTCTCAGCTAATTTTACATAGGAATTGATTATTTTAGAACCTCACGAAAGCCTCTAAGAAATTAGAAAAGTTAATATATTTTGGAAAATCTTAATTTTCCGCCATTCTTATCTTAGTAACAAAGCGTTTTTGGGGGCTGATCTAATGGAACTTTTTTGTCTACTTGGTGTAAGGAATCAGCCTGAGAAGTATTGCACATTCTTCCTGAAACACCCTGTATATACAGTTACTGGATAGACAATGCGAGCGAAGCGAGCATGCTAAAAAATACAGTTACTTATGTGTTCGTGAAATTGATCACAACATATCTATCCAATACTCTATATACAATTATATATGTGTGTGTGCAATTGATCACATGGGCAACGAGCCGTATCTTGAAGGCATTAGATATATAGTAATAGAAATCACGTTAGACATGTGGCACATTCTGGCGGTGACAGATGAAACTGAATTAGGTCCTGGCAAAAACCGCCAATCGAATTGATTAATTCAGACTTCAGCCTAGGGCGTACCAATCCATGGAAACCGGAGCCGTCTTATAGTCTGGTCGAGCAAAGAAGGCATTCTGGCAAGATGGGAAAATTACTCCAGCTCGGTCAATATTGGTTGGAAAATTATAAATTTGGTCTCAAATTGTAGAAAATACTCTGTTTTACAATTTGAAACCAAATTGATAATTGTTGGACATATATTGACCAAGCTGTATTAGTTTTCCCAGCTTGCCAGAATGTCTTCTTGGAATATAGATGGGTCGGGGTGAGAGTGGTTTCTAGACATGCTGTTAAAATTTCATCTAGATTGCTAACAGCATTGTTATTTGTGATTGGCTGATTAATAACAATTTCATCTTGTTCTGTAACAACATAATGATTAGCTGATTGATAATGGTGAATGCTGTTAGCAATCTAGATTAAATTGTAACGGCATTGTAATTCCCATTCAGCTTTAACGGCTACTTAGATTGTTGATTGAATTTTGCATCAAAATTTTCAAATTTATTTTAAAACTTTCAAATTTTTAAATGTGTTCTATCTAGTGTTTTGTTCGAGATTCTTCAGTAAATCTATTTCAAAATTCAAAATTTGGATTTTAGTGTGAAAATTAGTGGAAATATGTTGGAAAAATATCATATTAATATCATTAATATGTTTGTTTAAATTGTAAGAGGTACAGTTTTGTGCTTTGCCTCTTGTACTCTTCTATGTACTGTTATAGTCTGTCCAAGCAAAGAAGAGCCTCTGGCAAGATGAGAAAATGAATCCAGCTCGGTCAATATTGGTTCAAAAATTATTGATTCAGTTTCAATTGTAGAAAACATTCTAATCTACAATTTGAGACCAAATCAACAATTTTTGAACCTATATTGACCGAGCTGGAGTCATTTTCTCATCTTGCTAGAGGCTCTTCTTTGCTTGGACAGACTTACTCAATAAAGATCATTATGATTATGATTATGTCTAGAAACCATCCAGCTACTGTCAAAAAGACATTCTGCTTGCTAGAATGTGGATCAGTTTGGCAGGATGAAAATCTGTAAATCAATATTTAATCAATTTATTCATAACTCATCAATATTCCAATCAACTCTGTTTAGAATTCCAGGAACAGTATTGTCCAGGCTGATTACCTTGTAATTGGGTAACTAATTGCTAGCAATCTGGGTGGGCCTATAGACTAACTGCGGCAAGGTGGCCAGCGCGACCGGTGTACAATAAATGAACTTAACGTCTAAAACCTAAGCGCGGTTAAATTCAAATGCATTTAGCTACATTCGCTTGTTTTTGAATACCTGCGAATAGAAAAACTACTTACTTTCGAAGAAAAGATGTCGAAGTGCAAGAGGAAATGTTGTGTGATAGATTTCAATAACAATTATTGCAATTCTGAAGGAAAATGTTTCCTATTTATTCTTCTCCTGGAAACTCGCAACTCGCAATCGACTCGAGAGGAGCTAATTCAAGATGGCGGAAACGGACAAACCTATCTTACCTAACCTATAAGCAAGGGATATCAGATTATCTGATGGAAGTGCTTTCAAATTGACCGATACATCTCTTAAATCATTCCAAACTGATAAATACTTTATAGCTTTACGATATTATTGATAAAATTCAATAATAACCCAAAACATTCTAGTAAATTGACATACGAGCTTCTCGCAAAAGGAATGCGCATGCTCTGCGCATGCGCTAGATAGAGCTGTAAAGTACAAATATTAACCACCAGAGACCGGGTCGGACAAGCCACATTCTGATTGTCTATAGCTATTGTCATTTCAAATGTGTATAAAAGCAATAATTACAGTCAACGATACGAGTAATGAGGTTGCATTCGGGGTTGCATTCGGGGAAAAAATTTCATTAAAAGGAAAAAAATAAATAAAATTATGATAAAAATAATGCTTAAACTTTGGGGATCTGTCGAACCATGTGGTTCATGACAATATTTATTTATTTATTCATTAATCTATTGGCGAAAACACATTGGTAAAAAAGAACAGTCATAGCCCTTCGTATTTCCAACACTATTTTCTTTCAAACATAGTCCAAAATTTTAGGTTATAAGTCCAAATTTCTTTCCCAGCCGAAGGTTTCTCACTCAAAGAAATTATGTGAAATTAATGTATGAATAATCAAGTTTACATGATTTATTATGCACAAGTAAAATGTAGAATGTTCAAAATACAATCTTTATTGATGAAAATTGGGAAAGGAATAGTAAGGGTTATAATAGAATAAGAAGGAGAAGCCTGTATTCTCTGTTCTATGTTATGTGTGCATGACAATTCACTTGTAAACAAATTAATAGTATTTTCTTCAAAATTATCATTAAAATCTGAAATTGTTAGCAACATCATTTCTTTAAAAACTTACATTCATCCATATATGCAAGTAAAATAGTCATTTCATTCATTTTTATGTAATATTGGTGGCATATTAAAATAATTTTTTTCAACATATTTGTAGATCATTGTTCAAGTTCCACATGAATAAAATAGAATAGGCACCGTACCTATGAAACTATTAATTTTGTTTCAGTTTTTATGAAATTATTAGTTTCAGGTTTGAAGTGGCTTTCAGATGTAACGGCCATTTGAAAAACTAAGGGAAAATAACCACCGTTCAATGAAGTCATTTTCGTTTATTGGTTTTGTTTAATGACATCATTCTGGGACGTTCAGATCCAAATTGTTTTTTTACAACTTTTGTACAACTGCATGTTAAGTGTCATATACAGTTGAACGTCAAATTCTGATTCAAATTCAAATTCGGACGTAAAATTCTGAACCGTTAATAATCCGGATTTGTGTACAGCAAGAAATAAACAGTTTTTTTCAAGTAATGCCCACTGGCCCCATTTGTGAAGTAATTTAGATAATCCGGATAGTTTGATAATCCGGATGAGGTCCGGTACGGATTGGATTGACGTTATCTATATCTATATAAGCCAAATGGCACTGACTGATTCATACATCACCAGAACTAAAAATCCACTGAACCGAATGCGTTCAAATTTGGCAGGCATGTTCAGTTGGACGTTTAGACGCGCGCTAAGGAAGGATTTTAAAAACTTTTCAAGGATACGCCAAATATTTTAGTTTTTCTAGAGTTTTTCGGCGTTTTCCTCATTTTTTCGAGAACCAATCGGTAGAAAATGTTGATATTTGGTGGGCAGGTTCAAATGAGGTCTAGAAATTTTGTGTTGAAATATTTTTGCAATCCGTTCAAGATTACGCCAGTAATCACGTTTTCAAAATTGTAGATGTGTTGCGGGTTGCATATCTTCCGCCTTGATACGACCAATCCTAACTGTAATTTGAATGGTTCAGCGATATTATAGATGAATTAATTTGGAAGATATTGAATCAAGTTTCAAACTATGTCCAATATACTTCCCAAAGTTACGCTTAATATTAGCGTTTTACTATTTTTTTCAATTTTCGGAGTTTTTCTTAGATTTTTCTAGAACAAATTGGCAGAAAATGTTGCAATTAGGTAAACAGGTCCAGATTAGGTGTAGAAATGCTGTGCTCAATAAATTTCAAACCCCAACTGAACGGAATTTGCAGGTGAGCGAATCGAGCCTGTTTGTCTCAGCTGACACTGACAGAGGTTTCGACTCACTTACACTGCCTATACTGTCGGGGGTCCAGGGGCGGAACCCCCTGGTTAGGCGGAGAAGGCGAGCGAAGCGAGCCTGCCGGCTAGTCCAATAATACTTCTATAATACTTATTTCCCTAGTCGAATATAATCTTTAACTCCTCATACAATACAATCTTATTCCCTATTATAAGTTGAATTGTCTTTTTAAAATACACGATGGGAGATATGGAGACTGACTGGAAAGGAGAGGAAATTGAAGATAATAGGAAAAGACAGGCAGGAATCTGGAAAAAACAGAGGGGATCTGTTGAAAGGGAAGTAGGGATTGGGAGAGAGGAAGGAGAAGAGAGAAAGGGATAGAGTGAGTGTGGGTGGGTGAGAGAAGAAGAAGAAGAAGAAGAAGAAGAAGAAGAAGAAGAAGAAGAAGAAGAAGAAGAAGAAGAAGAAGAAGAAGAAGAAGAAGAAGAAGAAGAAGAAGAAGAAGAAGAAGAAGAAGAAGAAGAAGAAGAAGAAGAAGAAGAAGAAGAAGAAGAAGAAGAAGAAGAAGAAGAAGAAGAAGAAGAAGAAGAAGAAGAAGAAGAAGAAGAAGAAGAAGAAGAAGAAGAAGAAGAAGAAGAAGAAGAAGAAGAAGAAGAAGAAGAAGAAGAAAAAGAGAAATAAATATAGAATTGGAATAAGTGTTACAGAAGTGAAGTTTCTGAACTTTTTAAGTTACGAAGAAGAAAAAAGAGATTGTTACGTACAAGGAAACACTTTTAGAAAGAATTGGAACTTGCATTATTGTGAGATATGAGACTTGAAAAATATGTACAGGAATACATTGTATACTTGAAGTGTTACGCTAATATGCACGTTACATCTTTCCAATAGTATGGAATACAAAATATATGAATGATATCCTATTGTTGTTCTAGGTTGTTGATTCACTTTGATTTGCCGAACTTTGCAATCAAATTATCAAATTAAAATGTTTTAGAAGATGAAGAAAAAAAGGTTTATCGGAATAAACCTGATTGTGTAAACCAATTAGGCCCGTTCCAGGATTCACGATTTGTGAACGATCGACTTTTGTTTTCTTTTGGGATTTCAATTTAATTATATGAAACTTAGCGAACATATTATTTGCGCAGAGACTCACCATGACCAAGTCCAATGAGTTCTGTTCAATCTAGTTTTTATAAAGACGGCAAAAAACCGGACGTTCAAAATAGTTGTGTGTGAAATCAAATCACTTAGGAACACTTTCAAATGTTAAAACAATCGTCAAATAAACATTTATAACAATTAACATGGCACTTGCATACATCAATATTAGCCCAAGAAATGAACATTGAAGCTGTTGAAATCTATGCTGAAACCAAATCAAAGTAAAAAACCAAACCACCATAGTCTGTACAAGCAAAGAAGACCCTCTGGAAAGATGAGAAAATGAATCCAGCTCGGTCAATATTCGTTAAAAAATTTTTGATTGTAGATTAGAATATTTCCTACAATTGAGACCAAATAAATAATTTTTGAACCATCATTGACCGAGCTGGAGTCATTTTATCATCTTGCCAGAGTGTCTTCTTTGCTTGGACAGACTATATCTCCCCTATCGCCAAGTCTCAATATCAGCTGCTGCCGACTTCTTTGATGTTGAAAGATGAATTTCTTCTATGACGCATGTTTGAGGTTAGGTTTCGGAAAAGCCGCGTTGCCTAGTGCCGCCGAGTAGCAGAGAAGATATTCTGGCAAGATGGGAGAATGACTCCAGCTTGATTAATATTGATTCAAACATTATCAATTTGATCTTAAATTGTGAGGAATATTCTAATCTACAATTTAAAACAAAATTTATAATTTTTTAACTGATATTGACCGAGCAGGAGTCATTTTCTCATCTTGCCAGAATGTCTTCTTTGCTTGGACAGACGACAGTGCCGTTGAGAAGCAAAGCCTTGGGATAAGCTTCTGGCAGGGGGTGGTGGGAAACCCCCCACATTTTGTGATGAGGGGGGTGTACCCCTATTTTTGGCTCGGGTGGGGGGTAGTTCAGGGGGGAGGGTTGTTGGTGCAGTCTCTGGGGTTGAGTGTATTGATCTGGGATACACAGCTTCAGTCTCTGCGATACCACCCGGCGCTCAATCAGTCTCGCTCACTCCTTCTCTCACACTCTCTCACTCACTCTCTCTCTCATCCAATCTCGCGAAAGCAACAAAAGAGAAGCAACGGAAGGTATTCTGTTGCAAGCTTTTTGCAACGGTTGAAACGGTGTGTTGCTTGTTTGAAAATAATATTATTGCTTGTATGGAACTACACCAAATGACAAAATTCTACTATAGTTTATCCAAGCAAAGAAGACCCTCTGGCAAGATGGGAAAATGACTCAAGCTCGGTCAATTTTGGTTGAACAATCATCAACCTTGATCTCAAATGGTTGGAGACAATATGATCTACTATTAACACCACATTTCTAATTCTTGAACAAATATTGACCAGGCTGGAGTCATTTTCCCATCTTGCCAGAGTGTCTTCTTTGCTTGGACAGACTATACTAATTCCCAATTATTTCCTTCCCAAACTATTTGAAATTTTGATAAGGCTGAGAATATATTGCAAGTTGGGAATTCGTCAGAGCCTCGTGAGACCAAGTTCCTTTTTAAATTAAAAGACAAGATGTTGTCAATCACTGATTGACAACAAGGTGATATTGTGGTAGTTATCCATAATAAATGAAAAGACAAGATGTTGTCAAACCACTGATTTATTAGAAAATAGAGTTATCGGTTTCGGTTGTTACACCATTATCAATCTCAACGTAGTTTACCAGAGACAACCGAAACCGGTATCTCGATTTTCTAATAAATCAGTGGTTTGACAACGTCTTGTCTTTTCATTAACTATGGATAACTACCACAATATCACCTTCACAACTACTCAAAAAGTTTACCAGAGATTGATAATGGTGTAACGACCGAAACCGGTATCTGGATCTTCTAATAAATCAGTGGTTTGACAACGTCTTGTCTTTTCATTTAATATGGATAACTACCACAATATCACCTTCACAACTACTCAAAAACTTTACCAGAGATTGATAATGGTGTAACAATCGAAACCGGTATCTCGATTTTCTAATAAATCAGTGGTATGACAACATCTTGCCATTTCATTTACTATGGATAACTTCTACAATATCACCTTCACAACTACTCAGTGCAAGTTTCTTTAGTTGATATATTCAATCAGTAATAGTATTTTGGACATTTTGCTGCTTCGAAAATAAATAGTTAAATCAAGAGGAGGAAAAAATTGTACAAACTGACGTCCAAAATAAACAAATACTTGGTTGGAATATTATGTATTTCTTTCATCAAATCTGTACGTGATCTGAATCTAATCCGCTTAGCAGCGAATAGAATATTATTATAATACATAGCAGCGAATTTAATAGGAGAATATTATTAAAGCTGGAAACAAGATTAATAAAACCCTATATTCTTGAAAAAACTTGTTATGTCATAAAAAGTAATAATCCTTCATTATGCCCCATTTAAATCCGCTTAGTGGTCTAGGACATCCTGAAAACTCTGAATAAAATGATAATTTTTTCGAATGAAAAAACTGAAATTCAGATACATGTATAGTCTGTCCAAGCAAAGAAGACCCTCTGGCAAAATATAAAAATGACTCAAAATTGGTGAATATTTGTTCAAGAATTATGAATGTGGTGTTAATGGTAGATCGAATTGTTTCCTACAATTTGAGATCAAATTTATTATTTTTGAACCAATATTGACCGAGCTTGAGTCATTCTTCCATCTTGCCAGAGGGTCTTCTTTACTTGGACAGAATATAGACTACCTCACTGGTTTGTGATATATTTCAATATTTGTTGGGCCGTGAAAATCTATTATGGAGTTTTATAGTGGAGTTTTTCGTGAAATTCATTAGAATACGACGAGAGTATGAAACGGGTTTTTTGAAAAATCGACAAAAATTATGAAAAAAATGAGAGCATATACATTTTCCCCAAAAGTATAAACAAATGGAGCAAAAATTTAATAAAAAACAGGTATTACGTTTTTATTATTCAATACCGGGTACCATGTTTCGCGATTTTATCTATTTGCTTACGTTGTGTTAACAATATTTTCGATGAATTTTGTTGGATAAAATGGAATAAACTGACCGTCAACAGAATAAGTTCAACAAGGAAAAAATACAACCGAACGGGAAAAGCTCTCTGGACTTTCCCTAACCAAGCATGTAACAGATGAATAGTCTGTCCAAGCGAAGAAGACATTCTGGCAAGATGAGAAAATGACTCCAGCTTGGTCAATATTCGTTCAAGAATTATAAATATGTTCTTAATAGTAGATGAAATAGTTTCCTACATTTTGAGACCAAATTGATAATTTTTGAACCAATATTGATCGTTCTGAAGTCATTCTTCCATCTTGCCAGAGGGTTTTCTTTGCTTAGACAGACTATAACAGATGAATGCTCTCACACATGGTATAGTCTGTCCAAGTGTAGAAGGCATTCTGGTATGATGGGAAAATGACTCCATTTCGATCAATATTGGTTAAAAAATTATCAATTTTGTCTCAAAGTGTAGATCAAAATGTATCCTACAATTTGAAACCAAATTTATTATTTTTTGGACAAATGTTGAAAAAGCTGGAGAAATTTTCTCATCTTGTCAGAATGTCTTCTTTGCTTGAACAGACTATACATACTTATTTTACAAAATGGGTGTGGAAAAAACTCGATTCAGCCTATTTCCCATAATCTCCCCTCCTTTTTTTTCTCTCTGTTTCTCAATCTCTCTTCATCTTCCCGTTCTTCTCCCACCTCCTATTTCTTCTCTTATCTTCGTTTTCCAACCATTCGATTTTCATTGATCGTAATACCGTGTCCGTTTTTATTTTTTAGTTTTTTTTTCAATTTTACTGCCATTGTAAAAACAAAATAATGTAGTGGACATATCCTGTTCTGCTATTGATGCATTTCTGAATAACGTTGATTTCTTTGGGGAAACTGTATTTTTCGATATTATGAGGAAAACAGGAATTTTCGCTTGGTTATTTTTCATGCGATATGATGGAATAATATGGATAGTAAGGTTTAAGCACTAGTAGTGGCCATGCTTAAGGAATTTTTTATAGTTTATGCTGAATTGTTAGACCATATTATCAGCTATCCCATCCAAAACTCAAAAATAATGTAGCCCAGATCCTTCCTGATTGACCTATTTGTTGAAATGGCGAATATGTCAATTCAAAAATGAATTATTAAATTTTTCGTGAAACTCAATTTTGATCCTAAAGTGGCCACTATGATTCAATATTAGCCAGGCACTGATTCTATAGTGGCCACATGATGTTTTATGCTCATTGACAAGTCAATTTCTCAAGATTCTTGTTGCAATTATTCAAGTAAGCTAATTTTTCATTCCAGACATTGATTATAACGCCAGAAATAATAGTAGGTTATATTAAAATGAGTTGAATTGGTAATGCATTGTTGTTGGTTACAAGCTACTAGAAAAGTGAGGTTAAACCAGAAAATAGATATTGTAAAGTTATTTTTCCTCTGTAATCTATTTGAAACAGTCTAAGGAGAGCATAAATTCAAATTACACCAACTTTTACAACAATACCTACAACTTCTACAACAATTTCTATTGGGTGGCCACTACTAGATTATTCACGGTTTCTTGCTCTAGTAGTGGCCAGTCTGCATTTACGCCGAAATATTATCTGTATTTAGCTAGAAACCTTTTAAACATCATCTAGACATTCTAGGGAATGATTATAACACCAGAAATAGCGAAATTTATAGACTTTCTAGTCATAATACAAGAATTTGTATACATGCCTTCTTACTGGAACTGCTAAGAGGAAACTGAACTTCTTACTGAAACCACGTTTTTGAGTGAAATAGCGACAATGAATCTCTTTGAAAATTCTCTAATGATGCTCTGTGTTTTAAAGAAAAACCATTCAAGTGACCACTACTGAAACAGTGGCCACTACTGGTGCTTTTCCCTTACTTTGTATGTGATGAAAACTAAATGTTTTACGAAAATTTATAATGGGTTTGAAAAAATAACGGCGGAAAGCTTAACGGTGTCTGCTTTGTGATTGTGAGGTTAAGTCACAAACACAGTGGACTGATCTCGGATGGGTGACCAGTATTTGGCCAAGTACACTTTGGCGAGGTGGAACCTACCCGTAAGGGTCTCCCCACCATTAAGAGCATGAAGCATATTTTATTTTTATATGTCTTCTTACACAATAAAAAAATTGGGAGCTTGCTGAACTCTCTAGTTCTGCAACCAATATTTTCTTATCTACAAATCTATATAAATCGCTATTCCAAATTGGGAGGAAAAATTGGGAGTTTTCCTCTCTCAAAAATTTCATAATGAGTCAATATTTTCCAAAATGAGTTCTTGATCTAATAGTACTGCTTGAACACATAATCATCATCTCATCTTAGGAGATTATGGAAAAACGTAGACTACCATATTATTCATATTATAATAATTTTGATTATTATAGCTTATCGATGATCGATTTATCTATATACTTAATACGAATAATACCTCAGATAAAAACATTAACGGTCACAGTTCACCATTCAACTTTACAAAATAAGCGTCACAGTAAGATTTTTGTCCTTAAAATTCAAGGTACAATAATACTGGTTTTTAAGATGCGGTAAGTCCTGAAAATTGGATGAAAATTCTTTCCAACACTGACAATGGGAAGCCTTATAAAAAGCGAAAATAAGAGGAAATCAGAAACGACAGACCGATTTACAGAGTGTTGAAATTCGCTATATTGTCTGTCATCGTTTTTATTCCACCATTCTCCTTTCTAAGCTTTTTTTTTCTTCTTCTTCATCTTCTTCTACTTCTCTTTCTTGTTCTTCTTGTTCTTGTTCTTGTTCTTGTTCTTGTTCTTCTCTTCTTGTTCTTTTCTTCTCCTTCTCTTCTTCTTCTTCTTCTTCTTCTTCTTCTTCTCTTCTCTTCTCTTTCTTCTTTTCTTCTTCTCCTTCTCCTTCTTCTTCTTCTTCTTCTTCTTCTTCTTCTTCTTCTTCTTCTTCTTCTTCTTCTTCTTCTTCTTCTTCTTCTTCTTCTTCTTCTTATTCTTCTTCTTCTTCTCCTACTTCTTCTTCTTCTCCTCCTTCTCCTACTTCTTCTTCTTCTTCTTTTTCTTTTCCTTCTTCTTCTCTTCTCTTCTTCTCTTCTTCTTCTTCTTTTTCTCTCCTCCTTCTTCTTCTCTTCTTCTTCTTTCTTCTTCTTTTCTTGTCTCTTTTCTTCTTCTTCTTCTTCTTCTTCTTCTTCTTCTTCTTCTTCTTTCTTCTTCCTCTTCTTCTTAGTACTAGCTGTTTCTTTCTTGCAGCTTCAAAGCTTTTTCACCTGTAATGTTATGTGTAACAAAGGATAAGATGGTGGAGGTGCTGTTGGGGGGGGGTCCGTTGTACCAAAAAGGAGTTTGAATAAATGAAGGCAATTTATCAAGGTGAACTCTCTTGGTTGGCAGCAGAAAAAGTAGAGAGAGGGTGAACAATTGTGGGGGGAAAGAAGAGAAAGATAAAAAATGATAAGATGAGACTTGTTGAAGTGTGTTTGATAAAGAGAGGGGGACAGGAAATGTGTGTTAGTGGCTGAGAGAAAAAAGAAAGAAGAAAGAGAAAGGGAAGTGAGAAAGAGACTGAGAGAGTATATGAGGAAGAAAGAAAAGGAAAGAGAGGAATCCTCTGAATTGAATTGAGTATGTCTATATACGATTTCTGATTGATATCTTATTTCCAACATACAAAATACAGTAGGCCTACATAATTACACAAATTTCTAGGTCTGCTTTCTATGACAGCAAAATATCATATATATGATATATATCATATATATTATATATATATCATATATATTATATATATATCATATATAATTATGACGTATCATAATTATAAACATATTCAGGCCTCTCCACAAGGTAGGTTTCTGTTCCTCAGTAGCAAGGAGGTTCAGCTCAATAGTTATATAATCTGTCCAAGCATAAAAGACCCTCTGACAAGATGGGAAAATAGCTTCTACTCGATCAATATTGGTTCAAAAATTATAAATTTGGTCTCAAATTGTAGAGCACAATGTTTCTACCACTTGAGACCAAATATATAATTTTTGAATCAAAATTGATGAAGCCGGAGTCATTTTCCCATTTTGTCAGAGGGTCATCTTCGCTTGGACTGACTACTTGTAATGGTTTATTTCCAATCTTATAATTATATCGCAGTGATCTTTTAAACGTTGCTTTCTTCCTGTATGAATAATTTGGACTCTGTATTACTACTGCGTATCAGAAATACCCGTAAAAAAGGGGTTTATGATAATACGTCGCACTGGCGGCTTGTGCCCCACGAAACAGGTGAAGTGCTGTACAGTAAAAGATACGAGCATTTCACCTGTTTCGTGGGCACGAGCCGCCAGTGATACGTCGTTACAAAACATTAGCATTGTAACGGTGTGTATCTTCAGCAATATTGACCGAGCTGGAGTCAATTTCCCATCTTGCCAGAATTTCTTCTTTGCTTGGAAACATTTATCACATATTTTTCTCTGTTGTCAATGTTTTCTATTGAGAATGTTTAAATTCTTTATAATAATAGGGTTCAAGAAAATCACTCTTAAATAATGATCTCGTCATATTATAAAACTTTTAAGCAATTTATTTATTTAGCGTATGCTTTCAATAGTGGGGAGTCCCAAAGGGTTGTTCCACTTCGCCACAAAATAGCCTCATTTTCCACAAGTGAAAGCATGGAAAACCATGGGGGTTATAGTTCTTTCAAAATGGTAATTTTGAAACAAAAGTTTTTGATTTCAAAACATCATTAACAACTCAAACTAAAAACTTCACTTTTAAGCAATGAAGGAGCAATTGGACAATACAACCATCCTGAAATACAATTATTGAATTATAATTTTCGTTTGCCAATTCAATATCGGAAATCTTCCTATTGTTATTCATATTCTTTCGAAAAATATTAATTAATACAATTTCTCCTAGAAGAACACACCTATAATTTTTACTATTACCACCAAAGTAATCCAATATCAATTAAAGTGAGTTCCATCTTACCAACCTGTTGATTATAACAGGGCTAGCCACACCCATATATATGTATACAATATACAAATCCCCATTTATTAGTACCCGTATATATGTATATAGTACACCCCAGTGGTGGCGGAAAATCCGATAATGAATAAAACCAAGATATCGCGTGGTACAGTAGATGCCAATGGGAGTGGCGGGTGGAAAATTAATCTTTTTTGAGCTAAGCTCTGTTAGGCTGGTCAACGAGCGGTCCGTGGGTGCGAATCGAGTGAGAAGTTACCTTCAACAAGCTTATACGGTTTTTGTAGACTTTGTAAGACTGTCCAGTCAGAGCTGATGATTAATAATAGACATTTTCCAACCGCCACTTCAGTTAGAGTCTGCTGTAAGGTCGGCTAGAATATTAGCTATTATTGGAATGGGATTTTGCAATTACACATATAGTCCGTCCAAGCAAAGAAGACCCTCTGGCAAGATGCGAAAATGACTCCAGCTCAATCAATATCAGTTCAAAAACTATAAATTTGGTATCAAATTGTGGGAAAAACTCTAATCTACAATTTGAAACCAAATTGATAATTTTTGAACAGATATTGAGCGAGCTGGAGTCATTATCCCATCTTGCCAGAGGGTCTTCTTTACTTGGACAGACTATGGCATGTAAGCCACGCCCTGGTTTGTTATTAAATTCAACAAAATTGGATGAGACCCACTATAATAATTGGATACTGATTGGATTTGGCAGACTTTGTATTGATTGAATTAATTCCGGACGTCGATTTAGAGATAAAAACTCGACAAATAGTACAACACTTGCATTGAACAGTCTATTTTTATTCAATTGATTCAAATTTTATTCTATAAGATAGTCAGGATAAATTCTAAAAGATAGTTAGAATCAATTCTAATAGATAGTTTTAATTCTAAAAGATAGTTAGAATCAATTCTTAAAGATAGATTCTAACTAGATAAATTATCTATATAATTTGATAAAATTCCACTAGATAAAATGAGTTGAGGCCTTTTTACACGGCGGATGTTTGAGAAGCACTGGTGATACAAAAGTCGAAAATTGATACGCGATCTTACAGGAAGGAAGCTCATTCATACATGGGGTTGCAAAATGAGATTAGGCAAACTCATTTGACAATGCCGGAAACAAGGGAAAAATAACAATTATTAATAATAAATCTCTGAAAGTTAAAATATGATTTTTTATTTATTGAACTTATAATATACATCAACTGTTGGTAAATATTCCAAAATGTTTAATCATTGCTATATCGATGTTATTTTAGTTTCAATCCATGAGATATGAAAATGTCTCGTATGACTAGGCCTATGGACCAGCTTCTTCCTGTATCGAGTTTAAAAAAAAAAATGGTCTCTGTATGGATACAGGTAGCCTATATAGACATATTACTTCTGCTCTTATATAATCCAATCCATCAAAACAGAAACAAGATGGCGTCGGAAGATATTAGACTATAGAAAACAAACTATGAGATGACCCACTCTTTCCTATACCCACTGAAATGGAACCCTACTTCCAGTGAGAAAAAGAAATTTGTGGTTTGGATATTTTCTCAATGTTTATAGTGTAGTGTACTTTCATTGTTTAATGCTTTTCATGTATGTACTCTAGTAGTGTACTTGAATTAAATTTATTGTTTTCCGTTTCAGGTGAGTGTTGAAACTTCAGTATCAATTCTCAATACTCTGGGGGCTGGTGAGTGCTAAAATGAGTTGAAAAAAATTACTTAATAAAAATGTAAAATCACTGCCCGGTTTTTCCAAGCACACTCAAATTTAAGGGACCCTCAAGTTTACATTCCCTATACTTATCATGGAAAATGTCAGTTTTTCATAAAAATTTTAGGGTCCCTGAACTCTGAGTGTGCTTGGAAAAACCCGGCATATAAGACTTCAACTACAGAGTGTTCAACTTGATAGAGTGAATTAGTTTAATTACTTGATTTTCTAAATATACAATATCTCAATTTATTGTTACATGACAATAATGACATCATAATGTTGGAAATGATGTTCATCAAGTTCTATTCTATGCACTTATCTGTTCCATACATGTTTGACCATGTTCCTGGCTCCTGTTTTTAGTTGCATACTGTCTATTTCGTTGATGGCGTTGGTAATGGTTGTCTTCAATCCCGTTAGGGTACGTGGATTGCTTTCGTGAACTTTTTAGTTAGTTTCCTCACTTGGTTAGTTAGTCAACCAAGAATACACGTTCTTCAACAAAAATCGCATTTTTATGACACGATTACAGAACAACAAGTAACGATAACACAAAGTTGTTCAAAGTCCATGCCCAACAACAACTGGCTACACTCTTCTGCAATCAACATTCCCCCACCCGACAGATCCGGTCCTACCAAACTTACCCACATTATTTCACCCATCACACACTAATATAATTATGATTTTCGCCAAAACTTTTCATTTAATATAAACTGTCAAGTAACGGGGCCTCTTTTAAGTTCAACACGCTGTATTTTAGGTTATTATAATCAATTGAAAACAATGCTATTATATTAGAATTAATACAAAATACCATTCACACAAGCAAAGTGTAAAAATAAGACCATTAAGCTGAGGCCGCACTGCCGTTGGGTAGAGCGTGGTGGGTGGAGGGTAGTTGGTAAATCTATAGAACATACACACCATCCACAGTAATACATCGTATGAATGGTATGTGTTCAGCCGCCATCTTGAAATTCTTAAATATGGACAACATAACCTCAAAAAACAGTATGACGTCATACCATTCATACGATGTATTACTGTGGATGGTGTGTATGTTCTATAGATTTACCAACTACCCTCCACCCTCCAGGCTCTTCCCACCGTCAGTGCGGCCTCAGCCTAAGAGATTTAAGAGAAAAAGATTGACACATTTAAAGCAGGAGAGAAACAAAAGTTTGGTGAAAATTCCTGTCAGTTACAGAATTGAAAGTCTAGGTTGGTTAGGCTTGCCTGTATTATTTTTGCGGGATTTTCCAGCTTCAAAGAACTCTGTTCATGTTACATGTGACATATTTAAAATAAACGGTGCAAAAAGGCTAAAATGACATGAAACCATTTTCTCTCATGACATGAATTGATGTAAAAAGTGAGAAGGTTAAGGTTACGTAGCTATTGACACATTGTATGTTTTTATCCTTGGCTTCTTCTTCTTCTTCTTCTTCTTCTTCTTCTTCTTCTTCTTCTTCTTCTTCTTCTTCTTCTTCTCCTTCTTCTTCTTTTTATTCTTCTACTTTGTCTTCTTCTTCTTTCTGTTCTTCCCCTTTTCATTTCTCATTTCTTTTCATAGGCTACTAACAAACAGTCTTGGAAAAAGTATCGCAGTGAAGAATTATTAGACTTTTTTTGGCAGAAAATATTGACATTTTAATTGAAATCTTTTGAATTCCAAGTTCACGTTCACTGTCCTTGTTTTGTAAAAGAAACCGAACTTGGAAAATCTCGTTCAAGTTCATTATTTACTGTCATTGTTTTGTAAAAGACACCAAATTTTGAAAATTTCTTTAATTTTTGGACTTATTTCGTGGACTTAAATCTTAATTAATTATCTTAATCTTAATCTTAATTAAAATCTTAATCTTAATTTTTGGACTTAAATCTTAAGCGCCATGTACACGGGGATTGTAGTGTCAACCAGTTGAATATCTGTAGCCAATCACAGCCTTTGTCTTGTCATTGAGTCAAACAACAACAGCTGTGATTGGCTACAGATATTCAACTGGCCGACACTACAATCCCCGTGTACAGGGCGCTTAAGGATCGATTGAATTGAGACGATTGATTCGAAAGGACTGAATTGAGACGTCTGTCAGTCGCGTGCGAGTTTTGAAAGCGAGAATATAGTCTGTCCAAATTAGGGTCTGAATCCAAGGTGTTTAGAATAGTAGTGGTGGGACAGAGGGAAGCAGCTGACTATGATACTGACGTCACAGAGTTCCTCTAGTCACAAATATAGCATTGATTTTTCTATCCTTGACTAAAAATCGCACGCTTTTTTCCAATTTACGAAATACAGAATTGTTTGATAGATAAATTCCTTATATGAGCTTGTAGAGAATCTCAAGACCTACATTTTGAGTGATTTATATCCATATCCTACTCAAATTTAACACGAGAAAAAGTTCGTTAACGTGTCTTGGAAATGCTCTGCAGCTGGGCTAATTCAATTATGATTAGTAATGCTATGGAATGCAATTATATTATAAATGCACCTCATAATAGCATTGCTAATCATAATTGAATTAGCCCAGCTGCAGAGCATTCCCGAGACACGTTAAGGGACTATTTCTCATGTTTAATTTGAGTAGAATATAGATTTAAATCACTCAAAATGTAGGTTTTGAGATTCTCTACAAGCTCAAATGAGAAATTCATCTATGAAACAATCCTGTATTTCGTAAATTGGAAAAAAGCGTGCGATTTTTCGTCAAGCGTAGGGAAATCAATGCTATATTTGTGACTAGAGGAACTCCGTGACGCCAGTATCATAGCTTTCCCAGCCAGCTACTTCACTCAGCCCCACCACTACTATTCTATACACCTTGGTCTAAATCCACTAACTGGCCGGACTGTGACATTAAAAAAATGTGATTGTAAAATAGCTATAAACCAAGGAGGTTGAACCTCCTTGCTATAAACTGACAGTCCGATCATAGAGTGATCAGCTGTAGATAATCGAGCTGCCAGTCAATTTTGACCTTCAAAAAAGACAATGGTGAACTGTATCCTGAAAACCTGTAATCAGGTCATTTTGCAACAAACAATGTAGTTATAATCTGTCCAAGCAAAGAAGACATTCTGGCAAGATGGGAAAGTGACTCCAGCTCAGTCAATATTGGTTCAAAACTTATAAATTGGGACTGAAATTGTGGAAAACATTCCGATCTAAAATTTGAGACCAAGTTTTGAACCAATATTGAATGAGCTGGATTCATTCTCCCATCTTGCCAGAATGTCTTCTTTGCTTGGACAGACTGTAAACTGATGTATAAATGACGCCAAAAAGTTAGGCGGTTTCGTCTGTCCTCTGTAACTGGCAAAGTGTAACCTGAAAACGTATAATCAGGTCATTTTGCAACCAGCGATGTAGTTATATGCTGGGATAATCAGGTCACAATTCAAACAACAGCGAGGAATTAAGGGATCGTATGAGAGAGAGAGCGAATTTAGGGTTCGAAATGTCAACTTTAGGGCTGTTTGAACAGTTTCGATTGGTTGGGGGGGGGGGGGTCGAGAGTGAGGAGGAGGTTGAAATTCTTCAAACACAATTGTGGCGCAATCATTGGTTGTCTGACTCATTGAAATGATTGGTTGTTTGACTCATTAAAATCATTGGTCATTCGTTAATGAGTGGGCAGATTCTAATTGAGTGGTGTTTGGTGGCGGATTTTATTTGCAAAACTTGGGTTAGTTACAGAGAGTTGCTGGGATGGAAAGAGTGGTTGGGGAACGGGAAAAAATTAGTGTTTGAGAGAAAGGGAGAAGAGAGAGAGAGAGAGAGAGGAGAGAGTGAGAGAGAGAGAAAGAGATTGATTGATTGGCGTCTTTATTAAGGGCGGAGCTAGGACTAGAGAGAATCAGATTCAGATTCATTCACACATTCATTAGATCCAATATTCAACGATTCACTCAGTTTATTGTAGGTGACAATCAAGGCTAGTGAATCTACCAGGTGGGATATTTCTCTCAAAATTATTGTTCACGAATCTGACGTTACTAAATTTCTATAGTGTAGCACTCTAGCGCCCAAAATAAAAAGCACAGCTGATGAAAATCTAGACATAACCTATTTTTGGTAGTTTTGAAGAATATTATTGTTGTAATGAACTCTGATGAGTTGAGAACATCACAATTAACAAGGTAACAATATTATTTTTAAGTTGTCCTAGTTGTTTTGTAGTGAAACATGATTATTTTCATTTTTATAATCGTAATCGCATAGTTTGAACCCACCAAAGCTCACTTTTTAGCGAGATTCGAGAGCGCTAGCTTCTCGAATCTTTGGCCCTAATTTATGACAACAATAGCATTATACTCTTCTAATATCACAACATTAATCATTATTATTCGATTATAATCACACTCAATAGTTAATTCATCATTTTAAAATATTTTCGTTGAGCTTTTATATCTTAGCTCTTTTTAAAAGCATTAGCTTTTTATGCGGTATTTTTTTACTTTTCATTTCTCTGTGGAACAGCTGGAAAATTGGAATCCTAGATACATGTCGAATCATAAATATAGGTATAGAGCATAATGTGAATAATAAATTTTGTGACGTCTAAAAAGTGGACTGCTGAGCTCTTATGGACGCTGGCCTACCTGGTAGATTCACTAACCTTGGGTGGCAATGACTTGTAGATTCAAGTAGCAGGGCTCTGACTTGTGATTTGATATTAATGACATTGTAATCTGGAAGTGATTACAACATAGACCGTTTGATGAAAGCTTGAACATTAATCTTGCCATCGAATCAACCGTAGAACTCCTCATAAATTATCCTAAAGATTCTGATCCGCTGTAGTAAATTTCATAGTATAGTCTGTCCAAGCAAAGAAGGCCATCTGGCAAGATGGAAAAATGATTCAAGGTCGGTCAATTTTGGTTCAAAAGTTATCAATTTCATCTCAAATTGAAGGAAACAATTCGATCTACTACTAAGACCACATTTATATTTCTTGAACAAATATTGACCAAGCTGGAGTCATTTTCCCATATTGCCAGAGGGTCTTCTTTGCTTGGACAGACTATACCATCGTGTATTATTAAGTAGGCCTATATAATCTACTTGGTTGAATAATGAACTTTAAAACTTAGGGCTGTTTAAAATAATTGAAAAATAAATAAAAATCAAACACCCTTTTTTGGAAACTTTGAAATTATAAAAACACATACATGTTTCGGGACATAAGCCCATTCCCAATGTGGATGAAAATAGTAATCACTATACTATATAGTGATTACCATTTTTATCCACATTGAGAATGGGCTTATGTGCCGAAACATGTATGTGTTTTTATAATTTTAAAGTTTTCAAAATAGGGTGTTTGATTTTTATTTATTTTTCAATCTACTTGGTCTATGGTACCAATCAATGATCAAAAAAGACGTTCCATGTATCAATTAGTCAAGGTATAATGTATCAATTGACTTCAATTATTCAACTGAAAATGATGGCAATATTATTTTTCGTGGTATATAACTTTATAATATTCCGTGAGTTATAGCTGAGACGATGGTCTACCAGCTTGTTGCCTGTTTATTTAATTTTTTTATTTCATTCATTTTATTAATTTATTTATTTACAAAGACAATTGTTCCCAGGCTTAAACCCGTTGAAATAATAGAAATCATTGAATATTAGGAGCAGAGCAAGTACAAAATAATCTTATATTTAAAGTGAAAATAAAAATAAGAATAATGTAGAAATCAAGAAGACAATCAATACAAGAGAAGTATTGATAAAAATAATAATAATAAAATATACAATATGTATTGAATCGAATAATGAGAATGAACAACTACACTGCTGGATTTATCTTTCTTTATAGAGTAACAGTCCTTTAATCCTTTATACTAATCCTTCTGGTTCTGAGTAATAGTCCTTCAATGCTTATAGTGAATCCTTCTATAGTCCGACCAAGCAAAGAAGAGCCTTTGGCAAGATGGAAAAATGACTCCAGCTTGGTCAATATTGGTTCACAAATTATCAATGTCGTCTTAATAATAGATAAAATCGTTCTGTACATTTTGAGATCAAATTGATAATTTTTAAATCAATATTGACCAAGCTGGAGTCATTTTCCCATCATGCAAGAGGCTCTTCTTTGCTTGGTCAGACTATAGTATGATAGCAAAAGACGCAAATAGAGATATAGTTGGGCCAAGAACAGAAGAAGAGCCTCTTGCAAGATGGCGGTGGGAAGTGAGAGTATAACTACGCATGCGCAGAACTGATATTTTCAGGGTTCAATCACTTCAACCAACCTACCGTTTTTACACTAATCATAATCATTATTGATTTCACGAATGAAAATAATTTTATTCATTCATTTATTCAATTATTGACATATGATAGCACAAGTCATAACATAATTATGAATTGGAAAATAAATAAAAATCAAACACCCTTTTTTTGAAAACTTTAAAATTATAAAAAACACATGTGTTTATAATTATGTATTTATGTTTATGTGTATTATGTATTTGTGTTTATGTGTTTTATAATTTTAAAGTTTTCAAAAAAAAGGGTGTTTGATTTTTATTTATTTTTCAATTATTTTAAACAGCCCTAAGTTTTAAAGTTCTTTATTCATAATTATGAACTAGGACAGAAAAAATCGTCTGAGCCTGTACTATTTCTTTCTAAATTTGGTTATGTTTTAACACTTTCCATTTCAACTACTGGCAGCAGTGAATGGCAGTCATGTTGCCAAAGGCTCTTCTGTTCTTGACACAACTATCTTGTTGCCTGTTCGATTTATATGGAACAAACAACCACACAGCTGGCTTGATATTTATTTTTAGAGTAATAGTCCTTTAATGCCTATAGTAAATCCTATAGTAAGTGGTGAGTTCAAAGGCTTGAAGCCGCCACAAACAAGATTCTGTTTGGGTTTTTTTCAGTAAACAAATAACGCAGTTCTCAATTTAGAACCATTAAAAAAAATGGTGGTTAGCCATTTTCATGAAAGAGCCGTCCAGTCATACTCCCGAATACTCTCACTGACCACTCATCGACTGTCCTAACAGAGCTTGGAATTGATAACAGTGATTCGCCATTCGCAAATTCAGCTGGAAGCAGCAATCTATTATGCCTTTTTGTTCACCTTGCCAATATTATAGGTGGCTCCCTGCGTTTAAGGGTGGGACCGCAGCATACGATATTCCGTTAATCCACCTGTTGCTTTTACTGCTTGCTATAGCCTGTTCAAGCAAAGAAGGCATTCTAGCAAGATGGGAAAAATATTCCATCTCGGTTAATATTGGTTCAAAAATTATAAATTTGGTCTCAAATTGTAGAAAATATTTTCATCTATCATTTGAGACCAAATTTCTAATTTTTGAACCAATATGGACCGAGCTGGAGACATTTTCCTATCTTGCCAGAATGTCTTCTTTGCTTCTACTGTTACTGTCTGCCTCTTGTACTTATCGATCCGGGCAACTCGTCATCATAATCATCATCAACATTATTTACTCATTCTTCTCTCTCTCTCTTTCTCTCTCTTTCTCTCTCTCTTCCTTTTCTCTTCCTCTCTTCGTTTATCTTACTTCTTCTCTCTTATCTCGTTTCTATTATATTTGGTGAAGAAGTAGGAGATTTCATATAAAACTGAATGTGATGCAGTTCATCTACAAAGATTTTAATTTTGTAACTGTTGTTGCTCTTGAAGGAAATCATTGTGAGTTTTTCATTGTGAGGTATCATCCTTCATTTTTGTTTGTGTTTTATTGATTGGAAAAATAAATTATTTATTTATTTATTTTTCCCTCGATTAAGAGAGTTTTGTTCTTAGTTGAATGTTGATTTCATACTCGATTTAAATAATACCAAGTCATTGTATACCATCCAATTTGATAGCATATATACTATAGGTTATCATTTTCATAAGCTAGATTTATCCACGATTACAGCTGAGGCAGATTCGTCTGCTCCTTCTTCACTAATTCAGTTGATGTTGTCAATGAGTGTTGTCAATTTTAGCTATGTTGCTTAGATGGTGCTTTTGAATGGCTACTAGAAAGTTTGATCAAATTTTGCTCCAAATCATCAAGTTGTTTAAAAAAATTCAAAGTTATAATGTGTTCTATTTGGTGTTTTGTTTGAAGCTTTCTTGTAAGTCTAACTCAAAATGTGGATTCTGGTGTGAAAATATGTGTCAAATATAAGATTACCTATTTTAAGTATTTTGTGTATGAATTGTAAGGGTTACCGTTCTGGTCTGTGCCTGTTCTACTCTTCCATGTATATTAATAATACTGTCTTAATAGAGATGATGATGATGATGATGAAGATGATGATGATGATGATGATGATGATGATGATGATGATGATGATGATGATGATGATGATGATGATGATGATGATGATGATGATGATGATGTTGATGAAATTAGAAGAGTTACTTTACTATTGTCAAAGAGGATCCTAGGAATAGAGTTCTATTATTCTATGCTATTGCTCTTCGTAGGTACCATCACGTGCAAGAGACAGACGAAATCGCCTAACTTCCTGGCATCAACTTTACAAACTGATACAACGATTTCATGGAGGAGTATTGGAAGTTGATATAGTTAGCCCAAGATTAGAAGAGACTCCATTACAATGTAAAATGTATTATAACGGCGTGTCTTCTCTACTTGCTCAAACTATTCGTGTATTCTGAAATGTTACAGCTCTAAACTCTTTAGAACGTGAGATAACCGTGGTCAGGTGGATACAGAAACCTGTATAGTAGATCCCAGAAAAGTGGCGGATAAAAAATGTATATTATTAAAGATAATCTCTGTTAAGACCGTCTGGGAGCGGTCTGTGAGTAAGAAACTGTTTTCTAGGGTTGTTCTTGAGACAATTTGCTATGATAGACCACTCACCGACTGTCCTGACAGAGCTAAGGATCGATAAAAGTCGTTTACCGACCGCCAAACTCGTTGGCGTCTGCTTGAGTTTAGAGCCGTTACTCTCAATCTATCACCGGTTCGGCTTCCCTCGTTAAAACGTTGTCAGGTTGGCAGAACTGTTAGTAGGCAAAATGGCGGGAAACGTTTCAGGGTCTTATCTCTGTCTGTAGTTGGGGCCCCGCTGTCCAAGCGAAGAAGACATTCTGGCAAGATGGGAAAATGACTCCAGCTCGGTTAATATGATTTTAAAATTTATTCATTTGATCTCAAATTGTAGGATATGTACTGATCTACAATTTGAGACTGAATTTATAGTTTTTGAACCAGTATTGACTGAGCTGGAGTCATTTTCTCATCTTGTTAGAGTGGCTTCTCTGCTTGGACAGACTACAGTAGTGATAAAGTCTGATTAATGATGCGGCGTTGCGTTTGAACGAACGGCGGCAAACTTTTGGCGCGCGCGGCAACTTTTTAGCGGGAACGTGTGTGCGCTGGAGGAAAGGGAGATAGAAAGCGCTTGGTGGGAGAATAAATATTGGCGGATAGGGAGGGAATATTAGGGGGAGAACGCTTGGTGGGAGAATTTCGGCGGGAAATGTTTTGGAGGAAAGGTATTGGCGGAAAGTGTTTTTGGAGGTAAGGTTATTGAAGGGAATTGAATGAGCGGGATAATTTTTGGTGGGATGGTAGAGAAATTATGAGGGAGGATAGAGTATTAGAATGAGTAGGTTTATGACTAATAAGATAAGGTTGATAATAATTAATGAAGTAAGGTAGGGAATTGATAATGGAAGTTATTGTCGGAATTATTTTTGGCAGGATATTATTTTGGATGTCATGTAGAGTTTGGTGAACAAATTTTGGCAGGAAAATGATTGCCGGACAGCTTTTGGGGTGGAAATTGACGAAAATTAGCTTAGAGGGGGATTTTTGGCGGGAAGCATTGTCGAGAGTAAGTTATAACTGATGTTATTTTGGCGGAAAATAAGATGAAGGGTATTCAGTTTCAAATTTTGTTCAATGAAAGGAACATGTTCCCACCAAAAATAGTACCGAGAAGAGTTCTAAAATTTAATTGCCAGTAAGAGATGAATTTCAGGAAAGGAATGGCGGGAAGGTTTTAGCGGCAAGAATTTTTTATGGAAGGAGATGGTGAGAATGGTTTTGGCGGGAAAATGGTGTTGAGAAAAGAGTTTTGGCGGGAAGATTTTGGTGGGAAGAATTTCTGGAGGGAAGGAGATGGCGAAAACGGTTTTGGCGGGAAAATGGTGTTAAGAGTTTTGGAGGGAAGGTATTGGCGCGAAACGTTTTGTCGGGAAGGCATCTAGCACCCTGAAGCAGTGCAGATCGCGGCCCAGCAGGGAAATAGGGCAAAGACGGGTGCAGGATATTGATGTTTTATTGACTAATTTCCTTAGACGCGCATTGGCGTTACGCCTCAAATCGATAAAGTTCTGCGTTGAGTTTGTGCCTAGTTTTGCGATATTTTACTGGCATTTTATTGCAGATAAGAGTGCCGTGAGTTGGTTTAGTACTTAATGTTGGGGAAGAGTTTTCGAGGAGTTAGCTGGTGAGTTCATGAGTTACGAGACTCTGGGACGGTTGTATGAGAATGATTGAGAAAGTTTGTCTTCGATTATATTCATGAGAATAGAAGTTGTTAATAAAGATTGAGACAGAGAGATCTTATCACATCCTTGTCACCAATATCGTATTGTCAAATAACACATTCATTTGTATTTAATGCCATCTTAGAACATGAAATAACAACTAATGTAATAATTGATGTGTTGCTCACTCTTAGCAACGAAGATGAAAGTGCGAAGTTGTTACAATAATGTAGGCCCAACCTTTTTTTCATTGGGACAGGGTATAAAAAGGAGTAGAAGATTTCATCTCTTGAAATATTGTTAAATTGTTTCTCTGTCATGTAACTCATGTCCAGAGTTATTCATTATGTAAATGAATTTCCTTTCATCATCTTTCATTTATTTTAAAGAATATTCCGCTGTATATAATAGAGAAATTTTCACGAACACTTTTCGTATAATTTTAAATATTTGACACCTGTTACTATTCTTGAAGAATATGTAATAAAGAACTATTGACTATTGACTATCTTTCATTCACCATATGAACATAATCATACTCATTATCACCTTTGCTCAAAATACTTGCTATCAAATCGCAATTGTAACAATAAATAAATAACAATAGATTGAACATATAATAATATTATTACTATATGAAGATCATCACCTTTGCTCAAAAAACTTGCTATCAAATCGCAATTGTAACAAAAGATAAATAACAATAGATTGAACATATAATAATATTATTACTATATGAAGATTTTCATATTCATATCAATGTCATTAGTCATACTCCTTTTACAATATTACTCCTAAATATGCTTGAATGGTTTTATCAATGTGAGTTTGAATAATGTAAGGGAATACGATTTTTTAACATGAAAAATAACTCAATCTTACAAAAAAGGCACATCAAAATGCTCTTGGTGGGAACATTATCATTAATGAATACATCTTGAATGCATTTTTAATTATAGTAAGCTTAAAAACTTAGTAGATACTAGTGACTTTCACTTTTTTAATTCATTTTTAATTCTTTGTTGTATCTTGGCTCCTCATGGTACCCAGCCTCAACACTAAGGAATCTTCACCTGTTAAGCAGTGTTATCCGTTATTTGATGAGTCAATACTCTACTTATTCAATAAAAAATGATTCGATTTTGATTCAATAATTAGCTGATTCGATTGAACAAATATCCAGGCTTGATAATAGGACAAATACGAAGTCAATACTTGACACAGATCTTGAATACCCCTGTTCAAGGCTATTAGATAACGATGTAAATTTGGTCGAACATTTTCAGCTTCATTGGAAGGGACGAGTCCGAAGACTTGAGGGAGAAAATACGGTTGATTATCTCAGGTTGATTATCTCAGGTTGATTATCAGCGATGGTAGCGGGAGAATTCTAAAACAGGCAAACAATAAATTAACAGGAGAAGAAGGCGAAGCCTAAAAAAAAGGAGCTTAGGAAAAAATTAAACAGGGATTACAAGACGATCTTGACGATAAAGAACTTCGAATTTGACAAACAGTTCAATGCGATTCAGGCTCTGCGAATTTTTCCAGGAAGAATTCGATTACTATGATGAAGATTACATAATTCGGAATGAACTCCGGCTGGAATGCGACTTATTCAGCTGAAAGTGATGTCTTCTCATAGTCTATCCAAGCAAAGAAGACATTCTGGCAAGATGGGAAAATAACTCCAGCTCGGTTAATATTGATTCAAAAATAATAAATTCATTCTCAAAGTGTAGGAAACATTCTAATCTACAATTTCAGATAAAATTGAAAATTTTTCAATCAATATTGACCAAGCTGGAGGCATTCTTCCATAATGCCAGAATGTCATCTTTGCTTGGACAGACTATACTGGCGGAATAAAAGCGTCCTTCCTTGAAAAGGAATAGAGCTGTCTGGATGTAATATTCTGGAATCTTTGGTCGTATAACTCCTTCTCACTGTTTATAAAGTCTTTCTACGATTTCAAATCTCAAGATTACTGTCTCTTCTTTCTCTATAGACTGTCTCATTTCTCTTTTTAAGAATCTCACAACCCTTCCTCCGGAAATGTCTCTTGAATTTTATCACACGACCTCTCACTCTCATTTTGAGTATCTCTTTCTATCTCTCTCTCTCTAATTATAGTAGCCTATATAGTTTTCCTAAATATATAATTTTTATAACTCTGCGTTCATGTATACCCGTGTCTGTTGAATAATTACTATCTTTTAAGCTAGTGTCAATTATACAAAACGTTATAGTTACTACGTGTATTCCTGTATAGAGGTTACTCACTCTTGTACATTATTATACTCACAATATCTAATTGCAATCTAGAATCTAAGTGTGAATGTTTTGTTATCGTCTATATGAATAAAGAAATCTAATCTCTCTTTCTTGAAATTCCCCTCCTCAGTTTTTCTGTTCGTCTTTTCAAAACAGAGCTGTGTGAGAATAATATTCATTGGATAATAAAGCTTATTCACACTGTCTATTCTTTCCCCGTGTCTTATAATCTAATAATTTGTTGTATCTTCAATATAAATTTCCCCTCTTTATAAGACTATATTTCTTCTGCCCCACCAATCAATATTACTCTGAGGGCCGTATTATCAATAAGAATTCAAACCAAAAATGAATAAAACGATGGTTGAATGAATATGATCGCATCTAATATATTAGTTTCATATAAATAAGCTGAATAATTATTTAAACTAATTTTTTGTCAAACCACCATTGTTAGTAAGGGACTTAATTACTTATTTGTTGTCCAAGAGTACCATTATCTTCCTCAAGTCTCTTGTTTTCTCTCTCACTCTCTATTAGTATAGTAAGCACAGGCTTTTATGCTACCCAAGACAATGTACCTCTTCCTCGAGGTTTTCAAGATTTCTGTTACAGTATTAGCTCTATCTCTGGCTCTTTATCTCATTTTCTCTTCAAGACATTCTTCGTAATTCTTCAGCTCCTTTTATTATGTAGCTCTCTCTTCTCTCATTCCCTCTCTTTCTCTTCCTTTTCTCCCTCCCTCTCTTTTTCCCTCCCTTTCTTATTCTGTTCTCAAGACAATGTATCACTATCTCTAACTCTCTCTTTTTTCTGCTCTTCAAGACAATGGCATCATTAAAAAAACTCGTTAGGTAGTGAAGCTGTTTCAAGCCTTCTATCACCCCTCTCACCTCCTTATCATCATCAAAAATTTTCCTTCCGGATTTTCTTTTCTTTTACACCTTCTTACCCCTCCTCCTCCTCTTACTCCTCATCCTCCTCTTCTTCCTTCTCCTCCTTCTATTCTTTCTGCTACTCCCCCTCTTCCTCCTTTTCCTCCTTTTCCTCCTTTTCTTCTTTCTTCTCCTTCTCCTCCTCCTTCTCCTCCTCCTCCGCCTCCTCCTCCTCCTCCTCCTCCTCCTTCTTCTCCTCCTGATTTTCCTCCTCCTCCACCTCCTCCTCCTCCTCTTCCTTCTCCTCCTGACTTTCCTCCTCCTCCACCACCTCCTCCTTCTCCTCCTCTTCCTTTTCCTCCTCTTCCTTCTCCTCCTCTTCCTCCTTTCCCTTCTCCTCCTCCTCCTTCTTCTCCTCCTCCTCCTTCTTCTCCTCCTCCTCTTCTTCTTTCTCATCCATTTCCTCCCACTCCTACTCCTCTCCATCCTCCTCCTCCTCCTCCTCCTCCTCCTCCTCATCCTCTTACTCCTCCACCCCCTCCTCTTACACCCCCTTTTCCTCCACCCCCTCCTTCACCCCTTCCACCTCCTCCTTTCCATCCTTTTCCTCCTTCTCCTCCTCCGCCTCCTCCTCCTCCTCCTTTTTCTCTCCTTCCTCCTCCTCCTTCTCCTCCTCCACTTCATGTCCCCTACCACTTCTTTTCCCCCTCCTCACCCCTCCTCATCCTCCTCATCCTCCTTTTCCTCCTTCTCCTCCTCCTCCTCCTCCCCCTCCTCCGCCTTTTTCTCATTCACCTCTTGGTTATTATATTCTTGATTAGAGTTTTCTTCACGTCATCTGTCTCACTGAGTAAAATCCAGAAGGACCTATAACTCCAAAGTTAGTTGGGAATTATAATTTTCTCAGTTTTCCGTTTCCATTCCGCTCCTTCATAGTCTGAAGACTTTCTGGCAAAGTGAGAAATTGACTCCAACTTGATCAATATTGGTTTAAAAATCATTAATTCGTCATCAAACTGTAGATCAGAATGTTTTCTACAGTTTGAGACCAAATGGATGATTGTTGAACCAGTATTGACCGAGTTGAAGTCATTTTCCCATCTTGCCAGAATGTCTTCTCCGCTTGGACAGATTATACAACTCATTTCCAACTCGTTTCAACCGCCAATTCCAATGGATTACACTTTCTTAGCCCAGAATTCGCCTGGAATGATCTCGTGGCTTAGTAAGTTGTTAAACTGGGAAAAGTTAAATCAGCTCTTCTATACCTATAGCTATACCTATCTCTTCTATACCTATCAGCTATGATTCTACCTATAGAAAGAATCGAGTAAAATCGTTACAAATGATAGATATTGTAACATCAAGGGTGGACGGCAAACTGCCGAACGGCAAAATCAAGCCCCATAAGAACAATGTAATTTTTATCAATCTCTTGGGCTGAGGCCGCACTGCCGGTGGGTAGAGCCTGGAGGGTGGAGGGTAGTTGGTAAATCAATAGAACATACACACCATCCACAGTAATACATCGTATGAATGGTATGACGTCATTCTGTTTTTGAGGTTATGTTGTCCATATTTAAGAATTTCAAGATGGCGGCTAAACACATACAATTCATACGATGTATTACTGTGGATGGTGTGTATGTTCTATAGATTTACCAACTACCTTCCACCCTCCAGGCTCTACCCACCGGCAGTGCGGCCTCAGCTTAAGTTCTGACGGGGTCACTGCAGACAGAATATGTAGCTTACATGCATATGTAACTTAGAATTACATGTTTAACAATGACCGTAGCTGTGGTTACATGAACATGTAAGTTATGCCATGCAGCGCCGTGAGACCAATACGTGATAAACATGCTCAATTCATGACCTACACTGAAGACGTGACTATTCTGTCTACTATTAATAGTCTTTCCATACAAAGAAGACATTCTGGCAAGATGGGAAAATGACTCCAGATCGATCAATATTGCTTCAAAAAGTAAATATTTGGTCTCAAATTGTAGGGAAAATTCTGATCTACAATTTGAAATCAAATGTTTGACATTTGAGCCAATACTGATCGAGCTGGAGTCATTTTCCCATCTTTTCAGAATGTCTTCTTTGCTTGGACAGACTATACCACAGCAACATGACTCGACTATGATTCAACCTAAAATAGAACAGAAATCACCCTATGAAATAGAACGTTCTGGATCTGTTGGCGTATTCGTTTAGTTGAAATCGGTATCTTATTTGACATTTAAATGTATATATTTTTTTAAATCTTTCTAAAAGTAGTTCAATCATTCGAAAACTTACTGATGATACGCAGAAGTGATACACAAGTGGATTGCCGTCATATTGGAAATGAGCTGATTCTTTTTTTCAATGATTGAACATTTAAAGATATTTTTTAACTAAGTTTAGGCACTTTTCAAGTACCCACGAAACAGGTGAAGTGCCTGTATATTTTACTGTACAGCACTTCACCTAATAATAATATTCGTGTGACCTGGCTGGCTCAGGTCTTGTGTCAGAGTTTTCAGGTCGCTCCTGATCAATTTCAGGGCCTCTGACATGACTTAACGACTGTTTCGTGAGCACGAGCCGCTAGTGTGAAAAAGAATCATTGAACCGAGTTCCTAAGAGCCAATAGGTGGGCTGCGGCAAAAAATGAAACGATATGGAAACCATTGAAATTCTGCAAGAAATATACCGATTCAATCCCTAAATCATTCTGTTTCCTCTCTATTCGCTTATAATAAGCAGAGTTCCAAATAAGCAATAAGACAAATCAAGGAAAAAAGCATAAGACATATCAAGCACTCCTTACTTGTTATTTGTTATTCGAATCCTCGTACCTATAAGTGAGCTGTTCTAGTTATTTTATTGAAAGGAGATTGGATGAAAAAACACTGACCTACTATAGTTTCCATGCAAGGTTTTTCTCAATCTCATAAATTATAACACTTTAATCTGAGGCAGTCTCTGTCACGCTCATAAAATCCATAAAAGTTTATGTGAGAGAAGATATCATGTGCAATCTTATATTGCATGATATCCTGTCATTTCAAGGGGTAGTAAAATTTTTCTGAAGATCACTCTTGGCAGATTGGTTTTTATAACAATCATGAATAATTTTTAACATGCTTTGTTTTACAGTATGTGTATCATGGAACTATGATCATATAACCATGCACTATAGAAATATGACTATACATCTATAATCATAGAACAGCCTTGGTTATAGTTATGTTCTATGATTATAGTTATATGCTTGGATGTTTCCTTTATCTTAGGGCTACTTTATTACTGTTTTTCATTTTAAATGTTAATCATTTGCATTTGAAAAAGACTATTAATAGTCGGAACATGTTATGCATGAATAAAAATAAATGAAAAAGGGTACTGAGATTTACATTTAAAATAAAAATAGTTATATGCTTGGTTACATATCCAAATATAGGTTATCTATTCAGTAGAATTTTCAGTGCTTTCTAAATTTCTTGAAAAGCAATTGTACCAAGGACACTTAGCACAACCAACATCTATTGAACCATAACTTCTTAAGCGGCTCTCCCCAAACAAACACTCTATTCGCTATGAGCATCTACTGTGCTGCGGCTCTGGTGGATTATCGTGTGTACTTTTATACGCGTTTTAGCATACAAAGCATAGCGCTAAATGGGAAAAACGCATTTATAATTAGAACGGAATTATTTGCTGCTTCATGCATTTCTCAGTAATTAGAACATGATATTTAGGAAAGGAATGTTAGTTATTGATAGTATTATAGCTCATTATATTAGAAAAATCCTAGTTTTCAAGTATTTGAGAGCAGACAACCGCAAACAGATGTATTTGAGAGTCGACAAAAACTTTGAGATAACAGCTGATAAGTTATCTTACATGAAAATGAAAAATTGGCGCAAGCTCACATTTATTTGAAAAATTGAATGATATGAATATTCCTTATTAAAACATAATTAATAGAGTTTTTGCGTTGATAATAACAGCTTATTAGATTAACTAACATAAAAACTATTCATGTACATTACCTGATGTACAGGTTAGAATGGAGCACTCCATGGTCCTACTTGATCGACAAATTCTTTTGCACGTAAACAAAACAATAAGGTTAGCTTCACCTATCAATATTTATTCAATGCAGTGAACCATTCTTTTTATTGATGAAACTTATGTATGGCAACTGGAAAAGCGTAGAACTTGAAATTTCCATTGAGTGTTTTATTTTTACAATCCGGAACACAACAAATTCTCCAGGACATTATTATAGGTTTAGCCCTATCTCCTCCAATGTTAATTCTCTCAATTTTTCGCCGAAATGATCCGCCAATAGCGCCTCGGTCGCCAAAAATATCCTTTCCACCCACTTGCACACAGCGAATACTCACTGGCGGCTCGAGCCAACAAAATAGGTGAAGTGCCCGTATCTTTTACTGTTCAGCACTTCATCTGTTTCGTGGGCATGAGCCGCCAGCGCTATACTGTTGCTAGGTTTGCGATGATATTAATTGTCAAACTGCAAATCCAAACTGCAATATGAAGATGTGATATTTATGAGATATGAGATGAAATCATGTTGGGTTCAATAAAGGGGGGAGGGTGTTTGAGGAGAGCGTTAAGGGTTTCTGGGGGGTATAGGAGGAAAGTGGGTCCTCTATGAAGGGAGATTTTAGGAAAGGGGTGGGTTTAGGAGGATAGGGGTATAGTCAGTCCAAGCAAAGAAGACCCTCTGGCAAGATTTTGAAATGACTCCACCACGGTCAATATTGGTTCAAAAATATTGATTTGGTCTCAAATTTTAGATCAGAATGTTTCCTACAATTTGAGACCAAATCAATAATTTTTGAGCCAATATTGTCTGAGCTGCAGTCATTTTCTCATCTTGCCAGAGGGTCTTCTTTGTTTGGACAGACTATACCTCCATGACAGGGGTTATTTGAGGTGAGGGGTGAGAAGTTCTGGGGGGTAGAAGGAGGGGGCACCGTTGAAATGCCTACCTTGTTCCATGGACCAGAATAATGTCCCCTGAGGATACACTGGGTTCACAGTGTTTCGTGTGTGTAGCTTTCAAGTCGTGTTCACACTATGACAATTGACTAGTGTGAACCCAGTAGATTTCTGAATTGTTTCTGGAATTTTCGGTGTGATCCTTAATCAATCATACATGGAAATTTAGAAGTGCAATAATTGTGCAATATTATAGTATTGTGCAATAATTATTATCTATAATGAATTGTTCAGTTGGATTGAATACATTTTTTAATTATTCACAATCACTAAAATGATCAACATTTTTATTTGTATTTTTGATTAGATCTTTGATGTAAACAATGAAATTTCATCAGAATTCAGGATTTTTTGAAGTTAAAAGTGTTTTTCAAAGTTTATATTGTGATGTAAACTTTAATCATATTTCATTCACCATGTGAACATCATCATTCACTCACTCATCATCACCTTTGCTTGAAATACTTGCTATCAAGTCGCAATTGTAACATTAAATTATAATAATAATTCATGGAAATATCGAGATTTCAAGAGGTGCTGGGTTAGATTCTTGTCCGGGCAATATATTTTTGTGGCCGCATTCAATGAATTTTTAATTAATACAGTTGCCAATACTCGCTATAGCAAGAATCTCCTGAATATTTTGTGTATAAATTAATCAATTTTTTGAATAAATATATATTCTAACACCCAGTTGAACTGAGACCACTGGCGGCTCGTGCCCACGAAACAGGTGAAGTGCTGTACAGTAAAAGATACGAGCACTTCACCTGTTTCGTGGGTACGAGCCGCCAGTGACTGGGATAAAAATATATTACAGATAATATACAGTGCAGTTGAAATAATATAATTCAAAAGCTTATTTCGAGTAATGTGACAAAGAATTTCATTATTTGTGACATCAAATTATAGAGCGTATGTTTTTTCAGTAAGTGTCAAAGTCTGGACAGGCTGTATGACATTTTGAAATTGTGTGACGGGCAATTTCGAAAACAGAACGAGAAATAAAATTGGGAGCCCGCTGTCACAAAGCTGTTATTTGTCGATCAAAATGTTGACTTTGTTGATGGATTCACGGAAAATGCAATAATTTATCCTGGGAGTATTAATTTTGGATGTGATATAGATTTGGACAAATTAGATGAGACGTTTAAAATGAGTGGATGAAGGATGAAGGATAATTATTGGATTGTGTCATGAATTTTAATAAAATTATATTTTTAATAAAAATAAATAATAAAACTCCTGACTGCCTAAAAAGTAGGCAGTTACTCATTATCACTCATAATCATTCCTTTTACTACCTTCGTACAAGCTTAAAATTTTTAGAATCTTGTGGGCTCCATCCTCAGAAAGAAAGAAAGAAATAAAGAAAGAAAAAAAGAGAGAGAGAATAGAATAGAATGGCTGCCTTTATTTAATAACCTGGGAGGGCGAAGTTAGGGCGCAGCCGGCCCTCTCTTACACTTAACCCTCCACTATATTTCTGCACAAATACAACATATGCCTTGAATAAAAATGCAATAAAAAGATGAAAATAAAAATAAATGAATAATAAACAAAACGAAAACTATAGGGTAAAGTACCTATCAAGTTTGAAGATAAATAAATGATGATAGAAAATAATAAATTTATAATTAATACAGTAGAAGAGACTAACAGAAATCAAATAAAAATCTATTAAAAATTCCAAAACTATTACTTGAATTCATTTTAGATCAATAATTAAAACTAATAAGTAATTTATCGATAATACTAAGAAATAAGCTAACAGAAATCAAAAATAAATGGAAAAAGTAAATGAATGTGTAATAGATGATAATAGAATAGAAATCCCACTAGGCCCAGCCACCACCATCCCCCTGATCCACTGGAAGACCGCGGCGCCAAACTGACGATATCCCTGTATGCGCTTCAACTCAACAGGCAACAGGCAAAGAGAGAAGAAAAGAAAGAAAGATAGAAATAAAGAAAGAGAGAAAAAATGAAAGAAAGAAAGAAAGAGAGAAAGAAAGAAAGAAAGAAAGAAAGAAAGAAAGAAAGAGAGAAAGAATGAAAGAAAGGAAGAAAGAAAGAAAGAGGGAAAGAAAGAGAGAGAGAAAGAAAAAAGAAAGAAAGAAAAAAAGGAAGAAAGAAAGAAATAATAGAATGTTAATTTATATCACAGAGGAATCAAATTATACTACTTAATCAAGTGTAGTATTAGAAACACAGTTATTTGTAATACAGTAAAACACATGTAATTTGGAGAAATAGTAATGCAAAATTTACACTTTTATCAGAGATGTTGTGGTACTTATTCATAATTTAGGTAAGCCTAAGTGGAAACAAAGGTTGGTATTTAAATAAACTTTGTGGATCTGACAACCTTTGTTTTCACTTACATATAATTTTCATATTACATATGACACACTCATGACACTCACAATATCATGTAATATCAGATATTTTCAACTATTTTCAGGTAAATTGTTTCTATTGATATGTGTTTGAAAGTGAGCGAAAAGTGCTAAATAATAGAGAATTATTTGGATGTTTACTTGATTTTTATAGTCGGCGCAATGTAAGTTGACGAAAACCCCCTCCACCCGAGAAATAGCTACGTTGTCATTTTGCGTGAAATTGAATCTTCTCCTAACGCGAACACATTCAACTGAATGTTAAAAGTGACAGCGTAGCTTCAAAAAAATCACGCGGTGTTGTGAAACTCACTATTTTTATGATAAACCAGCTGTTCGTAGCTCGAATATCGAAGTCGATTAGCTTCAATAACTCCAATCTTTAACATACAATGATTCATGCATATACCGCTCTCCTTACTTTGAAACTCTTGAGAGGTCAAATTACGATCTTCCGACTATTTTCGACACGGAAAAATAATTTCAATTGTTTTTGAACAACTTTCTCGCTTTTACCACCCACTTATCTTCTCAAACAAAAAAGTTTCTAGATCATCGAAAATTTCATGTTTTCTGTTCGAGTAGACTCGACATTGACAAACATATTCATTAATTGAAACATAATTATTGGTCGGATATAGAAAATTCAAAAACCATTAGAAAGCTCGAATTCTCCTTGTCATTTTGATATAGAAAACTTTATTTTTATCACAACCCATGATTGTGAGAGAAGTGATATACAAAAGAAATTAATATTTTCGCGATTTTTCAATTTTTTCAAAAAAAAATCAAATTTCCTTTGAATCCTTCTACCCAGGAACTTTTCTAATACTACTGGCATATCAAGGATGAAATTCTACGTCTAGATATGGGGTTCAATCGCGAATTTGAAGATGTTCCAATTTCACACAATCTGGCAACGCAGCTATTTCTCGGGTGGAGGAGGTTTTCGTCAACTTACATTGCGCGGACTATAGCTCCTCTTCTTCTTTGACTTAGCCATTTATCATTAATTATAGGGTTGGCAATCTTCACCTCATCTTTAGTTTTCCACATTTTTCTAACATCACTCTTACTACCAAATTTTCCTTTAGTTTTGTCTTTGGAACAATAATTGCATATATAATTATATATTTTTTTCACCCAAGAAATTAAATCCATTCTATTCTAACACGAGTAGAAACAGTCCGAATGAAATTTAACCACACAGTACTCTTTATCACAATGAATACCAGTATATCCCAGTAATACCAGTGAATAGTCTGTTCAAGCAAAGAAGACATTCTTGCAAGACAGGAAAATAACTTCCTTAATATTGGTTGGAAAACAATGAATTTGTTTCCAATATGTAGGAAACATTCTGATCTACAATTTAAGACCAAATTAATGCTTTTTGAACGAATAGTGACCGAGCTGGAGTCATTTTCCCATCTTGCCAGAATGTCTTCTTTGCTTGGACAGACTATAATGGATATCAGTTTATTATTGATGTTGGTTACAAATTCTTCGGTTGAATTTTCATCTACTCGAATCAGAGAGAATTGAAGTTGAATAATTGTTTTTCAACTTTACTGAAAAATAAAAAAAATCAATCGCGTTTACCAGTGTTCAATGAGGAAAACAAAATTTTCATAAGTAATTTTCTCTCAGACGAGATTTTTCCAATGATTTTCACGGTTGACTGGCAAGTTGCGCCGCGGGACAGTTTTCCGAATTTCCCTCGCTTAGTTTTTCTGATTGGTTTTTTGAACTTAAAGAAAAGCTCATCTGTTTTTTCAAGAATTACATCAGAGTTTCGATGAATTTGGATTTTGTAAGAAGAATCGTGGAGCTTGTTTTTTGAGAGAAATGATTTGAGAAGAAGAAGGATGTTGAATAGAAAGGAACATTTAGGAGAAAAACATGAAAGGGTTGGAAAAAGTGGAAAACATCCTTCATTTTTGTGCAGCTGCTTCTAGCATGAATGATTTAACATCTTTAATAATCAAGAATATATATAGTTTCGAGCTTATTATTCATAAAAATTTGTTATGAAGACGTTTTGGATATTAGTCTGTGTTTTCAGCCAATAAGTTTATTATTTCCTGTAATTGAATAAATTGATAAATACGAATCTACTGTAATTTTTATATGTATATAAGAATACATAGTTATACCTGTTTTCACTTCAATCGATTCGCGGATAGATATTGAATAAAATAATTATTATCCGGGTACATCCAATTTTTAATGACTTGAGTGTGCTGAAGTTTCGCTGCTATAGTCTGTCCAAGCAAAGAAGACCCTCTGGCAAGGTGGTAAAATGACGCCAGTTGTTCAATATTTGTTCAAGAATTATAAATATGGTCTTAATAATATATCAAATTGATTCCCACAATTTTGAGATCAAATTGGTAATTTTTGAACCAATATTGACCGAGCTTGAGTCACTTTCCCATCTTGCCAGAGGGTCTTCTTTGCTTGAACAGACTATATCTTCGACGACATTGTAAGATCATAGAGAGTTTTATACTGGGTTCCAATTAGTGTATATATTATCATATCTTGTGCATCATATGTGATCTTGTGTGGGTTAAGTGGAAGAGGTGGCTTGAATGCCTCAACTTCAACCACAAAACATTTGTAAAATATTTACTAAGTGTAAATTAAGGCATTTATCTATCTATCCATATTAATTATAAACTTGAGAATAATATTGGTATCAAACGATTTTGAAACTTTTTGTATCAAATTTATCGTATTCAGTGTATTTTTGTATAGAATTGAATGCAAGGAATTGAAACCTTCTACACACAGTCAAATCCAATCTTTGGTAATACAGTATCACACTTCAAATTACTGTTTTCAATCCATAAACAAATCCTCTGCACCTCAATCGTCATTCAATTTTCTAAACATACAAACAGACAGTCATCATTGCAATAAGGCCCTTTCAAGTCCTCAACAACCAATATTATTCTGAAGGTAGGTTTCTATTACTACAAGTCTCAGGCACATGCCGAACACAAGATGCAATAGAAACACGTAGTTATATGGAGCAATACAAATCAAAAATCAGCAGACCAGTGTGCGTTGCTCTATACAACTCCGTGTTTCTATTACATCTTGTGCCCGCTACTTGTAGTAATGGAAACCTACTTTTAGTAAGATGTTCGGCTAACTTGTTGAATTGCACAAATACCAGTTATACTGAACGCCAAGTCATCCGTATATTTTCAATTATCCCACTAATAAACAGAATTCAATAACGCAGCTATCCGGTGTTATTTTTAGGCCAGTACAAACACTGCTAATTATACAGTTCAGTAGCTGTGAGAGGGAAATTGTTGATTGCCAATTTCCTATTCAGAGATCGAACCACTGAATTTCGTGGGAGAATCTCTTGTGAATTTGGATGGCAGTGGGAGGGGAAGGATCAGGTGTTGAGATGGATAAAGAATAGAATGGCTGCCTTTATTCAATACTCTGGGAGGGCGAAGTTAGGGCGCAGCCGGCCCTCTCTTACACTTAACCCGCCAAAGATGGATATATGAGAGTGTGAGTGAGATATCCAGATTCATTCATTTCATTTATGTAGATTACAAAACATATCGACTCTAATTCTATAGTATGAAAATTGTAATGATATTGATTACATCGTTCGCCTTGATAACTGAGTAGTGATTATGGAAACTTATGAAATGATTAAAAGGATTCTATAATTGTGTTAACGGTGTTTCCTCAATCTCAGGGCTAATTTTATGGCTGTTTTTTTATTTTAAATAATTATCGAAGTACCCTTTTTGAATAATTTTTTCCAATGCATTACATGTTTTAAATAATTATAGTGATTTTCAAATGCCAATGAACAAATAAACAATAATAATTATTTGTTCATTTGCATTTGAAAATGATTATAATTAGTTGAAACATGTAATGCATTGAAAGAATAATTCAAAAAGGGTACTCTGATAAATATTTGAAATAAGAAAATTGTGTTAACGGTTAACTAAATGATGCAGTAATTACATAAAAAGGCGGAGTTTGGACTTTAAAATGTCCATTCTTGGAGAGGAATACTCAAGAACTCCCTCTCATTGACTCTCGACCATAATAGAGAGAGAAAAAGAGAGGACATGAGTGAGAGGGGGGAAGATTCATTCTGAGAGATCCAAAGAGAGAGAAAGAGAGTGAGAGAGAAATAAATAGAGAGAAAGAGTGTGTGTGAGAGAGAGAGAATAATTGGATCAATTCACCATCTATATAAATAAAGTATGAAATATTTTTTTCTGACCTCTTCAAATTTCAAATTAAAAATGAAAGTAATGTGAATCATCACATTGATTCAACAAATTGAACCATACTAACTAAACTTAACTTTCAGATATTGTAGATAAATCATTTTCGATATTGATATAAAATCGATATGCTAATAATAATATAGGAGGGACGTAGAGACTGAGAGAAAGAGAGAGAGAGAGGGAGAGAGAGAGAGAGAGAGAGTGAGAGAGTGGAAGAAAGAGAGAGCGAGTGAGAGAGAGAGAGAGAGTGAGAGAAAGAGAGATCGAAAAGGAGGTTTTCCTTTGAATTTTCCGCATGATTGGCAACAGTAGCTGAGAGAGACCCGAAGGTGGAAGGAAGCTCTGAAGGGAAATCGGAAAATTCTACACTTGACTGAGTTTCCCGGTTCACACCAACCTCCCCTCCACTTGGAAAACCCTCTCCCACCCCGGAAAATCCCTCCTTCACCCCGGAAAATACCCTCATAACCTGGAAAATTCACCCCCACCATGAAAAATCCAGCCATCATTCCAAAAAACCACTCCTTGCCACATAAAATTCAACAGCACACCCCGGAATATCTTCTCCTCACCCAGAAAATTCCACTCAAAATTTTTGAAAATCCACACACAACCCAGAAAAAACAACACCCTATCTTGAAAAAATTCTTCTTAGCTTGTGAAATTCACCTCATCTTGTAAAATCCACCCCTTATCTCGGTAGGCCTAGGCCCTTCATGGGCTGTTGAGCCATTGAGACAGACAGACAGACCCCTCATCTCGGAAGAATTAACCTCACCCCTGAAAGTTGATCCCTAATTTAGAAAAATCTACTTTTATTAAAGCGAAAACAACCTACTTGGAAATTCACTCCTCATCTTGGAAAATCCAGCCTCGGAAAATGTACCCCTCTCTTAGAAAGTCCACCCCCTTCCTTGTAAAATCCCCCCTCACCCAGAAAAAACCACCTCGTCATGGAAAATTCACCCCCTGTTTTGGTAAATCCACCCCTTACCTTGGAAAATCCACCCCCTTCCTCGAAACACGACTCCTCACTCCCCCCAACCCTTCCAAACTTGACGGATTCGTGTCGTGAACACCCCAAGGCTAACAATAATTTTGGGAAATTTCTGCTGACTTGACACACGTCACTTGTCACGTGTCAATCATATCATGCGCTCGCACGCACAAGCGCCGACCTATAGCCTGAGGTGAGTGAAATTGGTTGATGGAGCTGTGGTGTGAAAATTCAGGTGAATGATTCGTTGGAGCTGAGATGGTGATGGGTGATGCAGGTGGTGAATCAATTTGATATATGCAAACACTTCGATTCCGTATTAGAGAGAAGAAAAAAGATGTTTGGGGAATGTATTCAATATTAATATTGGAGAAGGATGCTGTTGCATTTTTGGTGGGATGGTATTTGAATGCATTTTCGGGTGTGTCTCAAAAAAATTCTTAATTTGTGATAAGAAATAATGATTTATAGATTGTGAGCCATTGATCAGCCTACTTTTAGCATTATAATACTCAATACTAGTACTCACTATTGCTATACAGGGGATACTTATATGATGAGCTTCCATATGAATAAATGAATTTTATTTCCTCTGTGAAAAAACATCAAGAAAAACAAAATTACAAAGACTTGGAAACCGACTGATCACTTCTCCCAGAAAATGTGATTAGTATAAGCATAAACGGAAAATAAAATTGATATGTGAGGGGATATATGTGATATGTGTGTGTAAATGTTATATATGAGCTTCTTTATAACTCATATACATAGTGTTTCAGGAGGAATGTGCAATACTTCTCAGGCTGATTCCAAGTAGACAAAAAGTTCTATTTTACACCAAGTAGACAAAAAAGTTCCATGGGACCAACCCCCAAAAACACTTGTTCTCCAAGTAGACAAAAAGTTCTATTTTACACCAAGTAGACAATTTTCAAAACATATCAATTTTTATAATTTTTAGAGGCTTCACTCAGGTTCCAAAATAACCAATTCTTATGTAAAATTAGCTTAGGAATTGAATTAAACCAGTTTCAAGTTTGTAACTTCAACAGTTATTGAGATAATTGTGAAAATATGCTTAAAAACGCCATTTTTCAACAATAAGGGTTATAACTGAATAAGAAACCATAAATTTGGATTTTTATTAATGATAGTTGAAGAGAGTTGGAATCCGAAGAAAAAGTTAAATGGCGGCGATTGTGTAAATCTTACCCAAGTCTCAGAAAAAGCTATCAAAATTCGCAAAATTGACAAAACCTACTAGCAAGAGTAAGAAATTTGTGTTAAGTAGTGATTTTGCAATGTTTTATCGCTATTTCTGAGATTTGGGTAAGATTTACTCAATCTTTATAAAAAGATGCTAGTCCTTAAACTGGAGAGTCAAAGAGAGGAAGTGATAGTGGAATATAGAGAGTGTGAGTGAGAGAGAGTGAGTAAGAAAGAGAGAGAAAAAGAGTTTGCGTGTTTGAGAGGGGAGAAAGAGACTCCTGTTGGGTTGAAGGTCCATTTCCATCTGACACAAAAGCAACTTCAACAACAATAATAATTATTCATTCTTGATGCTTTCACTATGTTGGTCCTTCTATTATTGTTGTGTTGTGTGAATTTGTTGTTGTCTGATGTATTCTCTTGTTTATAGTTTTGTTGAGTGATGTTACTTTGTCGTATTCAGCATATGCTGGATTCTCACTACTTGTATCATTTTGTATTTTCAGGCTGAATGATATCACTAGTCTAGCAATTTGTCATCCAAACACTACAGTGTCTTGTAATAGATAATCTGGCATTGTATTTAAGCGGAAATAATTGAATTTGAGAGTAGTTCTTGAATAAATGTGTCCTTTCACTGAATTATACAGCTGTCTCTAAAATGTGAGGCGGATTTTTCTGTCTCTTGTACGTGGTGGAAGTTCCACCAGCTCGAAGTGGAAGTTCCACTGGCGGCTCGTGCCCACGGAACAGGTGAAGTGCTGTACAGTAAAAGAGACGGGCACTTCACCTGTTTTGTAGGTACGAGCCGTCAGTAGTTGGAACATACTACCAGCTGATGTGAAACATCTATTGTCTCCAATTTATTTAAAAAACATCATGTAGGCATGAATCAATTACAACTCTGATTGGTAAATGAGCTGTTGAAGCTCACAGGGAGCAGATGAAACCGCCTTACATTTAGGCGTCAGCTAATCTCATTTCCAATCTCCATAAAATATGATTTGAGCCGAAATTTGATTCTAAATCTCTAGAAATCCCAATCTAATTCCATGTTTCCTTGATGTTGCAGGTATTATCACCTCATCGGGGCGTACAGTGGGCGAGCGTTTGAGCGCAAGCGGCACTCGTCTGGACTCGGGAAGTCCGCTAGCAGGCACTAAGAGCAGCACAGAATCACTGAAGCCCAGCAAGACATTCAAGTCCATTTCCAGACAGAGCCTGCTCGACATTGTGAGCTGTAGGCTTGGGGTTAATCGGTCCAAGTACAACCAGGTGAGCTTGACTTTGTTGTATCACAAGATAGTAGTGTATAATAACCCAACGGTTTTTTTCAAATTTCAATAAATTAATTTTAAAATAGAGGTTATTATCCTACTCATTTCACTCACATCTACGTTTTTGTTTTCATTATTTTGTTCTCTATAGTTATCAGTTTTTGAGTGTAGGAATTTCCTGAACAGTGAAAGTGAATCTTTGTTTTTATCCAATAAAGTTATTGTATTTTCTCGAATTAAATGGAGGGAAGAGCCTTCCAAATCACAAATAATTCTCAAGTCGTCTTCACACAACAGATTTCTGATACGCAGTGGTGATACATAGTCCAAAATTGATACAGGAAGGATTGGATTAGATTAGATTATTCACTTTATTCGATTGGATCAAAGAAATTATTTGCTCGAATCCCAAATTGCGAGAGGTTGAAATAGGATTAATTAATGGATTTAATATAAAAAGTACGTAAACTTATTGAATAACGAAGGTATATAGGATTCAATATTCCCCATGAAATGGCGGAGTTAGGACATGAATTTTTCATTTTTGGAGAAGGATATTTAATTCGGAGATACTCGAATATATCTCGAAGCTCGATGTACGAAGCATCAATTTGTGATGCTCATGGATCATCACGATCATTATTGGATATATAATGATTTTATTTCTCAATGATCAAGCCTTTTTAGAGCATGCAAAATCAGTCTAGGTATTTTTAAAGGTAAATTGATAAAAAAATTATAAAAAGCCTTAATTTTGAGAGAGCTAATAGTTATTATTTTTCCCCGATTTGTGGCATTGTCAAGATAAGATCACCTTACTTACAACCCTACGTAGCAAATATTTTGTGTTAATGAGCTTCCTTTCTGTAGAGATGCGTATCAATTTTTGGCTTTTCCTCTTCTACTGCTTACTTATTACTGTTGCGTATCACAAATCCGCCATGTAGAAGGGTTACGATAGTGGACGGCAAACTGCCGAACGGCAAAATCAAGCCCCATAAGAACAATGTAATTTTTATCAATCTCTTGGAGCAGATAGAGCCTCTATTTATGGACAGAATTTCACGTTCTTTATGTCAAGAGAATTGAATTCTCCTAACTTTTTACTTTTTCGATTTTTAGTTCGTATTAATAATTAGCGTATAATTAATTAAGTATAAAAGTATTGAACTCTAATTATTGAAATAAACTTAAAATCGAAAAAGTAAAAAGTCACGCCCTTGGAGAATTTAATTCTCTTTCCAATGACATAGCCTAAAGAACGTGAAATTCTGTCCATAAATAGAGGCTCTATCTGCTCTAAGGCTGAGGCCGCACTGCCGGTGGGTAGAGCCGGGAGGGTAGAGGGTAGTTGGTAAATCTGTAGAACATACACACCATCCACAGTAATACATTGTATGAATGGTATGACGTCATTCTGAGGTTATGTTGTCCATATTTAAGAATTTCAAGATGGCGGCTGAACACATACCATTCATACGATGTATTACTGTGGATGGTGTGTATATTCTATAGATTTACCAACTACCCTCCAGGCTCTACCCACAGGCAGTGCGGCCTCAGCCCAAGAGATTGATAAAAATTACATTGTTCTTATGGGGCCTCATTCTGCCGTTCGGCAGTTTGCCGTCCACTACCACCCACCCTTAAGTGCACTGAAAAACTATAACAGCCTAGTCATACAATTTTAGTTTAAAGTCCTCATTTTGGAATTTGCAGACCTCGTAATCATAATTATGAATATTATCTTGGTCCAGACCGGGGTGATAACCAACTGGCATGGAACATCTCACTCTCACCCTGTCGAAATAATTTCCATAAATTAATGTCCCACGAGCGTCACAGTCTCATGGTAAATTTGCAGTAGATTGAACAGCGAGTAACGTCAATTTCAATCCTGTCACATCACGGCTCTGTGCTCGGAAATTATTGCCGAAATCGACTCAGATTTGCTAAATAAATTTGTTAGTTGCACTGCATGAATCGATACTATTTGATAATTGACTATCGAATTCAAGTATCCATCCCAACTACTATCGACTTTGACTATCGACTTTGACTATCGACTTTGACTATCGACTTTGACTATCGACTTTGACTATCCGCTTTGACTAGCGACTTTGACTATCGACTTCCGAATAATATTTCAATGGTAAAATAGTTATAATTTTATTTCTATTGGAAGAAGTTTTTTTTAAATGAATGATTTGATTCTAGCCTCATCATAATAATTGAATAATTGTATAGAATTATTAACTCATAGTTTAATTATGAGGCAAAAGTATGGGGACTAGTGGAGGAGAATTCCAAACAAACTGTAATAACCAACTAGTTGATAAGTAGTGAAAATGATATCGATAAAGCTTTGGCGGCTTGTACCCAAGAAACAGGTGAAGTGCTCGTATCTTTTACTGTATAGCACTTCACCTATTTCGTAAGCACGAGCCGTCAGTGTGTTAAAGTTATTAAAGATATTGTAGAAAGTGGTATAGTTGTGAGAAGTTATCCATATTAAATGAAAAGTTACTCATATTAAATGAAGACAAGATATTGTCTAACCATAGATTTATCAGAAAGTTGAAATACCGATACTACACCAAAATCAATCTCCGGTAAACTAGGGCTCTATAAAAAGGGGGTAGACGCACGGTCCGCCATTCTGTGGTCAACTTTTAGCGCCAGAATTGAATTCATATGAATATTTTTGATGATAGAGACGATCAACAGCTGTTCATCAAATTGAGCAAATGAATTGAGTTATTGTTTTGAATTCTTGGAGGTTAATTTGTCATATAAAATGGTTCATATTGCTTAGCATCAAATTGCAAAAAATATAATCATTTTTATCATAAAACTGAAATTAAAAAAATACAAATTTACCAGATTCAGGAAGATGAATCAAGGTTAAAATTTTGACTTAAAAATTGCCAGACTGGAAATTCAATGCTCTGTGAAGAAGTATTATTTTTTCTACCATGATTTTTATGATTAATCATATGTTTGACTGTCAAATTAAATGAATTCAAACCTGGCGCTAAAAGTTGACCACAGAATGGCGGACCGTGCGTCTACCCCTTTTTATAGAGCCCTACGGTAAACTAAGACTACGTAGAGAGAGCATACTAACTCATACCAACGATCAAGCACCGCTATTGGTAGACGTTTGAACCAATCACAGTGAACGTCTGCCATTGGCCTAGACAAGCTCCTCCCCGAGTAGCAACGTTTCAAAATGGCGATTCAAAATACAGCGTTACAAAATGGCTATTCAAACAGCAATACACTGGCGGCTCGTTCCCGCGAAACAGGTGAAGTGCTGTATTGTAAAAGATACGAGAACTTCACCTGTCTCGTGGGTACGAGCCGACAGTGACAGCAAATACAATAATATTATATTGAGGATTAATCGAGGATAAGTAACAATGATTAGTATTTAATCCTATGTCACAATGTACTTACAATCTGTACTTTGAGAATCAAAAGTAGTCAAGAATGTTGAATAATTGTCCTTTATGTTAAGAAGAAAAGCAACATACTAATAATAAATAATGTAATAATATAATAATATAATAATATAATAATATAATAATATAATAATATAATAATATAATAATATAATAATATAATAATATAATAATATAATAATATAATAATATAATAATATAATAATATATTAATATAATAATGTAATAATATAATGATAAATAATCAATGGATTAAGACAACAATAGCTTGAGAATTATTTAATACAGAAATGAACAAACAGTGTTTGTGTATAGTCTGTTCAAGCAAAGAAGACCCTCTGGCAAGATGGGAGAATGACTCAAGCTCGGTCAATATTGGTTCAAAAATTACCAATTTGACCTTAAATTGTAGGAAACAATTTGATCTACTTTTAAGACTACATTTATAATTCTTGAACAAATATTGACCAAGCTGGAGTCATTTTCTCATTTTGCCAGAGGTCCTTCTTTGCTTGAAGAGACTATATATTGGTGTGTCTATAGGTTGTTGAATCAATTCGATAGCCGAACTGCAATTGTCGATATCAATGAACGACTTTGAATGATCGATGTATCGCGGAACTCTGTGATGGAGTATGATGATAGGTTGAGCTGCATTTAGTATTCCGGTCCCCATGGATCTGAGATACGAATCAGCACTATCTCATCAGTCGATCACTACACACTTTCTCTTACTCTCTTTCACGCTCTCTCTCTCTCTCTGTCTCTTTCTGACCGAAAACGTTTTACCCTAGAGCAATAGCATGACAACCCTTCATCCTCTATCCATCACCCATTCAATTAACTTGTAAATAATATACTCGAAATTTTTGTAGAAATAAGTTCAACCTTCGTTATAGACCCCATGTACATACATCCATCATTTACAGTAGTAATTTCAACTTACATCATTCACCCCATCATCAACCATTATTCATTACTTCTAGTAGTTATTAATTTAAGGTTAAATTTAGATTATTTTTTTAATCTTTTTTTTCTAGAATCTTTATAGAAAAGTTCCATTAATCTTAATCTGCTTTTAAAATTCCAATTGAAATTACCGACATTTTTTACATCATTTATAAGCAGTGTAAACATTAAGTTTTAAACTTTTAAGGCCAAGTGTTAATGGAAAGGACATCTTTGTTGTCTTTTCTCAAGAATGAAATTTGTTTCCGAGGGTAGGAGAATAGACGTTTCAAGTACTAGGACTGGAGAAAATACTTTGAGGATTCCAATTCATCGAACTACTATATATAATAAATCGTTTTTTGTTAGCGCTTGTCGCGCATGGAATAACCTTCCCAGCTCCATTAAATTCATTGAGAGTCGAGTGAGCTTTAACTCAAAATCAAGAAAACACCTTTTCGAGAAAATGAGTCTTTCCAACATTAGAGCAACCACATGACAGCTTCCCTTCCCTTTCATTCCTTTATTCATATTTTTAAAGTCAAACTAATTATTTTGAATTTAAGTTATTCACTGTTAATATAAATTAGTTACATTCTCATTGCTTTAATGTTATGAAATATGAGCAAGAATTATTATTTACTAATTTGACATTTTACTTCTTAATAGTAAATTCCATTCAGTTTCATCGATTAAAATTAGGCCCATGCTTGAAGTAATTTTATTATTAAGTAATACTAGCTTCAATTCAACTCATGCGATTTAACTTTTTTTCTTGTTTCTCTCAATTCATCTATAACTTCCGAACAATTCCATTTTCATTCCATATTCATATTCACCCCATCATTCTCATTCATTTTTAATTTTATAAAGTTTGCAAAATTCAACAGCATTTGACAATTCTCAATCCTTATTCGCATTTATCAAGAAAACATTAGCCCATGGTTGAGTGTTAATGGGATGTATGTTCTTGAGCATTCCTTTCCAAGAATGGACATTTATATGTCCAAACTCCGCCTTTTTATGTAATTACAGCATCAGTTACAGTACCGTTAACATGATTATTAAATCCTACATTTGAATCATTCTCGTAAGTTCTCATATAGGCTTTAATAGTCCATACTTAGTTATTATAACGAGCGATGTAATTAGTATCATTTTTAATTTACATAATATAGGATTTGAGCCGATGTATTTTCATGATTTACATAAATAAAGTAAATGAATCTTAATCTGAATCTCTGTATATCTCTCTCTCTCTCTTATGCTCTCTTCTTCACTCTTTCTCCCAGTCTCATCCTTTTTGACTCTTACTATCTCTCTCACACTTAGTCATACTCCCTCTCTGACACACACACACACACTCTCCTCTCTCTCACTCTCTCACTCTCTCTCTCACTCTCTCTCTGTCTCTTTCCAAACTGACCACTGATGCAGGTATCTCCGTAAGCATCAAAATATCGATTGAACGCTGCAGTTATAATCGAACGTAACAGAATTGAATTTCGTTGGAAAGTGAATGATTCGTATAGTCTGTCCAAGCAAATAAGACCCTCTGGCAAAATGAGAAAATGACTCCAGCTCGGTCAATATTGGTTCAAAAATTATTGATTTGGTCTTAAATTGTAGGAAACATTCTGATCTACAATTTGAGTCCAAAGCAATATTTTTTGAATCAATATTGACCGAGCTGGAGTCATTTTCTCGTCTTGCCAGAGGGTTTTCTTTGCTTGGACAGGCTATAGCCTAGTGGAGCGAATATTCTAGACTAGGGTATGGGAGTTGATTTGTAATTATGTTGCTGCCATTACTTGTCTGTTCAAGCAGAGAAGACATTCTGGCAAAATGGGAAAATTACTCCAGCTCGGTCAATATTTGTTGAAAAATTATGAGTTTACTATCAAATTCTAGGAAACATTCTGATCTACAATTTGAGACTAGATTTGTAACGTTGGAACCAGTATTGACTGAGCTGGAGTCATTTTCCCTTCTTGCCAGAATGTCTTCTTTGCTAGGACAGACTATACATGCTGCAAATGATTGGGCATTTCAGTCGAGAGTCCATCTGTTCTGATATTTGGATTAAACGTTTGTCTGACTGGTTTGAAATTTCGATATTAATATTGAGTAGTGGATCATTTTTAAGGACGGAAATAATAATTGAAATTTGTTGAAAATGGGATGGGTGATCTCGTGATAAATTATGAATTTATAGGGTTCAGAACGTTGTTAAGTGATGGCACACTAATTGTGAAATAACAAAGAAGTTGTACCTTAGGTTTGGAACGCCTGAATCATGGTTAGAAGACAACCTTGTGCCCATATGAACCTGAAACTCCTCGCCCACCTTTCGCCTGAACCCTATAAGCACTAAGGAATGTACGAATGCCTGAAGCATGGTACATAGTGAGTTTTATATTCCGGCACACCTGGATATAATTCAAACGGCAAGAAATATTGATGTGTACCCTGACCTTAACTTTTTTAACACTCAATTTCAACCATCTTGTATCCAAATTCACTTTTTTTAATAAGAAGTTGAATATATTATACATGATTAAAATACAGATTATCAACAGTAATCGAGTGTCGCAAACCGCACATCGATAATATGTCAAACCGATTCAAAGTTATTTAAATTTATTTTAGTAAGATATATGAAAATTAAACTCTAAACTTTATTTAGAATAATTGATAGATAGAATGGAATAAGTCAAATACCCTTCATAAATCGTATACCCGAATAATTTATACCCTTTTTCAATGACATATGTGTACAAAAGTCAATTAGAAATTCAAAATATCGATGTGCGGGTTTTGACATTAATTTCGTCTTGAAATTTCGTAAGTCTTGTGTAACATGTGCGCATCAGTGACTAATGGAGTTGCAGTTGAATTTTAATATCTTCAATTATTTGATTCCTGATTACGTAGTTCAATTGATAACATGGTTCTCATGCATCCAAGTTGATATTGTCAATTTATTATATTATTATATTCTTGTTTCAAGCTCAAATCGTTGTTGATCACTTGATTTTTTCGTTTGTATACGTTTTAGTTCATTTTATCAATATTTCGCGTCGCTTCAACGTTAATCGTACTCGTTTTGTGTGCATTTTTCAACTCAATTCAATGCTTTTTATGTGTTGCAGCGCTACTTTGGTGCGTCGCGCGACTCGCTGGCGGCCGCTTACATCAATCGCGCGGCGGCTGTCTCCTCAACCGCGTCGGAATTGGACCTCAGTCGCAAGGTAATAGTTATATATAAAATATGTAAAAATCTATCGCATAAAATGAATAAACATTACAAGTTCTACAAGAACCATATAGAGTTCATGATGTGAACTAGAGTAGGATACGTATATCTATTTTATACTATTGTATATTCTATACCAAATTCCAAATTTTCCAGTCTTGGTTAAGTGTTTTGACTGTGTTTTGGTGTTCTCAGACTCTCTAAATTGTAAAAGACTTTTTTGAATCTCAATTACAGTGAATATAATCAAGAATTTTCACCATGTTTCCTATCGGCGAAACAGGGTTATGTTGGCGAGGTGGAATTACCTTCTGGTCTCCCCACCAAATAAAGCCTAATAATAATACTAATAATAATAATACTATAGGCTAATAATAATACTATATTCTTTTCGGAGCAGAGAAGATATGCCTTCAAAATGGCAACTGTTCAATGCTGCCAGCAATCGAAATGAAAATAGTCCCACTGTAACCATCTGTCTCTTATCACATCTCACCAGCGGTAGGTTGGCAGAAGTGATTTTACACTGAAATTTTCAGATCTGCGCATGCGTAGTTACACTCTCGCTTCAATTGGCAATTTTGAAGGACTGTCTTCTCTGCTCGACGTGACTATAGAAGTGATGGGACTATTTTTGATTACGGATATTTAATTCTCAATAACTTCCCTCTTAAATAGACCGAGAAAATATACCGAATCTTACTGTAAAATGAGAATTAGGTATTTTAAAGTTTGGCAAATTTATGGCGACTGGGAGAAAAAATTTATCGAAGAATAATGTTATATATTTTCACACCATTGGCTTCACTATGAGTATACGTTCTCTGAAGTATGGTCTGTCCAAGCAAAGAAGGCATTCTGGCAAGGTGGAAAATGACTTCAGTTCGATCAATATTTGTTCAAAAGTTTCCAATCTTGACGGAATGTCTTCTTTGCTTGGAGAGACTATACACTCCAATGCTGCATTATATCACAAAATTGAAAGTTCTGTTGAAAGTTGAAGTTGTTGTTAAGTTTTTGAGTAGTTGTGAAGGTGATATCATGGTAGTTATCCATATTAAATGAAAAGACAAAATGTTGTCAAACCACTAATTTATAAAGAATTTAAAATAGAAATAATTTTATTGAAAAATTAGTGGTTTGACAACATCTTGTCTTTCCATTTAATTGTTTTTAAGTCTTTTTTATTAGATGTTGATCAATTAAAATTTTGATTTCAGGTGCGAAGGAGAGACTTGCGCGGAGGAGGGGTGCTAGGAGGTGGGGGCGGCCGCCTCAAACTGCCCGCGGGGACCGGGGGGGCCCAGTGGGGGGCCCAAGGGGGGGCCGAGGGGGCTCGCACTGCCCCCTCATCTGCCACTAACGCGCATCTCAACGGATCGCTGGCTAGGATATCCACGCCTGACAGGTCAGTCATTTGAAAAGTATTTGCACACTCATTAATTTGTAAAATATTGACTTGGTTGATGAATTACAATAAATATAATAAATAAATAAATACATTTTATTTTCCATCATAAATAACACTGGAAATTAAATGACCACTTAAGCAAGTTATGTGGTCATTGTTAGTATTGAGTTCAATTATTGTATTTATTAAATAGCCTGAATTGTTTATAAAAATATGTTACGTTCTTTTTCGTGTTGATCAGTTCATCAATTCTAAGGCCTGGCGTGAGCTGGGAAGTACGTGTGCACATACACGCAAGCCAGCCAATCAAAGCTCTTGTCTTGTTCTCAACAAGAGCTGTGATTGGCTGGAATGCGTGCGTGTGCACACGTGCGTCACAGCATAAGCCAGGCCTAAGACATTTTTGAGCACGACGTCTGTAGCATTCTAATTCAAACAACCATAAATTTTAAACATTTATTTAATTTTAAACAAAGAAACAAGCTTACACAACTAGCAACAATAGAAACACAGTCAAGGTACTTGGTAGACATCTACAAAACATTTATACTTATACATAGATGCAAATTACTACAATAAATACTTCATCCAAAAACAATATATAAACCAAATTATGACTGGATTATATAATTCTGATCAAACAGATATAAACTCTAAATAAGCTATAACAATTAAGTTTATTTAGTGCTTTGGTGATTTGTCCAACACAGATTGGTATAGGTACCTCAGTCTGGTCGAGCCAAGAAGACATTCTAGCAAGATGGGAAAATGACTCCAGCTCGGTCAATTTTGATTAGAAAATCATGATTTTTGTCTTTGAATCTTAGAAAACATTATTCTCTACAATTTGAGTTCAAATTTGTAATTCTTGAACCAATATTGACCGATTTGGAACCATTTCTCAATCTTGCCAGAATGTCTTATTTGCTTGGGCAGACTAAAGCTATTCATTCAGAAAGAAGCCAATATCCTGTACGCTAAGACCAGGAATGTTTTTCACTATTAGCAATTTATTCAGTTCCCAATCCCAGATTGGTCATGTATCTACCACTCACTCACAAACTTTCTCTCTCTCTCTCTCTCTCTCTGTTTCTCTTATCGACCCTCTCTTTATCTCTCTTACTGAATCTTCCTCACGATCAAAGACTCTTCCTGATTCCATCTTCCTCTTTATCACTAACTCTATATTGATATATTTCCTTCTCTCTCTCTTTTACTCTATTTTCTCTCTCTTTCTCTCTTTTCTCTTGCTCGCTCTTTCTCCCCTACTCTCTCTTATCTCTTTTTTCCAACATGAGAATTAGAAACCCCTCTGAAAGAAGGAAAACCAGTGTATTAAAACCATGTGACGTTTAAAGCATTTCTTAGCGTTTTCATTCCTTTGGAGCTTTTCCTTTCAGTCCTTCCACTAGGGATTTTCTCAATTTATTTTCACATTCTCTTGCTGGTTTTTCTTCTTTCTTGATTTCTCTGTATCATTATCCTCTATTTTCTATACATTTTTGGCCCATTTCTTCCTTCATTTAAACCGAAATCTTCTTTTACTTCTGTTTTCATCTTACCATTTTCCTACTAGTTTCCACACATTTTCCCCTCTCTTCTCTGTTCTCCTTCGCCCACTTTCCACCTTCTTCGTAGATGATTATCTCTTTCCTCCATTTTCTATAAATTTGTTATTAATTGTCCAACTTCCTCTTACACTTCCGCTTCTTTATTCTCTTATCAGTTTCTCACTCTCTCTCTCCAAGTTTCTTCCTTCCATTCCCATTATACATATTTCAATAAAATGTTTTGATTCAATAATTGATATTTATTCATGTAAAAATATGAATAATGTTCAAAGAATGTCCCAATTCCTAATATTTTCCCTTGTTATTTCTCCATAAACATCATTCTTTCATTTCATTTCATTCTCTAGCAGTTTATTATTGCGAAAATATTTCTCTTGTAAAGAAAAATATTCCATTAGAATTGTTCACTGCTAGAATATTCTTCCTTTTTCCCTGAAATTCTTCCATTTCACTCCTTTACTTTTCTCTTACATGTCTTTCTCAATGCTTTCTAGTGCTCTTACCTCAACTAAATTTAACACTTTTTCACATTTTCTCTACGTTTTCAAGAGAATACACACTATAAATTCTCTCTCTCACCCTCATCCTTTCTCTTTCTATTTTTCACTTCCTCATTTCCCATCCATCCACCTCTATATCTCTATATTTTTCCTACATCCCTCTTTCTCTTCGTCAATGTCTCTCTCTAAATCCTCCTTTCTAGACCTTTCTCCCATTCCTACCAACACCAATATTACCAAAAGTTCACCAAAAGCCTGCAAAAAACCCGCATCGCCACCCTAGTCTTGCTTTACATGATAAGAAACCCTTTGGTGAGAATCCCTTAGTCGTCCCAGAAAACATCCGAATATATTAGAGCCACCTTGAGAGCCTTAAGAGCAGGGTACGCCTAGACAGGTAATGCTGGTGGTGGGGGGGAGGGGGGTTCGGATCAGCTGTGGTGGGGGGGTTGAGAGAGAGAAATAGTGAGGAGAGAGAGAGAGAGAGAGAGAGTCAAGCAAGTGTCACACCCAGCGGGAATGGAATATATTCTATGAAATATATGGAATGTATTCTATTCTCGCTGGTCACTCCCAGCCAGACAAAATCCGACAAAATGTTTGATTCAAACTAACCAAAACAGCCATTAATACAAGGAACTAAACAATATAGGACCAATTTTTATTAGGTAAATCCTCATCGAATGGGCAGAAAAGAACGCAAGAATACATAAGGAATTCAGTTGCTTGGATCTTCTAGGGTAAAGGTGAAGGAAATATTACTTGGAGAATGCTTCTAAACTATAATAATAATAATAATAATAATAATAATAATAATAATAATAATAATAATAATAATTATAGTAATAATAATTATCTACTATAATAATTGTAGGAGATGATTTATATACCGTACTTTAACTCTCCTATGTTGCGTTCTCAGGATTATAATAAAATTTCATACATATTTTTTCTTGTCGAGTATTTTGATTGGTAGAAAATTATCATAATTATAGGGTAGCTGTATTTACATAATTTAAAAAATGTAGTCTTGCTGAACATGGTAAGAAACCCTTTGGTGAGAATCCCTCAGCCGTCCCAGAAAACATTCGAATATATTACAGCCACCTTGAGAGCCTTGAGTGACTTGAATCATTTGTTTTTTTTCTCTCTTTGTATGACGATTGTGAATGTGGTAAGAATTCACTAATTATGACAATAATGAAAAATATTTGTGAATATGAATCAAACGACTTACATGCTTTCGTGTTTATCAACACATCACTGGCTTCACTTAAATCACTCATTAAAATATATAAAAAATTTATAAGTAACTCTTGAGATAGCATTCCTAAGCGACGGCTCTTAGCTGCAGGGCTGCTCTATACCTATAACTATATTTTATAATGAATAATCACTATACTATGTAGCCTGCAAAGCTATAGACATGCAGCTAGAGCTGCGCAGCTTGAGCCGTCTCTTATATCATTACACAAATTATAATAATAATATTATTATATTATAACCAGGCGAGAAAAACTAGGCTGAGCCTGTACTATTTCTTCCCTGAATTTTGATAAATGTAATATGTCCGAAACAAGGTTTTGTACAATATCGTAACACTTCACTAGAATGCTACTTGAAGAAAAAGTAAGAGAAGTATAAGAGATGAAGGTAAATTATAATTTTTTATTATTTATTGTTACAATACTTGTGACTTTGATAACAAGTATGTTAAGCAAAGGTGATGATTAGTGACTGAATGATTATGTTTACATGGTGAATGAAAGATGATGAAAGTTTAAATTAAAATTTTAACTTTGGAAAACACTTTTCACTTCAAAAAGTTCTGAACTTTGATGAAACTTCACTGTTTACAATAAATATCTAATGAAAAAACAAATGAAAATGTTCAAAAATTTTGAAAATTTTGATTATGGAGGTTAAATTAAAAAATTCACTGTTTACAATAAAGATCTGATAAAGAAAACAAATAAAAATGTTCAAAAACTTTGAAAATTTTGATGATGAAGGTTAAATTAAAATTTTAACTTTGAAAAAACTTTCCACTTTGAAAAATCCTGAACTTTGATGAAAATTCACTGTTTACAATAAAGATCTAATAAAAAATAGATAAAAATGTTCGAAAATTTTTAATTAACTGGATGAATTTTCAAAGCAAAATAGAACCAGAATATAGAAAGAGGATGAGTAGAGTGGTAGGATGAGAAGAGGAAAATAAGAGGAGAGAGATTAACAAGAGAGTAAAGAAGAAGAAAGAGGGGGAGAATGAGGAGCAGAAAGGGGACGTCTGTAAGGGGGTCGCTAAGGAGAGCGCTACCTTCTTGGCTTAAGCACAGTAGGCAAATTCCAGACTACAGCTCTGGGAATTTATTTGCTGGGGAATGTTTGCACTTGAAAAGGTACTAGACTTTGTGGGGGGGGAGGCTTAGAGGGGAACTGGAAATGGTTGTATATTACTTCAATCTGTGTTACCTTGCTGGTGGCTTGCTAGTGTAATTTTGCGTTAGGTGTTGAGTTGTAGGTACAAGTGTGGGATCTAATATGAAATATTCAAGTGATAGTAATAGTTGATGATAAAAGGTTTGGGATACGTCGAAAGTAAGTGTATCTGTAATAAACTTTAATATGAGAACTTTAATATAACTATAATGAACTTTAAACTTCAAGTGGACAGTGTGAAAAGGAACATAACCTGACTTTTCAATCAAAATTGGTGAAGAAGAAGTTTTGGGCTAACGCCTGTTTTTTCTCTCCTTTCACTGTACTAATTTGAAATAAATATGTGTTGCATTATCTTGTATGTCATTTCTGTAATTATTTCATGTTAGGTGTGGAATATTGTGGATTTCATGTATGAGTTTTCATTTTACCTAATTATGAGATAGTGAAAATTTTCAAAAGAACCACAATGATACTTTTCCAAAGAAAATATTGGAATCTTACAAATAATTTCAATTTTTCCAACAAACTGCATTTACTGAAATAGCATAACATTCTGATTGGGAAGGAATAGTTGACGAAAGCTGAAAATATTGAATTTGTTCTATCACTATTGTATTGTTTTGGATATTCTAAGCCTATTTCAATTATTCATGTTGTTTAGGACAAGTAATTCACTTTGTACGAATTCTTTTCTGTTTGAAACATCATTTCAAATACTCCAAACGCTTCATGTTTTTTTAAATTATTGTTCTAGAGGTATGTTGTTACTGGTGCGATGATCGTTGTGGTCGATCAGCTGTGGCCAATCACAACTCTTGTTATTGAATAGCAAGAACGATCATCGTCCATGTTCAACGATTATTGTACCAGTAACAACATACCTCCAAGGAGCTCAGAGACGGTTGACTCATCACACCCAGTAACACACTATCAATCTAGTTTTATCATAAATTAGTTGGTCTTTTGCTACGATATTATATTACTCTTATTTTATTTCTAACCAGTTCTTCCGTAACATTTTTCATCAATTTCATATGTTATTGTAACTATTCAGCGATCTTCAAAAACCTCCAGTGTTTATTTCCTTTATAATTTTCCTTTAATTTTGAATTTTTTACAGGAACAGTAACAGACAAGGAAGCTATTCGGGACGATCAAGGTCTGGACCACATTGGAGTTTTGTGTTCGATCCGGCGGGTCGTCTATGCTACTACTGGTCTATGGTAGTGTCACTCGCATTCCTGTACAACTTCTGGGTCATTATCTACAGATTCGCTTTTCAAGAAATCAATAGTGAGTACAATCATACGTTATTTGTCAGAAAACAATAATTTTTCCATAAAGGATTCACGTTACTTTTCTGCAACTAATATTGCTACTCCATTTCTTCACAACACTTATTTGAGAAACTGTTTCAGAATTATTAGTAAACATTTAGTGGAAAATGCAAACAGAGAAGATTAAAAATAATTTTAACACCTAGTAATTGAATTTAATTCAAACACTTGGTAGGTTAATAGAATTGGAGTAGCCTATATTGTTACTTCTCAGAGCAGAATAAATATTTATGTTGAGTAAGTGATTTTCAATACCCAATGAGTTCGTGTTTTACAAATAAAAATATTATGGACAATAATTGTTCCCCAGTTGGTTTTGTAAATTCCCCCCTCTTACGAAAATAACTGTCGTCTGCCTAATTTTTTCTGGATAAACATATGATGCTTTTCCTTAAAGGGTAAATGTCTCCCGTAAGTGTTGCAAAAACAGGAATATAGAGAACGAGGAAGTGTTGGTCTAGTCAGCTGATTCAATGGCTAGTTCTGATTTTATTCGAATTCCATTCTTTTACTCATACTTTTTCAAAAAATCGTGATACGCTTGTCAAGGAAATGGCTGCCTTTGTAATCAAAATGGCGGAGCCTACGATGAAGCTCTGTGATTGGTCGAGACCTTCCACTCCCTCCCACTTCCAACACGGAACCGAGCTGGCCAATGCGAGCCGAGTATTGAATACAGTAATATTAGCTTACTTGTCTACTTTATCCGCAATATTTCTATTGCTGATATTTGATATATGATATTTTTCACAATAATCGTAAAGCCTCGATAGTTTTGAAATCTATAGGCTGTAATTTGTTTAATTTTACTCTCCCTTGAAAAAGCATTCTCATGTCTTTTATGCTCGATATTTTGAACTTCCAATAATTTGAACTGAAAATGACGAGAACCTGAATTTCAAGTATGTAAGGTTTTTCTGTACTACCAAAGTTACTGTTCTGCACTATGTAGTGAAGTAGGTCGTCTATATGTTAATTAATTTGAACAATCAGGATATCTATTTTAAATGAGAAGTCAATGTGTTGTCTTTTTATTTATTATGGATAACTACCATAATATAAACTTCACAACTACTCGAAGAGAAACTTTATTTTAATCAGTTTATTAAATTCTTCTACAAAATAATATCGAGATTGAAATAAAATACATTTTTCATAACATGAAGTATATAACACTGTATATTACAGTATATTATACTGTAAATGATAAGAGTTCAGTGGAAATATAAATTTATGGAAGAATAATATCCAGGAGGAGGGGGAAATGGATGAATAGAAAAATTATTTATTTATTCTTCCACCTCGTATATCACCTAAGAGATTCGGCGAAGTTGATGAACATGAGCCCTCTCTTCTACTTAACCTTCGAGGAGGGAGAGATAGAAAGAGAAGGAGGAGAAGATGAAGAAGATGAAGAAGAAAAAGAAGAAGAAGAAGAAGAAGAAGAAGAAGAAGAAGAAGAAGAAGAAGAAGAAGAAGAAGAAGAAGAAGAAGAAGGAGAAGAAGAAGAAAAGGAGAAGAAGAAGATAGGAAGAAGAAAGAAGAAGAAGAAGAAGAAGAAGAAGAAGAAGAAGAAGAAAGAAGGAGAAAGAAGAAGAAGAAAGAAGAAGAAGAAGAGGAAGAAGGAGAAGAAGAAGAAGAAGAAGAAGAAGAAGAAAAAGGGGAAGAAGAAGAAGAAGAAGAAGAAGAAGAAGAAGAAGAAGAAGAAGAAGAAGAAGAAGAAGAAGAAGAAGAAGAAGAACAAGAACAAGAACAAGAACAAGAACAAGAAGAGGAACATGAACAAGAACAAGAACAAGAACAAGAACAAGAACAAGAATAAGAACAAGAACAAGAATAAGAACAAGAACAAGAACAAGAACAAGAACAAGAACAAGAAGGCATAGGACAAGGAGATACAGGAATTGAAGTGGGAGGAGAAGCTATATTTTTAGAGCAATTCACAAAAGTGAATTGATGTAAAAATGATTAGATATCAATAGCAGAAAAATATCAGACGAAAGAGTGGTAGAAGAAAAATAAGAATAGTAACGAGAAAAAGAAGAAGACAAAGAAAAATCAGCGGGAAATGTGGAGCTGTCTATAACGTCAGTAGAGCTGTCATCAAGAGGTAAGGCGAAGAAGATGAATCATCATAGAAAGGAGAAGGAGAAAAAAGGAAAAAGAAGAAGAAGAAGAAGAGGAAGAAGAATAAGACGTAAAAGGAAACGAACGAGTACAGAAGAGGTCTAGACGAGCAACGTTGATACGAAACGATAGATACATGACATCTTCAATAACATCTGAAAACAGAAATTCCACATCAAATATAGTCTGTCCAAGCAGAGAAGACACTCTGGCAAATTGAGGAAAAGACTCCAGCTCAGTCAATATTGGTTAGAAAATTATTTATTTGTTCATTAACGTAGGAAACATTCTGATCTACAATTTGAGACCAAATCGATAATTTTTGAACCAATATTGACCGAGCTGGAGTCATTTTATCATCTTGCTAGAGAGTCTTCTTTGCTTGCACATACTATACTCTCATCGATTAGTTAACTTGTCACTCATATACCACTGATACTTGTCTTGATTTCCCAAGTGAAGTACTATTCGATACATTCGCAGCTTCAATATATATGTATTTAAAATAAATAAATGAATATCAGTCCTAGTTTGTGTCAGTGTGTATATCTATATCCATTTATGATATAAGGCAGTATGATATGAGCTTAATGTGTGTGTATGCTTGATATGTGTTTGAGTGAGAGTGTATACATGTATTTTGTATTTATTTTTATTATATATTTTCTCACTTTCATATTTATGAAGAATATATATTCATATTCTATATATTAAAATTTATATTTATATTTTTTTCATACTTATTTCGTATTTTTCTGGTGACGTGGTTAAGTGGTAGAGTGGACATTACTGTCCAAACTTTGCCACGTCATCAAAATAAAGAAGTCATTCTATTCTATTCTATTTTTTATAATGAATTCTTGGTATAGTCTGTCCAAGCAAAGAAGACATTCTGGCAAGGTGGGGAAATTACTTCGGCTCGGTCAATCTTGTTTCAAAAATTATAAATTTGTTCTCAAATTGTAGATCAGATTGTTTCCTACAATTTCAGACCAAATTGATAATTTTTGAAACAAGATTGACCGAGCTGGAGTCACTTCTCCATATTCCTAGAATGTCTTCTCTGTTTGGACAGCCTATATTATGAGTAGGAGTTCAATATGAAGAGAGCTGTATTTGAGTGAGGGTGAATACATGTATTCTTGTATGTATCATATTATCTTACATACACTTGGTATGTGTGAACGTATGTATGTGTATGTGTATTTTTGTATGTATCATCTATCATCATAAATTCTAGGTATAGTCTGTCCAAGCAAAGAAGACCCTCTGGCAAGATGGAAAAATGACGCCAACTTAGTCAATATTTGTTCAAGAATTAATAATGTGGTATTAACAGTATATCAAATTGTCTCCTACGATTTGAGATCAAATTGATAATTTTTTAACCAATATCGACTGAGCTGTAGTCATTTTCCCATCTTCCTAGAGGGTCTTCTTTGCTTGGACAGACTATATGTGTGAGTGATTGTATACGTGTATTTCTATGTACTTTGTGCATGAGTATGTTTATGAATAAAATAAATTGTTGATGTGTGTGTGTGTGTGAGAGAGAGTATCTTCTCCCTAGGACTCATGGTACAGACAGATAAGATTGATTGACTGTCGAGTTTATTTTGGTATTGGGTTTTCAAGTAAAGGTTTGGAATTATTGAAGGAAACATTCACTCCATTCAATCATATTTTTATGTGGTTTATTTATCGTGGTTAAGTGGTAGAGTGGACATTACTGTCCAAACTTCGCCACGTCATTAAAATAAAGAAGTCATTCTATTCTATTATTCATATTTTATGTACTCGATAAATAAATAAATAAACATGATCCCTTCACGAGGTCGTTTTCGAGTCTTGATCAAGTGGCTTGACAGCCGAAAATTTTTCTTTTCTTAGAATGATGCTCACATAGGCTCCTAGGCCTGTGCGTGAGTAATGAGAAAAATGATGAGGAGGGTGGACGACTACTTTTTAGGCAGTCGAGACAGGAGACAGGAGACAGGACAGCTCATCGTCTTCTCCGAAAGATGAGGTGGTCGTATTCATGTGATTATGCTGTGACTCTTTCCTGGCTTAGGATCAAATCTCGGAGTCTCTGGTTATCATCCCGGCGCATTATCACTTACTCCAACAATCCACCCAAAGAAATTAAAAAAATGAGAACATCACAATATCAAATGAATATAGGTATAATTTATCAGGGAACACTAAACTTTCTTTGTTTACATTGTGGGTTTTGTTTATTTCGACACAGTTATCGTGAATTCCGAATATTTATTATTATTTTGAATTATAAAAAAATTATATATTCCAATCTCTATTTATTTTTTTCAGGAGAATCGATCCTAGTGTGGTTCTGCCTGGACTACCTGGCCGACCTGCTCTACCTGTTCGACATAATGTTCCACTTCCGCACCGGCTACCTGGAAGACGGAGTTCTGCAGACGGACTCCACTAAACTGCGCACTCACTATATGAACTCGACCACATTCTACATCGACTGCCTGTGTCTGCTGCCGCTCGATTTTCTCTATCTATCGATAGGGTTCAATTCGATATTGAGATCGTTCCGGCTGGTGAAGATATACAGGTAAGTGTCAAAGAGGAAACTTAATTTGTTCAATACTTATTTCCTCTTAGGGCTACTGTATTCGTTAAAACTTTTAAAAAATTACTATCAAAGTACCCTTTTTATTTTATTTTTTCAAAAAGGGTACTTTGATTGCTATTCTCTTAATTTTGTTTATGAGGGTGAAGCCCACATGAGCTCATAGGCTTGGGCGTGGGTAAGATGATAGACATGGATGATAGATGAAGACTACTTATAGGTAGTAGGGACTGACGGCTACTGAACTTCAAGATATGGTTTGGCAGGAGCACGATGATGACTGCCGGCAGATCTAGGCCAATCCCTCGAGCTAGAATTGGCCTCTATAGGTGATGGTCCCCTTCCTTTGTGGCCGTCACCTCTCAAGAATGCACCATCGTCATTCGATCTTTTTCTTAACCTTCTGCATCTGTTATGTATTTGGCTTGTTAACTTCTATCTAAGGGTTTTACCTTTTGTTCTTCCTTCCTACCATGAAATCGTAAGGTAATAATACTGTACTTACCTATTTGGAAGAAAAAGAGCTGGGGAAAAAAATACTTATGCCCGGTTTTTCCAAGCACACTCAAATTTGAGGGACCCTCAAGTTTACTACGTTTCCTATACTTATCATAGAAAATGTCAGCTGTTAATCAAAATTTGAGGGTCCCTCAACTTTGAGTGTGCTTGGAAAAACCGGGCATTAGAGTAGGGAGAGATTGTAATCGACTGAGAAAATTGACACTGTTCAAAGACGATTTGTTCAACGGGATATGAAGTGACTTCAACCAAGCATCCAACTCAGTTGCCATATATATACTGTGCAATTTTGCAAAGATACTGAGTTGGAAACTCTTGAATGGCGTAGAACTAAATGTGATGCCATGTTTCTATTTAATTGTCTTCATGTGCATCTGAAGGTAGGTGATCGTGGAGTAGGAATAGTTGTGCCAACAAGAAACCTCAGAAATTATCATCAATTTCACTTTTACTCATACGAAGTTTTGTTTCTCCACTCTATAGATTATCTCAACTTGAAACAGATTAGGTCATAGAGTTGGTTTTTGAAGCCCCCAAGCTGTTTAAGGAGAAAATAAAGATTTTACATGAAGATTGTAGATGATTTGATAACATTTCACGATAAGTTTACAATTTAAACACTGTACATTTTCACTGTCGGCTCGTACCCACGAAACAGGTGAAGTGCACGTATCTTTCACTGTACAGCACTTCACCTGTTTCGTGGGCACGAACCGCCAGTGTACATTTTACACTTGACAGTTGCAATAAACAAAGACCAAGAGCTCAGAGCTGTTCTATTGCACGTACAAATGCCTTCCATATGCAAACTCATATGTACTTTCCTCCCCAGGTTCTGGGCTTTCATGGACCGCACCGAGCGCCACACCAATTACCCGAACCTGTTCCGTTCGACCAGTTTGATCCACTACCTACTGGTCATCTTCCACTGGAACGGCTGTCTCTATCACATAGTCTACAAGAACAACGGCTTCGGAAGCAAAAACTGGGTCTTCGGAGATAGCGAATCTGCTGACGTGGTGAAACAGTATTTGCAAAGCTACTATTGGTGCACGCTAGCGTTGACCACCATTGGTGATCTGCCGAGACCCAGGAGTAAAGGGGAGTACTTTTTTGTGATTCTGCAGCTATTGTTTGGGTTGCTGCTGTTTGCGACCGTTCTGGGACATGTGGCGAATATTGTGACCAGTGTTAGTGCGGCGAGAAAGGAGTTTCAAGGTAAGTTTTCTGCTGTTTTTGATGATTTTAATGTAGAATATTGAATTTTTAACTTTTTTTAGCAATATTTTCCCGTATTAGTATAAGTAGTCCGTTGTTTTTGGTAATTTTGTTGCAGAATTTTACATTTTCTAAGATGTTTTTGCAATATTCGATTCGAAGTATATTTTCTAAGATGTTTTTGCAATCTTTCATTGATTCTAATCCTTGAAATGAGTAGGGTGGAGTTTTTATTACAGGGTTTTACATTTTTGAACATGTTTCTTATTCTTGAAATTTATTGAGTCGAGTTAGTTTCCAATGGTGTTGTAATACCAGTGCCATTTCAACGCATGGGCCATTTGGGCCCCGTCCCAAGGACCCCAAAATTCTAGGGGGGGGGGCATTCTTTCGGGAGTAAAAAACAATTGAAAATTGATAAAGTATAATAATAATTTTATCCCGACAAAACGAATACTTCAGCTAGAGCTAAGAAGAAGGGCTGAAAACAATAGTAATCTAGGGTCAAGGGTAAGAATATGTCAAATAGGGTAAGGCTTTAGGTTAGGCTGCGGGTTCTACATAGTATGTATATACATAGTTCCATATCTATATCATATATCAGATCATATGATTTGTATATCATAGTATAGTATAAACCTCAAGCCTAAGCTTCACCTCAATCCTCACCTTTCACCAATTCCGACATATTCTTACCCTAACAACAATGCGTTACTTCTCTCATTTCAATCAAAATACATTTTAATAGAGTAAAATGGCGATAACTATTATTTGAATAACAGCCAGCCACCTAATAGATTTTGTAAAGATCCTTGAAAAAGCAAAAAGACCGCGAAAAATAAAGTCCTAAATTTCAGTGAAGTTGAAAGTTCATCGAGGTTGAGGGGGGGTTGTTCGGAGGGGAAGTGGGGGGTCCAGAAGAGGGGGATGTTAGGTGAGGGGTCTGTTGGTGGTGAAGAAGTGGGGGGTCCGGGTGTTAAGTGCGAAGTTTCTAATGACAGTGTGAAATTGATTATTACTTTCGAAATTCGCGCCACTCTTAAGGGCTCTTTTTCAACCTCGTAATGTCAGCATGCATTATAGAAAAGTCTACGTGTTTGAAATGCCCCTTTTATGCCTGTTCTGATAAAAGGTTGGAAACTTTGTTTAAAGGATTTGAGTCATTTGATGCTATTTTTGAAAGGGAAAAGGTGGTATTATCGTTTCCCGTCTCTGGAGGAATAGTAATTGTTGCATTACACTCTAACTGATGCATGTTATTCAGAGGTGTTCTGCGCTGCCAATTGGTTGGGAAACTGGCTTATGGTTGAGAGGATCAACGTGCTAACCACACGTTACCTTTATCCTGGTTGATGATTATTTGCTTCTGTATGGTCTGTCCGGCCGGGGGAATTCTGGCGGGTTGGAGGGGGCGGCTTCGGCTCGGCCAGTGTTGGTTCGGGGACTGTGAGTTCTGATTAAGAATTTATGGCTTTTGGGCCGGTATTGGTCGGGCTGGGGCCGTTTTCCCGTCGTGCCGGGGTTTCTTCTTGGCTTGGACGGGCTGCATAGTAGAGTGAATTTGAAACTGGCAACCAGCTGGTAGGCCTAGGCCCTTCATGGGCTGTTGAGCCAGACATACATACATACATACATACAAAAGGTGGTATTATACCTGGAATCTTTTCCATCTCATAATGAGGGAGATTTCCTTACCATATTTTTTGTTTGCTCATCTGTTATTGCATTGAATTATCTGGATTCCATTAGCATTAAAATTTGAAAATGTCCTGGTTCTTTATTGGAAGACTCCCATTTTTTCCTGATAATATATATGCTAATTGCATCAAGTTTTTTCAATATTCCATGATGTATACAGATATAATTATTTTCTTAGTCTATCGTGATGTTTAATTGAATTGAAAAATAATTGTTTGAACTTTTTCGTGAACTGTGAAAAAAATTTAATTAATTTCGATAGTCATGAAACGGGAAATTGTAATGATGAAGATCCCTACTTCAAGCTCAATTTAAAAGACACCTACTTACTGTCAATACAATAGATAATTTTAAATATACGGAAAGAATTGAATTGAAAAAAAAAGAAAACTCTATGTGTTTGTCTTATCTTCATTTGAAAAGAGGTAAGATTACAACCACATATATTTCATGAATATTGGCCCAGTAAAACAACGAAATAAACATTTTCATAATTGAATTTGGTTTCAGCGGTTAAACGTAGTTTGGCTGACCAGTCTTTAAAAAAAGTTTGGAAATAAATTGATCACAATATTTAAAAAAAATAAGTCTACTACTTGAAATAATAATATAAGAGTTCACAATATTCAGTTTGGAATAGTGGATACATAAATGTTTCAATTACTTTTGTAATTTTGTAGAAAATCAATGTTTTCCATTACTTATTGCTGTATTCTTACTCACCAAAATGAATAAATGAAATGATATGCCCAAATATTAGCTTATGTGAAAGTGAAATTAAAAATAAACTAAATAAACCTTTCTATCTTTTCATACCTAAATTTCGGATCTAATGTTTTGTCTATAGGCCGGTATTACACGATAATAGTTCTATTATCATAGTTGATCATATGGAAAAAGATGAAAATACGAAATCATACTTTCATCTCTTTCCGTATGATCAGATATGATCATAGAACTATTATCGTGTAATACCGGCCTATGACGAGTAATATAAAATGTTGGCAAAATTGAGGTTAGGGTTGCCATTGTCAACATTTTCAATGCTAAAATCTGTCCAAGCAAAGAAGACATTCTGGCAAGATGGGAAAAAGACTCCAGCTCGGTAAATATTGATTCAAACATTATAAATTTTGTTTCAAATTGTAGGAAACACTCTGATCTACAATTTGAGACCAAATTGATCATTTTTGAACCAATATTGAACGAGCTGAAGTCATTTTCCCATTTTTCCAAAATGTCTTCTTTGCTTGGACAGACTATACCACGAGAGCGGCGAATAAAATTAACGGTCAATTATTAACGAAAGCCACTTCAAAGCGGAAAACGCGGGAAAGTGCCATCATGAACTGAAAAGTCGGAAAAGTCGAATTAGGCGCTGGTTGAATAATGACCGCTCATTGGCTGTAAAAGGATTAGTAGCGACCAATCATGTGACTGGGAAACGTTAGCGTGTGTGTAACAAAGAAAATTTTGCGTCGATGTTGGTGCATGTGCGTGGGAGAGTTAATGGAATGTATTGTACTTTGAACCTGAATGAAGTACTGTATGTAATTTGAAGGGTTGCTGGATTGACATAATACGTATAGATTGATATACTGTTTTTTATGAATATAAATAGCCTATCTCATAATTGATAGGGTTGGTGGATTGAGGAAATATGTACACGTACAGTATATTATAATATTGTTCGTATGATATTATATAGGTTCCTACTTTGTTCCATACTGTATCAAGTATATACTTTATAGTCATTTGACAAAAATCCTTTTTTATTATCGCAATGCATTAACTTGAATTGTAGGAAACATTCTGATCTACAGTTTAAATTCAAATGTATAATTTTTGAAGCAATATTGAACGAGTTGTAGTGATTTTCCCATCTTGCCGAAATGTCTTCTTTGCTTGGACAGAATATACCACGCAAGTGTGAGCCTGATGCATCTTGAGTGTGACATGTGCTCCCGACTTGTAGTATTGAAATCCACATTTAGTTCGTCATTGATTGTGGATACACAATCAAATCTATGACATAGTTTATGGTTTTATTTCTCCAATTTATGTTTGTTCATCTCGTCTCAAGCCATCGTGAATGGACTATAGTGCTCAATACGCCAATACAGCTCTTTATAAATGGGTCGGATTAAGGCTTTTACCAAGCAAAACCATGGATAACTTGCAATCAATTATTCATTGTGAATGGAGAGAGTCTTTGATCGTAGAGACTGAGCATTAACTGACTGTCAAATACTTCAATTTATCAAACGCAGTGAAAAATGCTCTTCATTGCCATATATATGCGCACAAATGTAGATGGATCCATTTATATATCTGTTCGAATGTAACTGATATATAATTTATCATGGAGATCTATATATATATCTGAGTATTTGTACGTACATGTACTCTGATTGTAACTAAGAGATATCTATCATTATAAGTAAACTTTGTTGAATGTTTATGTTTATAGAATGTTTAATGTTTATATTATTTGATGTAACTACAAGGAAATTGTATATTTACTTATGGAGTAGGCTATTCATACTGGGCATATATACATATCTTACCAAGGGCATTTACGTACTGGTAATTGGTCTCTCGGTTAGGGTAATCTATCGGCGAACGTGATGTCAAGTCACGAACACTGTGGACTGCACTTGGATGGGTGATCGGTTTTGGCCAAGTACACATTGGCGGGGTTGAACTACCCGTAAGGGTCTCCCCACCATTAAAAGCCATGAGAATATTATCACCAAGGGCATGCAGGGCATGCAGATTTTAAATAACTGTATTCATGATAGATGTAACGAGTTGATCTTCTTCAAATATGAATATGAATAAAATCATATAGAACTTAAAAAAAATTACAAACAGAGAACCCTTTTTTAAATAGTTTTATTTTACACTACATGTTTCGGCGATATAGCCATTTTCAAGTGTAAATGGCTATATCGCCGAAACAAGTAGTGTAAAAAAATACTTTGATTGTAATTATTCAAAGTTTTAACAAATACAGTAGCCATAAGAAGAAATAATATATATAAAAACATATGTATCTATTTGGAATATACATAGATTTCTCTTCTGCTCTATTTATAAGTCTGTCTAAAGCCACCTACTGTAATAAACTGTCTATAACACACTGTCAGAAGTATATTCTTTATAGTCATTCAGTCTGTGGTATAGTCTGTTCAAGCAAAGAAGACATTCTGGCAAGATGGGAAAATGTCTCCAGCTCGTCAAATATTGACTCAAAAATTATTTGTTCTCAAATTGAAGAAAACATTCTTTCCCACAACTCAATGATGATTTTTGAACCAATATTGACCAAGCTGGAGTCATTTTCCCATCTTGCCTCAATGTCTTCTCTGCTCGACCAGGCTATACCTATGCTTTTCCGATGCTGAACAGATTTATGTACTATATACTAATATATTATATAAAACTCGAACTGTAAATAATGATCGCATATTTCAATTTGTAAATAATATTGTCGAACGGTCCAATTTCCCACTCCTATCTGGCAAGTGAGAAGTAACTGTGCGATTGGGAGTTGAGATAAATGATAAATGGATAAAGGAGGAGAAGTTATGAGAATGTTATATGCTGAAGAAAAATTGAACTGAGGAATAGAAAATAGAAAGAGGGGAAACGCGGGATTAGATTGTGAGAGAATCAAATTCTAAAGAGATTCAGATTCAGATTCAGATTCAGTCACTTTATTCATGTAGATTGAATAATACAATGATTCGAATCCTATGCTATAAGAATAAAAATAAATAAAAATTATAATAAATAAGTTGGCTAATTAAAAACTATGGAAACTTGCAAAATGAGGATTCAATTCTCTCCCATTAACACTCAACCATGGGTTGAGGGAGAGAGAGAGAAATTGATAGAGAGAGAAATTGAGAGAGATAGAAATTGATAGAGAAGAAATTGAGAGAGATAGAAATTGATAGAGAAAGAAATTGAGAGAGAGAAATTGAGAGAGATAAAATTGATAGAGAAAGAAATTGAGAGAGATAGAAATTGATAGAGATAGAAATTGATAGAGAGAGGATTGATAGGGAAAGAAATTGCTAGAGAGAGAAATTGATAGAGAGAGAGAAGGATTGATAGGAAAGAAATTGCTAGAGAGAGAAATTGATAGAGAGAGAAATTGATAGAGAGATTGATAGACAGAGAAATTGATAGAGAAATTGAGAGATAGAAATTGATAGAGAAAGAAATTGAGAGAGATAGAAATTGATAGAGAGAGAAATTAATAGAGAGATGATAAGAAAGAGAGTGACAGAGTGAAAGAAAGAGAAAGTGAGATAAGAAAGAGCTTGTTACTGGTTCCAATAGAATGACGAATGACTTGAACAGAATGAAAAACATGGATTGGATAAGTGAGAAAGCCAGGAAGGGTGAAAGAGAAAATGAGATAAGAAAAAAAAGATAAATAATATTAGATGAAGAGAGATAGGGAAGTTGAGGAAAAAATTAGATGATGGAGTAGTTGATAAAATTCCAGTATAATACAGTTGAAGAAGTTGTAGCTGAAAAAGATTGAATTATTTTAGAGTGATGATAGATTAAGCTTCCGATTCTTAAATTTTTTCCTTTAATTTCTGTAAAATACTTAATAGTTGGTTCTACCACTTTGGAACTCTGAAATGTACCAATGAATGTTAAAATATTGTAAAATATATTCTAATTATCAATCAAAGCGTTGCATAGCTGATGCCAAAAAGTTAGACGCTTTCATCTGTCTCTTGCACGTGATCTAACCCACTAACAGCTGATTTAAAGCATATTATTTCTATTGTACTTATTGATATCAAAAACATCATCTGGGAACAGGGTATAGCTACATGACAATTCTAATTGACAACATCAGCTGTTAGAAAGCACTAGGACGAAACTATTCGGCATCAGCTATACAGTATATTTAAATATATTTCTCTTTGTTATGATATTCCCTCTGTATATTTGAATGTATTAATTGGAATGACTATTTCCTTCATTTTATGGTTTCACCAGAAATTAGTGGCATATAGATTTAGGGAAATTTGGAGGAATAAAACTTTCATAAAATGGATCATCTCTTCAAATAAAATTTCAGATAAGCTTGAACGTAAGAACAAGAATTTTGTTCAATATGATTCTTTATTCTTCTTTATTCTTTCTTTACAATTACGACTTGGTTTCCAAGTATTTTAAGCAAAGGATGAATGAGTGATGATGAATGATGATGATGAAGGTTTAAGATGTAGGTTATATGTCTATCCACAATGTCCACTTTTACTATGCTCACAAATTTCAACTCACAAGAATAAAAAACCATGATTTATTAATTAAAAATTTGAAAGGTTGGTAAATGATTCAAAACAGCATCGAAAATATCTAAAATGATTTGAAATTATCAATTCTCACTTGAAATTTTAAAGCCAAAAATAGTTAACAAACTTTATTATTGTTATATGTATTTATAATACTCTATTATGAATAAATTTCTATTGTGAATATTCTATACCTAGATATTCTATTGGTTTGTAGTTTCTATAAACGTGAATCCAGACATTATTTTTTCGATGATTGATGACAATATCTAATCAATAGTTTATATTAATCTATAGTTCAATCTCCTATCTAATCAAAAATATAATACTAGAGTCATCTCTTGTGAAGATTCTAGAGATCTTAGAAGATCCATGCGTCTCATTTTCACTTCTTGTTCATCCATTTTCTTTCCACTGGTATGTGAATTTGAAAAAAAAAAATATTGAGATATTTTTCAGATTTGAAACATTTAAATGGCAATTTCTTTTACAGATGGTTCAACGAGAAGTGAGTAGGATGATGTATTGATAATCAACCCTTTTTGAACCTGTTTAGTAGGAAATTCCGCTTTGTTGTTCCGATTTCTCTTATCTATTATCTTCGTTATCTCCCCCCTCTCTTTCTTAAGTCCTGCTATAGTCTGTACAAGAAAAGAAGACATTCTGGCGAGATGGGGAAGTGACTCCAGCTAGGTCTATATTGATGTAATAATTGTAAATTTGATCTCAAATTGTAGATCAGAATGTTTCCTAATATTTGAAATCAGTTCAATAATTTTTGAACCAATATTTAACGAGCAAGAGTCATCTTCCCATCTTGCCAGAATGTCTTCTTTGCTTGGACAGACTATACATACATGTTATGTTCGCCAATATTTCCTGCAACCTCTTTTGCCTCTTGCAACATGGTATTGTTGTCTCTTTGACGTAAACCCTCTTTTTATGGAAAATTTTTGATACGCAGTAGTAATACAGAGTCTAAAATTGATACAGGAAGGAAGCTCCTTTGATACGAGACTTTTACAACATGATGCAACGTTAATCATTTGTGGCATGGTGCTAGAGAAGTTGTTTTCACATTTTCAATAGAAAAACTTGAATATTAATTAAATATATATATAATTCAACATCAAAGTTGTAGATTCTGCATTAAAATCGCAATTTTCGACTCATGCTTGTATGTGTGTTAGTTGTCTGAAAATGTTATGAGGAAAATTACAATTTTTTCTTGTTGTGCTAGATTCTGCCTGGATGTTTCCTTCTTTCTATTTTCCCTAAGAAATATTCCTTCTTTAATACTCTACTAAGTAGTGGATTGTCTTGATTGTTGTGGTGTCCCTTCCGTGTCTAGTTCAGTATTTAATGTGAATACTCTAAATTATAATGACTGATAAAATGAGTACCGTACGTCATAAAATAGAAAATATAAAGAGAAACCCTTAAACTAAACATTCAACTGATTCGTATCCACACAGCAGATTTGTGATGCACAGAGATCCAAACATTAGTAATACAGAGATCCAAAATTGATACATAATCGTACAGAAAGGAATCTCCTTGATACAACATATTTTGCAACGTAGGGTGAAAACCCATCTGGAAATTCAGAAAATCGGAGGATAACTCTTCCTTTCTTAAACTTGATGTTTTATTTTCGTTCATCAATCTAACTTAATATAATATCTGAACTACGTTTTAATGCTCTCAAAATACTCAATCATTGAGAAATAGATTTAGTTTATTTCCAATATGTCGGCGATTCATGAGCTTTGAAAAAGTCTCGTATCAACGAGCTACCTTCCTGTATCAATTTTAGAGTCTGTATCACTACTGCAGTTATGCGTATCAGAAATCCGTATAAGGAGGGCTTTACAGTATGAATAAGAATCCTCTCCATTCAACGATGACTAATACAATACAGGCTGAATAGAATTTAGGATATGAACTAATTAACCAAAAATAAATAGATATAGCCATTAAAATAAACTGAAAAATAATAAAGTATTGCAAAATAATGGTTATTTAATTGGATAGAATTCCATCAAAACATCGATTGTGTAAAGACCTATTCAACAGTAATTTCTTGTACTTAATAGGGTCTAAATGAAATTCATCAATAAATAAATGAATTTTGGGAAAAATAAAACTGAGCTGTGTTTCCAACAACAATTGATAAATTGAGACATAATAAATAATATTGATAAATGCAATAATTAAATTCCTACATGATAAATAATATATTAAATACAATAACGAGATATGCATGTAATAGATGCATCTATGTTTTGTATTTTCTCATATTTTATTAGTATAGATGTTTTGTTAAGAATGGAGCTTTCACGTAAGCAATTTTCCTTGTCGATATAAGAATTACGTACCTTATAGAATACTCGAAAAAGTAGCCTACAGTAATTGCTTTTTCAGAGGAATCCAGTTAGTATAGTAGATTCCAATAAAGCGAAAAATATTTATGCTCGCCTCGGTGGACGGTCTGTGATTTTTTGACTGTCCTGACAGAGCCGAGAATTAATTCACCATCCGCCAACTCAGCTGGAGTCTTCTTTAAATTTATAAGATTTTTCAGTTTAAAGATAGGAACAACAAGACATTTATTTCCCTTTTTTCTGATGATGATTGTAAGGCGGGTATTACACGATAATAGTTCTATGACATATTTCTATTATCAAACATCTGTGATGATGAAATATTACCGTGTAATGAACCAAATATTATAAATGATCATATTCTATGTCATATGTTCTTCTATAGAGAACATATTATAATATCTTTGATAATAGATGTATGACATAGAACTATTATCGTGTAATAGCGGCCTAAGGCGTTATACAGAAAGGAACAAACCCACAATCATTTACTTCTGAGATATCCTATACTCAAGTCGAAACTGCTAATATACCTTCCAGTTCATTTTCGATTCAGTATATTCAGTTGAAAATTGAATTTGTTTGCTTGTTAATGGCTCAACAACCCATGAAGGACTAGGCCTGCCAGCTGGTTGCCAGTTTCATATTCACTCCAATACACAGCAGAGGTCGATAACCATCAACTAGGATAGAGGTAACGTGTGGTTAGCATGTTGGGGATGTTGATGTTGATCATCTCAACCATAAGCCAGTTTCCGTAACCAAATGACGTCGCAGGACACCTCTGAATAACATCTAGATAATCAGTTAGAGTGTAATGAAATAATTAATATTATTTATTACTAGCCGGCAGGCTCGCTTCGTTCGCCTACGCCTGGCTCCGCCCCTTGACCCCATACAGTAACAGCAGTGTCAGTGAGTCAAACAGACTCGCTTTGCTCGCCTGCATAACCTCTATCAGTGTAAGCTGAGACAAACAGGCTCGCTTTCCTCGCCTGCAAATTCGGTTTCAGAAGGGATTTAAAATTCATTGAGCACAGCATTTCTAGACCTAATCTGGACCTGTTTACAAATTTCAACATTTTCCACCAATTTATTCTCGAAAAATCCAAGAAAAACTCCGAAAAATAGTAAAACGCCAATATTTAGCGTAACCTTGGGAAGTATATCGGACATAGTTTGGAACTTGATTCAATATCTTCTAAATTAGTTCATCTATAAACTCGCTGAACCAATGAATTTACAATATGAATTGATCGTATGAAGGCGGAAGATATGCAACCTGCAATACATCTACAATTTGAAAAAACTGATAAGTGGCGTAATCTTGAACGGAATTCAAAAATATTTGAGCACAACATTTCTAGACTTTATTTGAACTTGCCTACCAAATATCAACATTTTCTACCGATTGGTTCTCGAATAAATTAAGAAAACGCCGAAAAACTATAGAAAAAGTTAGATATTTTGCGTATCCTTCGGAAATTTCTGAAATCCATTCTTAGCGCGCGTCTAAACTTCCAACTGAACATGCCTGCCAAATTTGAACGCATTCGGTTCAGTGGATTTTTAGTTCTGGTGATGAATGAATGAATGAATCAGTCAGTCAGTCAGTCAGTGCCATTTCGCTTTTATAGATATAGATTAATCAAAATTTGGGAAAAAGACGATTTGGACTAATATGTCTGTGTTTTAACCTTTATTTTGATATGTTGTATGAATAAATAAATGAATAATAAATTACAGTATAGATAAATAAATTTCCAGAGTCGGAAAACGACTGACCATCTTTACTAACGACAGCCAATCTCTCAAAATATCACTGATTATTATCTTCAAAATCGAAATTTTTCACAAAATAATTGACATATTCTCAATCAATTACTTCATAAAATGAGCCTAGTTCTTCTCACTTTTATCTGTCTCCAAAGTTCTATCAAAAATGTTTCTCGAAAATGCCTCGCCCTGGAAGTTTCCAGAAATGAGGGACATAGTTTCCATTCTCAGCCATTGTTATAGAACAGAGATGAGCTGGAAATACAAGACGATATGCGACGCTTGGCTCTCATTTTGATAACTTTCTGCCTGGCATCAAGCCAAAAAGTCTACACCAAAAATATATCTGTAGTTATCAGAACAAATCTATGTAGAAGTCAATACAATAGACTACAATATAGCTATAGCTATTGATGAGAATCTATGTATCTATATCTACAATAGTTATAGCTTTTTGTGAAAATTTGTATACAGTATCTTGCTACAATAGTTATAGCTTTTGGTAAAAATCTATATATGTAGCTACAATAGACTAAAATAGCTATAGGTATTGGAGAAAATCTATATACAATTTATTATGTAGAAGGATCCATGTAAAACTATATTATATAGTCGGTCAAAGCAAAGAAGACCCTCTGGCAAGATGAAAAATGACTCAAGCTTGATCAATATTTATTCAAGAATTATAAATGTGGTCTCAACAGTAGATAGAATTGTTTCCTATAATTTGAGATCAAATTGATAAATTTTTAACCAGGATTGGCCGAGCTTGAATCATTTTCCCATCTCGCTAGAGGGTCTTCTTTGCATGGACGGACTGCTGAGTCATATATGTAGTCAATGTATAGTGTATATAAACCTGATCTATATACATGTAGATCATCATAGTGTATGTAGAGATGTGTTATGAAAATGTGGCGAATTTCTTCTATGTTTCTCTCAGCACTTCAATATCGAAGTGCTTTATAAAATACATTGGCAAGTTGATGAAATTGTATTTCGATCGAGAAAAAGTACTAAAGGTAGAAAAGGTACGGAATAAACAAATTTTTGATTGTGTGTGCGTGTAATGGAAGGTCTTCTTCTATGCGAAACTTCCGGCCACAGACCAACAGCTGTAGCCAATCACAGCTCAAGACAACAGTCTTGAGATAAGACAAGTCGGACTGAAGCCAATCACAGCTCCAGACAAGAGTCAGCTGTTCAACTGAATCAGACTTTTCGCATAGAAGACCTTCCATTACACGTTCACACACGCAAAAGGTTTGTTTATTTCGTCTCAAGTGATCGTGAATGGACTATAGTTTTGAGGATGAAATTAGTTAAGGGAGTAATCTGATAAGGAATCTAAGGGCCGGTTGCACGTATGTTCTGTTAGTTTAATCAGCGTTATTTCACCGTGTAAAGTGGAAAAACGTTCAAATAAATAAAGAATTGAAATGTGATAGTAGTAGCCGAATATTCAAATTTACTTATTCAAAATAGATATCTCAATCGTTAATTACCTCATTATTGTATAAATTATTTATTTATTAGAACAAAAACATGATCTGGAAATTGCATACTGATAGAACTTAATTGTTGTCAGGTTGGTAGTACCACAAAAATCGAAAACTTTCAGCTGCTATTGTTTTCAGATATTGAAGATTTAATCATCAGCTGATGGTTATATTGAAATTTTTAATGCCTTTGATTCTGGCCGATTAGTTTAGTACTGGTTAAATTCTATTTAACCAGCTGCTGACCTCTTAAATTTGAAAAAACCGCCATTGAAATTTTCCATTACCTAATTGATATCATTGCCTCAATGATAATAAATCTGAACTTGATTCATGAATTTAAAGGTTAGTAATGTTTTCAGGCAATAAAATTTAATGTAAATAATGTGTCATCGAGTTTTGTAAATGAAACTATTGAAACTCAAGGCTTTTTAATGATTTATAGGCCTATGTTTCTATTCTCTACTTGAATTGAGTTAGTTTGCCGTTGCTACAAGATGTCGTTATCCAGGATAATCACGGCGTCAAAACTTAACGAGGTTTCGAACAACCGGCCCTAACTGTAATATTAGTCATACATAAGAATAATAATGTTCCCATTTTTTAAAAACATAGATAGCTATATTCCCTATTTTCAACTACTGTTATTCAAAAATTTGAATTTGGATGAAAATACAAGATATTGTCAAACCACAGATTTGTTGAGAATCGAGATACTGGTTTCGGTTGCTACACCATTATCAATCTCTAGTAAACTAAAACTTGAAGTAAAGAGTAGCAGTATCTATACTAACAGTCAAGCAACGCTATTGGTAGCTGCTTGAACCAATCGCAGTGAACGTCTGCCATTGGCCTAGACAAGCTCCTCCCCGATTAGCGGCTCATACAAACTTTACGAAATGGCGATTCATAGCAAACTCAATAATGACAGATTGATGAATAGTTACAAAAACATGTGAAATTGATAGGAAAATGCTATGAAAGCGAAGGAGGACAATGGATTTAAAATAGGTGTAATATCGTAGCAAAAGACAATAAATACTAACAAATTCAATGATTTTTTGAAGATAATACTAACAAATTTATGATTATACTGGATTGGTGATGTTGTACTGGTATCAATAATTCATACTTGATTATTGATAATTGATTATTTAAAGCTTCATGGTACCTCCATATCACTGGCGGCTCGTACCCACCAAACAGGTGAAGTGCCCGTATCTTTCACTGTTCAGCACTTCACCTGTTTCGTGGGCACGAGCCGCCAGTGCTCCATATTTTCTCTAAAATACTCAAGATTCCCCTTGAAACTTATTGGAAATACTTTGTACTTTGAAGTAGAGCAGTGATTATAGTGAGAAATTTACACAGCATTGGCGGCTCGTGCCCACGAAATAGGTGAAGTGCTATACAGTAAAAGATACGGGCACTTCACCTGTTTCGTGGGCACGAGCCGCCAATGTTACACAGTAGTGAACAGTTATTCAGTTTCTGGAGAATTCATGATTTCCTATGAAACTTTGCTTGATAAATAATGGTAAATATATATTAATTCAAAATAGAGCAGTGATAATATTGAGAAATTCATACAGTTGTGAACAAATATTATAGGGGGTGAGGCTGACAAATAGGAGAAAGATGTTGGAGCTCAATAATTATAGGATAGAAAATAGAAGAACACAAAAATGGTGAAGAACCGTGGAAAATGACAGAAATAGAGAATTGGAATCAGGAAGGATTTACAAATAATATAATCTGCCCAAGCAAAGAAGAAATTCTGGTAAGATGAGAAAATGACTCCAGCTCGATCAATATTGGTTCAAAAGTAATAAATATCGTCTCAAAATGTAGATCAGAATGTTTTCTACAATTTGAAATAAAATTTATGATTTTTGAACCAATATTAACAGAGTTGGATTGATTTTTCCATTTCTTGCCAGAATGTATTCTCTACTCGGACTGACTATAGAAGGAGGCTGTTGTTTTCGATAATATTTATAGAGAGGAAAATAGATAAACACAAAGATGAAGAAGGAATGACAGAAGATGGAGAATGACAGAAATAGAGCATTGGAATCAGGAAGGATCTACAAATAATACAAAAGAAAGTGAAAGATGACGTCATATTCAGCCAATGGGAGACGAGCTTAAGAAACGCGGAAGGCATTGTTCAGATGACATCTTGGCTGCTGCCAGACTGGAGAGTCTTTTTATAGTTGGCGCAAGATGAGATGACACGTGGTTACAGTGTAAACTAAATGGAAATGGAGTATCTTTTCGGCTTGCTCGAACCCGGTCTCAAGATTTTCTCTATTTTTGGTGTTTTTCTCTGGGGTAGGCCTTTTGCTGGAGAGGAAATATTTTGTAGTCTGAGTTTGCATGGATGTAATACGGTACTCCTTGATGTACTGCCCGAAATGTTCTCATGTTAGGCTTGTTGATATACCCTTCAAGTACCTCATGATATACGTAACCGGGTAACTAGAAATCATTCTAAGTCCCGGTTTTCCAAAGCACACTCAAATTCGATGGACCATCAAGTTCACATTTAACAGTTTACATTTTCTATACTTAGGGCCGGTTTCTCCAAGAAAGTTAATCTGAATTTTGGATTAAACCATCAGCTGGCTCAATTGAAACACAAGTTAATAAAAGTGACCATACACTGACAGCTGATAGTTTAAACTAAAATTTCAGTTAAACGTATTTGGAGAAACCGGCCCTAGTATAGAAATTGTCAGCTGTTCAATTAAAATTTGAGGGTCCCTTGTGTGCTTGGGTGTGCTTGGGAAAACTCGGCATAAATATGGGATCTGTAATACCAGATATTATTCACACTCCCTGTATGAATAAGTATCATGAATAAGGCTTTGAAAGTGGCAACTTCAGGAATTGAGAAATTCGATATATTTAAAACATTGGAATCGTTTTCAAACCAGCTGTTTCGACGCATGCGTTTCTTGTGTGCGTTCTCACATTTGACTTGCTACAAAATCATAGCTATCTTAGGATTATCTTGTCTATTTTCAATCTTTCTTGCTGATTTCTATCACAACCTAGTACAGAAATCTCGAAAATATTTTAATGAAAAAGTTTCATTATTTTATTTCATATGAATTATAGTTAGAAGATGGAAGAACTAAGTTAACATTTATTTTTGTATCTATACACAATGTGGATATAGGAAATTCCTGGAAATAGGATTTCTGGAAATAAAAATCTATTTATTTATCTAAATGTTTCCATGTCGGTAGACATCCTACGGTACGAATTTTCCTTTTTATTAGGGCATGGCCTTCTATTGGAGGGATCTATGGATGAAATAAATCTATATTGCACTAAACTAGAATCTGATGAGAAATACTACTTTACTTTATTCACCAAGTGACTGGACCAGATTCAATATTTTAGGTACTATTCTTGGTATAGCTGGAATTGAAAATTTACGCGGTTTTTATTGCTGCTTGTGCGCTCCAACAGCTGATTATATTTGTCATTCAGCTATGCCAAGATGGTGTTTTTGAAATGAAAAAGACAAAAGATACTGTTATTAGGTTGCATCACGTACAAGAGACAGGTGAAACCGCCTAAATTTTTGGTGTCATATTATATCAATCTATTACTAAAAATAATGACATCTCTGTTATTAATTTGTATAGTCTGTCCAAGCAAAGAATACCCTCTGGCCAGATGAGAAAATGACCCCATCTCCGTCAATATTGACTCGAAAAATATTGATTTGGTCCAAAATTGTAGATCAGATAGTTCTCTACGGTTGAGACCAAATCAATAGTTTTTGAACCAATATTGACCGAGCTGGAGTCATTTTCCCTTCTTGTCAGAGGGTTTTCTTTGCTTGGACAGACTATAGTTATGTAACAGAAGGTTATGTAATCTATGAACGTTGAGTGTTAGGTTTATGAAGCTGTCTTGATGGAATAGAGTAAGAATAGAAATCAATTATAAGAAACAATTATTAGAGGAGCGGGAAATATTTCGAGAGAAACGTTTCTCATATTTAAGAGAAACAAGAATATGAGAAGAAAGATTCGATTAGCGGTCTGATGGGAGCTGAAAAAGAAATATTTTCATTTTCTCATCAAGGAACTAATTTGATATTAGAGAAGGAAGAAGATGGAGCAGAGTTCCAAGTACAAAAACAATACTGGGAATATCAACAGTAATCTTATGAAGTAGGAAACTGATGGGTAGCAAGAGAAAAAGACGGATGATGGATGAGGCATGAGAAGGAAAAGTGAGAATGAGAAGATAAAGTAGAAGAAGTGAAAAAAGTAGAAGCAGTAGAAGAAGTAGGAAGTGGAAGAGTTAGAAGAAGTAAAAAGTGGGAGAGGTGGAAAAAGTGGAGAAGAATAAGTGGAAGAAGTAAAAGAAGTGGAAATAGTAGAAAAATTAGAAAGTAGAAGTCTTGTCTTTCCATTTATTATGGATAACTACTACAATATCAATTCCACAAGTACACAAAGAGTGAAAGTAGAAGAGGTAGAAGAAGTAATTCAAATTCAAATTGAAATTTCTTTATTATTTAAATTCATACACATTATACATTTCGAAAGAAGATAGATTACATCACACAATTTCAATAGAAAGAAAAAAAACACAGTTGACTGGAAAAGTATATGAATTGGCTAGTTATAGTACTCTTTTTACATTGTATGATGCAATACACATTTGCAAAAAAAATTACGAATCAGAATAATAATACTACTTGCTGTAAGCATGATGCTTATCGCATGCAAGTAGGAGTGTTAACTAATGTTATTTTTGCCATACTCGTGTAATACACAACTTTCCAAGCTAGATTTGCGTTTGGAAAATTGCCGTTCACAGGAGAATCAAAGATCAGCTGTTCTGAATGCGGGAATAATCATTTTGATGATTATTACAGCACTAGTCATCATCATAATGATAATTACAGCACTGAAAATCTAGTCCAAATCTGACGTATGAATAAATGAGTCGAACGAGCCGCCATGACAGTTCACTGTGTGCTAGTTGTGCTAGTGTTGTGTTGAGGTTATGTTGACTTCAGTTAATGTTTTCAGTTGTTTGAGGTTTTAATAAATCCTTCTCAGTCTACTATGATGGAAAAATGTACATGATTCGTGTGGGAAAGAAAAAAAATTATTTTCCAAACTCGCCTACGGCTCGTTTGGAGAACATAATTATTCGTATGTAAAAACGCCTTTCCCACACTCATTTTGCAATATACTATTACAATTAAGCTGCTTGAAAGAGCTAGATATACAAAAAATGTTTTTTTGTAATGAAATGACATACTGGAAAAGAAAGGAGGATAAAGACAATATCCCCTTAAACACTCACACATTCACTCACATTCCATGCCTTTCCAATTACTAACCTTGTAACTTATATTCAATAGATCAATAATTTACACTTCTTCGATAGGAAACTAGGAAAACATGTTCTCCAGAAAATCCGGCATACTATCTCTAAGCATTCTACGAATAAAAGACTTGAACATTTTTTATTACCAATTCTCCTTGCCTCAATAGGTATTTTATTGAAAAATTTTGGACCAAGAAAAACAAAAGATTTCAGGAAACAGGTGGTATATGACTTAGGAAGTCTTATGCCCGGTTTTTCCAAGCACACTCAAATTTGAGGGACCCTCAAGTTGACTACAGTTTACTACATTTCCTATACTTATCATAGAAAATGTCAGCTGTTCATCAAAATTTGAGTGTCCCTCAACTTTGAGTGTGCTTGGAAAACCCGGCATTAGCATATCAATCGTAACCCAAAGTAGGAAGTAGAAGAGGTAGAAGGAGTGAAAGAGGTAGAAAAAGAAGAAGTAGAAGAATCGGAAGAAGAGGAAGAAGTCGGAGAAGTAGAAATAGTGTAAGAAGAAGAAGAAGAAGGAGAAGAAGAAGAAGAAGAAGAAGAAGAAGAAGAAGAAGAAGAAGAAGAAGAAGAGGAAGAGGAAGAAGAAGAAGAAAAAGAAAAAGTATTGGAGCAGGAGAAGAAAAATTGGTTGATATGAAGTAGTACCATTAGGAAAACGGGAAAAAATTGTAGTGATTAGGAATAACAGGAAACATGGTTATGTTGGCGAGGTGGAATTACCTTCTGGTCTCCCCACCAAATAAAGCCATACGCTAATAATAATAACAAGAAACAAGAGATGAAAAACGCAGTAGAAGGAAAGTGGAAGTGGAACGTAATGAAGTAGGAAGAATAAGAAGTATAAAGAGTAAGAGAAAGAGGAGATGAATAAGTGGTGTAAGAAAATAGAAAGAGGTGAAAAAAATAAGTAGGATCTTGTGCTGATAAAACTCCATTGTTTTATGGTAGGCAGTCCGTGTTTCTTTCCGCATGCATCGTTAGATAAGTAGATAATATTCTCCTTTGATGTTTTTATATTTCTTTTCTTCTCTGCTTTTCACTGGAAAACAGGGAAAATATCGTGTTGCTTTTTTTTATCCCCACTGAAGGCATATCCGGTATCTGAAAAAGTTCAAAGTGGTTTTTCATCATTTTCATTTAACAATTTCAAGCAGCATAGACTAATGGATGGAAAGGAGTTGCAATGTAAGATGATGATGATGATGATGATGATATAGCTGAGGAAAAAATTGGGTGGTTTCGTCTGCTTGTTATACTTCTTTTCCTTTCCAACAGCTGATGTTGCCAATGATATTACAGCTGTAATTCAGCTTCCCTAGATGATAACTCGAATTGACGTCATCAAAGTTGAAACTTCCAACACTGTTTCCATTGAATTTCTAGCTTATTGATTAACATGGGAATTGATATCGTTCAGCCAAGAACAGAAGAGCCTTTGGCAACATGGCTGCCATTCACTGCTGCCAGTAGTTGAAATGAAAATTGTTCCAACATAACTAAATTTAGGTAGAAATAGTACAGGCTCAGACGATTTTTTTCTGTCCTAGTTTATAATTATGTTATGATTTGGGCTATCATTTGTCAATATGGGGGCAGTTCAAGCCGCGCAGCGCAGCTCGAGCTGCTCGGCTCTATCTGCAATGTCTAGTCATCACAACTCTATTATTTAAATAACTATATTATCATAAGTGTTCACTTTGTTATTGGGGCTTCTAATGTATAAATTATAATTGATACATTTGATAATTATCAAAAAATAGTGAAAATCACTTCGAAATTACTTTAAAAGGGCGAATTTCACTATTTATTGAATTATTATATTAGAAGCCCTAATAAGAAAGTGAACATTCATAATAGAGTTATATGAATAGAGTTGTGATGGTAAGAGCAGCACAGCTAGAGCCGGGCAGTTAAAGGCTCATTCTAGACGGGCGTAGGAAACGCGGCGTTTACGTCGCGTCGGCAACGTGTGCTGGACAGAACACATTGTGTTAAATGGACTTGTCTACATGGGCGTGATAAACGCGCGCCCATTCAACACAATGGTTTTTGTCGAGCACGCGTTTTCGACGCGACGTGAACGCCGCGTTTTCGATGCTCGTCCAGAATGGGCCTAAGCCGCGCAGCTCCAGCTGCTGCTAGAGAATGTTATAGTCTGTCCAAGCAAAGAAGACCCTCTGGCAAGATGGGAAAATGACTTCAGCTCGGCCATTGGTTCATAGAACATGAATTTTGAATAAAATCGTAGGTAACATTATGATCTACAATTTGAGACCAAATCAATATTTTTCGAACAAATATTGACCGAGCTGGAGTCATTTTCTCAACTTGCCAGTGGGTCTTCTTTTGCTTGGATGGACTAAACCTTAAAGATTCAATATTGATATAGTCTGTCCAAACAAAGAAGATATTCTAGCAAGATGGTAAAATTACTCCAACTCGGTCAACAATGGTTCAAATAATAACAATTTGATCTCAAATTCCCTGCTCTACAATTCGAGACCAAAAGGAGCCGTTTTTACAATTTATTGTTGCCAGTTTTATCCACTGGTACCCAATTTTTACTGGAGTTGCCTTAAACAACAAATGACTAAAAATTCAATTTTTTTCTATATTTTTAGGAGTAAATTTAACATTTTTTCCGCAACATTTCCTAGGACTTACAGGTATACCACGTCGATATTCTGATTACCCTGATATATACACCCTATGAAACTTAACGTCAACAATCGGATCCATAATTTCATTAATCAGAATCTTACTACTAACATTTATTACTTGAGAAAGATTAGTTTATAAACGAAAAATTCTTTTTAAAACAAATATAGCCCAATCTTTAGAATGAAAAATGAATCTACCGCCATCTGAACATGCATTTAATGAAACTCCTATCCTAGCAAAGTTCTAAAATGGCAGAATTGTCTTCTTAATCAATATTGATCGAGCTGGAGTCATTTTCCCACATATCTAGGTTCTAAGAATTGAGCTACATCCTGTTTTTCCACTCATCAAATCAATCAATCCCAGACTTCTAATATTAAATTGACGTAGTTGAATGTATTGAAAGCCCGTCAATACCAGTTGACAGTATACCAGTTATGAACGCTCTGTCAGAACTCACAAGTGCCAGTATTTTGTACGAAGCACAAACATCAAATTATTTATTTCTTTGAGCGGGAAAAAGCGAATTTCAGAGAAACACGGCAGCTCAGTGATACAGCTTTTCTTGGTATGGTCTCTCCAAGCACAGAAGACCCTCTAGCAAGATGGGAAATGACTCCAGTTTGGTCAATATTGTTTCAACAATCATAAATTTGGTCTCAAATTATGGATGAGAATGTTTCCTACAATTTGAGATCAAATTTATAATTGTTGATTAAATATTGACTGAGCTTGAGTCATTTTTTCATCTTGCCAAAGGGTCTTCTTCGCTTGGACGGACTATAGCATTTTTATGGCAGCTCTCATCACCTGTCAATATTTTTGATACCTTTCACTAACACACTTTCTATTTTTTCTTTTACTTTTTCTACACTTCTCATTTCTGATTCTTCCTCTTCCTCCACTTCTTCAACTCCTTTTACTTCTTCTCCTTCTCCCTTATTCATCTTCATCCCCCTCTTCTTTCACTCCTTCTAAAATGAGAAATGTGAAAAATGGGATTATAATATGGGAAAGTGGAACAACCCTTTGGGTCCTAACTATTGAGAGCATACGTTAAATAAATATTACATTTTCTACTTCTCTTTTTTCTTCTTCATCTTCTTGCATTGTTTTCTCTTCTACCACCTCCTCTCTTTATCCCTTCTTATAGTTTTTGAACAGAATTTCTTTCAGAATAATTATTCCACTTCTCAAAATTGCTATCTTTCATTTTACATTGCGCTACATTCATAGTGTGGCTCTCCTTTTTTCTCTTGCCCTCCTTTTCATTCCCTTTTCTTACTCTCATTTTCTCTTCTTCTTCTCTTCTTTTACATCTCCTCTATCCATTCAATCCTATCCCTTTTGTTTCATTATTTGAACATTTCGCAACTCATGCATGCCCATTTTCAATCGTATTCTTCATGCTATATAATCATAGTTTAAAAAATTGGTGCATTCCTGTTAATTGATCCCTTCTTCTTCTTCTTCTCACTTCTACTTCTTCTTCCTCTCCTCCTCCTTCTCCTTTTACTTCCTCTAACCTCTCATTCTCTCATTATTCAAAATCCCGTTGTTTATATGTTCATACTTTTAATTTTGTCACTATTTGAATGTTTCCCACTTATAATTATTTCTTGATATCTATCAACCCCTTTCTTGACGATTCTTTCGTCTATCCTACCGATTCGTTCTCTTTTTCACCCCCTCCCCCCCTCTTTCTTGCCTCTCACGCTCTCTTTCTCATCTTCTTTCTTGTCTTGTTCACTCTCCTTCTACCCATTCCCTTTCAACTCCAATCTTCAGCTGTCCTAAACTCATTTACTCAGACAAAATCGTTGTCAGAATAGCTAAGCACGAATCCATTCTTGAATTTCCTCTTCTCAAGCAAAGAAGACATCCTGGCAAGATAGGAAAATGACTTCAGCTCGGTCAATATTGGTTTAAAAACTATAAATTTACTCTCAAATTGTAGAAAACATTTCTATCTACAATTTGAGACTAAATCTATAATTTTCAAATTAATATTGACCGAGCTGTAGTCATTTTCTCATCTTGCCAGAATGTCTTCATACTTGAACAGAGTATATTTCCTCTTTCCAATTCACGTCGCTAACTGATTTTCTCTCTGCATTCAATTCATTTCCTCCCTTTCATCGTTTGTTTCCTGTTCGTACCTACTCCTTTGTCTCCTTCTCCTCCCCACTTTATCCACTTGTTCCTTTTGTAGTGACATCCCACACAAAATTATCCTCCTTTCATTCCAGGAAAGGATATTGTTCACTTGTTCTTGCTCTTTCATGGAAAATCAAGTGTTTTCTTGTTCTTCCTTTATTTTAATTTTTTCTTGTATCCTATGTTCATTGCTATTGTGAGTGGGGTATGGGTTTAAAAGAAGTTGGCTTCAATCCCATGAGGTATGAGGCACATGATACAAAAATTGGAAAAATTAAATGAATGATTCTGAATCAAATTGAAACATTGTAGAAACATTTTTTGAAGAAACATATGAAAACCATTTGGAGGAACATTTGAATGAAGATTTGAATAAATATTTGGATAAACATTTGAAGAAACTTTTGAAGAAACCTTTGAAGAAACATTCAAAAAAACCTTTGAAGGAACATTTTAACAAACATTCGAAAAAACATTTGAATACATATTTGAATAAACATTCAAATAGATATGTGAATAAACATTCAAAGATAAATTGAAGAACTTGAGATCAACGATTTATACAGTTTTTTCAATCGTATGTCGTATCAACCTTGTATATTGATGTATTCAATGCCATCAAGTGCCTTGTGTATTTAATGGAGTTGAGCATCATGAATGTATAAATTTTAATGGCAAAAATTTATAATTTTTGAACCAATATTGGCCGAGCTGGAGACATTCCCCCATCTTCTTTGTTTGAATAGAGTATAGTATTTTTAGGACATTATAAAAAAGGATATAATGCAAAATAAACCGATAGATGTTTAATTGTACAATTTGGTTCATCATTCATGTGACCAAATGCTGGTTGACGGGAATAATAAATTATGTATAAAAATAATAGAGATATAGAATAATATTGTAACCGATAGAAAAATATGAGTAATCTCACTTTATAGTTTTTAGTTCAATGGATCTGAAAAATTTTTAGTAAAGGATTCAATAGTTCAATAAACAGGTAATGAGGCATAAATGGATAGGATTTTCCAATAAATTGAATCTTTAATAGCGGTGGGATACTAATTGCTTGTTGTGATCTCCGTGAACGGTAAATGAAAAGAGCACGCTACCTTAAATGATTCGATTAGCAGTATTAGAAGTGCATAATTCACTTTAAACTACCTTCCTTCTCGCCCTCCTCTTCCTCCTCCTCCTCCTCCTCCTCCTCCTCCTCCTCCGCATTTTCCTCCTTCTTCTTCTTCTTCTTCTTCTTCTTCTTCTTCTTCTTCTTCTTCTTCTTCTTCTTCTTCTTCTTCTTCTTCTTCTCACCTTCTTCTTCTTCTTCTTCTTCTTCTTTTCTTCTTCTTCTTCTTCCACCTCCTTCTTCTTCTTCTCCTCTTCTTCTACCCCTTCTTCTTCTTCTTCTTCTTCTTCTTTTTCTTCTTCTTCCTTTTTTCTCCTCCTCGTTCTTCCAACTCCTCCGATATCCTCCTCCTAATAACGTGAACTTTTGTAGAATCCGATACAGAGAAGATTTTATTTTTTAATTTTCGGAGTTTTTCTTGGATTTTCTAGAACAAATTACAGAAATTTTATCAGGTAAACAGGTTCAGATTAGGTGTATAAATGCTGTGCTAAAAATTTCTAATCCCTTGCCGGCTAGTTGGATATAAAGTTCATAATGCTTCGAGTTAGAATTAGTTCGATTATTTGAAGTAGGATTTAGAAACAAATCCTTATCACTGTATGTTTTTCGACATTGAATGTTTTTTTGCAGAAAAATTAGACTTTGTTAGATCGAGCATCCTAATGAAGCTCTGAAATATGATTGCTTATTGAGTATAGATTCACATGATAAATCTTAACGTGATGTAAGTAACTAACTTATCTTCATACTTTGTGAATGTTGTCTATCAGATACGTGAGTTGTATTATTTTAGGGGTGAAATAAAAATTTATTAAAGAACTCACATTTTTTAAGTTACTCCACACACAATCCTAATAACTTTTGGTCTTTTTAACGCTTTTTGGTCTTTTAACGCTTTTTGGTCTTTCTAACGCTTTTTGGTCTATAATAGGCCTAGGGCCAAGGCCGCACTGCCGGTGGGTAGAGCCTGGAGGGTGGAGGGTAGTTGGTAAATCTATAGAACATACACACCATCCACAGTAATACATTGTATGAATGGTATGTGTTCAGCCGCCATCTTGAAATTCTTAAATATGGACAACATAACCTCAAAAAACAGAATGACGTCATACCACTCATACGATGTATTACTGTGGATGATGTGTATGTGCTATAGATTTACCAACTACCCTCCACCCACCAGGCTCTACCCACCGGCAGTGCGGCCTCAGCCTAAGGGCGCTGAACCGCTGAATGCGGCACTGGGCAGCATAACAGTTATATTTATCATCTAAATCAATATCGGTTTCTCATATTATTGCTCTGTTACGTGAAGACAGCATAACATTTATGTATCAGTTACGTGTCAGTTATGTATCAGTTACGTATCAGTTATGTATCATCTATATTATATCAGTTACTTCTCTTGTAGCGGAGAAGTTGTAATTGCCATCTAGATATCGAGTAACTGTAACCGAAATCGTTCTATCAGATTTCCATTGGAGCTGAGAACTCCATTGGAGTGCAATTCAATGCTGAAATTGAGCAGTGGTTGCCAATTACTTAGCCCACGATATTATCTAGGACTAGGCTACTTGAGGCTCCGATGTTACGCTTGGAAATTGTATAAACTTACTTGTCTCCCTCTCGAGCTGTTTGTCTCTCTCTCTCTTACTTTATCTATTTGGCCTTCTCTCTCTGCCTCACTTTCTCTTCCCAAGAATGGACATATACAGGGTGTTTCAGGAGGAATGTGCAATACTTCTCAGGCTGATTCCTTACACCAAGTAGACAAAAAAGTTTCATGGGCCCAACCCCCAAACACGCTTTGTTACTGAGATAACAATGGCGGAAAATTGACAAAACATAGCACAAGTGATAGATTTATATTTAGTAGCGATCTTGCGATTTTTGATCGCTATTTCTGAAATTTGGGTAACCTCAGTAAAGCCTCTAAAAAATTAGAAAAATAAATATTTTTTGAAAAATCTCAATTTTTCGCCATTGTTATCTCGGTAACAAAGCGTTTTTGGGGTTTGGTCCCATGGAACTTTTTTGTCTACTTGGTGTAAGGAATCAGCCTGAGAAGTATTGCACATTCTTCCTGAAACACCCTGTATGTCTAAACTTCGCCTTTTCACTTTGATAACTTACACTCCTTATTAATTTTGAAGAGCCTCAATTCAATTTTGTAATGATTTTTCATTCATTACATCACCGTCTTTTCGTATTTTTACTAGAAGTTCGTATTTTGTGAAATTTATAGGATAATTTTGTTTCACTCATTCATTATATTACAATGTAGAATCTAAGCCCAATTTCGTTATCTATTTTAATAAAGTAATCTAATCTAATCTTCCACGTTCATGTCTTTGAACATTCCTCTCCAAGAATAGACAATTATATGTCTAAACTCCTCCATTTATTTAGATACAGCACAAATTTTTATTACCGTTAACTTATTGAATCCTACATCTGACTCATTTTGCAAGTTTCCATAGTTTATAATTAACCAACTCAAGCGAACCATAATGTAATTATTGTAACTTTGATCTATTTTCATTCTTATAGCATAGGATTTGAATCATCGTATTATGAAATCTACATGAATCTGAATCTGAATTTCTCCACTGGCGGCTCGTGCCCACGAAACAGGTGAAGTGCCCGTATCTTTCCACGAAACCGGTGAAGTGCCCGAATCTTTTACTGTACAGCACTTGTTGCTTGTTGCTTGTTGTGGTTGGGAGTTTTTGAGACTCAACTTTCAACTCGTATGAGAGCAGAAATAAGCAGTCTGATAAATATTTAGAGCGGATAAAATTTATCAAAATTCAGCATCACAGGGTTAAATTGAAAATCAATAACTTTCATCAAAAGCCCATCTAAAATCAATATTTGTTGACTAGCTGTGTGGGTGATATTATCGTATAGTCTTGTCAAGTAGAGAAGACATTCCTTCAAAATGGCAGCTGTTCAATGCTGCCAGCAATCGAAATAAAAATGGACCCACTTTTCTAATTTGTATTCCATCATATCTCATCAGAGTTATGAAAATTGATAAATTGAATTGTAAATTGTGCTCTAATAAAATGAAATTCAATTGAGATCTTGCTACCTTTGGACGAAAAATAAGTGATTTTCCACTAGAAATTTCAGATCTGTGCATGGATAGTTATACTCTCGCTTTAATTGGTAATTTTGAAGGAATGTCCCATTTACCTCACATGCGTAAATAATCATCTATATTCAATGAGAAGAGAAGATATTGTCAATCCATAGATTTGAGTTTACCAGAGATAGATAATGATTTAACAACCGAAACCGGTATCTCAATTTTTAATAAATCTGTGGTTTGACGATACCTCTTCATTTAATCAATATATTATTTTTGAAATCAAAATCAATAACTTCATCTTTTTTCAATTCATATTGTGGAATTTGCTGTCTAATTTCTAAAACTCGTGAAAGCATTAAATAGAAATAGGCGTGGTTCCAAATTTAATTTCTAAATATTTGAAAATAGATCTTGATATAAATTGTTCTTGGGATATTTCAACTGAAAAAGAACTTCTATGTGAATTGAATTTTCGTTTGGAAACACAAATTCAACCAACAAGGCGTATGTAATAAACCCACTGAATAAATATTATTAGAACTCTGACAATAAAACGAGTTCTCAGCAGCGATTTTTCTTTCAATTTGAAGTCAAAAATTAAATCCAACAGTGATTTTCCGTCTTTGTGCTTCTAACAGGATGTTGACAGCTGGAGAAAGAGACGAAAGAGGAGGAGGGAGAGGGAAATAGGGTGAGGAAGAGAGAGAGAGAGAATTGTGTGTGAAGAGAAGAAAAACCGCAAAAATCTGGAAATGGAACTTTCCTCATCACTGAGCTCATTTCCAATCTTCGACAGCTGAAATTCTTTCTTTATCTACTCCTCATTCTTCTTCTTCTTCTTCTTCTTCTTCTTCTTCTTCTTCTTCTTCTTCTTCTTCTTTTCCTTTTTTCTTCTTCTTCTTCTTCTTTTCCTTTTTTCTTCTTCTTCTTCTTCTTCTTCTTCTTCTTCTCCTTCTTCTTCTTCTTCTTCTTCTTCTTCTTCTTCTTCTTCTTCTTCTTCTTCTTCTTCTTCTTCTTCTTCTTCTTCTTCTTCTTCTCCTCCCTCTCATTCTTCTTCTTCTTTTTCTTTTTCTCTTCCTCTCCTCTCTCTTTCCGTTCTGACATCTTCCTCTTCTTCTCCAGGACAAGATAAAATCATAATTGTGAACTTTTTGAGGTCGCCAATGTCGTAATTTGATTTCTTAACGAAAATTGATTCGGACGGTATTCCTACACCGGGGATAATATTTCCTTTTTTTCTTTCCTTTCTACCTTTTTTCTAAAATATTATTTCTTCCATCGTTCCCTATTCTATTTCTCATTTTTCTCTCATTCCTATTTCTCCACTCTTCCTTGTTTACCACCTTCCCATTGTCAATCAAATTTTCTCCTTCCTTCCATTCTCCTGTCTCCCAATCAAATCTGCTCCTATTGTTCCTTCCTCCTTCACTCTTCCAGCTATAGTCTATACAAGCAAAGAAGACATTCTGGCAAGATGGGAAAATGGCTCCAGCTCGTTCAATATTTGCTCAAAAATTACAAATTTGTTATCAAATTGTGGGAAAAAATCTGATTTTATAATTTTTGAATTGATATTGACTGAGCTGGAGTCATTTTCCCATCTTGCCAGAATGTCTTCTTTGCTTGGATAAACTTCACATCCCTTTTTGGGACACTTGATAGACAGTAGCCAGTTTCGATCTACTTGACATGCTTTGAAAGCCTTCATTTCCCACACTAGTGTGGAATAAACGGCTGATATTTGGGCCTTATAGCCGTACAAGATAGGAAAAATCAGCTGTCAACAAGATTTTCCGTTGACTTAGCAGCGCATTCCATGCAAATTGGTCGACTGAACAGGTAAGTCGACTATTTCGAACATTTGCCAACTGATTGCACTAGACGATTTAGCAGATGATTCTCTTCAAAAAATTTTTTGCTCCGTATAATTCCACATCTTACCTTTTGTTTTGATTGGGAATTGATTTTAGTGACTGATAACTTCAAGAATCTTGAATTTATTTTAAAACAAAAAAAAACGGAAATTGCCAATATTGAACTCAGCAAATTGAATTCGTATGTCGTATTTATGAAAACTTTTTCATCTTATTCCATTAAGCCTTTCTATAAAGTTTACCAAAAACACAAATACACAACACGTTTCGAAAACGTTCGCGACGTTGCGAATCCTCCACCTTTCCAGTCTCAGCTGATCGTTTCAGCTGTGAAGCTCCGTATTCTTGACGTCGCAAAACGATGTTTTCAAAACTAGTGGTGTAATATACTATTTCCATCTTTCATATACCTTTTTCCAATGTCCTTTCTCCCCCCATCTATATTCTATTCTTTCTCTTATGAATTTTATCATTCGCTTCTCTTCCTAGCATCCATTTCCTTTCCATCCATATCCTCTCTCTTTTTTCTCTCACTCTCTTTTCTATCCGCTTCCTCTCTCTCTTTCTGTTCCTACTCATCACCCAGAACAAATTTTCTTTTTTTTCTCTCTTGGAGTAAAAATAGAATTGGAAACATCAACTGTCATATCTTCTCATTTCTGTCGGAGTCTACCAAGTTGCTTCTGCAATCTGCTTTAGATTTTCTTCTCCAAACAACCAGAAAATGTGATTTGTTAGAAATGTGTTGGAGGTAGCAGAAATTTCATAAAATGAGGTCTTGAAAAGTGATTTCTCTCCACATGAGGTTATAATAGTGAAATTATTTTATAATATTGTTCTGTCAAATTTCTTGTTATTCAATGTGGAATTTTATGGACTTTGAATTTTCCTCTCAAATTATTTAGTACGTTAAGTGAACACATGGATAGAGTGGAGAGAGGGTGGAGTAGTTGAGAAACAAGAAGAGAAGAAGAAGAAGAAGAAGAAGAAGAAGAAGAAAGAAGTTAAGAAGAAGAAGAAGAAGGAGAAGAAGAAGAAGAAGAAGAAGAAGAAGAAGAGAAAGAAGAAGAAGAAGGAGAGAAGAAGAAGAAGAAGAAGAAGAAGAAGAAGAAGAAGAAGAAGATAGAAGAAGAAGAAGAAGAAGAAGAAGAAGAAAGAAAGAAAAGAAAGAGAAAAGAAGAAGAAAAGAGAAAGAAAAAAGAGAAAGAAAAGAAAAAGAAAAGAAGAAAAAAGAAAAGAAAAGAAGAAGAAAGAAGAAGAAGAAGAAGAAGAAAAGAAAGAAGAAGAAAGAAGAAGAAGAAGAAAGAAGAAGAAAAGAAGAAGAAGAAGAAGAAGAAGAAGAAAAAGAAAGAGAAAAAGAAAAAGAAGAAGAAGAAGAAGAAGGATGAAGATAATTAGGGTTAGAAGGGTGTGGGAGAGAAGGAGGTACGCTTCAATCAACATCACCCGGAGTAAGCCAATTAACGGAAAAGAGGGTGAGAAAAAAATATGTAGTGTTTGAGGAGAAATGTGCAATTATTCTCAGGCTGATTTCTTACACCAAGTAGAGAAGGACCTTCCATGGAACTCTATAAATTTTAACGACATAAATGGCGTTTACCAAGATGAAATTCTCTGAATGTATTTTCTGCTCGATCAGCTATGACAATGGCAAAAAAATTTACATTTTTCAAAAATTAGATAATTTTTTGGAGGCTTCACGCAGGTATAAAAATAATCATTTCCTATGTAAAATTATCTGAAGAATTCAATGGAGGTAATAAGATGTTCGTAACTTGAATGCATTTTTGCATACATAATCAATCAAGAAAATATGCTAAAATTACAATTTTCCAACTAAACATTTAAGGGTTATAACTGAATATGGAAACATGAACTTGTATTTCTGATCGTTAGAGAATGTAGATGATCTAATTATGAAGGAATAGTTGGTTGACCATGATTGTTAAAACCCACTAAATTTTCAGAAATTACTTCAAAAAGAAGACAAAATATACAAAACATGTCAAAAATCAGTTGCGATTTTGAGATTTTGTTTGGTGATTTCTGAGATGTCAGTGAATTTTAAACGATTTTGGCCATTAGAATCTCTCTTCAAATTCCTCTACAATTTCTATTGATAAAAATAAAAGTTTTTAATTTCATATACAGTTATCACCCTTAATTATTGTTTAAAAATAGTATTCCCGAGCATATTTGAACTTTTCGATTCCAAATAAGTATGTGGTTTGATGATAAAAATCTAGTTTCTAATTCGATTATTAGCCGGCAGGCTCGCTTCGCTCGCTTTCTCCGCCTAGCCACTGGACCCCCGACAGTATAGGCACTGTGAGTGAGTGAGTGAGTGAGTGAGGATCGCTTTGCTCGCCTGCAAAACCTCTGTCAGTGTCAGCTGAGACAAACAGGCTCGCTTCGCTCGCCAGCAAATTCCGTTCAGAAGGGATTAGAAATTTATTGAGTACAGCATTTCTACACCTAATCTGGACCTGTTTACATAATTTCAACATTTTCTGCCAATTTGTATTAGAGAAATCTAAGAAAAACTCCGAAAATTCCAAGAAATAGTGAAACGCTAATATTAAGCGTAAACTTGGGAAGTATATCGGTCATATTTTGAAACTTGATTCAATATCTTCCAAATTAGTTCATCTATAATCTCGCTGAACCATTGAATTTACAGTTAGGATTGGTCGTATCAAGTCAGAAGATATGCAACCCGCAATACATTTACAATTTAAAAAAACTGATAACTGGAGTAATCTTGAACGGAATTCAAATATATTTCAACACAACATTTCTAGACCTTATCTGAACCTGGCTACCAAATATCAACATTTTCTACCGATTGGTTCTCGAAAAAATTGAGAAAACGCCGAAAAACTATAGAAAAACTTAAATATTTGGCGTATTCCTGAAAAGTTTTCAAAATCCGTTCTTAGCGAGCGTCTAAACGTCCAACTGAACATGCCTGCCAAATTTGAACGCATTCGGTTCAGTGGATTTTTATTTCTGGTGATGAATCAGTCAGTCAGTGCCATTTCGCTTTTATAGATATAGATTGAGCTGTCGAAGCCCATTCCTCTATCACTGCCATATTGATGCTATTAATGATGTGTGAAGTCTATTCCTGTAACGACTCATTGATTAATGCTTCTCCTCTAACAACTCCAAACCCCCCCTCACACCCCCCCCCCCTCCCCTAAGGTAGCGAACCCCCATTTTACCACGCCAATGCAAGTTGATAATCAAGTTACATGATCCAATTTTCTCTCTTCATGGTTTCGATTCAGTGTGTGTTAAAGAGGTGTGTAGAGTGCGAGAAAGAGTATAGACGGTTCAAGCAATGAAGACATTCTGGAAACATGGGAAAATGACTCCAGCTCGGTCAATATTGGTTCAAAAATTAATATTTTGGTCTCAAATTGTAGGGAACGATTTCATCTACAATTTGAAACCAAATGTATGGTTTTTGAACTGATATTGACTGAGCTGGGGTCATTTTCTCATCTTGCCGGAATGTATTCTCTGGTTGGACGGACTATAGATTGACATTATAGAAAGAAAAGAAGTTTTAGATCTCCCTTATCATGATTCAAGAGCATTGTACCTTGGTATAAAACGTATCTAAATATTTTCAAAATGTCCAAAAATCCTCAATTACTCACATAGCCGCCTTTTAGTTTTCACATGTATTTCTAAATTTTAATTTTTTAGTGGCCTTCTTCTCCTTCTTCTCCAACAAAAATAGCTACCTGCAAGGCTAGTAAAATCTTACCAGGTGGGATATTTGCCTGGAAATTATGGTTCACAAATCTGACGTCACTAATTTTCTACAATGTCGCACTCTACCGCCCAAAATGAAAATGTAAACATAGCCTATTTTTGTTAGTGTTGAAGAATATTATTGTTGTAATTAATTCTGCTGAGTTGAGAACATCACAATTAACAAGGAAACAATATTTTTAAGTTGTCCTAGTTGTTTTGTAGTGAAATATGATTATTTTCATTTTTATAATCGTAATCGCATAGTTTAAACCCACCATAGCTTGCTTTTTTCTCAACGAGAGCGCCAGGTTCTCGAATCTTTGGCCCCAATTTATGACAACAATAGCATTATATTGTTCTAATATCACAACATTATTCATCATTATTCGACTGTAATAATACTCAATAATTTAATTCATCATTTTTACATATTTTCTCAATTATTTTCATTGATATTGAGCTTTTTACATGGTATTTTTTATTTTTCAATTCTTTGTGGAACAGCTGGAAAATTGGAAACCTAGATACATGTCGAATCATGAATATAGGTATAAAGCATAATGTAAAAAATAAAATCAGTGACGTCATCCGTCAGGAAAAAAGTGGACTGCTGGGCCCTTATGGACGCTGGCCTACCTGGTAGGTTTACTTACCTTGGCTACCTGTACATGCAATACGTTTCTTTATTTCGTCTCAATTGATCGTGAATCGGGTATAAACTTTTAGAATAATTAACTGTTTAATTACTATGTGTTTCTTGTGACTGTGTGCTGTCATAATATGAAGTCGAAATGTATTTTGCATTCAACACTTTAGAAATATACCAATAAATGGTAGAAGATTCCAGGGCAACGATCAGAGCCACTGGCGGCTCGTACCCACAAAACAGGTGAAGTGCCCGTATCTTTCACTGTACAACACTTCACCTATTTCGGGGACACGAGCCACCAGAGACCAGAGAGCTGTATAGCTGACGCTTAAAAGTAAGACGGTTTCGTCTGTCTCTTGCACGTTATGTAATCCAAGGTCTTCTATAGACCTTGATCTAATCTACTAACAGCTGGTGTCATCTTTCATCTATTATATAAATCATCTATTGTCTCTTTTGATTAAAAAAAAAACATCAATAGGTAAGAAAAATCGTGAGCAGCAGGTGAGTAGCTTATTTTTAACCCTTTTAAACAAAATTGTCTCGATTCGACCAATGCTTTTGTTGTACAGTGTCAATCAAAATTTTTATCACCCCGAAATTGGGCCTCGGACATATTTTCGGCTACAAAAAACGGCTAAACATCGGGAACGAGCTGGGGCAACGTTCACTGACAGTGAGAGAGAGAGAGAGAGAGAGAGAGAGAGTGAGAGAGAGTCCCATCAACAACAACTACTCGCTTTATATCGCTGAAACAAAACAGCTCATAAATTGTGTATAAATTTCCCCGGGGTGTTTTCTATTCTCAAGAGGGGAAGGGGATCTCTTCTTCTTGTTCTTCTTCTTCTTTTCTCCTCCTCCTCTTCTTCCTCTTCTTCTTCTTTTCTCCTCCTCCTCCTCTTCTTCCTCTTCTTCTCTTCCTCTTATTCCTCTTCACCCTCCTCTCTTCTTATCTTCTCTCTTTCCTCTTCTTCCTTCTCTCTTCTCTTTCTACCTTCTTCTCCTCCTCTCTTCTTTCCTTCCTTATTTTCCTTCCTTCTCTCTCTCTCTCTCTTCATCCTCCTCCTTCTCTTCCTCTTACTTTCTCTTCTCTTCTCTCTTCTTCCTTCTCTTTTCCTCTTCTCTCTCTTCTCTTCTTCCTCTTCCTTCTCTCCTTCTTCTCTTCCTCTTCTCTTCCTCTTCCTCTTCTCTTCTCTCCTCTTCCTCTTCCTCTTCCTCTTCCTCTTCCTCTTCCTCTTCCTCTTCCTCTTCCTCTTCCTCTTCATCTTCTTCCTCCTTTTTCCCTTCTTCTACCGCTTTTTCTTCTTTCTCCCTCTTCTCCTTCTTCTTCTTCTTCTTCTTCTTCTTCTTCTTCTTCTCTTCTTCTTTTTCTCTTCCTCCTCCTCCTCCGCTCTACCACTACTAGACCCATTAGGTCCAGTTTGCTGATAATATGCAACTAAAAGACCGCCTATCCTTCCTCATACTTCGACGAATTCGTCAAGCTACTCTTCTAAAATGTAATGATCTTTCTATTTTCTTTTCAATTTTACCTTCTACATTACTCAACCTTATTCTACATTTCTACAATTTATCTCTACCTGCATTTACGTCTCCCTCTTTTTCCCAAAACCCTACCAGAATTTTTATCTTCTCCATCCTCTTTTTTTTCTCTCTCCTCTTCTTCTCTCGTCTCTTCAACTTCTTCTCCTCCTCCTTCTCTTCTTTTTCTCCTTCATCTTATTTTTATTCTTCTTCCTGAAAGTCGTTTATCAATGTGTCTACTGTCTGAAATTTTCCACTTTATCAGCAAAGGAGTTGAGAAAACAGACAACAACCGAAATTGCCATGAATACTAGACGCCATTTTCTTCTTCTTCTCCTTCTTTTTCTTCTTCTTCATCTTCTTTTTCATTTTCATTTTCTTCTTCTTCTTCTTCATCTTTTTCATTTTTTTCTTCCTCTTCTTTTTCTTCTTCTTCATCTTTTTTATTTCTTTCTTCTTCTTTTTCTTCTCTTTCTTCTTCTCCTTTTTTCTTCCTCTTCTTTTCTTCTTCTTCTTCTTTTTTATTTTCTTTCCTTCTTCTTTCTTCTTCTTTTTTCTTCTTTCTTCTTCTTCTCTTTTCTCTTTTTTCTTCTCTTTTCTTCTTCTTTCTTCTTCTTCTTCTTCTTCTTCTTCACTTTCTTTTTCTTCTTTTCTTCTTCTTCTTCTTCTTCTTCTTTTTTCTTCTTTCTTTTTTCTCTTCTTCTTCTTCATCTTGATCTTCTTTTCTTTTCATTTTCTTCTTCTTCTTCATCTTTTCTTTTCTTCTTCTTCTTTTCTTCTTCTTTTCTTCTTCTCCACTTTTTATTTATTTCTTCTTCATCTTCTTCTTTTCTTCTTCTTCTCTTTTCTTCTTCTTCTTCTTCTTCTTCTTCTTCTTCTTTTTCTTCTTCTTCTTCTTCTTCTTCTTTTTCTTCTTCTTCTTCTTCTTCTTCTTCTTCTTCTTCTTCTTCTTCTTCTTCTTCTTCTTCTTCTTCTTCTTCTTCTTCTTCTTCTCCTTCTCCTTCTTCTTCTTCTTCTTCTTCTTCTTCTTCTTCTTCTTCTTCTTCTTCTTCTTCTTCTTCTTCTTCTTCTTCTTCTTCTTCTTCTTCTTCTTCTTCTTCTTCTTCTTCTTCTTTTTCTTCTTTTTCTTCTTCTTCTTCTTCTTCTCCTTATTCTTCTTCTTCTTTTCCTCATTCTCCCTGGTACTTTTCTTTCCCTCATTCTTCCTAGTACTTTTCTTATTCTTCTTCTCTTCGTCTTTCTCCTAGCTCATCTATCTTCTCTCATCTTCTTCTTCTTCTTCTTCTTCTTCTCCTGCACTGTTGGTAGTCATCAAATATTCAGCTGTTACAATTTTGCAGCATCAAAGCGCCGGAGAATATTTTGTATTTTTCACTGTCCAACGTAAGGATGTGCAATTATTCTTTGTTTCTCATTCTTTTCCCTAGCCTTGTTATGTTTTTCCTCACTTCTTTTCAACTATTATAGTCTGTCCAAGCTAAGTAGAAATTCTGGCAAGATTTGAATATGATTCCATCTCAGCCAATATCGGTTTAAAAATTATAAATTTAGCCTCAAATTGTAGATCAGAATGTTACCTGCAGTTTGGAACTGAATTTGTAATTTTTGAACCGATATTTTCCGATTTGGAGTCTTTTTTCCATCTTGCCAGAATGCCTTCTTTGCTTGGAGGGACTATATCTCTCATCTTTCTTGAAAATAAGCATGTCTTACCCGTTCAAAAGTATAGTATATTGGGTATAGTAGCGTATTGCAGAGAATGATATAGCTGTTGGTTAGGACGTTTTTGCCTGCTCCTTGTGCGCTCCAAAAGTTGATGTTGTCAATTAAAGTTGTCATTGAGCCTAGATTATAATTATTTTGAAATCGATAGAGCCAATAGATGTTTATAATAACAATTGATTCGAATCTCCAGCGGTTGGTGAGCTGCAATATGCAATAATTCTTCCATCTTCAAAAGATGTTTTACATCAGATGTTTGTTAGCAGGTTACATCAAGTACAAGAGACAGACGAAACCTCCTAACTATTTGTCAGTAACATTGCAAAGTTACTTGAGTAATACGAATACTATAGTCTGTCCAAGCAAAGAAGACCCTCTTGCAAGATGGGAAAATGACTCCAGCTTGGTCAATATTTGTTCAAGAGTTATAAATGTGATCTTAATAGTAGAACAAATTGATAATTTTTTAACCAATATTGACCGAGCTTGAGTCAATTTCCCATCTTGCCAGAGGGTCTTCTTTGCTTGGACAGACTTTAGTCATTTAGAGTTGTTCCTTATTACTCGTATCTTCTCCAAATATTTTGTTGAACATAGTCAATAATTATTCCATTGTTGATTCCGTTCTAACTTAAACTGAAACTCTATAATCCAATAATCCTAATATAGGACAAAGAAACGTTAATTTTTCCTTATTATCATTATTCCCAGCTGAACCAATTCAATAGTTAGTATTCTGTTTGAGCACCACTTGAAATGTTATAGGTGAATATGTCTTTTTCTGAAGATTTTAGCTGTGTAATTAACCTACTTAGATTCAGACTCTCCTATAGTCTGTCGAAAGAAGAAGACATTCTGGCAAGATGGAAATAGGACTCCAGTTCGGTAAATATATATTCAATATTTATAAATTGAGTCTCAAATTGTAGGAAACATTCTTATCTACAATTTCAGACCAAATTAAAAATTTCTAAACCAATATTGACCGAACTGGAGTCATTTTCCCATCTTGCCAGAAAGTCTTATTTGCTTGGACAGACTATAGGTTATTAAAACATGGTGTTAATAATATGCTTGTTATTTTAACACGGTCTCGATTTAACCACCTCTTAGCTGGCACCAAAAAAGTTGTCAGTTAGCGAATGACTGTTTTCAATGCTCAGCTCTGTCAGGACAGTCTGAAGCTGTCTTCGAGAGTGAAACAGTTAAGCTGCGTTTGTTTTTGGCTTGATTTGCTCTATCAGACCGCTCACCGACTGTCCTAACAGAGTTGCGGTCTAGTAATATGGTTTCTCAAAGCGCCAGTTTCATTGGTTTCTGGTATATACATATTTGATCCCACGTATAATGGGTTGTTGGAAGAAACAAACAAACACTAACTATAGTCTGTCCAAGCAAAGAAGACATTTTGACGAGATGGGGAAATTACTCCAGGTCGGTCAATATTGTTCCAGTAATTTTTAATTTGGTCTCAATTTGTAGAATATATTCTGATCTACAATTTGAGATTAAATATAAAATTTTTGAAGAAATATTGACCGAGTTGGAGTAATTTTGTCATGTTTCCAGAATGTCTTTTTTGCTTGTACGGACCATAACAAGATGGGAATCCCACCCAATTACATTGTACAAACAGCAAGCCAGTAGCATTCGTTTTAAAATTCATGAAAGCATTCTTGGGCTGCTACTGAGCTGTGCAGAGTAAAAAAAAAGCAACAAAAATAAGGAAACTCTCTCGACATGGGGTCTAAACCCAGGCACTAAGCCTTGGAAAAACGTTGGGAAAAACAAGAAAAACGATCTGTAACTGTCCGAGAGTGGCTTTTCCCGAGCATTGACGGAAAAATGAATAAAATGAATTTCGTGAATGATCCCTTTCAATTTGAGAATAATACGTTTTCCCGGGAAGGCTCCGATTCGAGACCGGATCACAAAAGGAATTAATGTTTCCGAAAAGAGTTGCAACCCGCGGGGGAGGGGGGGAGGAAGAAGGAAGAGATATTCAAGGAGGAGGGGGGAGATTTTTTTGGGAGGGGGGTTGGTCGTTTTCTTCCGTCTTAGAACGTTTCCTGAATTGATCATTTTCAATTTGTTGTCGGAGGAATTCCGAGTTCCGGTTACAGCCCCTGATAATTAGCGATGTTAGACATCTGAATTATTGAGAAAACTTATTTATCTAGGCTAAGAACTCTAACAGAGATGGAACTTGAAAATCGTTTGACATCTGAAGTTTGTTTCAAAGAAGGCTACTTTACTAGCTGCTAGCGAGATATAGTTAATCGCTGAAAAGTGAGCTATGCGGTGGATTTTTAAGGCAAGGTGTGAGCTAATTCATTTGAATTATGAATCATGGGTAGCTAATGGGAGCTATATTTGCTCAATGTGTAATCTGAAGGAGGTCGAAGATGTATTCCATTTCATTGCTCGATGCCCTTGTTTGAATGAGTGGAGAAAAAAATTGTTCGGTGTTTGTGAACAATCAAGGGAAGAGTTTATCATGTACATGAATGGAAAAAATTGTAAGAGACTAGCCTCCTATTGTACAGAAGCATGGTACTACAGATAGATATGTTCTCACCCAAGAATTCAATTGGTAGATATTATCACTTTGTCAGGGCACTTACTATGTGATTTTTTGTTTCAATAATATTCATTTTTATTCTGTTCTGTCAGCATTCATTTTTGGTGAAAAAATTTGGAGAAATGGCGATCAAAAATCGCAAAATTGATGAATAGCACAAGTGATGAATTTGTGTTTAGTAGCGATTTTGCGATTTTTGATCGCCATTACTGATATTTGGGTAAGATTTACACAATCGCACCCATTTAGCTTTTTCTTCAGAATCCGACTCTCTTCAACTTCCATTTATAAAATTGCAATTTTATGATTCCTTATCCAGTTATAACCCTTATTGTTGAAAAATGACGTTTTCTAGCATATTTTTTTCCAATTATCTCAATAACCGTTGAAGTTAAAAACTTCGAACTGGTTCCATTGCATTCCTCAGCTAATTTTACGTAGGAATTGATTACTTTAGAACCTAAGTGAAGCCTCTAAAAAATTAGAAAAATTAATATGTTTTGAAAAATCTCAATTTTCCGCCATTGTTATCTCGGTAACAAAGCGTTTTTGGGGGTTGGTCCCATGAAACTTTTTTGTCTACTTGGTGTAAGAAATTAGCCTGAGAAGTATTGAGCATTCCTCCTGAAACACTCTGTATATGCCTACTTGAATTTGCAGTAGTGTGTAGTTGAATGAGTTTGAAATTCATTCAATTATATATAATTCTATCAAGTGATATTGATAATGATCGTTCTCATGTTAGAAGGATGTAAATTTTGCCGAACAACCATAAAGCATCAATATTTCTAAGGCCACTCAAAAATTCGATATTGAAGTTCCAATATCGATTAGAAATTTTTAAATTCCTGGCAATCACGACCGCTTGTGAGCTGGTCAGATCATGACGTCAGAACCTCGGAGGAGGAGCTTAGGTCCGAACACTCAGTGGATGGAGTATAATAGTTAGTCGCTGTCTACTACAACTGATGTTATTGTATATCAGATTTTCATTTAGATGATGTTTTTGAAATCAAAAGAGGCAATAGATGCTTTACATCAGCTGTTGGTGGGTTACATCACGTATAAGAAACCGCCTATAACTTTTTGATGGTAGCCATAGCTGTTACTAAGTAGCAATTGTGTCAAAGGTAGTAAATTCTAATAGAGCTAATAGCTGCTATAATTTTTTATGTAGTGGATAATGTGTGAGGTTTTTTTAGTTGATTGAAAATGAACAGGTCAATCTTGTCATGTTAGCTGCCGAAAACTTGAAACAGTAATGTAGCTAAAATTTGATGTATTGTCTGTCATGTTAGCTGGCGAAAATTTGAAACAGTAATTTAGCTAAAATCCAATGTATTGGACAATGCAAAATTCTTGGCAATATTGATGCAATTATTGACAAAGACAAGCATCTTTATTGAAATCAAAACTATGAAAACATTGTTCAAAATGAATATTTCCAGTTCAACCAATAATTTTCTATCATTGATGTGAAAACAAAATAGTATAGCAGGAAATGCACCAACACTTAAGATTGTCAAATAAGATGAAAAGTTTATTACAGATGGCGCAAGCAGAAAAGACACGTCTATATTGTAAAGGAGTGTCTTCTCAGCTTATGCTATAGGCTACCACAATGAGAAGGCGTATCTTCTCCTATCCCTTCATACTCGACTCCTATTGGCCAGCTCCTCCCAGTGTGAAAAGTGGGAGTGACTAGTTCGACCAATCACAGAGCTCTATTCGTCCATCGTCTGTGGTAGCGTTCAACTCCATTTCAACGATTTAGTATGAGAAGCTTCCATTAACGTGATCAATTAGTACAGTTTTTTATTAACTGGGCCATGACTTATAAACATTTTACAATCCACATTAATCATAATTCGTGGATTTTATGGGCGTTTCTGTCTCATAAACGTTTCCAATAGAAAGCAAATTCTACAGTTTCAGCTGATTAAAAAAATGACATGAAACGAATTTACCTCAAGTAAATAGAATATCGGAATAGTCCAATGCTATTCCTTTAAAACCAAAACTTTGCTCCTAATTTAATGATTTTGATATATAAATTGATTTTTTTATTATAAATATATTTGATAATAAATATCAATCATTATTTTTATAGTGAGATTTGAACAGGAATAATTTTTTGTTGCTAAAATATTATCATAACCTACAAAGAAAATCGTAAACAAACCAAGTCAGAAGACCCTAGCCTTGTAATCTAAAATGGTCGCGATGATTCGAGTTTGAACAGTTCATATTGTGAATTTTTCGTCTGAACCAATTTACATAGACATATAACCTACATCTTAAACCTTCATTATTTATCATCACTCATTCAAACCAAGTCGCAGTTGTAAAGAAATCATAAAGAATACATGGGATTTTCTATTCCACTCGAACCATCGCGGACATTTTGGATTCGAATGTTAGGGTCTTCTTGTGAGTTTTGGCTGATCCAAAATTTGGAACATTGTAAATCGAGAGTTTTATTGGTGAATCTACAATCCCAATCACTTGTTTTTCACCAGAAAAACAAGCTGTAGATCTTTATAAGCCAGGGCCCTGATCAAATTAGCTACTTATTCTAAGGTTTCAAATAAAGTACGTTAATTTCACTAAAGCTGAGTTACCAGACTTTGATATCCTTTCTTGAAGATATAATCAGAGACAATGTATAGATGTAATATACCTACATTGTCTCTGATATAATGCACTCAGATAATAATGAAAAGTATGGAACATTGCAAGATTTATCATGCTATGACATAGCATTGAATGTGACAACTAAAAAGTCTTTTAATTATAACGTATGTCTCTTTTTGATTATTACATACTGTGTGAAATCGTGAACACACAGCTCAATGAATTATTATTCCTGCTGATTATTTATTTATTTATTTCATCAAAATAATACAGTAAAGGAGAGAAAAAACAGGCGTTAGCCCAAAACTTCTTCTACACCAATTTTGATTAAATGTCCAAATTCAGGTTATGTTACTTATTGATTATAACCCACTGGCGGCTCGTATCCACGAAACAGGTGAAGTGCCCGTATCTTTTACTGTACAGCACTTCACCTGTTTCGTGGACACGAGCCGCCAGTGTTATAACTTGTGTCCTTTGGTATTTGAAATTGATAGAATGATATAATTAAACTGATTTGATTATCTTCCATTCTTCAATCATTTGATGAATTTTTAGTTATAAATCTTTCTTATATATAGTACTTTCACGATGTACAGTATAACAAAGCCTTGTGTTGTGAATATTTTTGATAGACAAAATTCTTGAACAAGTTCCAACCTTTTTTCTGTTCCTCTATAAAGTTTTATGTCAGGGCATGTTCCCTCATGTCATTGAAAAATTTCGTCAATTGTTTTCAAACAACTGGAATCGTCAATTTTCCACAATGATTCCCTTTTCCAAAAGCAATTCTGAATTATTACCAATTCACCCCAGTTCGATTGTTCCTCTATTCAATTGCTCCCTCATTCGGTAGGCTACTATTCCTTTATTCAGTTGTTCCCGTGTTCGATTGTTTGAAAGCATTTCCTCTGGTCAATGACCACGATCAAGCATACGTGAACATTTTCAATTAACAATTACCGCGAATTACATTGAAATCTGATTTCAGAAATTTTCATTGAATAATTTCCAGCAATTTGTCAGTTTCAGGAATAGAGTTTGAACAGTTTTATGGAATAGGCATTTTTTTTTTATACGGCAGGTTTCCCTTTTTATATGGCAGATTTCTGATACGCTATTAATAGGCAGTAGTGATACAGAGTCTATAATTGATACAGGAAGGAAGCTCGTTTGATACGAGACAATTGGAATGATCATAGAACGTTGCCATATTAAAAAGAAAGCTGATTCTATCAATTTATTCTCAATGATTAAACATTTTGAGAGCATTTGAACTTGAACGGAGGATGTTACAAAAATAGTGTCAACGAAACAACGGAAAAGGGTGCGGCTAAAAATATAATGGAAGAAAGAAATAAGAAGAAAATAAAGATTATAAAGATAAATAAAATTCAAGCAAAGGCTCTTTGGAGTAGGGGATGACGCGCCGGTCTGATAACTAAGAGAACCTGAGTTCAATTCTTGACGGGGGCGAAATTCTTTAACCACAGCACAATCACATAGATAAGGACACTTCAAACGGATATCACATAGATACGATACTATAGTCTGTCCAAGCAAAGAAGAGCCTCTGGGAAGATGAGAAAATAACTCCAGCTCACTCAATATTGATTCAAAAATTATTGAATCGGTCTCAAATTGTAGATCAGAATGCTTCCTACTATTGAGACCAGATCAATAATTTTTGAACCAATATTGACCGAGCTGGAGTCATTTTCCCATCTTGCGAGAGGGTCATCTCTGCTTGGACAGAATATACCTGAACAGTATTCGTCATCTCTCATCATCACAATCCCTCTCATTACCAACGCACAAGCCTAAGAGATAACGTCAACATCGCCTTCACAAAAAAGAAGAAGTATAAGAAGTAGGAGAAAAAGAAGAATAAGAGGAAGAAGAACAAGAAGAAGAAGAAGAAGAAGAAGAAGAAGAAGAAGAAGAAAAAGAGGAAGAAGAAGAAGAAGAAGAGGAAGAAGAAGAAGAAGAAGAAGAAGAAGAAGAAGAAGAAGAAGAAGAAGAAGAAGAAGAAGAAGAAGAAGAAGAAGAAGAAAAAAGAGAGAAGAAGAAGAAGAAGAGAAGAAAAGAAAAGAGAAAATGAGAGTTCTAGAAGAAATATTTGACAGAAGAAGAAATACACAAAGCGAAAATATTTACAATACAAATTGTGGAGTGGCTCACCAGTCTCGGTTGGGGAATTTCACGAAGCAGCACAGCTGCGCAGATTACACTTGCAAAGCGACAAATGCCAGTCTACCAGTCTTTGCAAGCCTAGAAGACATTCTGGCAAGATGGGAAAACGACTCCAGCTCGATCAATATCGGGTAAAAAATTATCAATTTGGTCCCAAATTTCAGATCAAATTGTTTCCTACAATTTTATACCAAATTTATAACTTTTAAACTAATATTGACCGAGCTGGTGTCACTTTCCCATCTAGCTAGAATGTCTTATTTGGTTGGACAGAGTCTACCAGTCTTTCTTGGCTTTCAGCGACCGAAATCCAATGGAATGAGGGATTAGAATGTGGTGGGAAGGGAAAAAGAAGGTTAAGAAAGAAGGTGGGATGAGATTTGTATTGGGAAACTGAGGAGGAGGGATTATAGCGGAGAAGGAAAAGAAGGAGGGATTGAGAGGAGGGTTAATTGTAGAATGAGAATAAAAAGAGATAACTGGGCGAGAGAGGAATGAGGGGGAAGAAGGAAGAGATAAAAGTTATTAGAATGAGGAAGAATATATTAGAGAGAAAATAGAGGAATGAGAATATAATGAGATAATGGAACAAGAGAAAAACGAGGAGGAAAAAGGAAGAGATAAAAGGGACTAGAATGAAAAAGAAGATGAAGGAAAAAGGTGGTGTTGGGGTTGATAGATGGATAGATAGATGGAATGACTACATTCCACGCTGTAGAAATTTTACAAGAGGTTGTGAGCGAAGTTGAGGCATGCAAGCCCCCAAGGAAGAGGGGGGAGGGCTGGAGTTGAGGAAGAGGGAGGGGAACCAGGATGTGAGAGGAGGAAGAAAAGAGTAATAGGAGGTGAGTGGAATGATAGGACGAGAAAAGGTTCTAACAGCTGATGTTGTCTTTTATAATTGTCATTTAGCTATGCCAAGATGATGTTTCTGAAATCAAAAGAGACAATAGATGCTTCACATCAGCTGTTAGTAGGTTACATCACGGACAAGAGACAGACGATACTGTCTAACTTTTGGTTCAGCTATGACAATATGGCTTCAATAGAGAAATGGTTTCTGATAGTAGAATAATAATTCAATGAAGAACTACATATTGTCGAGTCAAAGATTTGGAAAATCAAAAAAAAGTTTCGGTTCTTCAACCATTATTTTTTTTGTGTTAATTGCTCAACAGCCTACCAGTTTCCATAAGGTTGCCTTTTTCATACTCACTCCACTAGGGTTGTGTGGTAGAGAGGACCTAGAGTCCTAACTCCGCCCTAATAAAGGCAATTATTCAATTCAATTCAATTATTCACTACACAGTCCGTCCAAGCAAAGAAGACACCCAAACTACTCCAAGACGGGCAAGACGGGAAAACTACTCCAGCCCGGCCAATACCGGCCCAAAGCGGTTTGGGAAGCGGTTTGTCCCAGTTGTAGAGAGCGTCTAATCGGTGAGATTAGATAAGCGACGTGCCTCTACCACCACTGTTGTAACGGTGACCGGTTCCTCTGAATTCAATTCATGAGCCTCAAAAATCGCTTCCCTGTGGTTCGGAACCCACCTAAAGCAGTAGGTCCATTCATCTCTCATCATCATCCTTCCCATTACCCACGCACAGGCCCAAGAGCCCATGTGGGCATCACCCTCAAAAAAAAAGCAATAAATTCTCAAACAGAACTCACAGTCCCCGAACCAACACCGACTGAGCCGCAGTCACGACCCCCAGAATGCCCTCCACGCACAGAAATACCATACAGCAAGCGAATAATCATCAACCAGGATAGAGGTAACGTGTGGTTAGCACGTTGATCCTATCACCCACTCAATCAATTATTAATCTTCGACCATTATCAATCGCTAATAAAATCCAGGAATAAGTTTAGGAGAGATTCATCGGTAACTCCAGTAAACTCATTAGTAATTCCCAGTTTACTGATTGGTGAACTACCAAAACCAGTATCTCAATTTTTAATAAACCTGTAGTTTGACAATATTCAATTTTTCAATTCATTAAATTAGACAAAACCGCCCTACTTGTGTGTCAGTTATAGTAAAATCAAAATTTCTCGATGGAAATGTAATTTCTAATGTACGTATTCTGTTTCGGTTTGTTACAGCCAAACTGGACGGCGTGAAAACGTATATGCGCATGCGCAGAGTGCCGAATCACCTGCAGGTGAAGGTGATCAAATGGTTCGACTACCTGTGGCTCACACAGAAGTGCTCCGATGAGGAGAAGGCTGTCAGCTGTTTACCTGGTGAGTTGACTTTTTTTCAAAAATATAGGATCAATTCATTTTGCCAAACAGAATAACCCAGTTCAAAGCAAAGAGAGAAAACCACCATTTCCTTTCACTAAGGATTACTTTCAGCATAGCTTCCTTTAATAGAAGGCAACGTCGCACTTCCTTCCCTAATAATATGGCAACGTCGCACTTCCTTCCCTAATAATATGGCAACGTCGCACCGTAGTCACAGTCTTTTCATATGAAAGCATTAAGTACACATACAAATCATGCACGTTGACTTAGTTTTTCTCTCTTTGAGCATAACTCCCATGAAAAACGTTCATGAAACTCTTTGTATAGAATTCCTTTTGTGTGTTTTGTAATAGGTAGTGATAGAGATTAGCAAGAAAGATTAAGAATAGACAGTTATTTATTTAAATAGCTTATGATTTGTAGCAAGTCAAATGGGAGAACGCACACAAGAAACGCATCCATTAGAACAGCTGATTGGAAAATGATTTTAATGCTTTTAAATGAACCCAATTTCCTACTCTACATAGTCATCAATTTTTAGGCCATGGCCTTCTATTGAAGGAAGCTATGCTTTCAGGCATCTTCATCAGAGCTGTCCACACACTACACATAGCGATGCAATGCAACTTATTTCAACAGCTCATGGATGCAACATGGATTTCATAAATGCAAAGAGAAAAATATGCAAAATAAATGCATGGTGATAGCCTGCTTATTAGAAAAATATAACAATTTGCAGCGGCATTCCAATAGGAAATATTCAGTAAAAATCAGAAATCCTTCCTACAGAGTGTTTCAGGAGGAATGTGCAATACTTCTTAGGCCGGTAATACAAGATAGTTCGATTATCATGTTTTATCATATGGAAAAAGATGGAAGAATGATTTCGTATTTTCATCTCTTTCCATATGATCATAAAACTATTATCGTTTAATCCCGGCTTTAGGGCCTCATTACACGATAATAGTTCTATGATCATAGTTGATCATATGGAAAGAGACAAAAATATGATTTTGTATCTTTGTCTCTTTCCATATGATCAACTATGATCATAGAACTATTATCGTGTAATACCAGCCTTAGGCTGATTCCTTATATTACACCAAGTAGAGTGAGAGAGTAGAGAGAGTAGAGAGAGTAGAGAGAGTAGAGAATAGAGTAGTTTCATAAAATATTATTATAGGCTACTTGAAAAAACTCTTTGTTACCGAGATAGAAATGACGGAAATTGACATTCCTGTTCAAAAATAGCTGAGAAATTCAATAAAATGAGTTTGTAATTGTCAAAATAATCGAGGTAATATGCAAAAATATCACAATTTTTTTAAGATAAATAAGGTTTATAACTGGATATGGAATCATAAACTTGTAGTTTTGATTAATTGTGTGGGATCAACTTATAAAGGAATAGGATGACAGTGATTGTGAGGAAATTACTCACATCTCAGAAATCGCGATCAAAAATCTCAAAATCACTACTTAACTATGATTTTTCACATTTGTCATGTTTCACATTTTGTCTCCTTTCAATCGCGATTTGTGAGATTTGGGGAATTTACACACATTCACGGCCATTTAACATTTTTTTCTTTTTTTGAGAAGATGTTTCCAGTTGGACTGAAGTAATTGACAAGTAGGGTAATAAAGTTACATGATGAGGCAATGAACTACTGAGCAACAGGATAAATCTTGAGTTATTAAGGAAAAAACAATTGAAAATCGAAGTTTGTCTACATCCATCTGAAATTTTAACCACGGATTGATGAGAAATCTTTATAAAGAACTCTCTGATGGACGAATGTTGGTAGAACAAACGAAAAACGATTGAAAATGGGATTCTATTCAATTGGAAATTGGTTGCGTGCTGATGATGAACAAAGAAAGATTGTGTTGAAAAAGTTGAACAATGAAAAAAGTACTGAACGAAAAAGAACACTGGATGGAGTTTCTGAGGATGAATAAGCATCGTCACTCAATTCTCCCATCCGTGTAGGCTATAGTCTGTCCAAGCAAAGAAGACATTCTGGCAAGATGGGGAAATGAGTACAGCTCGGTCAATATTGGTTCAAAATTTATAAATTTGTTTACAAATTGTAGAAAACATTTTGATCTACAATTTGAGATCAGATTTATCATTTTTGAACACATTTTGGCGAAGCTGGAGTAATTTTCCCTTCTTGCCAGAATGCCTTCTGAGCTTGAACATACATGGTGTGTGATGGGAGAATTTGTGATGTGATCACAGAGTGTGTTTACAATTCAATATGTAATCGACCCGGAAAATTTCTGGGAAAAGCGAGTGTGATCCATTTTTATTTGCGGATTCATGAGCGAACTGAACGTTTGTCAGTGCGACAGCCAGTGAATTCAGTTCAATAACGAGCAAAATTCGTCGTTTTGAATTCCGATTGATTTGTGTCGAAGAGAGGGAGATGTTTGCCAAGATAGAGAATGCTGAGAGGGATTAAATTAGATTACTACTTTATTCAAGTAATATCAGAATTCGGCTTAGATTATACATGGTAATAGAAATGAATAAAACAAAACTATCATATAAATTTCACAAAATAGAAACTTCTAGTAACAATCGAAAAAATGGTGATGTAATAAGATTAAATTTATACAAATTTTAATTCGAGGTTCTGCAAAATGGATAAAGAGTGTAAGTTATCTAAGTGGAAAGGCGAAGTTTAGACATATATATGTCCATTCTTGGAAAAGGATAATAAGGATATCCTTTCCATTAAAACTTGGCCTTGAATTGAACATTTATAACGAGCTATTAAAATTACTAAAGATAGTAAGAAAATTATTATAGAAATTAAAAAATTAGATTTAAATGAATTAATACTTGATCGATATTTAAACTACATTATAAGGTGAGTATTACTCATTGAGTAACAATGAAAAATGATTATGGTGAATATATAATGGTGATGGAAATGGGTAATGATATTATGAATTGAGATAACTCAAAGTAAAATTATTCACAAGTACATAATATGTGTCTGTTTAAGTAGGTATTTAAAAAGAGTACAGAAGTATAGGCAGATGGGTGATTGGTTTTAGAGATCAAAAATTGTAAAAACTAGGAGTACATTACAATATTTAGCCGGCCGGGTTGGCCGAATGGTCTGGAGCGTTACAACCTTCAGTCCGCTAGCGCTACCCGGTCGTGGGTTCGAATCCCACCAGAGGCATGGTCGTTTATGCACCTCATAAATCACCTTAGCACATTCCATTACCCACGCACAAGTAATTTTAAATACTATGTGGGCATCATCGGCAGCAAAAAATATATATATATATATATAAAATTTACCAATTTCAGAATAAAATGGATTGGTTGGTAGGTGGAAGTGATAGGGAGAGACTACAAAAAGAGCCCAGAGAAGGAAAATGACAAACAGGATCAGAGAATAAATGAATAAAAAGTTGATGAATTGAGTGGAGTAGTGACGGGTGGATTGGCTTTCAATGGCGTCTCTTATTGGCTAGTCGTTTGCATGTTTGATCGTTTGCCATGAAATTTCATGACATAACATGAAATGACATTTCATGATGACTACACTGCACCGCTGTGTAGCCTGCCATTGGATGGGTTGTCGTACTATCTCACAACATTGTGCATCAAAATTTATAGCACCAGGTAGAAAATTGCAACAGTGTCATAAAATTTACAACCACTAATATAACTAGTTGTTGGGAAAGATTGCTTGAATAAAAGATGAAATGTATGATGTTTAGAAAATAATATGGGTCATGGATTACTTTAGGTTTATGATGGTAGAAGTCTGATAGATTGTAGATTGATCGTGAGTAACTGTAACTGAGGAAAATATGAAGTATCATATACAGAGTGTTTCAGGAGGAATGTGCAATACTTCTCAGGCTGATTCCTTACACCAAGAAGACAAAAAAGTTTCATGGGACCAACCCCCAAAAACGCTTCGTTACCGAGATAACAATGGCGGAATTGAGATTTTTCAAAATATATTAATTTTTCTAATTATTTAGAGGCTCTAGTTAGGTTCTAAATTGATCAATTCCTATGTAAAATTAGCTGAGGAATTCAATAAAACCAGTTCCAAGTTTGTAACTTAAGCCGTCGGTCGTAGAAACGATTACCAAAAAAGTAGTAGTCATTTATCATCATCATCATCATCATCTATCTTATAACACACGCACAAGTGTATGAGCTCATGTGGGCTTCACCTTTAAAGAACAAACAAATAATATTGTAATAATAAAAGATTACTATGAATGTGAGGCATAATGAACATAATACTACTATTCAAATGACTACATACTACTTCAATTGAAATAACTATTAATGTTCTCAAATGAAATTAATACTTTCTCGAATACAGGGTTCGCCAATGAAGTGGGACGATTTGAATAAGCAACATGTTGTTTGAGAAATTGTATTTTTGTTAGTTTTTATCATAAATAGAAAGTAGAAATGTAGCCATTTAGTGTACAATAGATCAAAAATTTTTTTTTTCTAATTTAACATCTTCCAAATGTCCTCCATTGGAATCTATGCACTTTTGCAGCCGAGCCTGATAGGAACGGGTAGATTTGCTGTGACTTTTAACTTTGTGCGTTGCATCGAAATGATTCATAATTTTCTTTCACCAGAACTCGCCCGTTCTCCATTGAATGAACAAGCAAAATGGGACAACAAGCCACACTGAGAGAATTGTTATTGCTATTGCAACTGCATTGAATGTTTTGTTTCCAAGACGCGTCATTTCTTGAAACGTGGATATCCCTTGGCCCACTCGCTCACCAGATTTATCAAACTGTGACTTTTTTCTATGGGGCTACTTGAGAACGAGAGTTTTTCAAAGCTATTCACCCAGAACTAGGCCTATTCCAGCTCTAAAACAACGAATTCGAGATGAGATTGGAGGAGTACCACCCAATATGCTGCGAAATGTCATGGGAAACTTCCAGGTCCGACTGTAAAAGTGCATAGATTCCAATGGAGGACATTTGAGAGATGATATATTCGAAGAATGATTTTTCACTTATTTTACACTAAATGGCTACATTTCTACTTTCTATTTATGATGGAAAAATTACAAAAATACAATTTCTTAGACAATCTGTTACTTATTCAAATCGTCCACTTCATTGGCGAACCCTGTACCACTGGGGAAAAGTGCAGTCCACTAACTAAAATAATAAAGATACCAAGGCAGTTTATACTGTACAAGAAATTAGTTGCAGGCTCAATTGAGTGAGTTAAGAAAATCAACTTAGAAAAAGCATTATACATTAATATGTTGTTCTGTGAATAAATATATATTTCGAAGCACACCATGAGGATCATTCATGAAAACAAGATGGGAAATGCGATATTTCTATATTGCTTACAGACTTCGCAAATTCTTCCACGGAAACTTTATTCGAGTAGAAACGTTTCTGAGAGGAATAAGATATGGCTTCCTGCTTGTAGAGAGGTGTTTAAATGTCATTATTTTTCCTTATTTTTCTTCCTTTCTCCTCCCTCCTTGATTTTTTCGCATCTCTCTCTTGTATTTTACAATCGCTCCTGAATGGTTCATTGTAATTCCATCACAAAAGAATTTGATCCTCTTTTGCTATTCATTGTGTTTGTTAGAAGAGAGCAGGAATGGTTGGAAAAACATGAAATATTGTTCTGTTTGCTTGAGATGATATTTAAGAATCTACTTCGAGCTTTACCAACTTTATTTCTGATTAATATACAGAGTGAGTTGAAAATATGGAAACGGTTCAATATGAGATTGAACGGAGGCACTGGCGGCTCGTGCCCACGAAACAGGTGAAGTGCTGTACAATAATAGATTGTTTGTTTGTTTATGACGGTGAAGCCCACATAAGCTCATAGGCTTGTGCGTGGGTAATGAAATGGATGATAGATGACGACTACTTTTTAGGTAGTCGGGACCGACGGCTTATCGTCTCCTCCGAAAGACGGGGTGGTCGTATCTATGTGATTGTGCTGTGGTCAAAAATTGTTCTCCGCTTGGGATTCGAACCAGGGTCCACCTGGTTATCAGACCGGCGCTTTATCACTCCTCCAACGAGCCACCCACCTGATATACGGGCACCTCACCTGTTTCGTGGGCACGAGCCGCCAGTGATGTATAGTCTGTCCAAGCAAAGAATAACCTCTGGCAAGATGGGAAAGTTAATCCAGCTTGGTCAATATTTGTTCAAGAATTATAAATGTGATTTTGATAGTAGAACAAATTGATAATTTTTGAACCAATAATGACCGAGCTTGAGTCATTCTCCCATCTTACCAGAGGGCCTTCTTTGCTTGGACAGACTATAACACTTGTTGACATAGGGGAACGTACTAGAATTGAACGTTGAACTAAATTTTGACAATTATTTTTCTATGGGAAGGTGTCATATTGTATAAGATTTTGATTAAGATTGTTTAAAGAATACAATTAAGGTTGAGTGATAGAAAGGACTTCCTAGTCCCAACTCCGCCCTATAAAGAAAATTTTCATTTCAATTTCGCAAATCGCACATCGCAAGCGGTTCAACATATCAGTAACGATCATTGAAGTGTGTTAACAATTTTTGGCTTTAAAATTTCGAGTGGGAATTGATAATTCCAAATCATTCTATATATTTTTGATGCTCTTTTAAATTTTATATCAACCTTTCAAATTTTAAATTAATAAATCATAGATTTTTATTCTTTGTTTGTTTGTCAATGGCGCAACAGCCCTATGAAGGGCCTAGGCCTACCAGTTGCCAGTTTCATATTCACTCCACTATACAACCAATCCAAGCAAAGAAGACACCCCGACAAGACGGGAAAATGACACAGCCCGGCCAATATCGGTCCAAAAGCCATAAATTCTTGAACAGAACCCACAGCCCCCGAACCAACACCGACCGAGCCGAGGCCACCCCCACCCCGCCAGAATGCCCTCCCAGCCCGGACAGGCAATACAACAGGCGAATAATCTTCAACGTAGAGGTAACGTGTGGTTAGCACAGCCGTAAGCCAGTCTTCACAACCAAGTGAAGATGCAGAACACCTCTGAATAACATGCAGTTAATCAGTTAGAGTGTAATGCAACAATTGATATTCCTCCAGAAACGGGAAACGACTGACTGTCTTTACTAACGACAGCCAATCTCCCAATCTCCCAAAGGAGGTGCAGTTTTTTATTATTTCATTCTTGGCAGTTGAAATTTGTGAGTAAAGTGAAAGTGGACATTGTGAACATAACCTTAATTTGGAGTATTTAACAAAATCTGGAAATAAGACGTTTTGGACAATTATTGTCTGTGTTTTATCCATTGAGTAATGTATTTTGTTAAATAAATGAATAAGAATATGCAGTATTTGCCATTCAATTTGACTTGAAGTTCTGTATAGCACTGGCGGCTCGTGCCCACGTAACAGGTGAAGTGCTGTACAGTAAAAGATACGGGCACTTCACCTGTTTCGTGAGCACGAGCCGCCAGTGCTGTATAGAAATCATGTTTAACAGGACTACATCAGTGACTTTTCAAATTTTGTCCGCCATATTGAATTTGTCAAATTTTTGATTCTCTAGTGAATACCTAACTTTTTGGCTCCAGATATATAATTTCACGTTAATTAATACGTATATAATTTTTTTCTCCACCTACTATGTAAAGTCGCATTTTACATATTTTACATCCCCGGTGCTTCACATTTTCTCCCTAGGGAGAAAAAGTTGATCATTTTTCCCTAGGGAGTAAAGTAAACCCATGAAAATAACATGGGTGACGTCATCCATGAATGCAGCATATGGAAAATTGATCAAAACAGCTGACCATCTCTTACAGAAAGTGAAAAGAAATAGCGCTTTTTCGACATGTTTAGGTACAGGAAATAGCTGCGGCTTCTCGATTGTAAGATTATGTCATCTCCACGAAAGTATGGTAGGTTACACTTATTTATTACATTCTTATAAAGTTTATTGGTGTAGGTGGAGGGGAAATGTTGTGTGCATCTGGGGACTAAATTACTTTTTCTCCCTCGGGAAATTTTTGTCCTCGGCTATGCCCCGAGCCCCAACAGTTTCCCTCAGGGAGAAATATTTGAACATTAGTCCCTAGATGCACAAATAACTATTTTTCTCAAGACAATTCTGTGTCATTTTCTAATGATTGTGTGATTATTTCACAATAAAATTCATATTGAAAATACCGTTAATCAATCATTTTTCAACTTATCACTTATCAAATTTTCTCCATTTCCTGTCCACAGACAAACTGAAGGCCGAGATTGCTATCAACGTCCACCTAGATACGTTGAAAAGGGTGGAGATCTTCCAGAACACGGAGGCTGGCTTCCTTTGTGAACTAGTTCTAAGGCTCAGGCCGGTGCTATTCTCACCCGGCGACTATATCTGTAGAAAAGGTGAGCATAACTTGATATATATACGTACAACTATTTACTATAGTATCTATTTATTATTAGTATGAGCATATTTTGCTTAGATAGCTAACTAACTCAAAAAATAATCACAGTAGCCTACCCTTGAAGGGGTGAACCCAGTGGGTAAAGTGGAAGAGGGGGCTTGCATGCCTCAACTTCGCCCACAAACTCTTGTAAATTTTTACAAAGTGTAAAATAAAGTCATTTTATCTATCTATCTATCTATCTATCTATATATCTATCTATCAAAAAGTGTGCTTAGATAAAATGAAAGCTATTGGTAGGGAAACCTAAAGGAAGATCATAACCGCTCTACTACAATATTTATACTGATGGTAACAAACGGTGGTATAGCAGACGCCAAAAAGTTGGGCGGTTTCGTCTGCTCCTTGTACGCTCCAACATCTGATGTTGTCAATTAGAGTTGTAATTTATCTATGCCTGGATGAAACAAATGGAAAATAGATGCTCCACATCAGATGTTTGTTAGTAGGTTATATCATTTACAAGAGACAGAGGAAACAGTTCAAGTTAGGCGTCAGCAAGATCTTGATTTCATCCACATTGATTAGAATATTTTAAAAAAGCTTTTCCGATTTTCAAATTTCGATTTATGATGGAGAGTGTAATTCCTTTGTGAACTAGTTCTAAGGCTCAGGCTCAATCACGCTCAATTTATAATCACGTAATCATAATCACTGTTTGTAATCACGTAAGGCTCAATCACGCTCGTTTACGTGATTGTAACAAAATTCGAGCTTATTCTTTCGTCAGTACTGAGAAAACTAGAATAATAATTTTAATTCGATACAATCAACTACAAAGAATGTGAAGCTAGATTTATTAAAAAATTATTGTTATTGGTTGTTGAATCTATTGTAATATTTCTAGCAAAGTCAATCCAGATAGCATGCTCTTCAATCTTTACTCTATATGAAAATAGTGATCTATTAAAAAGTAGTTCATAATATTAATTGCTTATCTATTATAAGGGGACCTCGATAGCAGAGCACATGTGTTTGATAGTTGAATAGGAGAAAGATTGTCATTATATTATTAGAGCTTTCATTATTAGAATCTGATTAACCCATAGATACTAGGATACAACTGTATTCCAGTATCCGAGGATTAGCCTACTTCAAGTTACAGCTAAAGGGTTTGTTAATATTGTGTGATTATCATTCTCTGATATTCCATCTCATGAAAGAAAATCTAACGAGAAGATTTTCTATGAATTCATAATTTCCTCTTCAGATTCTAATTTGATTTACATTTTTGGAAATGTCTCTTTGAACTTGATCAAATCCCACAAACTTCTACTTGTTACTTTCATTCTCCCATAGCTATTAGACTGAGCTAATCCCACTCACATCATTAATGAATTAATAGTGAAAGCGCTTTACCAAGAAATGCTCTCTTTATCGGAAATGGTATAGGCTACAGCAGGCAGCAACGGAACTGTCGTTCGGCAAATGTCTTTTATTCGTGATAGCTCTCTCAGGACAGTTTGAAAGCGGTCTATGATAGTTAAACTGGTTGGCTGAGGTTTCACTTGATGTGATGTGTTGTCAAAGACTGCTCGCAGAATATCTTGAGAGAGGTGAGGATTGAAAATAGATATTTGCCGAACGACAAATTCTTTGGCGTGTGATGTAATTAGAACTCAGTGTAAATAGCATTTGGTGTATAGTCTGTCCAAACAAAGAAGACATTCTGGAAAGATGTGAAAATGACTTCAGCTTGGTCAATATTGGTTCAAAAACTATGGATTTGGTTTCAAATTGGAGGAAACGTTCTGATCTACGATTTAAGACTAAATTTATAATTTTTGAAACAGAATCCAACAAGCTGGAGTTATTTTCTCATCTTGCCAGAACGTCTTCTTTGCTTGGACAGACTATATAAGCCAGACAGGAATTCATTAGCGGGCCAAAAACCAACACAGACGTTACACAGATGCAACACAGACGTTACACAGACGCATTACATGGCAAAGAGAAGCCGCCAACATGAATCAAAGCACCTCAATGGCTATAGTTTGTCCAAGCAAAGAAGACATTCTGGCAAGATGGGAAAATCACTCCAGCTAAATCAATATTGGCTCAAAAATCATAAATTCAGTTTCAAATTGTAGGAAACATTCTACTCAACAATTCGAGACCAAATTTATGATTTTCGAACCAATATTGATTTAGCTGGAGTAATTTTTCCATCTTGCCAGAATGTCTTCTTTGTTTGGTGAGCCTGCCAGCCTACGCAAGACTGCGTCTGAAAGCTGCTGATGACTGCTTTTTGTGTGTGACGTCACCTTAATCAAAGAAGCGTGTAGTTCTATGTGCTGATTATGGGCGGGATTGGTTATCGCGTTACTTTGGTTTAAGGAGATTTGCAGTGTAGGAAATTTCGAAAAGCTTCCACCGGCGTATTGAGAGTGTGAGCCAAGGTAATCTACATAATCTCGATATTACTATATTTACTAGTACCACTTATACTAGATATTCTAATACACAATCTAGAGTAGGAGTAGTCTCAATTTTCAATGTTTGCCATTGGTTTATTAAGAGTGTGAGCAAAGATAATCCACTTATAATTTAGAGAGAAAGTAGACTCAATTTTAGGTTAATACCATTTTTTTCAGGTGAATTGGGAATGAGATAACGCATCTTCCAAGCACTGGCGGCTCGTACCCACGAAACAGATGAAATGCCCGTATCTTTTACTGTACAGCACTTCACCTGTGTCGTGGGCAAGAGCCGCCAGTGCTTCCAAGTTTCTTGTACAGTGTATTCAAGTATTGCTAATTGTTTTACAGGTTTTTCGTGTAATCAAAGACTTTGTAGGAGAGTGTATTCATGTATCTTCAACAAGCAATATTATCTAATGCTTCAAATTCAATCGTATTCCACAATCCTACCCCGATATTTACGAATTACTTCCATTTTCACGTAGCTATTTGACTGAGCTGATCATTCACGATAATTTTATCACTGGCGGCTCGTACCCACGAAACAGGTGGAGTGCCCGTATCTTTTACTGTACAAAATTCCACCTGTATCTCGAGCACGAGCCGCCAGTGAATTTTAGTAGCAAGTACCACTTTCTTCTAGCTATTTGACCAAGAAATACTTATCCGCAACAGATCACTTCTCCCCCTTTTTCCGCATAGGCAAAGTTGGCAAACTGATGCGTAAGTTATTTTTACATAATACAGATTTTTTAAGAACTTACTCTCAAAAAATTACAATGATTAGCCTGCACGGAAAACCTGAAAAACAATTGTATTTGAGTTTGTTATAACTGTGATAAGTTGTTTTTCAGTTGTTCGAGGTTTTAATAAACCTTCCCAGGCTAGTATGACGAAAAAAATGTACATAATTCGAAGAAACTCATAATTATTTTCCAAACTCGTCTAACGGCTCGTTGGTAAACATGAATTATTCGTATGTAAAAACGCCTTTCCAACACTTATTTTGTAATATACTATATAGTTTTTAAATCATAGTCATTTTTTAAGAGAATGTTCAAAAAACTCCAGTTTCTTATTATCTTCTTGATGAAGTGAGCATAAAAGATACATGTTCTCAGTTCCCTCCTCAACTCATAATTCACAAATTTTGATCGCTGAAGATGAAGAGAAGTTTTTCATATTACTATTAAACATCAATTCGTAATCTATATTCGAGCACTGAGGCTGAGGCGGCGCTGCCGGTGGGTAGAGCCTGGAGGGTGGAGGGTAGTTGGTAAATCTATTGAACATACACACCATCCACAGTAATACATCGTATGAATGGTATGACGTCATACTGTTTTTTGAGGTTATGTTGTCCATATTTAAGAATTTCAAGATGGCGGCTGAACACATACCATTCATACGATGTATTACTGTGGATGGTGTGTATGTTCTATAGATTTACCAACTACCCTCCACCCTCCAGGCTCTACCCACCGGCAGTGCGGCCTCGGCCTGACGGCTTGTTCCCAAGAAATAGGAGAAGTGCCCGTATCTTTTACTGTACAGCACTACACCTGTTTCCTTAATCTCAGGGCTACTTTTACCACTGTTTTTTTTTCATTTTAAATAATCATCAAAGTACCCTTATTGAATTATTTTCTTCAATGCATGACATGTTTCAACTAATTATAGTATTTTTCAAATGAAACACTACACCTGTTTCGTAGGCACGAGCAACCAGTGGAGTGTACCGATTGTTCTACAGTCTTTCTCCGTAATAACTTTGCAAAATAATTTTTAATATCAACGGTTTGTTTCTGTTTTCTAGGTGAAGTTGGCAAAGAGATGTACATAGTGAACCGTGGTCGACTGCAAGTAGTGGCCGACAATGGGAGGACAGTACTGGCCACTCTGAAGGCGGGATCCTACTTTGGCGAGATCAGTATACTGAATATGGGCACTGCAGGTAAAAAGCTCGGTAAATATAGACGGACTTAGGCGGCCTTCCTTTTATCATCCATCACTCCATCACGCTACTAATACACTGGCGACTTGTGCCCACGAATTAGGTGAAGTACTGTACAGTAAAAGATACGGACACTTCACCTGTTTCGTGGTCACGAGTCGCCAGTGCGAACTAAATCACAGAATGTTGGTAGAACAAGAGTTGGGATATTGGTGGTTTGTGGCTAAGGCTTTTTGGACACTAACGGCTCGTGCCCACGAAACAGGTGAAGTGATATATAGTAAAAGATACGGGCACTTCACCTGTTTCGTGGTTACGAGCCGCCAGTGTTTTTGAGGTATATTTATGCTCCGTATATTTATGTTTTGAAATTTGGACTTTTATCCTAATATTTTGAACTATATCTAAAGGAAAATCGTGTTGGAAGTACCAAGGGCTATGCCTGTTTTTTCTTACCAATGTGTTTTGTCAATAGATCAATAGATAAATAAATAAATTATTTTATCTATTCAAAAATGGTTCTTCAACACCTAAAGGTTTTCAGCAGGTGGCTAATTATACAAGAGAATACTTGATCACATTATTTGATATAATGATTTACTTAACTATAAAAATGAACTTAATTGAGGAAGAAATTTTGTTTTGTGATGTTAAGTTTTTAATTGTATAAGGCTATAAAAATTAAGGAAACTATTCACATTGGATGAGAGCACTTGTAGACTAAAAATAAAAATTAAAAAAAAGTACTATACGAAATCAAAATTATCGAAGTAAAATCCTAAATATCTGTAGTATAGAGGAAACTCGTGAAGGTATTTCTCATCTTAGTTCTCGTTTCACTACAGAAATAGTATCATTAACAATTCCTATCTTACAAAAAGAGAAACTGGCTCTGCTAAGCTACTGGCTTTAATGCTCGATTCCTATTGGTTGACCAATTTCTCCCGGTGGGGAAAGTGGGAGAGAGTTCTCGTCCAATCACAGAGCTTGATCGTAGTCCAAGAAGGCTCCACCATTTTGCTTTGAATGACAGCCATTCTCTTGGTCTTGACAAAAAAAATGGAAGATTATAACGGAGGAAACCCTTGAAAACGAGTTTTTCAATCTCATTCGATATTTAGAATCATTGACAATAGAATTTTATTGAAAAAGGTAGATTATAACGGAGGAAACCCTTGAAAACGAGTTTTTCAATCTCATTCGATATTTAGAATCATTGACAATAGAATTTTATTGAAATAAAATTGAAGATGAGAGAAATAATAAATTATGATATAAATTAATGTTAATAAAAGCATTCTGATAAATCAAATCATATTTCTCATTTTGAATATTAATTGAAAAATTCATATTGAGAATATATTTTAAATATTAATTTTCGTATAGAATAGATAGTTGGTACCTCAAAAAGCTAGCCACACTACTGGTTCACAAAATTCAAAATTTAAGCTTGAAATTCTTACATATTTTTCGAATATTTTTCCTAATCTGATTGTTCTGCATCTCATAGGCTATAGGTGTCACCAAAATTTATCAACTTTGATGCCGGTTAATTATCAGTCATGATCAAAGTCTTGATCCCAGTTAAGTGTTGATCTGAAATCGAATTTGATCTCGATTACGTTTTATCTGAGATGGAATTCAAGCCTAGTCAAGTATTAATCTCAGATCAAGTTCATCAATCCTGGCTAATCGGGGATCAAATTTGATCTTGGTTAAGTGTTAATCTGTGATCGAATTTGACCTTGGTTAAGTGTTAATCTGTGATCAAATTTGATCTCGATCAAGTTTCATTTCAGATTGAATTTAGACCTGCTGGTCGAGTATTAATCTGAGATCAAGTTCGTCGATCTCGATTAAGTTTTAATCTGAGATTCAATTCAAACTCGGTCAAGTATTAATATGAGTTCGAGTCCGATCCCGGTTAAGTCTCAATCTGGAATCAAATTTGATCGTGGTTAAGTGTTAATCTAAGATTGAGTTCATCAATCCTGGCTAATCGGGGATCGAATTTGATCTTGGTTAAGTGTTAATCTGTGATCCAATTTGATCTTGGTTAAGTATTAATCTGTGATCAAATTTTATCTCGATCAAGTTTCATCTAAGATGGAATTTAAAACTGGTCGAGTATTAATCTGAGATCAAGTTCGTCGATCTCGATTAAGTTTTAATCTGAGATTCAATTCAAACTCGATCAAACATTAATCTGAGATCGAGCACGGTCCCGGTTAAGTCTTAATCTGGAATCAAATTTGATCGTGGTCAAGTGTTAATCTAAGATTGAATTCGACGTCGATCAAGTGTTATCTGAGATCATAGTTGATTAAGAACGAAATTAATCGGGATCTAAGTTGATCGAGGTTGATGGCACCTAGCTTAAAAATCCCTAAGCTGCAGCCTGCATGTCCTTTCCTGAATGAAACCCTGCCTAAATTTCTCGAATGCCAATTTCTCCCTTTATCATTTCCCTGGCCGTGAATGTGTGTTATAGTTGTTTGAGTTATGGTCTAGCTCTTGAAGCTGAATAAGATCTTTTAACTGAATTCTCCTCATGAATATTATTATTAAATGATGAGAAAAATCAAGAAAAATAAATCAAGAGTTTCAAAATAAAATTTATTTTTCTCTAGTATTTCTTTTTATTTTTTCACAAAAGTAGAATGCACAAAAATAGAACAATGGGAACTAAAACAGCAGATTACTAACTCACAACATTTGAATACTTTCATGCTTTCTACTCTAGTATTGTATTCTTAAAGTAGCTTTCAACACTGCATTCACAATGTGATTGTGTGACTATCAAAACTTTCATCCTTGATAAATTATAATCAAGGATTGTTAACAAGATCTAGACCACCTCAATTATTATGTTTCATATGTATGTTTCTACTAATCTATTTTGTTCCATATTATTACAATTTACAGGAATATTTGAACACTTTTTTTTATCACCTATTATCGCTTCAATAAGCGCTTCACCTACTATCATAATGTTATGACCTATTCCCTAAGCTTCTCATTCACTCTATCTTATTGTTTTGATTTTCCAATAGAAATTACAGTATTCAATGAAATTTTCCTATGTGAAATTTTTGGATTCGAAATTCCTGTATCAACCCTTCAAATCTTTGATTAAGATCCATAAGTTCAATACAATGAATGGTAGTTCTGCTTTGGATTCCATATTTTTATGTCTAGTTTTTCTAGCTTCATATTTCAAATAATCTAGCTTGCATTCATTAAATGATTAAACCTGTTGTAAATCACGTTCAAATTGCAATAGCCCCCTTAAAAATAATCAAAACCATATGATTTTCTATAAAAGTTCATTCAGAGATCTCATTTCCACAATCATCAATATTATCTTCTCACTACAATCATATAGCTGACACCAGAAAGGTAGGCGGCTTCGTCTGCTCCTTTTGCCCTTCAACAGCTGATGTTGTCAATTAGAGTTGTCATTCAGCTATTAATCCTAGATGATGTTTTTGAAATTAACAGAGACAATAGATGCTTTACATCAGCTGTTAGTAGGTTACATCACCTATAAGAGACAGACGAAATCGCCTGCATTTCTAGCGTCAGATAGACCAACTCTTATAAGTTGTAATTTATTTGTTGTTATAGTTTATTTGTTCTTATAGGTTGTAATTTATTTGTTTTTATAGTTTATTTGTTCTTATTGGTTGTAATTTATAGACCAACTCTATAAATTGTCATGCTTTTGCTCTTCTTATCAAATTGAACGCTTTTCAAATACCTACTACAGTATACGTGTTGTTTGTTTTCCATTATGTCTTTGATTCTCTCCATATTTTACTTTATTTTTATAAAAATTCATGATTGTTTCTCTATAAACCATCTACCGTATTGTATCTTATCCGCCCAGTAATCATCCCCTTTCCACCAGTAGGCTATTGTCATGATAATGTGAAAAGCATTCTCCATTATTACACTATTTCTAGTGTATAGCATTTTACAACTCATTCATTGTAGCCAATTGAAATAGAGAGCTATTGTATTTACTTGTATTTGTACCCTGCTTTTACTCCCAATTTTATTAAATTCCCATTTATGACTATTTAGTCCAGGCATTCTAGGATTTAACCTCCCAATGAGAGCGGCTAACCTGAAAATTGGCACAATTCACTAGAATGCCATTCTAAATAAGGATTCAAAAGTCGACACCTATATCATGTCCGCTAACTTTTTTATTCGAGGTCAAAGATCACGAAAATCAGTTTTCCGCGAATAACTTGTTTCCTGTTCAAGTTATGTTTTTAGATGTGATTATGAAAATTATTGTAGAGCACAAAAATCCCTATAAGATTGGTTATATGCATTTTTATCGAAAAACTGAAGATTTCCGAGATACGAGGGGGGGAGCGCGCACTTTATCAATGGATAATGCCGCATGAACTATGAAGTAGAATGTTCGATTCGCTATATTAATATTTTGATAGTGTAATCAGATACTATTGTAGTTAACAAATTTACTATAGAAAACTCTTCTTATGCAATTTACTCACAATTTCAAAATTATAAATATTGAAATTAATTTAATACGGAAAACTGATTTTCGTGATCTTTGACCTCGAATAAAAAAGTTAGCGGACATGATACAGGTGTCGACATTTGAATCCTTATTTAGAATGGCATTATAGTGAATTGTGCCAATTTTCAGCTTAGCTGCTCTCATTGGGAGGCTTCACCTTTTTTCGTCTAAAATGCCTGGACTATATTGCTGTTCCACTGCAATTTCAATCGTCAATAAGATTGTTTTCGAATGCATTTGGTATTTCTTTAGCTCGAGTTTCATTGTAATGTTTCATATTTCTACATTATTCCTCATTAATCCTCATGATAATTCTATTATACACTATGATACAATTGAAAAATAAATGAAAATCAAACACCCTTTCAAAAAACTTTAAAATTATTAAAACACAGACATGTTTCGGCACATTAGGCCATTATCAATGTGGATAAAATGATAATGTTTAATTTATCCACATTGATAATGGCCTATTGTGCCGAAACATGTCTGTGTTTCAATAATTTTAAAGTTTTTTAAAAGGGTGTTTGATTTTCAATTATTTTAAATAGCCCTAAGTTTTTAAAGTTCAGTTTTCAAACTATGATACAAGTATTAAATCAAACAATTGAAAAGTCGAAACTATTGAATCGTTTGTATGTTATTTTCTATTTTTGCATTTGCTACATATTTGCTAAGATCCCTTTACACGACTTTTAATATGCTGTAGTGATACAGGAGTCCAAAATTGATACAGGAAGGAAGCTCGTTGAAACGAGACATTTTAAATGCTCGTAGATCTCCGCCATATTAGAAAATATTTCAGCTGATTCTATTAATTTATTAATGATTAAACCTTATTTGAAAGCATTCAAACTTGGTTAAAGTATTTTCAAGTGAAATTTATAGTTTTAAATTCCTATAAATACTTATATAATATTTATATTTTACTTGAGAAGCAATGATAAATTGCCAAGTTTTATAGAGCTAATAATAATAATAATTTATAGAGCTGATTATTATATTTTCCCGATTTTTGGTATTGTCAGATGAGCTAACCTTATAAAAAATCGGGATACTTGTTTCGGTTGCTACACCATTCAATCTTTGGTAAACTTAACAACAATGGTGGCTCGTATCCACGAAACAGGTGAAGTGCTGTACAGTAAAAGATACGAGCACCTCACCTTTTTCGTGGGCACGAGCCGCCTGTGCTTAACAAGTGAGCTGAGCTCAGTTTGCAACCCCACGTTGCAGATGTCTACTGTCAAGGAGCTTCCTTCTTGTACTTTGCGTATCAATTTTGGACTTATGTATCACTACTGCGTATCATCTATCTTCCTATTTCTAAATATTTCTATCTGTTGAAATTTCTCTATATCTCTCCTTCTCCGTCCAAGTTTCCCTCTAGTTTCAAAATTCCCGGAACCATTATGTCACTGGCGGCCCGTACCCACGAAACAGGTGAAGTGCACGTATCTTTCACTGTACAGCACTTCACCTGTTCCGTGAGCACGAGCCGCCAGTGCATTATGATTTTACGTTCTTTTCTCTTGGGTAGCTAATTTATTCTCGACTCAAAAAGACATTAACTGAGTAAAAGTCCGAAAGCCATTGGATAATCTATGAGCTGAGAGCTGCAGCAAGAGTCCTTCCCTGAGGACGATTAAAACTTGAACTTTAACATGAAGCAGGAGAAGAAGCAAGCTGTACGGTACTTTAATGTACAGTCTGTCCAAGAAAAGAAGACATTCCGGCAAGATGGGAAAATGACTCCAGCTCGGTCAATATTGGTTCAAAAATTGTACATTTGGTCTCAAATAATTGTAGGAAACATACTGATCTACAATTTGAAACCAAATTTACAATTTTTGAACCAATATTGACCGAGCTGGAGTCATTTTCCCATGAGAAAATAATCCAGCTCGGTTAGTATTGGTTCAAAAGTTATGAATTTTGTTTTGAATTGTAGATCAGTATGTTTCCTACAATTTGAGACCAAATGTACAATTTTTGAACCAATGTTGACCGAGCTGGAGTCAATTTCCCATCTTCCCAGAATGTCTTCTTTGCTTGGACAGACTATAACCTACTATTAGCTTCTAGTCTCTCTTGAGGTATAGCAGATTACAAACCAGCTGGTGGTTGGCGAATTTTTTTTATCAATACTCAGCTCTGTCAGGACAGTCGGCGAACGGTCGTTGAGAGTGTAACACATCGAGAACGTCCTCAGCTGAACTGTTTTGCTGTCGTAGAGCGCTTTCAGACTGTCCTGAGAGAGCTACCATGGATGTAAGACAATCGCTAATCGTCAATTTCATTGGCGTCTTCAAATGAAAGTCTAGAGAAAGCTAGTGTTTCACATATACAGAGTGTTTCAGGAGGAATGTGCAATACTTCTCAGGCTGATTCTTACACCAAGTAGACAAAAAAGTTTCATGGGACCAACCCCAAAACTCTTTGTTACCGAGATAACAATGGCGGAAAATTGAGATTTTTCAAAACATATTAATTTTTTAGAGGCTTCACTCAGGTTCTAAAATAATCAATTCCTATGTAAAATTAGCTGAGGAATTCAATGAAACCAGTTTGAAGCTTGTAACTTCAACGGTTATTGGTATAATTGGAAAAATATGCTAAAAATGTCATTTTTCAACAATAAGGGTTATAACTAAATAAGGAAATCATAAATTTGAATTTTTAAGTTTGAAGTTGAAGAGAGTCGGATTCTAAAAAAGTTAAGTGGCGGCGATTTTGTAAATCTTATCCAAATCTCACAATAGCGATCAAAAATCGCAAAATCGCTACTAAACACAAATTTATCGCAATGTTTTGTCAATTTTGCATTTTTTGAACGCAATTTCTGAGATTTGGGTAAGATTTACACAATCGCCGCCATCTAACTTTTTCTTTAGAATCCGACTCTCTTTAACTTCCATCAATAAAAAATACAATTTTATGATTCCTTATCCAGTTATAACCCTTATTGTTGAAAAATGGCGTTTTCTAGCATATTTTTCAATTATCTCAATAATTGAGATTAAAGTTGGAGTTGAAGTTACAAACTTGGAACTAGTTTCATTGAATTCCTCATCCAATTTTTAATAGGAATCGCTTATTTTAGAACCTCACCAAAGCCACTAAGAGATTAGAAAAATTAATATATTTTAAAAAATCTCAATTTTCCTCCATTGTTATCTCGGTAACAAAGCGTTTCTGGGGATGGTCCCATGGAACTTTTTTGTCTACTTGGTGTGAGGAATCAGCCTGAGAAGTATTGCACATTCCTCCTGAAACACTCTGTTAACTGCTTGAATAATCAATATTTCGCAAAAAGTTGGTTCATTTTTCCTGGTTAATCAAAGTGTTTCCTTTGTCTCAGGGCTACTTTTATCACTGTTTTCTCTTATTTTAAATAATAATCACAGTCTCCTTTTCAATTATTTTTTATTAATGCATTAATAATAAAAAAATTAAAAAATTCCTGGTTGAAGTTTTTAGATGAACATTTTTTATCACTTTTTGTGTAAAAATTATATCACAGTTTTTAAATTTTAATCTTGATTTATTCAGTGTACGTTGAATAGTCTCTCCAAGCAGAAGACTCTTTGACAAGATGGGATAATGACTCAAGCTCGGTCAATATTGGTTCAAAAATTATCAAATTAATCTCAAATTGAAGGAAACTATTCGATCCACTATTAAGAATACATTTATAATTCTTGAACAAATATTGACCAAGCTGGAGTCATTTTCCCATCTTGCCAGAGGGTCTTCTCTGCTTGGACAGACTATAAGTTGTACGGTATTTTCGAACATTGGTTATATTTTTACGAAAATAATAGTTTTGGAACTTGGAATAGAAAGGAACCAAATCTCACAGATTTTATTGTTTCACCAATAGGGATCCGAACTGGAGGTGATCTTGACTAATAAAGAGATATGATGTTGATTCTGTCCTTGTTTATTGTTTCTACCATTTTTCTTTACTAGTTCAATTTCATTTTGAATTTTCTAAAATCTCAACAGATTGGTCGCACACAGTTGAGTTTTTTTGAAATGGCCACTTGAAGCGAGAGTGTAATTGAATATACGCAGATCTGAAAATTTTGTGTAAAATAGTGGTCCCATCTGTTTCTCATCACATGTCACCAGCCTATAGTCTATCCAAGCAAAAAAGACCCTCTGGCAAGATGAGAAACTGACTCTAGCTCGGTCAATATTGGATTAAAAATTATTGATTTGGTCTCAAATTGTAGATCAGAATGTTTCTTACGATTGAGAACAAATCAATTATTTTTTAACCAATATTGACCAAGTTGGAGTAATTTTCTCATCTTGCCAGAGGGTCTTGTTTGCTTGGAAAGACTATACCGCTGGTGAGATGATGAGAGACAGATGTTGAGAGTTGGACTATTAACATTTCAACTGCTGGCAGCATTGAAGAGCTGCCATGTTGAAGGAATGAAACTATCTGCGACCAGACCATATCCTGCAATTGATCAGTGTTGTCTTTCTTCTTCTTCTTCTTCTTCTTCTTCTTCTTCTTCTTCTTCTTCTTCTTCTTCTTCTTCTTCTTCTTCTTCTTCTTCTTCTTCTTCTTCTTCGTTATTCATGTTCTTGTTCTTCTTCTTCTTCTTCTTCTTCTTCTTCTTCTTCTTCTTCTTCTTCTTCTTCTTCTTCTTCCTCCTCCTCTCCTCCTCCTCCTCCTCCTCCTCCTCCTCCTCCTCCTCCTCCTCCTCCTCCTCCTCCTCCTCCTCCTCCTCCTCCTCCTCCTCCTCCTCCTCCTCCTCCTCCTCCTCCTCCTCCTCCTCCTCCTCCTCCTCCTCCTCCTCCTCCTCCTCCTCCTCCTCCTCCTCCCTCCTCCTCCTCCTCCTCCTCCTCCTCCTCCTCCTCCTCCTCCTCCTCCTCCTCCTCCCTCCTCCTCCTCCTCCTCCTCCCTCCCTCCTCCTCCTCCTCCTCCTCCTCCTCCTCCTCCTCCTCCTCCTCCTCCTCCTCCTCCTCCTCCTCCTCCTCCTCCTCCTCCTCCTCCTCCTCCCTCCTCCTCCTCCTCCCTCCCCCTCCTCCTCCTCCTCCTCCTCCTCCTCCTCCTCCTCCTCCTCTCCTCCTCCTCCTCCTCCTCCTCCTCCTCCTCCTCCTCCTCCTCCTCCTCCTCCTCCTCCTCCTCCTCCTCCTCCTCCTCCTCCCTCCTCCTCCTCCTCCTCCTCCTCCTCCTCCTCCTCCTCCTCCTCCTCCTCCTCCTCCTCCTCCTCCTCCTCCTCCTCCTCCTCCTCCTCCTCCTCCTCCTCCTCCTCCTCCTCCTCCTCCTCCTCCTCCTCCTCCTCCTCCTCCTCCTCCTCCTCCTCCCTCCTCCTCCTCCTCCTCCTCCTCCTCCTCCTCCTCCTCCTCCTCCTCCTCCTCCTCCTCTTCTTCTTCTTCTTCTTCTTCTTCTTCTTCTTCTTTTTCTTCTTCTCTTTCTTCTTCTTCTTCTTCTTCTTCTTCTTCTTCTTCTTCTTCTTCTTCTTCTTCTTCTTCTTCTTCTTCTTCTTCTTCTTCTTCTTCTTCTTCTTCTTTCTTCTCTTCTTTTTCCGACTTATCATGTTGATTGTGTTCACAAAATATGGAAATCCGTACATTGTTCATCTCGTAAATTTCAAAACGTGATTTGAAAATGTTTTTAGAATTGATTCACGAAATATCGAAATCTGTAAATTCTTTATCTTTTCAAATTTTAACAGTTGAACTAGAATCTTTTCATTGTCTATCTCGTGAATTCTCAACAGGCAACCGTCGAACAGCTTCTGTGAGGTCGGTAGGCTACAGCGACCTCTTCGTCCTTTCCAAAAAGGATATGTGGGATGTCCTGAAAGAATATCCTGCGGCGAGGGTTCGTCTAGAAGCCATTGCAGTCAAAAGACTTGAGAAGTACAAGAGGGCGCCTCTCGAGAAAGGTGAGTTATTCACACTGTTTAGGTTAGGTTAGTTCACTATTTTCATTCGAAAACCTTGTAGGCCTATTTTTTATTTATATCAAAAGTACAGAGACAATCATAGTGTGGAAATTGAGTGATAAACTTTGATTGGTTAGCTTGGTCGAATCCAACATACTTTTGCCAACTCTTCAGATTTTTCTACTGAGGTGAGGGAGATGCTTCTGCTTTTTCCCTAGAATTTGAGATCATATAAATGATTTTTTAAACAATATTGAACCAAGAAGACCCTCTGGCAAAATGATAAATTGACTCAGCTTGGTTCAAAAATTATTGGCACGATCTAAAATTGTAGGGAACATTCTGCTCTACAATTCAAGACTAAATTTATCATTTTTGAACAAATATTGACCGAGCTCGAGTCATTTACCCATCTTGCCAGAGGGTCTGCTTTGCTTGGACAGATTAAACTTGTACGTGAGTGATGAGAGGGATGATGATGATTAGAGGGATGATGATGATGAGAGATGACGACTAGTTTTTAGGTACCTTAATGGGGACCGACGGCTTATTGTCTCCTCCGAAGGACGGGATGATATATTCATGTAACTGTACTGGGGTCAAAGAATAATAATTGTTTCCTGATCAAGACTCGAACTCGGGTCCTCTTAGTTATCAGACGGGTTCGTCGTTATCATGTAACGGTATGAAATAACATGATTCATTGATCTAACCGTTACAATCAATTACCACAAACTACCACTCATTCACAAGAAATTCTACGTACATCAAAAATATGGTGAATAATTGCGTAAATGGTAAAATATATTTACTTTTTCTTACTACTTCTCAATGTTCTCTATTCAAAATATGAATCACAGTACCCTTTTGAAATATAAGTTGCTTTTGAAATGACTCTTATGTTCTGAAACATGTAGGCACAGTAGAACGTCGATAATCCGAAATGAATTGGGACCGGACCCCATCCGGAATATCGAATTATCGGGTTATCAACTTACAAAAAGGGCCAGCAGGCTCTGTTTGAGAAAAAACTGTTCTAAAATAGTATATTTTTTATTAGGAAATAATAGAAAATTATTTCCTTCTCTTTGCTAAACACTACACTTTGTTTCCTCTCATCGCCCACTCTCTGTTTTGTTTTTGTTTATGAGGGTGAAGCCCCTTAGGCTTGTGCGTGGGTAATGAAATGGATGATAGATGACGACTACTTTTTTTTATGTAGTCGGGACCGACGGCTTATCGTCTCCTCCGAAAGACGGGGTGGCCGTATTTATGTGATTGTGCTGTGGTCAAAAATTGTTTCCCGCTTGGGACTTGAACCAGGGTCCACCTGGTTATCAGACCGGCGCTTTACCACTCCTCCAACGAGCCACCCAATCTATAGTAGTACCAATCTATAGTAGTACCCAATCTCTATAATAGTACTTAGTGCAAGGGCAGACGGTACAAATATTATTACGGTATTTCTTGCTGGAGACGAATCCGGATTATCGACGGTCCGGATTTTCGACGTCCGGGTTATTGGCGCTCTACTGTAATGCTAAAATGAGAATAATTTTAAAAGGGTGCTGATGTTCATATTTTTAATAGAAAACAATGGTGAAATATTATTATTATATCTTACCTGAAATTTGCAATTGCCAGAGATATTTCTCAACATTTTTAAACTTTCAAAGCAAAATATTGAAAGTGTAGGAACTATTTCAAATGTTGGAAAAGTCATTGTAATCATTATGTTCCTATTAGGAGAAACAAGTAGATAAGTTCAAGCTTGCCTTTAAGTTATTATAAGCTGTCCTTATTTTGCATATTTGTACTCTAATAAATAAATGAATAATTTAAATCAAAAAATTCGACAAAAGTATGGAAGATGGTGAGAAAAATACTATTTTATCATCTAATTTAATAATTATAGAATACATTACAATAATCGACAGACTTCGCACCAATGACCACACTATGATTGTAAAGCCTCTGTAATCAAGACAACTGATTTGAATATAATAGCATATTGCATATGAATAATAAAGCTTGTGTTAGTAGTGGTGCTAGCCTCAAATCCTGGATTAGACTTTTAATAAGTTACTAGCACGCTGAAATTATTTCTCATGTTTATAAGTACCTTGCTTCAAATCATGCACTTCGGTACACCCTGTATTTCTACATTTTGATTTTTTTTATTGCTAAACTGTGCTTTTGAAACACATATGCACTATGAAAAGGGGGGATTGCTTATATTATTTGAATCAATGCTTTCTAATAATATCGGTAGAATATGCCTATCAATTGAAAGCTTTTCAATCACATTATTATAATTAAGCTTAAACTTGGAACTACTTAATGTGCTAAAGCTGTACTGTCCCTGTTCGTGTGATTTTAATTCTGTTATTTGATTCACTAATTCCGTTTGTTGTTAATTCTATAAGTTGTAGAATTTAGTTGTTCTACAGGTTGTAGAATTTTGTTGTAAATTCATCTATCTCTGGAAATTGTAACTATTATTTCTTGTTAGGCTGGTATTACACAGTTATATATTTTTTGTCGTGTAATACCGGCCTAAGAGTAGACATTATTCTGTTAATATTATTTTCACTCCAGACATCCAATGGCAGAAGCTCACATTATGGGCGTGGCTTGTCTGGGCCAATTACAGATGCTCGCATTATAGGCATGGCTTATCTGGGCCTATTGCAGACGCTCACAATATGGGAGTGGTTTGTTTGATCCAATAGCAGATGCTCACATTATGGGTGTGGTTTATCTGGGACAATTTCAGATGCGCACATTATGGGAGTGGCTTCTTTGATCCAATAGCAGATGCTCACATTGTTTGAGTGGCTAGTCTGGATCAATTACAGATGCTTTCAATATGGGAGTGGCTTATCTGGGCCAATTACAGACGCTCCCTTTATGGGAGTGGCTTGTTTGATTCAATAGCAGATGCTCACATTATGGGAGTGACTTATCTGGGCCAATTACAGATGCTTACATTATAGGAGTGGCCTATCTGGGCCAATTGCAGACGCTCACAATATGGGAGTGGCTTGTTTGATCCAATAACAGATGCTCACATTGTGGGAGTGGCTAGACTGAACAGATAAATGCAGTAATCAAAATAAACATGTTTTTCTTTCATTTCTTGTATTTCCATATCACCCAATCCACTGCCATATCCAGTTTTTCATGTACAAATTCTGATTTTGGTTTCATTTCATTAATATTAATAGATGATGAATTGTTACTCAGCTTGACACACAGGTGTTTGTTTATTCATTTTAAAGAATTCTATTTATTTGGATAAGTTGTATTGAATACTATCTTAATCACAAATTGAGTACCTTCATACAATATCCATAGATAATACAGTACTACACAGCTTATTAGGAGTGAGATGATGGAGATGCATAATTAAAAAACAATTTTTAAATTTTATTATCCACTTTTCTTACACAGAGGTTAATTCGTAAGATGGGATGTTTTGTAATTCGATCACAATAATTCACAATTATTTTATTTCATCGTTCATTATGTTTGTGGTTATTGCAGTGAGAGCAGGCCATGTAACTATACCTATAGATTTTCCCCGAGATGTCTCTGCTTCACCTTTAGATCGCAGATTTATGATGAGAAGAGCCGTATCTATGGTTAACCTCCGTAAGTTTACACACAAATTATGAACCAAACAGCAAAACTGTATCGAAAACTGTGATTTTTGAATTTGGTTGTTCTATATATATGGCTGTGAAGCTTCTATCTGATGTGAATAATTTTGAAGCTGTATGTTTTCTATATATGTTTGATGTTTTTTGAATATTTTGTTCCATCATTGGGAACATTGTAACTCAATATGCTTCTATGATTTTGTAAAATTATTCTATTGTTTTTTGGTGTTAAATGTTTTTTGTTAGTTTTTGCTCTGTTAACGATATTTATTTCATTTGTTAAATTTTTTTACAGATATCTGTGTGTTTTTCTTATTGATGTTAACAAGTCAACAAAATCTTCTTATAATTTTTGGGGCCGTATCATCGTTTGAACTAAGTTTATTGAAACGTTATTTGAACTAGATTGAACTTGACTCAACTGTAGTCTGCTGTTGAAGTAGAATTTTTTAGGCTGGCAACTGAATTGAGGGCTACTCCCCCACCACAGCCGTTTAATTCAGGTTACATTCAGCCGCCATCCTGAAAAAATTCTACTTGAATATGATTTAAACTGCAGATTCATGGAACAAACTGGACTCAAGCTTGATATTGTTGATTTAACAATATTTTAATCTAGATTTTGCTGAACCTTGTTTAAACGGTGATGTTTTGAATCACAAGACAAAGTCAACCAAACTCAAACTATCGTTTTGTTAAACTTAGTTTAAACTAAGGTACAAACAGGCCCTTAAAAAGGGAAATAAACTTTAACTCGCTCTAAAACTAATTTTATGCGAACAATCTTGAACTAACTCTAATTCCATTTCTGTGATACACATCTCTATATTTCAGACACCAATCTTAAACAATCATAATCATTTCACTTGAAGCTCTTGAATGAATCTCACATTACTTTTTTAGATATGACTAAATTTTTCTCCTCAATATAAGCGTTCCTGCATCTAATTTTTTATCAATTATCCCCTTTATTTAGTTCCAATACTAATTATTTATTCTTTCTTCTCATGTGAATAATAATTTTTGAAACCTTTAGAATCCCCCCTTGCGTATCTTGTTGCTTGGGAGCAAATTCATGAATTTTAACTAAATTTTACAATATTTTTGCTTTTTTATTCCATGTTTTTTTGTTTTGCAAGTAATTGTTTCTTTTGATTCTTATTTATTGCATGTGCTATTTTTTCCAACTTCTTGCTGTCTTGCTGTTATCTACTGAAGTTGAGTGTGTCCGTGTATATGCTTATAAACAAATGTATTCAAGAGTAGCTATTTTGAGGTCCAATGTAATGTCCAGTGTAACTGGTGGCTTGTACCCAAGAAACAGGTGGTGCCTGTATCTTTTACTGTATCTGCCGGTGGGTAGAGCGTGGAGGGTGGAGGGCAGTTGGTGAATCTATGGAACATACACACTATCCACAGTAATACATTGTATGAATGGTATGATGTCATTCTGTTTTTTGAGGTTATGTTGTCCATATTTAAGAATTTCAAGATGGCGGCTGAACACATACCATTCATACGATGTATTACTGTGGATGGTGTGTATGTTCTATAGATTTACCAACTACCCTCCACCCTCCACGCTCTACCCACCGGCAGTGCGGCCTCAGCCTTACAGATACTAGAATACACGGTTGGGATCATCAGCCTGATGCGCAGTAAATTGATAGGATTATTATGTTTCTGGAACCCACAAAAATATACATTAATTTTAATAATTAGCCTTCAAAATAGATCTTGCCATTTCTGATTAGTTCAAATTTTCATAACTCTTTAAAATGTGATGGAGATTGAATGATATCGCTTATCGCAATGACAAGACTTATTGATATTTTAGGAATAGTCTGTCCATGCAAAGAAGAGCCACTGGCAAGATGGGGAAATGACTCCAGCTTGGTCAATATGTGTTCAAGAATGATAAATGTAGTCTTAATAGTCAATACAATTGTTTTCTACAATTTGAGATAAAATTGATAATTGTTAAACTAATATTGATTGAGCTGGAGTCATTGTCTCAGAGGGTGTTCTTTGCTTGAACAAACTATACCTGCTACAGCATTATCAATCTTTGGTAAACTGAAACTTGAAGTGCAGAGCAGCAGTATTTATACAAATGGTCAAGCACCGCTATTGGTAGTTGCTTGAGCCAATCACATTGAACGTCTGCCATTGGCCTAGCAGACAAGCCCCTCCCTGATTAGCGATCACGCACACGTTATAAAATGGCGATTCAAACATCTCTTCTTTTTGTTTAATATGAATAACTACCACAATATCACCTTCAGAACTACCCAATAAGTGGTGAAGATTATTCCTTCGTCTATTGACTCTAAAGCGCCCTGTACATGGGGAGCGTAGTGTCGGCCTGTTGGACATCTGTAGCCAATCACAGCTGTTGATGTTTGACTCAATGACATGACAAAGGCTGTGATTGGCTACAGATATTCAACTGGACACTACAATCCTCGTGTATAGTCTGGCCAAGCAAAGAAGAGCCTCTGGCAAGATAAGAAAATGACTCTAGCTCGGTCAATATTTGTTCAAAAATTATTGATTTAGTTTCAAATTGTAAATCGAAATGTTTCCTAAAATTGAGACCAAATTAATAATTTTTGAACCAATATTGACCGAGCTGGAGTCATTTTCTTATCTTGCCAGAGGCTCTTCTTTGCTTGGCCAGAGTATACATATACAGGGTGCTTATTATCTATTCTGTAAATTCAATAGGAGTAGATTTAATAGGGCTTAATAAATTTAATAGGGCGCTTCTCTTCTCATGGCATGAACTTTGGCTTATTCTGTGTGTTCGTTTGTTCTGTTTATTTCAGCTTTCCGTGTTTCTGCTTGCTTTCAAATTTTTTCTCTTGTTTTTTAAATTATTTTGTGTTTGGTGTATGTCATTCAGTTTCAAACTAATAAGTCAATCATATCTATCAATCATGAGCTTGAAAACATGCATGACCGTCAAAAACCTATTATCAATAATGTTTTAATAGCATGTTAAGGATGATCAAGCATGTAAGAAATAAAATTTTGGTAAATTAACATAATTATCACCATGTATAGGATGGATTTAAAACAGAATGAAAATAAAAGATGATAATAATGCTCCTTACACAATAATATGTCATTGTCAAGAATTTTTTTTGATGATTCGGAATTCATGAAAAGTACGTGATATAATTTGAATAATTATTATTTCAGATCGTTGCGCTGGTGGCTCGTGCCCGTGAAACAGGTGAAGTGCTGTATAATAAAAGATACGGGCACTTCGCCCGTTTCGTGGGTTTGAGCCGCCATTGGATCGTTGACACTCTGCAATAGTATGTTGGAGCTCCATAATTATCATTTTAATTAATCAATCATTCTAGTTAGGAACCAGTTTAAATACAACCAAAAAATCCTACTAATCAAAAATTTCACAATAGAAAAACTTTCAATGGGAAGTGGAAAAAACACCAAAGAACACCACTTAACACATCATGTCAATAAAATTGTTAAATTGTCTTGTAATTGTAAACGTTCAGAATTAATTTAAACTGGTCAAATAGGCTTCATGTTGTTTTATTCTTGATTTTCAAGAATGTTTTATCCTTCATTTTGGATTTTCGTTTCTGTTTTTTGATTCAGTAATTGTTTTCTATTCATTTTCTTTAAAAGACTCATTCAAAATATTTCTTTATAGATTTATTTAAATTTCTTACAGTTTCACTTTTGTTCATATTTTTTACTAAACTATCGCTCAATATCAATTGGTTTTATTAATGGAATTGTATTAATTTCTGCCAACATTCAACTAGTTTCCTAATAATCGATTTTTTCATTTGTACTCATTTCTCATTACTCAATTATTACTTCTGGTTACAATCCACATTGATGTCATTCCCAATTCTCCCAACTTCTCCTAATCTTTTATCATTTTCTTAATAGTTTTATTTCTTTTCTCTCCTTCCTCTTCATCCTCCTCCTCCTCCTCCTCCTCTTCTTTATGAAATTTTCAATTATCTCCATTGATTTTTCTTCTCCTTTCACTTTTTCCTCTTCTTCTCATATTTCTTCTAAGTTTCTTCCTCCTCTTCTCTTCCTCTCTTTTCTTGCATCATTCTTTGTTCCCATTAATCTTCCTCCTTACCTTTCTCTTCCATCCTTATTTTCCATCTTGGAGTTTCTGCTACTTTATTATAATTATTTCTCTGATTTCTACATGCTGTACTCTTCTTCTGCCTTTTTCTGTCTTTCCACACTTCCTCCCTTTCCATCCATCATCTTTTCTTTTTTGTCTTCTTCTCATCATGGTTCTCTTTCATCATAGTTTTATCTTGTGCACCTCCTCTTTTCATCCCCTGGCTACATCCTTGCTCTTTCATCTTATGTTCCTTGAAAATTTAATCTAAATCTGAATATCCAGTGTCCTTTTTCTCCTCCTACTCCACCTCCTCTTCCTCCTCTTCCACCTCCTCCTCCTCCTCCTCCTCTTCCTCCTCCTCCTCCTCCTCCTCCCCTCCCCTCCTCCTACTCCTTCTTATCCTCCTCTTCTCCTTCTTGTTCCTCCTCATCACCACCTTTTTTGTCATATTATCTCTTCCTATTGTATAGTTTCGCCAAGCAAAGAAGAACCTCTGGCAAGATGGGAGAATGACTAAAGCTCAGTCAATTTTGGTTAAAAAATTATCAATTTGATCTCAAATTTTAGGAAATAATTTGATCTATTAGTAAGACCACATTTATAATTCCTGAACAAATATTGACCAAGCTGGAGTCATTTTCCCATCTTGCCAGAGGCTCTTCTTTGCTTGGCCAGACTATAGAATGCTCTTATTACCATTGATTTTCTTGAATTTCTCCTCTCCCTTTCATATACCTTACAACTTTCACCTCATACTTTTCAACTTATACCTTATACCTTTTACAACTTTTCATGTAACTTACAACCTCACAACATCTTTAACGTTTCATCACAACTTTATCGTCTCTCTTCTACAATATATTCATTTTTTGTCAATCTTCCAGCTGCCATGGGTCGAAGCCAGTCTACCCCCGGTCTAGTGGAGACCAAAGGTCGAGTGCCTCTAGAGGAGATGTGGATCTCTCCCCTGGAGCCACTGGAGTTGTCAGTGACTGCCAGCCAGTACTGTACCACTCCCTACTCTACTGGCGCCCATCCTGGTTCAACACATGTGACCAACGCCTTTAGTCCGGTCAATAGTCCTGTTCCTCAGCCGTTGTTGCCCATTAGGTAAGTATAGTGGATGCTCATTGAGTTCACAAAACTCAATGAAATATGAAATTAAATACATTTTTAGTGCAGTTGGCAAATTACTCTTCAAGAAACTAGAAAAACAAGTATAATATGAACAAACTCTATCCCTTAGATTGAAAATTGTGCCTAAAAGTATAAGTCTCAAAAAGAACTGAATCTTGAAATTCTTTACACAAAACATTGGGACAAAATCTTTTTGAGAAACTCAACATGGAAGAAGATGTATCATCAAAGTTAATCAAGTGGAATTGTATGTAAGCTTATGCCGTATTTGGTGGGGAGTTCCAAGGAAGTTCCACCGGCAAAATAACCTCAATAAAATTAATATCCTCGATGGAAAATTGTGGTGTTTCTTGAAATAATTCACAGAGATTTAAATGATCAAAAGTTTTTTTTCAATTTGAGAGAGTTCAAAACACAAAGAACACAAAAATATCACCAAAATAATTACTAAAAAATATAAAATTTCAAAAAATTTAGAGCCCAAAAATTTTCAACTTTTAACAAGGAAGATGTGACAATTTAACAAGTGGAATTGACTGCAACTCATTTTTGGTTGACTGGAAAAGACACAACTGCATACATATTTTTTCATTTTATTAACAAAAAAGTTCAACAGTAAGCGAACTACAATATCTGATTCTGATTTTGTGACATTGAATCTCTGTTCTACTCCCTTGTATAACTTGATTATTAGTTGACCACTCTAGTAGTCCAGTGCATCTTTGTAAATATTTGAAAGAAATAGCAGTTTAAGCTTGATGTGGATTGTCTGTTAGACAGGTATGGAGCTTTGTGAATTTGAATTTAATCTATATCTATAAAAGCAAAATGGCAGTGACTGATTCATTCATACATCCATCACCAGAACTAAAAATCTACTAAACCGAATGCGTTCAAATTTGGCAGGCATGTTCAGTTGGACGTTTAGACGCGCGCTAAGAACGGATTTCAGGAACTTTTCAACGATACGCCAAATATTTAGGTTTTTCTGTAGTTTTTCGGCGTTTTCTCATTTTTTTCGAGAACCAATCGGTAGAAAATGTTGATATTTGGTAGGTAGGTTCAGATAATGTCTGGAAATGTTGTGTTGAGATATTTTTGAATTCTGTTCAAGATTACGCCAGTAATCAGGTTTTTCAAAATTGTAGATGTATTGTGGGTTGCATATCTTCCGCCTTGATACGACCAATCCTTACTGTAAATTCAATGGTTCAGCGAGATTATAGATAAACTAATTTGGAAGATATTGAATCAAGTTTCAAACTATGTCCGATATAGTTCCCAATATTCCCTCAATATTAGCGTTTTACTATTTTTCGGAATTTTCAGAGTTTTTCTTGGATTTTTCGAGAATAAATTGGTAGAAAATGTCGAAATTTGGTGAACAGGTCCAGATTAGGTCTAGAAATGCTGTGTTCAATAAGTTTTGAATCCCTTCTGAACGTAATTTGCAGGCGAACGAAGCGAGCCTGTTTGTCTCAGCTTACACTGACAGAGGTTATGCAGGCGAGCGAAGCGAGCCTATTTGACTCACTGCCACTGCTGATACTGTCGGGGGTCCAGGGCTAGGCGGAGAAGGCGAACGAAGCGAGCCTGCCGGATAATTTGTGTATAAATTTTCATTTGTTATGATTTTACAACCCACTCCATGAATAAACTATTTTCCATTTAAGTTAAAGTACTTCCAATTCATGTTATATTGTTACTCCTCTTTTCAATCCATTGTTGATGCCAACCTTCCTTCTTTGTTGCAGACAAACCCTGTTAGGTAGTGAAATACGTTCTCCACCATTGGGTGCGGTGGAGGCAAGTAAGCACCTGCAGCCACCAGGCCCCAGCATAGGGCCGCCACCTGATATGATCAGCCAGGATGCCTTCATAGCCGAAATTAAGCGACTGCGTGAGCGACTAGTCACGTTGGAAACTGAAAATGCATCGCTCAGCATGAAACTCAACCAGCAACAGTGGGAGGTGAGAATTATTTGCCAGAAACTAGAAAGATCTGTTTAGGGGTTTTTTAGCTCTTTTCATCTCCATCTGTTTTTCATCTGACATGGTTGAGTGTTAATGGGAGGTATGTTCTTGAGCATTCCTCTCCAAGAATGGACACTTATATGTCCAGACTCCGCCTTTTTATGTAATTACATCATCAGTTACAGTACCGTTATCATAATTATTAAATCCTACATTTCAATCATTCTCGTAAGTTCTCATATAGTCTTTAATAGTCCATACTTGGTTATTAAAACGAGCGATGTAATTAATATCATTTTTAATTTGCATAATATAGGATTTGATCCGATGTATTTTTGTAATTTACATAAATAAAGTAAATGAATCTGAATCTGAATCTGAATCTGGATCTGTGCATGAGAAAATAACTAAAATGATTTGTTCAGGGTTTTCAGCACTTTTTATCTCCATTTGTGTATGAAATAATAGCTAAAATGATTTGTTCAGGTTTTTTTAGCACTTTTATCTCCGTTAGTTTATGGGAAAATAGGTAAAATGATTTGTTTACGGTTTTTTTAACTTTTTTCATGACCATCTTTATATGAAACAAAGTATGGAACTTATGAAAACGTATCAAATGTATGAAACGTATTTGTAAATCTTACTTGTCTAGGCTACACAGTTTATAATAATTTTATTCTCAAAAATTCATTCATAGTTCATCATTATGAAGACTCATTAGGGGAGCCCTGTTGCCTCAATTCTTGTCATAAATAATTTAATTATAAATCAGAGAAACTTGAAATTACACTGTGTCTCCACTGAATATCAATTCACTCTCTAGACTAAAGCCTACATGACATGTCAAATGAAAGAATTTTAATTTTCTGAGGGTGATGCCCACATGCTCTTTGGCTTGTGCGTGGGTAATGAGAGGGATGAATGCTGAATGCTGATCATGCTGAATGCTGTACTACCACTCTTTACATAGTTAGGACTGACGGTACATTGTGTCCTCCATATGATGTGATGGGTGGCCATATCTATGTGATTGTGCTGTGATCAAACATTATTCCATGGTCAAAATTTGAACTCAGTTCCTCTTGGTTATGTGACCGGCGCAATATCACTTACTCCAACAAGCCACCCAAATTTTTTCACCTCATCATCACTTTTGCACTCAATATCCATTACCCACGCACAAGCTAAAATGCTTATGTGGGCATCATCCGCAAAAGAATAGCAATGAAAGTGGTGAATCAATCATTTCTGGTAAAGAATGTTTAAAAAATGATACAAGACTATTGAATAAATTGTATCTCCTTTGGGAGATTGGCTGTCGTTACTCGTTAGTAAAGACAGTCAGTCGTTTCCCGTCTCTGGAGGAATAGTAATTATTGCATTACACTCTAACTGATTAACTGTATGTTATTCAGATGTGTTCTGCGCCGCCAATTGGTTGCGGAGACTGGCTTATGGTGAGAGGATCAACGTGCTAACCACACGTTATTACCTCTATCCTGGTTGATGATTATTTGCTTGCTGTATGGTCAGTCCGGCCGGGGAGGAATTCTGGCGAGGTGGAGGGGGCGCCTTCGGCTCGGCCAGTGTTGGTTCGGGGACTGTGAGTTCTGATTGAAAATTTATGGCTTTTGGGCCGGTATTGGCCGGGCTGGGGCCGTTTTCCCGTCGTGCCGGGGTGTCTTCTTGGCTTGGACAGGCTGTTTAGTGGAGTGAATTGGAAACTGGCAACCATCTGGTAGGCCTAGGTCCTTCATGTGCTGTTGAGCCAGACATACATATTGAATAAATTGTGCTATTCTGTACAATACTTACTGAGTAAATTTTGCTATTCTATACATGCCTTATCTTGTGTATTTTTTTAATTTTTTCTGAAGATAGAGCTCACATGAGCTCATAAACTTGTACAGCTATATAGATATCATCTTGAACCCATCACACAACACTGTACACCTTATCTCAATAGCTATTACTAACTGCCTTAGGTCACAGAGGAGCTAAATCTCTGTGGATCCAGCTCCTCTGCTCTTAGGGTTAAGTATAAGAGAGGGCCCACTGCCCCCTAGCTTTGCCCTTCCAGGTAAAATGAAGGTGGCAAATATATTTCTAATTCCTTTTAGAGGACATATCATTACATTTAATGAAACTTATTATCAAAATGTTGATAGCGTATGCTTTCAATTAATTGTAAACACCATTTCATTCCATGGAAGAAAGAAGAGGCAATACTGCGGTAATTAAAACTGATCAACAGAAAAGGGGTATTTTTTCTATAGCGAATATATGATGGAAATTTGGATTGCGATCGCTTTCACATCAATCGATTGTTTTCCAGGTCGAGCATCGATTAGCAGAAATCGAGATGCAGATTTGTGGCGCCAGCAGTGCCGATAGTAGCGCAGAGGATAATGAACGCAATCGAGAGTCGATCATTTAACAGAGTCGAGGTTTCGGCGAGTGTCATACCGTTGAATGTTTGCTACAAACGGTGCTCGCTGTTTGACTCCAAATTGTCGAGAAACATTTTGTCAATGTTGAATCACTCATGATTGTGTGATAATTGTGCCAATAAATGTTCCGTGAATGATAGGGAAGGAAACTTTTTTTAAATAATAAGGAATATTTTGTGATAGCAGAGAACATTCTGTGAATGATGAAAAATGTTTTGTGAAAGCCAAGAAACGGTTCTTGAACAGTAAGAACCGTTTTGAAAATGGTAAGAAACGTTCTGTGAAGGGTAAGAAACGTTTTTGAATGCCAAGAAATATTTTCTGAATGGCAAGGAACGTTTTTTACACCAAGAAATATTTTGTGTATGGTAAGAAACATTCTGTTAATGCCAAGAAATATTTTGTGAATGATAACAAACTTTTTTGGATGCCAAAATATATCCTTAGAATGACAAGGGACGTTTTGCTTCTGCCATGGATAGGTATTTTGTCTTTTCACTATAATGCGTAAGTTACAGGTAACTTGTTTCTATTGAAAACCTTGTGATTGTCGTAAATCCCATTAAAGCCAAGAAATATTTAATGAAAGGCAGGAACATTATGCTTCTGTCATGAAATTAGGCTATTGCTGACACTAATGCGTAGCCTATATCATGGATCTTGCGGCTATGTCTTGAATCTTGCACAGCCTAAGTTGTGGAATGGTTCTTGCATAGTACTGTAGCCTATGGCATATGGATCCTGCATAGCCTAGGAATCTATCAAGTTACAGAAAGGATTGTGTTCCAAAAACGTTTGTGACTGAGAAGAGATCTATACATTTTTTGTCTTAAATTGAGATTGAAGTGTTTTTATATGATATTGCATCTAACTGAAGATGGTTGTTTGTATTAGTGTGAAGCTCTCATCTCAGACACAAATATCGCATTACCAAGCAACTGATCACTCTTAAGTTTTATATGTGCGACAGTTATGAAACTAATCTTGGATACAAAAGTTTTGTCAGCTATTGTATGTGTATCTAATATGATACTGAAGTTTCTGACACATAGATGTATTGACACATTTGGATGTGTATAGTCTACATGTCTATAGAGGATTGAATTTTTTTATTTGACAATACCAAGTTAGAAGGATTGCTTCAAAACCCCTGAGTTTCTCATTGTCGTGTGTTGAACATATTATAATATTGATCACTTCATTGAGCTCCTTTTTCACTGAATTTACTTATATTTTAAAAGCTACAGGTTATCAAGTGCCTTGTATAATCAGCACTACATAATATAGTCTATAACTTGTGAAAAATCCAAATTTTCCAACTTATTATGTTACAGTAACAGTTACTTATAGTGCCAGCTACCACAGAGAAGAAATTCCTTCTCTGTGCAGTTACTTATAGTAGCAGTTACTTATTTCTTTCTCTGTTCAGTTACTTATTATAACAGTTACTTATAATAACAGCTACTTATAGTAGCAGTTACTTATTGTAAAAGTTACTGATAGTAGCAGTTACTTATTGTAGCAGTTATTCATAGTAACACTTATTAATAGTAACGGATACTTATAGTGACAGTTACTACTGAAAGACACTGTGTCATGAATCACAGAGGAGAAAAAAAATCTTCTCTGTGCATGAATCCAAGGAGGAGTCGTTCAAGTAAGCTAGAGAAGACCCGCCATAACAATACAATTTATATAGAAATGGAGTATCTTCCCAGCTTGCTCGAACTATAATCTCCTTACCTGAATTAAATAAATTAACTTTTGAAGTTCTATAGACCAATAATTATGATAATACAACTGTATTCTAATGACCAAATAAGAAAGTTGAGTTCAATTGAAAGAATCAGGGTTTTCAAATATTGTGTTGAAATTGCACATAGAAATGAAAATAGCACAACCAATTATACAGAGCTATTGAATAAACGAACTAACAAAAATGTAGCTACTTGAACTAAATTTGAATTGAATGGATTAAGTAGTTTAAGAATTTCACAAGTCTTCAAGAAAACTGAATCATTTGGTTTAAAACTTTAATGCTCTTGTACTTTTTGCAAATTGATTTATTGATAATAACAAATTAAAATGATGTATGAAAGTTATTTATCTAATATGCTTATTACATAAAGAGAACGGCCTATGGAATAAACTTTGTTCCATTTAAATTAAACAAGAAAAACGTGTATTTTAATAAAAAAACATGATTAATCGATTTTACCTATTGAAGATAGTTGATTGGAAATATAATTGTAGATAGAAATCAATTAATACTGTGTGTAAGGGAATTTAATGTGGTTCAATTGATGATAATACTGTAATTGATAAATTGATATTCAAGACAAATATTGACTAAAAAGTGGTTTGAATAAGGAGTCAAGAGGGTGGAGAGGGTCAGAATTATTTCATTTTTGATTCTGATTTATCTATTCTATTCTATTCTATTCATTCTATTCTATTCTATCGATACATTGTCTATTATCAGATTGATGATCTTCATTTTGATGTTTATATAATATTTATGTTTTCCTAATATATTTCTCATAAATATATCATTACTTGACCTCAACTACAGAGACCGTTGAAGTATATTACAGGGAACATACAGTCTTCTGTAACTTATCTAACTTAATTATTGAAATTATTTTTGAGTTTCCGAGTCTATTTTCATTGCAGTATTTTACTTTTGTTACTTTTTATAGATTAAACCTTTTTATTATAATTTCAAAAATGTTTATTTTCAATTGTTTAATTATCAACATACTCCTCAAAATTATTCATTATGTCTTTATTTTTCCATTCCAATCAATTTATGCTCGATTTTAATAATTTTAATAATCTATTGATTATTTTATTTTGTTACTAGGTAATTTATTAATTACCGTAATGTCTGATTAGTATACGTGTTGAAAACAAATATGGAAATCAATGTAAATTTCGTTATACATTCTTGTATAGTTTGTAAAGTATTTTTATTATTATTATTATATTTTAAGAGAAATGAATTATTTGCACAATTAGAAAGTTTCACAAGTTCTTATAAGTATAAGAGTGCACAAAGTGTTAACTAAAATGAAGAATGTGATAGAAACCAAAAAAACTTTAAGAAAATTATAAGAACTGATGAATTAACTAATTAATTTGGTCGGTGGAAATAATGCGTTTGTGAATATATATGTGGTTTTTCTACTTATGAATGAATGTGAGTAGGTTAGGTAGGCTACATAGTTCATGATGTAAATATTTCTTAAAAGTTCGTTCAATGATAGCATTAGGAAAAGTGTATAAAGAACATCTATAGCTTGAGATTTTATTAATTCAATTCCAAAAATTCAAATAATTTATCTTATTTCATTTCTCAATACCATATAGTACAGTACAATATTTTATAATAATTCCTTTATTATTTGATTTTGAGAACATACTCTGGTGTATATTTTTTGATCCTTGAAACTTTATGGGAGGAGAAAATTACCGGTAAGTTACACTATTTTTTTTATTGAAAGGGTTATTCTCCTTAATTGGGAAGAAATACCTTTCATAGCAAGTATAAGATACATGTAACATTAGATCTACTATTCTAAAAGATGTTCATATTTTTAATTGGTGTTGATTAAAGTCAACATCATTGAATTGTAATCAATATTGAGCAAAATTAATTTTAATCAGAATAATGTTATTGCATGTCAATGTTATTTATCATTCCTATGTCATATAATAATTTTTCTTTCCCTTTGAATTTCAATAGATAAATTCAATTATTACGAACCAAACTCACCAATAATTGTAAGAGTTTTTTAATTTTGTAAAAAATTAATAAAATCTCAAGACAGGAATATCTCAGTATACACTTTAAGTAAGATTACCGTACTTAGATAGGTATATTTTTGTATATGTATCCCAATAATGCCTCTAGATTTGTAAATAATTTAGAAACAAACACAGTGCATATATATATAGTTATATGAATGGGGATGTGTTAAAATTTATTAAATGTTAAGAAAAATCCTGTAAATATTTATTGCCGTATTTGAAATTGTCGGACAGTCTATGTGAAATATAATTATATTAATGTTGGTCAATAATTATTAATGAATTGATTAATGTAAACTCTGATAAGATGTAATGTACTTCAATGTATTGAGAGCTAACAAATTGAATATGAAAGATTACATGTGATTGTTGTAATGAATTATAAAAATTACCGGTATTAGTTTTAAACATGATTGTTGTGGTGAGAATCTCTGGAAATGTTTTACATAGGTTGCTGGGATTTGTTGAATGATAACAGAATTGATTCAATTCCAATTTTTCGCTTTCACAATTTTTGAATACCATAAGAAAATCTCAGGAAAATATAAGAATAATAAGCTAATGATGAACGAATGTTATTATACATGAAGCAAATTACTTCTTTCTGATATATAGCCTACTGTATTAAAATTTGAAGTTTTAATTTATGAGGAGTTGATAATTTTTGACAGAATAGCTTATAATTTCAATAAGTACCTATTGTGCCTATTGAGGTTTAGAGGTACTTATTAAAATGAGAATTGGAATATTCACTCATTATTAGAGAATCGTCATCTTCTTATGATAGTATGAGACATTATACCGTTCAATTGACAAAGAAACACTCTTCCAATTTAATTAATTTTGAATCGATTGTTCTTAATAATGATAGATGAAACATGGAAAATGATATTATGACAACACAAACAAAATAATCCAATTCAATTCACTTGGTAATGACTTTTACGTTGAAATTAGTCGTGAACAAAAATAAAAATATTTTAAAGGGTTCTGTGACTATTTATTGCGTTAGTATACAGTATTTGCCCTGATTAATTACATAGTGAATATGAAACACTATTTTTTAGGCTAAATACTTCCAGACTCCCTGTTCAGGACCGACGGTTTATCTTCTCCTCCAAAAGATGGGAGTGACCAAAAATGTGGTCCAAATCCTTTAGATATAAGGAGATCGTTCAACTATCAATTTGTTAAACACAGTTTTAGAGATTCTCACCAGCAATTCATAGACTTAAGCCAAATGCATCTAGCATTATAAAAGCCAATGTAAATAAACTTGAAAAATTGCCTGATAACTGAATCAAATAAACTCAGTATAATTAAACTAATAAGGAATTAAATGGGAGAAATTTTTTGTAACTATAATATAAAATCACTATTTGTAAAATGTATCTTCTATCCCAGATCTATTATAATTTTTCATCTCTTCAAACTATCTATTTCACTAAATAGAGTTTATTACTAGACGGATAGATCCAGGATTAGGATTTGAAACTAATAGTGAATTATAATAAAATTTGCCAATTCAAAACATTTCTGTAGGTTTCCATTGAAATAGAATGCAGAAAATAATAGCTACTGTGGAAGAATAAGTGACGTTTTAAACTATCTTTGCTTTTTTCAAAATTTTAATCCCCAATTACTATAAAATTTTGACATTTTTTCATATACTTATTAGTTTTTCATGATTTTTAGTCTTGATTGAATTATTTTCCAAATCTTCTCATCGAATGTTCAACAAAAGTATGCTCAACATTTTTGAAAATAATCGTTTTCACTTGTATAGTCTGTCCAAGCAAAGAAGACATTCTGGCAAGATGGTGAAATGACTCTAGCTTGAACAATATTGATTCAAACATTATATATTTGGTCTCAAATTTTAGAGTAGAATGTTTTCTACAATTTGAAACCAAATTTATAATTTTTGAATCAACATTGACTGAGCTGGAGTCATTTTTCCATCCTGCTAGAATGTCTTCTTTGTTTGGACAGACTAATCCAAAGTCACTTACCTTCCACATACTCTAAACTACTGAATCGTTAACAAATTTCCGTAATAAACAATATTTTTAATTAGAATTCATTTTAAGAAAGTATCCAAGATAATAAATATTATTCTTAATCAGTACGGGACCAACATAATAGAAATGTATTTCAATAATATAAATTATAATATTTTGAAAAGGTCTCCTAAGTTTTATTGCCAAATATTTATTGAATTATGATAAAATGTAGAGGCAAGGCTAATAACGGTTTATGAGAATATTTAAAAGATATTAGAGATGCTTGGATTTGTCTGTTTTGAAAGGTCACATCCCATTCTATAAATCAGTTAATTAAAAAAGTAGATTTTGTGAAACAACATTCTATAGATCAGTGTTAAAAAATTAGATTTTGTGAAACAACATTAAGCAGTCAATACTCTTATAATCCATTTCTCACCTTCTTATTTTATTACCTACCCTTAAACCTTATCACTTTTATTACATTTATGGATCATGAATATCTTCAACAATACTTTTATCCCAATTCAATCATTTATTGCAAACAGTCAACACTTCAACTATACTTCATTTTATTTAGTATCCAGTTTAATCCTATTATCTAATTATTTCAATTTAATATTATAAAATGGAGCAGCCATTATTGTGCAGCTTTTGTGACTGCACATTCAAAACAACTCTCTTGATTCATTCACAAAAATAAATAAATTCATAGAAATTTTTCTTGTATTTTCCCTTTGAATTGTCATGTAGGTACTCATTTCACTGATTTCACGTGTAAAGGTATAGTCTGATCAAGCAGAGAAGAGCTTCTGGCGTGATAGGAAAATGACTCCAGCTTGGTCAATATTGATTCAAAAATCATTAATTTGATCTCAAATTGTAGGGAAAGATTTGATCTACTATTAAGACCACATTTATAATTCTCCAACAAATATTGACCAAGCTGGAGTCATTTTTCCATCTTGCCAGAGGCTCTTCTTTGCTTGGTCGGACTATAGGCTACTCCTCATTGATTCGTTTTTTTCTTTTTCCAAAAAATATAATCGTTTTCAATGGAAATTTTTATGAGGAGCGCTTTCAGATGTGATGAAAGAATTACAGGCTCTGTGTATCTGACAAATATCTGGGTATCAATACAGATTCTATTTAAATATTCCACAGAATTCATTCATATTTATTAAAAAATTTATATTTAATTTATATTTATTGAAATATTTGTATTATCTTGATCATTGATCTTATACATTAGATCAACAATAATCTATAAAAATTAATAATTACTATATGCCAAAGGAACTACTCTATTCATTGCCATATCATGAATATTGAACTTCCAATTGAAATAGAATGTTACTACTCATTTGATTTTTTTCTTAGTAGAATCAAAGGATGTGATCTATTCAATAAATTTGTACAAATTATTATTAACAATTAAAACAAATAGCATCTTCAAATCAATTGATTACTCAATATTTTCAATTATTCCATCTACTTGACAAGCTTATTCCAATCACATTATTGTAAAATTTATTCAAGATTAGCAACAAAAACTGTAGTAACTCTTAAATGAATTAGAAAAATTTTGTTTTTAAAAAGCCAGTATTATAATTTACTCAACTACAGTAATAAATCTTATTAATCTTCTCGCATATTATGAATTATCATATTATCTATTTACATTTATATAATCCATTCAAATTTCAAATAAATAAATTATCCTCATTAGAGAATAGAGATCTCTATAAAAAATATTATAATTGAATGCTTTGTTTAATTTGCAACAAATTATTTAATTTATACAGTAGCTTGTCTTTTAACTCACTTCATTGAATTTTGAATCAGAGTCATTTCTAAAAAAAATACATTCGACATTTAAATAGAAATATCATATAAGTAGTGGATTTGTAGTTCATTAATCTTGACCTGAGGAAAGCAATGATTTTTCATTTAATGGAATAATGATATTATTATTTATTTATTCAATTTATATGAGGAATGTGTTTAATAACTCAATCATAAATCAATATTTCAAGTGAGACTGGATAAAGCCTTGGGGAGCCCTTTAAGTTTTTATCGAACCAAAATCAATGTCATTTATAAATTTGAATCACATTTTTTATGTTCCTAGTATTTTCATTTCTAGTCCGTCCAAGCAAAGAAGACATTCTGGCAAGATGGGAAAAGGTCTCTAGCTCGGTCGATATTAGTCTAAAAATTATACATTTGATTTCAAATTGTAGGAAACATTCTAATTTGGTCTAATCTGCTAACCAAATTCAAAAAAATGAACCAATAGCTTGAGTCATTTTCCCATCTTGCCAGAATGTATTTTTTTGCTTGGATATTTCAGTGGATGGGACAAACGTCTTGAAAATCCACTGACATTTCCTATTTCCAAGCCTTTCAATCTCAAAATTCATTTTGATATCGTGCATTCCAATTTCTCATATTTCCACTTTGATTAGAAATCATGCAACATAATCTTCAAACCTCCATTTGCCTGAAAATTATATAATTTTATTTATTCGATAATATTTTTGTGATGAGATTAAGCACCTGTAAATGGTCAGCAAGTAATAATAAAGATTTGAAAATAGATCTTGAATATTGGAGAATTGCAATACATCATGACGAACTTCACAAATTCAAAATAATAATTCTGTGAGTAGGGATCAAATGATTATTTTGATTCAAATTTTAATTGCACAGAATAAATAATTAACATTATAATTAACAAATTATATAATTTTGTTCAAAAGATTTTATTAAGAAAGTGTAAACAAAGCATAACAATAATGAAAGTGGTCCAGTAATTTATAATATATTTGGCATGTAGCTTGCTTGAAATGAATCCAGTATTATTGAAAAACATGAATTAAAACAAGACTTTCATCTAATAAGTTACTTACTCTTCTGAAGGAACTATTTTAAAAGACTAGCATGAGTCCTAAAAACATCAAATAATAGATACTTTACTTCACTATTTTCCAAGGTTGTGATTTGAATAGTATATGTTAAAAATGTTTGCATGTATGAGTTTTCTTCTAAAGCTTCTCTTAATACTGTACCAACATATTTCTCTAGTTCTTGTGTTTGCATTATCTGTACCTAATATTGAATAAAGTGAGTGAAAATCTTGTTAAATTTGAATAATCCTTAGTATATGATTCATATATTATATTGATTATTATCCCTAATGTATTATTCTATTCATATGAAACTCTTGAAGATACAATAAAGCCAAGTTATCATTCATTATTATATAATTGAAAAATTCTAAAAAATGTTTATAGTACATCGAAAATTCTAATAAAGATATTATGTTGATAAATCAATTAAAGACTCAATTGATACTACACTACCTTACGCCTTATCCTCATGATATAATATTCTACTATCTTCATTAATTGCATGAGAATAATAATATAGTCTGTAATTCTAAATTTTGTATTTTTATTAGTTTTATAATAATTATTGTAATAAATTAGGTGAGCCAAGCTGGTAGAGCAATAGCTCAAAAGATTATCTTAATAATTCAGTAATTTCAGCAAAGATAGGTATAATAATTTTTCTATTATAACGGAGCTTATAGAATAATAGAACAAACTATTCTATTAGACTACTGGTCTGAGTTTTATTTCAGATCAATACCCATATATGTCTGCTGTAAGTTATCAGTATTGGTGCAAAATTTTTGGCTTTGCAGAAAAATAAGTTCTTCTTAATCAGTTTGCGAATTATAATCTATTTTCACTTTCATTTATTATGATAGACAAATTATTCTATATCACAGAATTATTGTTGAGGACCTCTAGTTCCGCCTCAGGAATCAGAGAGATTTCTGACGTATTACCTCTGTAATTTAGGCACCTCACATTATCCCGCGTGAAATGCTTAGAAATTATCTCAATATCTTGAGAATTTAAGTGGTTTTCAATAATAATTAACTATATAATTAAAATATTTTATGGTTTGCTTTTCATTCTTCCCTCAGTCCCCTTCATTTCAAATATCCCGCTTCAAGAATCGAATGTCAGCCGTAACGTAGAGATTATAATTTTATTGAACTAACCTTTTTTTCTATCAATTTCTGAATAATAATATATTTTCTATTGTCTATTTTTTCATATTGGATCCTATGGAAAACTTATCTATTTCAAAAAGCACTTTTTAAAGTAATCTTTTGAAGCTTGCAGTTTGCCATCTTTGCAGTTAACAGTCAGCCAATCACAGATCACAGTTGATCACAGAGAAGCAACGATAGAGCTTAGGTTATGTACGCTTCTTGAATGGAGATCCAGTAATAATATTTTATTATGGCTGATGAAGATTTTAGCGAAGATCAATGGCTTTATGGAGATTCTAATCCAGATAAACTCAAAGATGGGGAAGCTGAAAGTGAACTTTTTGGTGATAAATCATTACCTAATGCGGACTTGGCTGTGAGTAGAATATTTTGTTAGGCTATGTTTGACATCGATAGCTGATTGTCGTGAACTCAAAATAATGAATGTGAAAGAGTCGGCCGGTATTGTGTTTTGGCGAGATTAATCTATCAATATATTTTGATTGGGCCTATATGATAAATTCATGTTTTTCATACATCAACTTATCTCAATGCTAGCGTATAATTTGAGCCTTCTCTTCTACATGGGAATATTGTAGTTGAACTTTACTATGCAGGAGGCCTTTCCATAATGATTTCCAAAAATACATCGTATGGGTTGCTTCTAACTCAACTCAACAAAATTTGAAAGCCTACTATTATACTGCACTCTATTGTAGCGCAGTAAGTTATGTACTTCGGTAGGCTAGTACTTCTCTTAAAAACTGACAGAAGCCCTTCTAGATCGTACACCAAAGCAAGTTTCTACAAATTAATTACTGTTTATATCTAGTTTTATGTCATTATCTTGGGAATGAGCTTTTTTCTATTTTTAATAACTTAGTTCAAACAGAACATGCTACCGTACATACATTCTCTGGATAGACGGCCTGCCAAGACTTCAAATTGTAGCCAACTGGTTGCAATCCTATCCATTTCATGTTTAAATTGGGTTCATTGCTTTATTCCATCTTAATTCTGCCCTGACTTTGGCCTACTCCTTGTTATTTATAATTCATTATTTATAATTTATAATTCATTTAGCCTATCCGGCTTCATCTGTAACTAATTTACTCCTTGCTAATTTGGTGTAAGAAATCATTCGATTTCTAAACGAAAATGAAATTTCTACCTTTTATTTTCAGCCTCCTGGAGTTTTAGAACCTCCGGGTGTTTTAGAACCGCCAATAATAAAGCCACCTCAGATCACTTCATACACTGAAGAACCCAGCAGGCCTGATGGAGATGAAGATCAACCACCAGGTGAGTTCATGAATGATGAATTAGGGTAGGATTTATTTTGTTTGGTACTCGAATAACATTCTCGCGCACAGATCCACCCTAAGTTTTAGCACCGGCTCAAATATTTTTCGAGAAAGAAAATGGTAACTCACAGAGAACTTCCACAAACAGCTATGTAAATCATATGTTGATAAATATTAATAATTGAAATATTGAATAACAAAGGAATTGAAAAATAATGATCTAAAAAAAATGTGTTGCATAATAATAATATAGGCATCAAGACAAATACCAACTGCAATGTCTAATAATCCTTGAGGAATTTTTAATAAAAATTGTGATTCTTATCTCTAGACCTACAACGAACTATTGCTGATATGCCTGCCTATGGAACTTTTATTCATCCTATTTATTTAAGGGGAATAAAATCGGGAATAAATGAATGAAATTATGACCCTAAACTATTTACTAACTTGAAAAAAACGAAATAAATTTATTAATCAAGTCATATTATGCAAAAACATCATATTCAAGTAATGGTTATAAGTAGCTTATGTTCTCTAATCTTACTAGAAATATCTTACACTATAATGTCAAACTTTAACTTTTTAAAAACTGATGTTTACTTATTCAAGCTACCTACTTACTGGTTCAGCTAGCTTATCCAAGTTATGGGTCCACTGTTGAATTTCCGTCAAGGAAGATACTTTTTGTGATTTTTGGAATACTAATCTATAAACTATTTTGGTTTTCTAACAACATTACTAAATTCAAAATAGTTTTTGCTTGTAAATTATTCTTACAATGTTACAAAGTAGTATTCCCGGACCAGAAATGTGAATGGCGAGATTTGTACATAACCTTTTGCTCATCATTATCCATTGAAATTGATAGAGATGCCGTACATGCTAAAATCTTGTTTTTCTCTTTCAAATAATATCTTCTTTGTCTTCTTCATCTCTGTCCCGGTATGCCTTGCAACGTCGGGGTAGATCATAATATGTATTAACTTATTATTGATCATTGTAATAGTTGACTTACAGCATTAATAAATAGCCTAAATAATTTATTTTATCAAAGCAATAATGATTCACAGAGTATATTTGGTATTGCTTTATTTCAATATTACTCACATCAATAATAATAATCATTGTTATGTAAATATGAAAATATTATCATGCCTCCTTTTTTTAGGTACAGAAAACGAAGGTGATGAAGACAAAGATGGCGATAAACAAGGTGAAGAAGGGGAGAAGAACAAGGAAGAGGGGGAAATAGGAAATGGGGAGGGGGAAGAGGCGGCACCAGGTGGTGAAGAGGGGGAGAAGGAACAAAAGGAAGGAGAAGGAGAAGACGACGAAGATGAAGATAGCGATGAGGATAATATCAATATTGTGATTGGCGAAATTAAGACGCAAACCTCGCAGTACAGCATAAAGAGAGGAGGATTGGTAACGTCAGCTCCACCGCCTCAGATGAAGGTAAAATTTGTAAAATTAAAAATTGAAAACAAAATTTTTAAGTTTATAATTTTTTTATTCATTAGAGTACAAATATAAAAGATGAGGAATGAAAAACGGGCAATCCCCCAAAACTTCTTATAACTTATTCCTAATTTAGTCACATATAAACAGAGTCCAAATTGAAAATAATGTCGTATGAAAAAAAATTTCTCAAGACCTATTTACTCTGCGGCTTCTGATACGCAGTAGTGATACAAAAGTACAAAATTGATACGCAATCGTACAGGAAGGAAGCTCCTTGTCGCTAGACATTTGCAACGTGAAGTTACAGATTGAAGTTATAGTCTGGTCGTACATATAGTTGTGCCAAGAAGAGAAGAGCCTCTTGCAAGATGGCGGAGGGAAGTGAGAGTGTAACTACGCATGCGCAGAACTCGGAATTCCAAGGTAAAACCACTTTGGTTGACCTACCGTTTTTACACTAATCGTAATCATATTGATTTCACGAATAAAAATCTTTTTTTATTCATCCATTTATTCAATTATTGACTTGTGATAGCACAAATCATAACATAATCATGAACTCAAGACAGAAAAAATAGTTCAAGCCTAGTTCTTCCCAAATTTGGTTATACTAGAACAATTTTCATTTCGACTAGTGGAAGCAGTGAATGGCAGCCATGTTTCCAAAGGCTCTTCTGTTCTTGACACAACAATAGTTGACATTCCTTGAAAATGGCAGCTGTTCAATGGGCTTCATCTATAATTAAATCAAGGAGCATCCTTTCTGTATCAATCTTGCACTTTTGTATCATTGCTACGTACTATCTGTATCAGTATCAATCTTGCACTTTTGTAAGACTGCTACGTACTGTATCAATCTGTATCAGTATCAATCTTGCTTTTTTGTATCACTGCTACGTACTATCTGTATCAATCTTGCACTTTTGTGTCACTGCTACGTACTATCTGTATCAGTATCAATCCTCCACTTATGTATCACTGCTACCGCTACGTACTATCTGTATCAATCTTGTACTTTTGTATCAGAGCTACTTACTATTTGTGTCAATCCGTATCTTTATAAATCTGTATCAAACTTGCACTCTAGTATCACTGCTACTTAAAAAGCCGCCGTAAAAAGAGGCCTTAAGGCTTTTACTGGTGGGGGACTTACCCTCATTGGTGGATAGGTTCTTTGGTTGGTCGAGCAAAGAAGACATTCTAGCATAATAGTTGAATGAATCCAATTCTGTTCAAAAATTATTAATTTGGTCTGAAATTGTAAGATACATTCTGATCTACAATTTTTCCATTTTTGAACCAATATTGGCCGAGCTGGAGTCATTTTACCATCTTGCCAGAACGTCTTCTTTGCTTGGACAGACTATACCAATAATAATGGTATGTGGGTAATCTTGAAATAAAATTTTATAGTAACAAAATATTCTTTCTCGTTTTACAGCAACCAGGAAAGTTTTCTATTGATGAATTCGAATCAATTGGAACCATTAATGGAGTCCCAGCACAGGAGTTCAGCATTGAGACAATGGATGAGAAGCCTTGGAGAAAACCGGGAGCTGATATCACTGGTTAGTATTGTTTAGATTGGACTTGAGACATGGACTTTGACAGAAAAAAACACGTTATATATTTTTTTATTCTGAATAAATAAACATCAACATTCGAAATTTTTTAAATCGTTTTCCAATTAACTTTTATTAGATTCTTCCAGCAAGTTATCAGGCTCAACATCATTTTGATTGAAGACTTTTCAATTTGATTTTTCAAATTTATATAAGTTACGCTATATTAGGCTATGTATGGATTCACCATATCATGTATTAATTAATCCAAAGTTCTTTTCAATTTAGAAAGTCTGAAGACACCAAAATACAGGTGAGAATTGTTCACTTGAGGTCCATGAAAATCTATAATGACAAAATAATTGGAACCTTCGCCAGAATTTTAAGTCTTCGATTCACATTATTTGTTTTAAATTCATATTTAATTGAAAACTATGTATTTTTATATTCAACTTTTTAATTTATATTTTATATTTATGTCTGAAAACTATATCTTTCAATGTTCATTGTTCACGTCTCTCAATGTTCGGCCTATACATTTGCATTTCAATTATATAGTTCTGCCAAGAACAGAAGAGTTTTGGCAACATGGCTGCCATTCACTGCTGCCAGTAGTCGGAATGAAAATTGTTCTAACATAACCAAATTTAGGAAGAAATTTTGAAGGCTAAGACCATTTTTTCTGTCTTAGTTCATAATTATGTTATAATTTGTGCTACTATTATGTGTCAATAATTAAATGAATAAATGGATAAAAAACATTTTTATTCGTGAAATTAATATGATTAGATAAGTGTAAAAACGATAAGCTGGATGAAGTGATTTCACCCTGAAAATTTCAGTTCTGCGCATGCGTAGTTACACTCTTACTTCCCTCCGCCATCTTGGAAAGGGCTCTTCTGTTCTTGGCAGAACTATACAATTTCGTATATTTATACAATTTTATACATTAAAGATACCATTGCAATTAATTCAATATGATGTTCAAAATCTAGATACAAAAAAATTATACACAAAGTATGAAAATATAACAGTATAAAATCAAGTTATAAATTTTTTTTAGATTACTTCAACTATGGTTTCAATGAGGATACATGGCGGGCTTACTGCGAGAGACAGAAGAGAATAAGGCTGCATGAATCTGGATCAGGTCTGGGACCACTGGGAGTACCACCGCCGGTAAGAAAAATACAGTTTTCTATTAATATTACACTGAAATTTGATCTAAAGTTGAAATAAGTTCGTTCGAATTTTTGGGGCAACTTCAAGCTAGTTGTTCAATCTCTGGAGCTGTTATAGCTGACGTATATATCAGGTTTCGTCTGTCTCTTCTACGTCATGTAACATAATAAAGTTGAACACATGAAAATGGTCCAGTGGATATTGGAATAGCAGAGTCCCCTTTCACCACCCCATCGTAAAGTCTGTCCAAGCAAAGAAGACCCTCTGGCAAGATGAGAAACTCCAGCTCGGTCAATATTGGTTTAAAAATTATTGATCTGGTCTCAATTGTCGGAAACATTCTGATCTACAATTTGAGACCAAATCAATAATTTTTCAACCAATATTGACCGATCTGGAGTCATTTTCTCATCTTGCCAGAGGCTCTTCTTTGCTTGGACAGACTATACCCATCATAAACGTAGTCATTTCGTCAAGTTTATTATGAAAATATGAATTAATTTTTATTTATAATCAGCTGAATAACCAACTTTGCTTCAAGTCCAACTGTACAATTTTCATGCAATCAAGTATAGAGTAGAAAGCGCGAAAATATTCTAGTGAAACTTGATGCTACTTTGTCAATTGAGCTGATTATGAATATTTTCATAAATACCTACACTTGACAAAATGACAACGTCCGTAAGTGCAGGGGCGGTGGAGAAGGACTCTGCTGTTCCAATTTCCATAGGACTATTTTCATGCGGTTTAGGCCTTTCACAGACCACTATTAGACTGTCCTGACAGAGCTGAGCATTAATAAAATATAATTGTTGATCGCCAGCTTTGTTGAAGTTTGCTATAACAGCTAATGTAATGTATCTATTGTCTCTTTTGATTTCAAAAACATCACCTAGGCCTTTTGACGACTTTTATTGACAACATCAGCTGTTGAAGCGCACAAGGAGCAGACGAAACCGCCCAACGTTTTGGTATCAGCTATATTCGAACTTTGTAAAAAGCAGTGCATGCATACCGTTTGTGGCAGCTTGAAGTCTGGCGTTCAATGTTGAATAAAACCTTGTACAGTCTGTCCAAGCAAAGAAGACCCTCTGGCAAGATGTGAAAATGACTCCAGATCGGTCAATATTGGTTCAAAAATGATTGATTTGGCCTCAAATTGTAGATCAGAATGTTTCCTACCATTGAGACCAAATCAATCATTTTTGAACCAATATTGACCGAGCTGGAGTCATTTTCATCTTGTCAGAGGGTCTTCTTTGCTTGGACAGACTATTAGGAGGTGAGTGTGTTTAATTAATGATAATTTTTGAATTTTCATTCGTTTTTTGTGTGGGGTGATTTCTAGTCCTTGTCTTGTTCGTGGGTAATGGGAGGAATAATGAAGATTGATGAAATTATTGTTTGAGGTGGGCTTTGAGCTAGCTACAGCTGATATAATTGTTCAGGACCGGCTTAATGAAATATTTTTGCTTGGTAAATGTTCTTGTGGATGTCAACCACTATAACTAACGCTGAGAAGCTATGATGATAAAATCATTACCAACAATCAATCACAATATTTTCTATTGTTTAAAAAATTTACACTTTTATCAGAGATGTTGTTGAACTCATCCATAATTTAGGCAAGAGATTCCATAAACGTTGTGGATCTGACAACATTTGTTTTCTCTTACCTAAATTTCTTTATATTGTCATCGTTTTTTCATGGTCAACCTACTGTTCAATTAATCAAAATCAAAGTGTAGGTACCCTCTTTAAGATATTTTTATTTTTTTCAACCTACTGTCTATTTATACTTTTATAGCTAACCCATAAGTTAGGCGGTTTCGTCTGTCTCTTGTCAGTGATGTAACCTAGAAACAGCTTATGTAAAGAATCAAAATAAAGGGTGGAGCAGAGAAACATGGTAACTTTTGAAGTGCAATGTTGATGAATGAAAATCGAAATCACAGTACACTGTTTAGTATTTTTTATTTGAACACATGTTTCGGTCACCTTAGAGGCATTCTCAAGTTTGGTTTATTCACACTTTAAAAAGCCTCTTAGGGGAACGGAACATTTTTTCAAATGAAAAATACTTAATGAAGGGTAGGCCTACTGTGATTTCGATTTTCATCTATAGTCCATTCACGATGGCTTGAGACGAGATAAACAAAAGCTCTGCATGTGTGTGTGCGCGACTGGAGTGGCTTTGTTTTAGCTGCGTCATAAACAAGTCACACCAATGCCGAAATCCCGAATTTAATTGTAGGTAATTCAGAATAAGTGTCTTTAAGTAATCTTTATAGATACACATTGGGAAATTGCTTGTTTCGGTTGTCTTTCGACTGCATAAACCTAAAATGAAAAATACTGATTACATAAAGCTTGGTACTGTGTCGATATTCATCTAGGCTATCTACATACATTGATAGTAGCCCTAGACAAAAGGAAACATTAAAGCACTGGTTGCGAGGAGATATTGACCTACATTTAATTAGTCTTGATAGACAGTAGAAATAATTTTATCATCGGCCCTATTAAGTGTTTGAAGGTCAGAGCACCTTATGTTTGTTGTAAAAACATTGGTTCAAAACAATTTCAAACAATTTTTGTGTTCTGGCTGGGAATAAGGCTTAATTTCAACACTTTTCAAGTGTGATGACTTTAATTTCGAGTTCTATCAAGTTGATGAGATTTAATTTCATCACTTTTCTAGTGTAATGATCTCTTGAATTTCATGTTCAGGCAGCGAATAAGGTTTAATTTCGTGCTCTGGCAATGAATAAGTTCAATTTCATCATTTTTCAACATAATTTAAGTGTGATGATCATTTAACAACGTGATTCAAGTGTTCACTTAATGATTTATTTATTAATCTATTGGCAAAAAAGGTTCAATTTTAACTCATTTCAAAACATGATTCAAATGATGATCAAGATTTCGTGTTCTGGCAAGTCCATAAGTTTAATTTTGTCACTTTACGAACGTGATTCAAGTGATCAAATTTCGTGCTTTGACAGTGAATAAGGACTCATTTCGTAACTTTTCAAGTGCGACGATCCCACTAGACGTCTACGATAGTATAGTCTGTCCAAGCAAAGAAGAGCCTCTGGCAAGATGGGAGAATGACTCAAGCTCGGTGAATTCTGGTTCAAAAATTATCAATTTGATCTCAAAATGTAGGAAACAATTTGATCTACAATTAAGACCACATTTATAATTTTTAATCTTGACCAAGCTGGAGTCATTTTCCCATCTTGCCAGAGGTTCTTCATTGCCTGGACAGACTATGGAAATCTGAAGAAAGCAAACAATTCAATTCATTAAATTCTTTTCGCCATACTCATATGTATGATAACTTTCCAAGCTAGATTTGCGTTTGAGAAATTGCTGTTTACAGAGACTCAAACATCAGCTGTTCTGAATGCGGGAATAATCATTTTGACGATTATTACAGCACTAATCATCATCACGATGATAATATTACAACCCTGAAAATCTAGTCCACATGTTTTTTCCTAATTCCGACGTATGAATTAACGGGTCGAACGAACCGCCATGACCGTTCACTGAGTGCTTTTGAGTTAGCTGTTGTGTTGAGGTTATGTTGGCTTCAGTTATTGTTTTCAGTTGTTTGAGGTTTTAATAAATCCGTTTCAGACTAGTATGACGAAAAGAAATGTACATAGCTCGTGTGGGAAGGTTTAAAAACTCATAATTATTTCCCAAACTCGCCTAACGGCTCGTTTGTGAACATATAATTATTTGTTTGTAAAAACGCCTTTCCCTCACTCATTATGTAATGAACTATTCCAAGTGTGGTTATCATTCTAATTCTCTCCAAGTGTGATGATCCCTCTAATTTCACTTGTTCACGTGTTCAGACAGTGAACGTTACCGGACGCGGTAACATACCGGTGACAATAGTCAACGACAATTCCAAGTACATGACGGCGGGTCAGCAGGCGGGTGCGGGTGCGAGTGGCAAGCCGGTGCCTCCGGGCGTGGTGGTGGCGGGTGCCGGAATACCCCTCAACATGCCTAGATCGCCCACCAATGAGGGCAACGCTATACAGGTCAGATTGCATGTCCGTTGTGAACGCAAAAGTGCATGCTTTGTCTGGTCTAATTCTCCCAAGGTGTATAGAATAGTAGAGGTGGGACAGAGTGAAGCAGCTGACTATGATACTGACGTCACGGAGTTCCTCTGGTCAAAAATTTAGCATTGATTTCCCCATCCTTGATGAAAAATCGTACGCTTTTTTCCAATTTACGAAATACAGAATTGTTTAATAGATAAATTTCTTATATGAGCTTGTAGAGAATTTGAAGAACTACATTTTGAGTGATTTAAATCTATATTTTACTCAAATTTAACATGAGAAAATGTCCGTTAATGTGTCTTGGGAATACTCTGCAGCTGGGTTAATTCAATTATGAGTAGCAATGCTATGATATGATTTATTTATCATTTATATAATTATTGCATTCGATAGCATTGCTTTGCATAATTGTATCAGCCCAGCTGCAGAGTAATCCCGAAACACGTTAACGGACTTTTTCTCATGTTAAAATTGAGTAAAATATAGATTTAAATCACTCAAAATGTAGGTCTTGAAATTCTCCACAAGCTCATATAAGAAATTAATCTATTAAACAATTCTGTATTTCGTAAATTGGAAAAAGCGTACGATTTTTCGCCAAGGATAGGGAAATTAATGCTGAATTTTTGACTAGAGGAACTCCGTGACGTCAGTATCTCAGTCAGCTGCTTCACTCTGCCCCACCTCTACTATTCTATACACCTTGTATTTCCCCTGGTTCTTGTTTGGTTTTGGTTTGTTCTGTTTTCTTCTCTTTTCTTCAGAATTTCTTCTTTTATTGGTTTGGTGAGATGAAACGCCTATACAATGTTGAGTGTCTAGTAACTGAGAAGACACTCCGTACAATTTACTTAACATTGTACCGGCGTGTCAACTCAGTTTGCGCGAACTATTCTTGGTTCCGTTGTTTTTCTTCTTTTATAGGAACTCTATTCATTTTTTGTTTTCCTGAACTTGTTTTATTTTTTTCTCAACTGCATGAATTTTTTAATTGTTTTCTATGCATGTTTTATTGTGTTTTATGTTTTTATGAACTTGTTTTATCTATTTTTTCCTCAACTGCATGAATTTTCTTTTCTTCTCTAATTGTTCTCTATGCATGATTTGTTGTTCTTGGACTTTCTAAATTGTAAAAGACTTTCCTGAATCTAAATTACAGTGAATATAATTACAGAAACGCTTATAAAATCCACGAATTATGAGTAATGTGGATTGTAAAATGTTTATAAGCCAGGGCCCTGGTCTGCCCACCAAATAAAGGCATACACTAATAATAATTTTATGCATGTTATTACATTTAGTACGGTACGAAGAGGATTTTGACCTGCAAAAGGTGGTGAATGATACCTTATTGTTACAAATGGTTCATTAGGGACCCAATAACGTGTATGCATTTGAAAAATGCGCACAGAATTTCTCTCAGTACAACTTTCAACAGCTACATGTTGGGCGAAAAGTCCCTACCCACTCACTCCTGCAAGTTTATTTCAGCGCATCACAAGATATGTGAGTAAGTATGAAGTGGTGGTGGGGAGGTGCGGTAACATCGATACACCACAAATGGTCAGCTGAAGCAAGCTTGCTTTACAACAATCACACCAGATTTGCTGGAGAGGATGAATCAACGAACATGGCGCCGAATGAAACAATGCGTTTAGCATGATGGGATGCACACAGACGTTTTGGATGCCTAATATTGTAATTTCAAATAATACAATTATTAAAATATTATTAATACTCCACTAGCCGGCAGGCTCGCTTCGCTCGCCTTCTCCGTCCAGCCAGGGGGCTCCGCCCCCTGGACCCCCGACAGTATCAGCAGTGTCAGTGAGTTCAACAGGCTCGATTCGCTCGCCTGCATAACCTCTGTCATTGTAAGCTGAGACAAACAGGCTAGCTTCGCTCGCCTGCAAATTACGTTTAGAAGGGATTCAAAATTTATTAAACACAGCATTTCTAGACCTAATCTGGACCTGTTTACCAAATTTCAACATTTTCTACCAATTTATTCTCGAAAAATCCGAAAATTCCGCTTATATTGAGTGTAACCTTGGGAAGTATATAGGACATAGTTTGAAACTTGATTCAGTATCTTCTAAATTAGTACATCTATAATCTCGCTGAACCATTGAATTTAAAGTAAGGATTGGTCGTATCAAGGCGGAAGATATGCAACCCGCAATACATCTACAATTTTTAAAACTGATAACTGGTGTAATCTTGAACGGAATTCAAAAATATTTCAAGACGACATTTCTAGACCTTATCTAAACCTGCCTACCAAATATCAACATTTTCTACCGATTGGTTCTCAAAAAATTGAGAAAACGCCGAAAAACTATAGAAAAACTTAATATTTGGCGTATCCTTGAAAAGTTTTTAAAATCCGTTCTTAGCGCGCGTCTAAACGTCCAACTGTACGTGCCTTGCAAATTTGAACGCATTCGGTTCAGTGGAGTTTTAGTTCTGGTGATGAATGAATCAGTCAGTCAGTCAGTGCCATTTCGCTTTTATAGATATAGATTACCAAACAGTATCATACTTATTATCATGACTGTGGATGTGGTTGTGGACCCCAAGGCATGCGATTTGTGAGGTCTATTGAATTTCCTTCAGTTTTTACTTGAATACATTTAATTGGGTTTTTACAGGTTATGACAGCCGACAGACGAGATTATAGTAGGAAAGCATTCCCTGATATGATGGGTGGGGGACCCATGCCTATTCCACCGGCTGGATTTGGACATGCGTGAGTAAAATTATTTGTACAATTTTTTTTTTTCATAAAAAATTGGTCATTAGTTCTTAAAATTTTAAAACGTTTTTCTTCTTATGTTCTACGTGAGAGAGAACATGTCTATCTGAAAAATGCTTGAATAGAATATACTTTAAATATACTTAAAATATTATTATTTTTATTATTTATTATTTGTCATCGTATTCACAAGAATGGTATGGTGTGATATTCGGCCAGTTGAATATCTGTAGTCAATCACAGCCTTTGTCTTGTCATTGAGTCAAACAACAACATCTGTGATTGGCTACAGATATTCAAATGGCCGACAGTACTGTCCCCGTGTACAGCACACTTTAAGCCTTGCACAGACCAATGCGTCGCGAATTCGTTGCGGTGGTTCCAAGGAATTGGACTCCGATTTCGAGACGAAGGTTTCGGTGCGAAATATTCGTAACGCTGGGGCTCGCGAAATAATCGTAATTTGGAGCTGTTTGTTTGGTTGCTGTTTGTTTACTTGCAGACGAAAATTTGTGTTAGTTTCGCAATGCGAAAAGCGAATATATTGCAACGCATTGGTCTGCGCTAGCACACACACACCGCAATGGTTTAAATTTTCGTCTGGCAAGTTCTCAGAATTAAATTCGCACCACAACAAACCTTCCCAACGAAATCGTGTCGGCGTGCGCCTGCTATTAAACACGTCGTTTCAATCCAGGAATATATCCATTGAATTTATCGTTGTTCTTCTCTCTCTCTATTTTAAAATATGGTAAACCTAATTATTTTAAAAACTATTTTAAATTTGTTTCTGAGGGTAGGATAATAGACGTATCACGCACGAGAACTGGAGAAAATACTTTAAGGATTCCAATTCACCGAACCACAATCTGTACTAAATCCTTCCTAGTCTCAGGCTGTCGTGAATGGAATGCCGTCCCTGAATCTATTAGGTCTATTGAGAGCCGAGCGAGCTTCATCTTGAAGTTGAGGAAATATCTTGTAGACAAAATGATCGAATATGTCCAGACTTAGAGCAACAACATGACAAATTCCATTATTCACCTTATTATTACTCATTGCATACTTGAATAAATCCAATTCTCATCACACACCGTCTTAACTGTCTCTTCATAATTTTAATTATAAATTGAACTTCCATTCCACACTATCATCACATATTCACCATCCAAACCGTTATTATAATATTAATTATACGTTATTTTAATATTAACCTAACTCTTGTCATTCATCACATTATCATTTACTAGCATATACTTGTAAATAATTTTACTTTGAGTTATCTCAATTCATAATTCCCATTTCCATTACCATTATTTATTTACCATTATCATTTTTATTGTTACTCATCTTATGATATAGCTCAAATATCCATCAAGTATCAATTCATCTAAATCTAGTCTTTTAATTGCATTAAAATTTTCCTCTCTATCTTTAGTAATATTAATAGCTCGTTATAAATTTTCAATTCAAGACCAAGTGTTAATGGAAAGGATATCCTTATTATCCTTTCCCAAGAATGGACATATAAATGTCTAAACTTCGCCTTTTCACTTAGATAACTTACACTCCTTATTCATTTTGCAGAACCTCGAATTGAAATTTTGTATAAATTTTGCATTCATTACTTCACCGTTTTATCGTATTTTTACTAGAAGTTTCTATTTGGTGAAATTTATAGGATAATTTTGTTTTACTCATTTATTGTATTACAATGTAGAATCTAAGCCGAATTTTGTTATCTACTTGAATAAAGTAATCTAATCTAATCTCTCGCCAGATTCCCCCCACCAGGCTACCCGCCGCCCGGTCCCCCCGGGCCCGACTTCTACAACCCAAGTGAAATGGATCCCTACTACCAGTCGTACGAACCTACACAGGACTCGCAGTGGATGAACAACACATGGGGCCAGGATAGCAAGCCGATAGCGCCACCTGGTGTGAGGGGAAGCAGTGAGAATGCGGATTCGCAGGTTGGTGCCATAAATAAATATTGTTTTTTGTCAGAAATATTGTAAATTTACATTGTGAACAACGTCATAATTGATAGCCTACAGTCAGTGAATACAAGGCTATTAATAAGGCAAATTAGTAATCGTAATAGTCTGACCAAGCAAAGAAAACATTCTGGCAAGATGAGAAAATTACTCCAGCTCGGTCAATATTGGTTCAAAAATTATTAATTTGGTCCCAAATAATAATAATAATAATAATTTCTCTGGATGCTGAATAACACATCCAGAGGAGTTTATTTGTCAGTCAAATCATTACATAATACATGCAAATCTCAGATACAGATACATGCAATATTATAGCTAGCCTATATTAATATAAAAAAATGATTCCCCACTATAATAATATATGTGTCGGGGTAATCATCGGTATGAAAATGATATAATTGAAAATTATAGAGCAGAAATTACAGAGCAGAATGTTTTCTACATCGGTTCATTTTTGAAACCAATCAAGAGTATTTCTACTGTTCTTTATTGCACTTGCTTCCGTTATTCCTACGGTCTTCTCTTCTTCTCTCAAGCCTAAGTCCCATTTCTATCGGGTCGGCCTTCCTAATCCTTTTTCGTTGTTCTACTGTCATCAAATGTAATGCATTATTCATTGTTCTATTGGTACTCTCACCATCTGTCACAAACAAAATATTATTAAATATATTCAATAAAATATGGTAACGTAACCGAAACCGGTATCTCGATTTTCTAATAAATCAGTGGTTTGACAAGATTCTTTTCATTTATTATGGTAATATATTCTTGAATCAAATATATTTTCATTCGTGAAATCAATATGATTATGATTTTTTTAAGTTGCAATGTTTGCTTTGATGATTCAGACTCCCGGAAACATAATATAGTGCAAAAACGGTAGGTTGGCTGAAGTGATTTTACACTAGAAATTTCAGATCTGCGAATGCAGGGTTAAAACACAGACATTAAAGTCCAAATCGTCTTTTTGCTAAATTTTGATTGAAATATTCAATGTTCAAAAGATCACACTTCACAATTCACAAATTTTCACACTCAAAATTGAAAACTATAATTTAGAGTTTCGAATGTTAATTGAGAATATCACCAAGTACAAAAGACCACATATGGCAATGAATGATAATTGTTCGTTTCGCCAATATTTTTTAAATTTTGTCCATGTTTTGCAGGACGCACATGACAGATCGAGCCTGACCGCCGGACTCGTGATCAAGACCGAGAAGGACCGCGACGCAGTGAGTCGCGACAGAGAGAGAGACCGCGACAGGGAGAGGGACCGCGACAGAGATCGCGAGAGAGACAGGGATAGGGAGCGCTACCGCGATAGAGAACGGTCAGTCTTCAGTCAATAGTTCTTTATTGCATATTCTTTCAGAACAGCCATAGAGTCATGAAATCTTCGAAATAAAATTTACACTTTTATCAGAGATTTATGGAACTTATCCATAATTTAGGTAAGTGAAAAGAAAGGTTGTCAGTTTTCCACTGATGGTGTTGCCCTGAGCATTGAAACTTAAGTATGGTATTTTAAATAAACTTTATGGATCTGTCAACTTTTTTTCATCGAAATAATTTCACCAAAGACATTTGCAAGAATTCATTGATAGTGTAAATTGGATAATCTTTCCGGATATCACTGAGCTCACTCTACCCAGCACTTGAATCTCCTTTTCCTTGGTCCGCGTTCACCTTTTTTCAAATCAGAGATCTTCACTATAAATCTGTTAATATCTCCAAAACGGTTCAACCTATCAAAGTGCGGGTTTCGCCATTCATTTTGTCTTGAAATTCTATATCGAAATCATGTACCACATAATGACCTTACATTTTTGAAAATTATGAAAAATCCAATATGGCGGACTAAATTTGTAAAATAACCGAAGTGGTCATATGATACATGATTTTGATACAGAATTTTAAGACAAAATGAATGGTGAAACCCGCACTTTGATAGGTTGAACCGTTTTGGAGATATTAACAGATTTATAGTGAATATCTCTGATTTAAAAAATCAAATAACTTCTAAACGGTTAGACATACCGATGTGCGGTTACCGGCATTCGATTTCTCTTGAAAACTGCATCGAAATAATGTATAATATGTCCACCTTCCCATTTAAAAAAGTGAAGTTGGATTCAGTATGGCAGAAAAGAATATTTACTACCTGAAAAAGTGAAGAAAAGTGTTATATGAGGTATGGTCAAGGTCTCACTTCGATACCTCATACCGTTTGCATCATATTCAGGTGTGCCACTTTGAAGAATTTGCCCTGCATATTATAGTCCGGCCAAGCAAAGAAGAGCCTCTGGCAAGATGGGAAAATGACTCCAGCTCGGTCAATATTGGTTCAAAAATTATTGATTTGCTCTCAATTGCAGGAAACATTATGATCTAAAATTTGAGACCAAATCAATAATTTTTGAACTAATATTGACCGAGCTGGAGTCATTCTCCCATCTTGCCAGAGGCTCTTCTTTGCTTGGCCAGACTATATCAAGAATACTACAATAATTGTCATAAGGATATTATTAGTTTTAGGATAAGTTACTTAACAAATATTCAATCGGATTGTTCAAAGTTAAGGACTAATCAAGAATACAATTCTATTTCAAACCTACGTTCCTTCAATTTGCATCCCTTTTAATAGGCTAAATACCTTGAAAATCATCAATAAACATAATAATCTTCAAAGAAATAATACAAATAAAACCACTTAGAAATAAACAACAAATTTTGATGTAATATCATGAAATTTATTATTCGCTTACAATATTCATACAAAAATATTATTCATATTTGTATTTGTTCTTCCACAAAAACTTGAGCAACAACTAAAAATTGACTCTATTTACACTCATTGACTTTGTCGATTACTCGAATATTTGCAATGATATTTTAAATGAGAACTTCATCGTTTTACTCGATACTGTGATTTAGAATTCAGTTTTATTACTTTCGTTTTTTCCTTCACTTTTTGGTCGATTTCTATTTCTGTTTCCAATCTCTTATCTGCTCTCGAGCTTTACACTTCAACTTGCAATTTCTTCTTTCCTCATTTTTAATTAATTTCTGTTTTTGTTTAATGATTGAACAGATTAATTCTGTTTCCTGATTAATGATTATTTCTGTTACTGGTTATCTATTTCCAATCTCTCAAACAGCTCTCGAGCGTTAAAAATGTTAATTAAAATTGCAGCCATTTTCAAACTAGGATCAGATAATATCACCATTATATACGTGTTTGCTGTGAATACTCCAATATAGGCCAAAAACTTGGAATTACAAATTTGAATACTTTCAAACTGTCCCAAAACATTTTTACAACTTAATTTGAACTGCTTTAAAATGTTGGAAACTTTTTCAAATCTTTGTTCATCTATATGTGGTTTACGAATACAATGACAGATTTTGAGAAATGTTTTTCGTTCAAATAACAATACTTCGTCAGCTTCAATTAAGTTTGTAAAATGGTTCAAACTTTTTTCAAGTTTTTTAATGTTGGGTACCAACATGGATACTATGGAAGACCATGTATTGTATAAGGTTTCATCCCAAATCGAAGTACAAAAACATGTGATATCTAAAGGTTTTGACAATTTTTTCAAGTAATTTTCCCGTTCCTTGAAAATTATGTCTCTTTTTTCCTCTGGGATCAAATCCATTTTATGCACTAAACAAAACACTTTAGCTCCCGGTGAATGTTTTAATAGAGCCGTCAAACAATTTTGATAATAATGAATATCTTGTTCGATATCTCGACTTTGAACATCGAACACGTAGATTATAACTTCGACATTTTTGAAGATTTTGTCTTGTTGTCGAATGAAATAATTTTCGTAAAATGTTTCTTGTCCCCCAAAATCCCACAAATTGAGGACAAGGTTTCCCAAAAGTCGATCTTCGGAATTATCGATATAGGTTGTAGCCTGCTGGTTGTTTGTGTCCTTTCCGATGTAGTTTGCAAAAATGATAGATCTCATACTGGTCTTACCCGCCCCGTTTTTGCCCATTAATAGCACTTTTTTCTTCATCATTGTATTCGGAATTGAAACTTCACTGTTCATGACTCACTGATGGATTTATTGGAACTTTTTCCTATTGCATTTGGAATTTGATATCCATAATCAAAGAAGGATCTTCACTGATGTTAATGTATTAGAACTCTGTTCTTCATAAATTTTGAATAATTTACACAAAACAATTACACAACTTGAATTATATAGTAATCACTTCTCGCCAATTTAAAAATATTACACTATAGCTGCTTCACACTGATATTTTACTGATTGATAATGATATTTTTCAAAGTATTAAGTTGGAATTTAACAATGCACTCACATATGATTGAGAAATTATTGACCAATGATTTATTTATCAAAAGCGAACAGCTGGGGAAAAATTTCAATAAACAAAATGTTGGAAAATATTTAAAGGAAAATGAAAAGACAACTTTGTATTTTGAAAGTAAACACAGATTGTTTGGGCTTTGAAGCGATCAAATGTTTCTGTATTTGTCAATGGGCAAAGATTTCTATTAAATTTGTATTTATGTATGAAAACCTCGAACATAAAATCATGTTCAATAAACTAATCCAAAAACATTCGCTCTCTTCAAAGCTTGAACAGATGTTTGAACTTGAATAGTCTTTCCAAGCAAAAAAGACATTCTGGCAAGATAGGAAAATGGCTCTAGCTCGGTCAATATTGGTTGTAAAATTATAAATTTGGTCTCAAATTGTAGGAAACATTCTGATCTACAATTTGAAACCAAATCAATATTTTTTGGACCAATATTGACCAAGTTGGAGTCATTTTTTCATCTTGCCAGAGGGTGTTCTTTGATTGGACAGACTATACCCCTTACTTAATACAGTAACTGGAGTATCTAGCTACTCCTTGTACGCTGAAGATGTGGCGCAGTGCAAGAAACACGCTTGAATAAAATCTTGAGTACCGTTACTGTTTGTTAATCAATCAATCATCATTTATTCAAATTACATTTTGGTGAGTGCAACAGGCTCATGCCCTAAACCGCTCCTCCACCAATTTATACTACGCAGTCCAAAGCAAGGTTATGTCAAATCTTAAACTAATATTACAATTTCCACTTATAAAAAAAATCCACTTGAAACAATTTAGAATTTTTATATCAGTTCACTCCAAAGTTTCAATAATACACCAAATAAATAATTTGAAGATTTCAATATTTTGAATTCACTTTTAAAATTTTGAGCTAAATAAAACAAACTTACTATACCCTATTCACGATCACTTGAGACGAAATAAAGAAACTTTTTGCATGTACAGGTAGCTATTTTTGTTTGAGCTTGAGGAAAAGCCAAGAAATGTGATTGGTTCTAGCTGTTCGACTGCGGCCGACCGTCGTATAAAGTAATATGTCCCTTTACCCGCACACACGCGCAAAAGGTTTGTTCATTCCATCTCAAGTGATCGTGAATAGGGTATAGTTCAAGTGAAAGTTATCAACGTTTTCAAGATATAAGTTGATTATCATCAACAGTTCAAGTAGGATGAAGAAAAAAATAACATTGATTTATTCAAATATTTATCAAATTAAATATTCTGTAAATCAGCAAAATGATTTATTTATTGATAAATGTTCATGTATTTGATGTTTGATTTTTTAAATGTTGTTTTCTTTCTTTTCTAGATCGCATCGTCACCGATCACGAAGTCGATCTCAGGAGCGTAAGTCGCGCAAACATAAGTCGAGAAGTCGCAGTCCGGGACACCGCAGTCACAAGAAGAAGAAGGCCAAGAAATCCGATAGAACGAAAGATGAAAGTGATTAAGGACTCAGTCATTCCCCGTCTCGTGACTCAGTCATGTCGAGTCTCGTGACTCGGTCATATTGAGTCTTGTGACTCAGTCACAAAACTGATGAAATTGTCACCGTTTTCAGTTGTGGGCAATAATAATTCCGATGAAACACCAATGATGTGTATTCGGTTCAATTCACTTTCAAGAAGATAATTAAGGTGATACGTGTATCAAATGAAACGATGTAGTCGAAAGATACTGTATCATTCACTCAGCAGCTCGTCATGGATCAAGAAATCATCCTCTTCAATATTGTATCACTTATTTATTTATCCATTTATTCGATTTCAATTATTATAGAACCCATTAAAAAATTATTACAATCAGAACACCCTTTTAAAAATATTTTTTATTTCACACAACATGTTTAAAAGGGTACTCTGAATGTGATAATTTTTTAAAGTTTCAAAAAATACAGTAGCCCTAAAAGAAAAGAAGTATTAGACCCCATTAAACTCACTTTTTTACATAACTTAGTCCTAAAATTATTTATTATGGAAACAATGGAGAAGTTTTTCAACTGTTTCAAAAAGTTTTAAAGTGGAAATTCTAATGTAAACTTTCATTCATCATGTAAAGATATCATCATCACTTTTGCTTAAAATACTTGCTATCAAGTCGCAATTGTACAATAAATAATAAATAAAAATCATAAAATAATAGAAGATCCAAGCCTAATAAAATGGCAACATCGAACCGTAGGTATGGTCTGTCCAAGCAAAGAAGACCCTTTGACAAGATGGGAGAATGAGTCAAGCTCGGTCAATATTGGTTCAAAAATTAGCAATTTGATTTCAAATTGTAGATCAGAATGTTTCCTACGATTGAGACCAAATCAATAATTCTTTAACAAATATTTAACAAGCTGGAGACATTTTTCCATCTTGCCAGAGGGTCTTCTTTGCTTGGGCAGACTGTACAATCTACCAATATGATAACATTGAGTACAGTTACAAGTCATGCATGTCGATTTAGTTTTAATCTCTCTGAGCATAATTTTCATAGAATAAAATCGTGAAACTTTTCTTATAGAATTCCTCTAGTGTTTTATACGATAGAAATTAGCATAAAAGATTGAAAATATACAATTATGTCTCAAGATTTGTAGCAAGTGAAATTTGAGAACGCACACAAGAAACGCATCCGTTGAAACAGCTGATTTCAAAATGATCTCAATGATTCTTAATGGACCGATTCTTCTACACTACATAGTTGTATATTACAGTAAAACACAGTACAAAACTCTTATTGATGATCGAAAAATATTGAAACTTCTTGTGTAGTCTGTCCAAGCAAAGAAGACATTCTGGCAAGATGAGAAAATGATTCCAGCTCGATCAATATTGGTTCAAAAATTATTGATTTGGTCTCAATCGTTGGAAACATTTTGATCTACAATTTGAGACCAAATCAATATTTTTTGTACCAATATTGCCGAGCTGGAGTCATTTTCTCATCTAGCCAGAAGGTCCTCTCTGCTTGGAAGACTGCATTTTTCCATTTTTATCAATTTCCATCTTCTTGTATCAATTCGATTGTTCCATTTGATACTTGATCTTGAAAGTGAATTGATCCGTGTACACTAAGTTTTACTGGAAGAAACTGGCGTATATCTTCATTTCAATACAGTATACTTAATTTTTCCAAACTGGTGTGATCATTTCAATAATATAGTTTATTATTGATTAATTGGATAGTTTTTAGTTTCTTTCAATTTTTGAATTATTGGTATTCGATTAGATACTCTTGTAATCAAGGTTTTTAGGCTGTCACTGTTTATTGTGTAAAGGTTACATCTTGCGAATAAAATCGTTTTTGGAGGAAGTTTGAATTTTTGTTCAGTTTGATTGGCGTGTGACTCTGAATTTTCGTTTTCACTTGAGCAAATTAACCATATTTTTCAGGTTTTATAGAATAAATACATTATTTTTTGTCACTGAATACTTTGTATTATAGTCAATGTTTTTACTTCATTAGCACTATTGATTATAGTGCAATAGTTTTAAGTTGAAGCACTTATAGTTTAGTACTATTATAGTACTATAATAGTTTAGTAGTTTTACTATATAGTACTATATTTACTATTATAGTTTAGCACTTATTGTTTATAGTTATAGTTAGGCATGCTGGAAGACAGTGAAACGTGAATAACATCAAACTATTTTATTAATAATTTCTTAACACGTTATCTATCCTCAGAAAATTTTATATTTGAGTGTGTATTTGTTACTATTCCACTTTGTAAGAAGAGTTAAATTGATTTTTTACTTCTGTTTCCAAGGGTTTAGTCTGTCCAAGCAAAGAAGACCCTCGGGCAAGATGGGAGAATGACTCCAGCTCGGTCAATACTGATTAAAAAATTATAAATTTGGTCTCATATTGTAGATAAGAATGTATCCTACAATTTGAGACCAAATTTATAATTTTGAAACAAATTGACCGAGCTGGAGTCATCTTCCCATCTTGCCAGAATGTCTTCTTTGCTTGGACAGACTATAGCATCAGAATTTTCTTTCAGAGCTGAGAATCGTCAACAGTCATTTTTGGTGTCGACTCTGACTATAGTCTGTCTAAGAAAAGAAGACTATCTGGCAAGATGAGAAAATGGCTCCAGCTTAATCAATATTGGTTCAAAAATTATTGTAGGTTATATATTGTAGGAAACATTCTGATCTACAAATTGAGACCAAATCAATTTTTTTGAATCAATATTGACCGAGCTGGAATCATTTTCTCGTCTTGCCAGATGGGTCTTCTTTGCTTGGACAGACTCTACCTATTGTTTCATGTTGATGAACTGTTGTTGAATAATAAATAATATTCTAATCAACCTTTTACTTGGTAAATTTTACGTATATTGATTTCGAATATGGGATATAAATGAAACTACGGTAGGTAATCTTGCATTTTGAATTTATCTTCAAAAATGTTATATTCTTGAAACAACTAGTAAATTTGAGTAGGCTACAGTAATAATTGAAATATTTCTCTCAAGATAAATTATAGCCTCATGTATTTTTCCAATGAATCAATGGAATGAGTTAGGTATCAATTCATTTATTTAGGTACCGGTAGCCTATTTATTCTGATGACTTCCTATTTCCAATAATTATTGTATGTCCTCATTGAATAGTGTTGAACTCATCTATTAACATGATGCAGTGTTATATTTTATAATCTATTGTAGGCCTCTATAAATGGATGATGAGAGATGATTGTATTTCAGGTAGATCCCGGCTCCCTGAAAGCTGGGGTGGCCGTAATTTTTGTAGGCTACTGTGGTCAAAGAATTGTTCCCTGGTTGAGACTCGATCCCGGCTTCTCTTAATTATCAGACTGATGCGTTATCACTTTCTCCAACGAGCCACCTTATTTTACAAGTGCACAAGCCTAAATACAGTACCTAGCTCATTTGGGCATCACCTTCAGCCTCTGAAATAAAAATCAGAAAATTGAATACCTGTAAGTTATCTTGACTTAAATTTGTCTGAACGTCAATAAGTAGCCTAGTCGAATTAAAGTGATATTCATCTGGTTATTGATTTCATAGTTGGTAAAATAATAAAGCTTCAATCACTGATTCAAATCACCGGAAAGGGAAACAAGCGAAATTAATTAACTTCATTGCAGAAACCGCGGCAATAACAATAGACACGTAATTGTGAAGGCTGTGGCGTGTTTGGATTGATGTCTTTGTTTTGACGAATCAGCTGTAGCCACGAATCGTCATGAAAACTTTTCGTACTGTCAATCTGTTTAAAATTGCCGGTTTTGTTGATTTTAACCTGACATTCGGATAGTTTTGTTTGATTCAACTGTGTACATATTATTATTTCAATAACCATTGAGCATTCGGAAATTGTGCTTCAATGTTTTATAAGATGATATACTTCAACTTTACTCTACTGTTGTTAGGCATATCAATCATCGGTGTTCGTTCAGATAAAGGATGTATTTCTCTTGACTCAGTATCATTTGACAAGGTATGCTCTCAATCTATTTAATCAATCAATAAAAAATATAAATTCAATACTGTTTTTATAAACCAGACAATTATTTTGTCCAATTCGAAGTTTGGCTAATTTGATTTTGTTGTGGCAACAGATTTTTTGAGGTTAGTTGTCATTTTTGCCTTAGCAACTGAGGAATTTTGGTTATAAATATTAGTTTTGAGTCTTTTCAATTCTTGTAAGTCTAGTATGAATGATTGAATTTTTGAATTTTGAAAAAACAGTAAAATCCTTCATTGGCAATTGGCTTTAACTCCATAGTCATTGAATCACTTGGATGTTTATGCAGAGCATTTCATGCAGTAAACAAAAGATTAGTGATTACTAAACAAAGGATTATTATTTGAATAAGATTAGTTAGGAATATCAATAATTAACTGAAGCTACCAACAATATAAGTTAATCCAGTAAACGTATTCTTTATGGAGAATTACTCATTGAGTCCCATAAATTTACGGTACGTCTGAAGATCTACGGTCAAGTAGTTTCACAAATGTTTAAATTTTTTGCATAAATGGAACTCTCAGTAAATATATCCATAATTATATGTTATTCGAAAGATTATAAATAAATTCAAATTAGTTATGGGCTATGGAAAATTTTCTTCATCACTGTTCATTACATAAAATTATATTATCGTTATAAAAAGTTCTTGTGTTTGTTCCAATGAATCATCTTAGCTGACGCCAAAAAGTTGGGATGTTTCTTCCGCTCTTTGTGCGCTCCTACAGATTATATTATCTATTAGAGTTGTCATTTAGCTATGCCTAATTGCCTATATAATGTTTTTTAAATAAAAATGGGCAATAGAAGCTTTACAACAGCTTTTAGTGGGCTAACTCAGGTACCGGTAACTTATAGTGTGTTTAATGAGAGAAGACATTCTGGCAAGATTTATCTATTTATTTCATCCATTTATTCTGATACTACAGTAAGTGAGGGCACCAGGAAAGCCTCATTATAGCCCTCATAACACAAAAAAATATTCTAAAATTTAAATAAAATTAATATTAGAGATTAGATTAATAATAGGAATAATAGTTGAATCAGTAGGTACATAAATATAAGTTGCTAATATGTTATTAGTAGCCTACATAATAAAGTTGCTAAGTAGATATTATAATATGAAGTTGAATAATCATTTTATGTATGAATTTCCAAACTTTTTTGTATCATTATTTGGGAAATAAATTTATTTGAATTTGAAGATGAGAAATGATGAATGATGAAAGCAGTTCAAATTAGAAGTTGGAAAATTTAGAAGATTGAAAATTTGGAAGATTGGAATTTGGGAAAATGATTCTAGCTCGGTCAATATTTGATCATAAATTTGGTCTCAAATTTCAGATCAGAATGTGTCCCACAATTTGAGACAAAATGTAGCTTGGTCAATATTAGTTCATAAACAATAAATTTGGACTCAAATTTTAGATCAGAATGTGTCCCACAATTTGAGACAAAATGTAGCTCGGTCAATATTAGTTCATTAATGATGAATTTGGTCTCAAATTGTAGGAAACAATCTGATCTAGCTCAAATGTATAATTTTTGAACTTATATTGACCAAGCTGGAGTCATTTTACATCTTGCCAGAATCAGAATATCTTCTTTGCTTGGGCAGTTTTTACTACACTGTAAGTAACTTACAAGAGACATATAAAACCGTATAATTTTTTGCCGTCAGCCATAATACCATTTTATTTATTATTTATCTATTTCATTCCTTGAAAAATCATTACAATAATTCACAATGTGGAAATATAACAGCAATCAATAACAAATAAACATAAGGAACTACTTCCCCAAAAGAGCAAGCTCAAGCTTGGGGAAGGAGATTCTGGAATTTCTGGAATTACTCCTGTAAGATAATCTAAACTGTCTACTCCATCCTCATGTAACATTTTTCAACTGTAACTTTTTTAATTTCAGATTCTATCAAAATTCAAAGCCGTCCTAGTGAAATTCGACCAAGTCTTTCCCTATGGATCAAAACAGGAGGCCTATGAAGCTGTCTGCTCTGCCAGTCGAGTTATCACAGAACTATTAGTAACGGAAGTCTCCGTGAAGGATTATGGCGACAAGGAAAACTTAGATTTGGCAGAAAAATTCGGCGTGAATAAGAACGAGTATCCAGTTGTGAAGTTGTTCATTAACGGACAGGAAGCTCACACGTTCCGCCCTGCTACAAGTGAGGATTGGAACGAGAAAAATTTGAAAAATTTTATTCGGGCAAAATCTGGAGTGTATATAGGACTTGACGGATGTTACGAGGATTTTGATAACTTGGCTCTAAGTTTCACAATCTCAACTAACGTTGAAGATCGTCGAAGCTATCTAGAAAAAGCTGAGAACATTTTGAAAACTACGAAAAGTTTACATAAACAGAAGGCAGGCAAAATGTATGTGAAATACATGAAAAAGTATTTGGAAGTCGGTGATAAGTTTGTTAGCCAGGAGGAGAATAGGATTAAGAATATTAGTAATGGGGGAAAGATTCATGTAACTAAGAGAAAGGAGTTCAATCATAATATGAATATATTGAATTCGTTCAAAATAAAGGATGAGTTATAGCGTGTTGCTAGTTCTGATAAATGTATTTTGTGAAATTATATGCAGATTTTGTGAAAATTACTCGAGATTCATGCACAATTACAAAAATTTGGGTTCAGAGTTTACTTATGTATAGATTTTTATTTAGCATATTATTTATTTTTTGTTATTGAATTGTAGCACTATTTTTGTGTCCAAGTTTTTTGTAACAATAGTCTATCTCAAGATTTCATCTTCCAGTGTCTAATTATAAGAAATGTTTCCTATAAAAGGTTATTCTATAAATTATATTTATGATAGGATGCATATTTGATTCCATTTATATAAACTTAATAAGACATTTAAGGAGACATAAAAGGGGAAACCTATTGTCTCCATTTTTGTAAGTAAATAAATAAATAAACTTAGCACGAAGTTTACTACTCAATCAAATATAAATTTTTATCATGTACCTATCTAATTTTATTTCCTGCTATTAAATGTATTTGAATATACTTCTGTGATATGTTTCTAAATATAATTACTGAGGAACCGACCTAAATGCTGCTGGTTGATTTGTTCCATGATGAAGTAAGTTAATTTTATATCAATACCTCCATTATTTTCCAAAATTGTAATATTGTAGAATTGAAGGCTTTCGTAATACTGCATAAATTGAGATTAAGAAGTTTAGTCTGTCCAAGCAAAGAAGAAATTCTATCAAGATGAGAAAATGACACTAGCTCGGTCAATATTGGTTTAAAATTATTAATTTAGTCTCAAATTGTAGAAATCATTCTTCTCTAAAATGTAATACCAAATGTATAATGTTTGAAACAATATTGACCAATATTTAAGGTTGAGTGGTAGAAAGGACTTCCTAGTTCTACTCCGCCTAATAAAGAGTTGGCTAACTTATTTTCATTTCATTGACCGAGCTGGAGTCATTTTTCCATCTTGCCAGAATGTCTTCTTTGCTTGGACAGACTATTGATTGATTTATTGACTATATTATATTTTGATATCCCGAAATGTTGAGTTCCTTTCTAATAGCATGATGTCTCGAAATGTTGAAAAATCATGTATTGTGTAAATGTATTGTTCAATACAATATTATTAATACAGTTTATTCATCATATAATATGATAAAACTGAAGCCAAAAAATAAGGTAGTTGACGAATTACTGTTATTACTGATCAGCTCAATCAGGACAGTCTGAAGCTGTCTTAAGAGAGCAAAATAGTATAGGTGGGGTTGTTTTTGTTTCGATGTAGGTGTATAATCTGTCCAAGAAAAGCAGACCCTCTGGCAAGATGAGAAAATGACTCCAGCTCGGTCAATATTTGTTCAAGAATTATAAATGTGGTCTTAATAGTAGATCAAATTGTTTCCTACAATTTGAGATCAAATTCTTAATTTTTGAAATAATATTGACCAAGCTGGAGTCATTCCCCCATATTGCCAGAGGGTCTTCTTTGCTTGGACAGACTATACTTATGCAGACAGCTCGCTGAGCATTTGGGAATTATTAAATTTCATTCGCCAACCGAATTTAAGTTTTGCATCCACTTATACCCAGTGATAGTAATGGTCAAATATCGATCTTGTATTTTGAATATCTTGTATTTCTAGATCGAGTATCTCACAATCCAATTACAGGATTTTTCAAATTAAAATTTAAACCTGAATCTGCATATTTAATCCAAAATGTACCTAAAAAGACTGGTTGTTAGTTTATTGTGATTATATCGTGTTATTCTTCTATTACTTACTTTGCAATCAACACATTATTATTTTGGAATTGAGTTGGCAATGTCGCAAAACGCAATAATATTAGATTAATATGAATTTCAAATTCAAATATTGATATTTGTCGAAATACAATATTGATATATATGAATATATTACAAATATTCGTTTGTCGTGAATAGAAACATATTTATGTTGAATCTCTTCTCCCAATATTCATCATAGCATAACTCATATATATAGTCTGCCCAAGCAAAGAAGGCCCTCTGGCAAGACTAGAAAATGTGTCCAGCTAGGCCAATATTGATTCAAGAGTTATTGATTTGGTTTCAATTGTAGAAAAGATTCTGATCTGCAATTTGAGACCAAATCGATAATTTTGAAACAATATTGACCGAGCTGGAGTCGTTTTCTCATCTTGCCAGAGGGCCTTCTTTGCTTGGACAGACTAAAGGTTAAATCATAATTATTATAGCAGTTGAAAAAGATGGAAATGTACTTCTAGGCTATCTATTTTAATTTTCTGTTGAAAGTATTCAAATAAATTTGATATTTGTACTGTATTTTGTATTTTATCGTATTCTATTGAAATTCATCAAGTCTATCTATAGTCATTGAATTATATAGTCTGTCCAAGCAAAGAAGACATTCTGGCAAGATGGGAAAATGATTTCTACTCGGTCAATATTAGTTCAAAATAATTGTTTGATTTAAGGGCAAATAAAAATTCTATCTATCTAACATGAGACTTTTTCCAATTAAACCTGATAATGGAGTTGTATAGTACCGGTAGGTATAGTCTGGCCAAGTAAAGAAGAACCTCTGGCAAGATGGGAAAATGACTCCAGCTTGGTCAATATTTGTTCAGGAATTATAAATGTGGTCTTACTAATAGATCAAATTATTTCCTACAATTTGATCAAATTGATAATTTTTTAACCAAAATTGACTGAGCTTTAGTCATTCTCCCATGAGGCTCTTCTTTGCTTGGCCAAACTATAACATTTAGCTTGGCGTTCTTTCTTTAAAGGATCACACCACACAGGAGTGACCAAAATATGGAAAATTGACTTCAGCTCTGACAATATTGATTAAAAAATTATATTTGTGTCTCAAATTGTAGATCAGAATGTCTCCCACAAACCAAATTCATAATTTTTGAACCAACATTGACAGAGCTGGAGTCATTTTCCCATCTTGTTAGAAAGTCTTCTTTGCTTGGACAGACTATACCAAACTAAAGTTCATTGAATGCTCATAACAGCGTGTCACATTTTTAATGCTTGACAGAATTTCTGGTCACCCAACACTACTCTATATTTAAATATGAATAATCTATATAATATTACCTGAATGTAGAGTATATAAATATCCCAGTATATTATTTATGTATATCTATATCACAGTGAGCAACTGAGCATATAAAAATAATATAATCTGTACAAGCAAAGAAGACATTTTGGCAAGATGGAAAATTGACTCTAGCTTGATCAATATTAGTCTATTTGTTAAAAAAATATTAATTTGGTCTCAAATTGTAGATTAGAATGTTTCCTACAATTTAAAACGGAAATTATAATATTTGAATCAATATTAACGGAGCTGGAGTAATTTTTCCATCTTCCAGAATGTCTTCTTTACTTGGGCAGACTATAGTATTTCAGGTCTGAGTTCTTCTATCGAATGGTTACTCTATATCTATTTATATCGTACTCATGACATGGTTTTAATGTCTGGTATACCTATATTGGGGTAATTTATATGACACATAATGTCTGGTCACTGAGAGTCTTCCATGGAACGATAACTGTCGGTCTGGTATAGTATGTTCAAGCAAAGAAGACATTCTGGCAACATGGAAAAATTACCACAGCTTGGTCAATATTGGTTCAAAAATGAAAAATTCGGTCTCAAGTTGTATAAAACATTCTACTCTACAATTTCAGACAAAGTTTATGAATTTTAAATAAATATTGACCCAGCTGGAGTCATTTTCCCATCTTGCCAGAATGTCTTCTCTGCTCGACTAGACTATACGGTACGGTAAACCGTCTGAATTTCATAGACGGGTTCACATCGTTGAGTAAAGTGTGGTATAATGAAGAGAGAAGAAAGAGAAGAGAAGAACCAGAAGAGGAAGAAAAAGAAGAAGAAAAAAGAGAAGGCATAGAATAAGAAGAGGAAAAAGACTAAGACATAGAAGAAGAAGACAAAAGACCGTTCAACATATCGATATGAGGGTCTCCCTCGTTCATTTTGCTGTAAAATTTAATTTCAAATTAACAAATTGATTAATCAAATTATCTCGAGAAAATATCAAGATTAAAATTGTATAATAACATTGACTGTAGTCTATCCAAGTAAGTAAGACATTCTGGCAAAATGGGAAAATAATTACTCCAGCTTGTTTAATATAGTTTCAAAAATTTTAATTTAATTTCAATTTGTAGAAAACATGAGAGACCAATTTTATTATTGTTGAACCAATATTGATCGAGCTGGAGTCATTTAATTTCCCATCTTGCCAGAATGTCTTCTCTGCTTGGACAGATATAATGAAAAAATATGCATAATCTACTCACACAGGGCCCTCGCGTGGGGTGTGCGGAGTGTGCGACCGCATGGGGCGCCACGGCCAAGGGGGCGTCGCGGCGGCTGATGCAAAACAAAAATTTTAAAAATTTCAATTGGGCTAATAGAATAATTCTCCACCAAGTTATTTCATAAAAAACTTATTTTACCAACAACTTGAATCCGCAAGAAATTATTTCCTCTACATAAAATCATTTATCATAATGAATTGATCAATTGAAAAACGACGATCAATGTATGAAGCAAGCCAGAAACACCCCTCTTAAATTTAATTCTATGGTTGGCTGACAACCATTTTACATACGACCAATCACAAGCCAGTTCCCGATAAAAACTCCTACACATAATAATCCTTTAATTTCAATAGTAATATTTTTACCGAATTGTTGTAGTTTTTTCAATATTTTTTCTAGCAAGAGGTCGGTATTAGATCATGAATAGTTTGGGTTATTTCATAATATTCATCGTATGAAAAATAGAATTATAATGAGTACCGGTAGCCTATAAGATGGGTGTGTAAAATCATATTCTCATCTCATATCATACATCATAAAATTATTAATAATAATTTCTCTGGAAGAAAAACAATTCTTCCACAGCCACAGGAATTTATTTGTAAAAAATAAAAATATTTTATGTTTGTGAATTAAAGTATCAATTATGATTTTATTGCAAACAAATTTTTTTTTGTGGTCCACTATATAAAATATGTGTTGGGAAACCACAAATACTTTGCTTGTCACGGTTGTTAGAGGTATGAAAATATTGAAGTCTAGTACTGGCCCAAGTTACACGAAAAAAGTTAAACTGAGTCTTAATTCTATAAATAAATTCTTCAAATACTAACTTGATAGAATCTTATCAGCCTGAATACATGAATAAATAAATATTATATTAGCATAAGATCGTCAATAGTAAATCAGTGTAATTTTTTGTGTATGATACATCATCCATCATTTTCTTGCTGGCAGCCATTTTCCAAGACAGAATTCACAAAACACTGTCGACCAATAAGAAAAGAGCACGAAGGCGTGTCCAAGTCGAATCTGAAACATCACCTATCAACTGCTTCATCTACTGGTTGAATTTGGAAACTTTTCTAGTCAATGTTTTCGGTCATTTTGATCGTGGGTGGAGCTTGGAGGCGTGTCCAATGGAAGTCGAAGCAAGTCACCCTATTGCTACTGCCATCTGCTGGCTGAATAAGAAACTATTTCGGATGTTATTAAAAAACGTTGGGTAGATCAGTGGAAGTGGCTGAAATCTTCAATTTGCTTGTTATTGAGATTCCGATTTTTCATTAAAACATCTTTATTTCCAGTGAAATAAAATATTTATGATGATTCCCAATATTTTTTTGTAAAAAATTAATTATTCCCTTCCTAATGTGCTTTCAAACAAACAAATAAAATAAATTAATCAATACTTTAAATGTTAATATTTTAATGATGAAGTACGGTACAATGTGGCAGTTTTACTCAATGTAGATAGCCTTTAGTTATTTTGTATCAATTCCTGTAGGCTTTTGTTTATCACGTATCTAATACATGAGAATAAGAAACACTACATTGGGATACAATAAGGAAGTCCATATAATCCTTTTTGCCACGCCACTACATGCAACATTGGGATTGCTTATGAAAGCAAGGCAGCTTGAATCATGTTTGGCTTTGAATATATTATAATATATTGGATTGCATTCCAGTGGCGGTTCCAGGCCTGGGCTGGGTGGGCAGCTGCCACCCCCCCCCCCCCACCCAGTTTTCATGGAATTTTGAAAATTGTTTTCTTCATTAGTACTTTATTGATACATAACTATATTGATGTAGAGGTAAACTGAATCTGTGAGTTTTCATTTCAAGATAAAATTAATACTTTTTACTTATTAATTTAATACTTGTAAAATTAATACAAGAGAGTTCAGTACTTTTAACTTTAGATGGTTATTTGTCTCTATAGAATACAGTACATATACTGTTCATATTGACTTGTAAAGCCAAGTAACTGTCCTCACCTATAATTTGGTACAATCCAGCCTAAGAAGCTGCCCAATTCCTACATTGATTAATGTCTAAAACTTCTAGATATACGAGGCCTATAGTATCTTTGACCTTTTTTTTAATTTTGCGGTCAAAACCCACTGACCCCATTTTCAACAGATAAATATTGACGAATTCTTGATGTTTGATGATAAAATTTCGTACGTGGAAGAAATAGATAAATCCAATTTCGACTATTTGATAAACTCCAATAACCTCTCCCCCAAAACTAAAAAAACACCCCTGGATCTGAGTCCTTGCCCCTCCACTTTTCTAGGACTGGAACCGCTACTGTTGCATTCGTCTAATAATGAGGGGGGGGGCTGCCAAAATCTCGCACAGGGCGCCAAAAAACCAGGCGAGGGCCCTGTACCATTGACTATGGATATAAGTCCATTATATATCCATAGTCATATATCATTATCAAATCATTATGCCTGTACACACAACACAAGGTCATGTTACTGTACTGAACATAATAAGACCAGGGTACAGTAGACTATAACAAACATCATGTCTCTTCCCCTTGTTATTACATTTTTTTGCAATAATCCAAAACTTCACGAGCAGCAAATTACATCATGACATCATATCCAGCTATAGTCTGTCCAAGCAAAGAAGACATTCTAGCAAGATGGTAGAACGACTCCAGCTCGGTCAACATTGGTTCAAAATATATAAATTTGGTATAAAATTGAAGATAGCTATGTTTCCTACAATTTGGGAACAAATTTATAATTTGTGAACCAACATTGACCGAGCTGGAGTCATTGTAGCATTTTGCCAGAATGTCTTCTTGGCTTGGATAGACTATAGATTGTACCGGGCGCAAGGACAAAATCGTGGATCAAGAAGATGGAGGAGGCGAAGGAGGAGGAGGTGGAGGAGGAGGAGTAGGAGGAGGAGGTGGAGGAGGTGAAGGAGGAGGAGGAGGAGAAGAAGGAGGAGGTGGAGAAGGAGGAAGTGGAGGAGGATGAGGAGGAGGATGAGGAGGTGGAGGAGGAGGAGAAGGAGTAGGAGAAGGAGGAGGAGGAGGTGGTGGAGAAGGAGGTGGAGGAGAAGGAGTAGGAGGAGGAGGAGGAATTTAGGAACTAAAACGTACGCAAGCAAGATGATGTAGAATAATGCAAAAATATACCGTTTCTCGTTTGAAAATTTCCGTTTAGCATGATGCCGTGGACAGGACCATGTTTTTCATAGATTTTTTGCTTTCCCTCTCTTCCTCCCCCTCACTCCCTCTTCTTCTTCTTCTTCTTCTTATTTTTCTTCTTCTTCTTCTTTTTCTTCTTCTTCATCTCTTCCCTATTCCTATTCACGTGTTTTCCGACTCTAAGATCTTATTTCACGGGCATCACCTTTTATCATTCTTTTGGCCTCTATAGCCTATAACTGATCAGTGTAACAAAGTGCACAGTTCACGCCAACTGAGAAGACACGTCGGTACAATACACTTGCATAGTAACGGAGTGTTTTCTCAGCTTGCGCAAACTTTAGTTTAGTCTCGTTGAGAGAAGAAGACACTCTGGTGAGATGAGAAAATGTCTACAGCTCGATCAATATTGGTTAAGAATTACTAATTCGGTCTCGTATTGTAGAGCAGAATACTACCTACAATTTGAGACCAGATTTATAAGTTATGAACCAATATTGACAGAGCAGGAGTCATTTTAACATCTTGCCAGAAGGTCTTCTCAGCTCGACTGGACTCTACTTCAAGGACAGACAACGGATCGCATAGATCAGATGAGATCAATCGATGACAACGCATAAAATGACAGAAAAAGAAGAAGAAGATGATGATGATGACGATGATGAACATTCTACTCTACAGTTTCAGACGAAATTTATGAATTTTGAATAAATATTGACACCCAGCTGGAGTCATTTTCCCATCTTGCCAGAATGTCTTCTCTGCTCGACCAGACTATACGGTACGGTAAACCGTCTGAATTTCATAGACGGGTTCACATCATTGAGTAAAGTGTGGTATAATTAAGACAGAAGAAAGAGGAGAAGAATGAAGAACAAGAAGAAGAAGGAAAAGAAGAAAAAAAAGGAGATAAATGGAGAGGAGGTGGAGGAGAAGGAGAGGGGGGAGGAGGAAGAGAAAGAGAAAAAGAATGAGGAGTGAAAAGAAATACAAAAAAATACTGTGAAAGAAGAAGACGAAGAAGAAGAAGAAAAAGAAGGAGAAGAAGAAGAAGGGAAGAGGATAAAGGAGAACATTTTGGCGAAAAACTGAACAATCAAAGTAATGCACAATATCCACAAATAAAAAATCAAATTAAATCAAAAGCTCTTACAAAACTAAAACATGAAACTGATTTTTAATTTAACCAGATAATTTAGAACTTGTTCTTCTAATTACAACTTATTTTTAGCACTCCACAATAATTGATCATCTCAACAATCACAATTGCAAATCTAACTTCCGAAAAGCTCTAATTACTTCCTGAATTAATACCGTAATAAAAATACACAGTTGACTCTCTTTGTGCAAAGCAAAGAAGACATTCTGGCAACATGAGAAAATGACTCCAGCTCGATCAATATTGGTTCAAAAAACATAAATTTGGTCTCAAATTGTAGATCAGATTGTTCTCTACAATTTAAAACAATATTTATAATTGTTAAACCAATATTCACTGTGCTGAAGTAATTTTCCCATCTTGCCAGAATGTCTTCTTTGCTTGGACAGAATATATCTACTGGTTCGGTAGATCCAAGATATCACGACACAAAAACAATTCTTTCTTTTTCTCATTTTTTACATTAAGTTCCTTTTCTTCCTTACATTCTCATTAGCGCTATCTTTATGCCTTTTTCGTAATGAGACAGTCGGAAGAAAATTTAATGGTGAGAAAAAGCGAGAAACAAAATGGCGGACTTATTAAGCTTAAGAGAACTGATTCAGTAGATTACAACTAAACTGACGGTTAGCAAATTTCTTTTATCAATGATCAGCTCTATCGAGACAGTCGACGAGCGTTCATTGAGAGCTTATTGTGAAGAGAGAGACCTCAGCTGAACGTTGTTCGCCATAAGACTGCTACCAGACTGTCTTGACAGAGCTGAGGATTATTTTAAGACATTTTTCAACCGCCACGCTTGTTAGAGTCTGCGCTTAAAATAGCTCATATCCCAACCCGTTACACTCTATAGTCTGTCCAAGCAAAGAAGACCCTCTGGCAAGATGGGAGAATTACTCAAGCTTTGTCAATATTGGTTGAAAAATATTAAATTTAATCTCAAATTGTAGGAAACAATTTGATCTACTATTAAGACCACATTTATGATTCTTGAAGGAATATTGACCAAGCTGGAGTCATTCCCCCATATTGCCAGAGGGTCTTCTTTGCTTGGACAGACTATATATGAGTTTTGGAGATAGCGCACTTTGAAAATTAATTCATGGGAAGTTTTTATTCATTAATACAAATACTCATCAGCTAGTCTCGTTCAAGAATAACCTGATGGTAATGAAACTAATGTTACCTTGCATCCGTTATCTAGTAATAACTCTATTATAACTTCACTTCAGTTATTATAATCTGGTCGAGCACAGAAGACATTCTGGCAAGATGGGAAAAATACTCCAGATCGGTCAATATTTGTTTAAACATTATAAATTTAGTCTCAAATTGTAGGAAACATTCTGCTCTACATTTTGAGATTAGATTTATAGCTTTTGAATCAATATTGATCGAGCTGAAGTCATTTTTCCATCATGCCAGAATGTCTTCTTTGTCGACCAGACTATACCTGCACTGGTAATTATAATCACCTGACCTGTCAATTCATCAATTTTTTTTCGCGCACAGTTATAATCTGTCCAAGCAAAGAAGACCCTGGCAAGATGGGGAAAATGACTCAAACTCGGTCAATATTGGTACTGTAATGATACATTTCTGTATCAAATTCATTGAAACATTGTGATCTACAATTTGAAACCAAATTCATAATATTTGAACCAATATTGACCGAGCTGGACTCATTCTTCCATCTTGCCAGAATGTCTTCTTTGCAAATTGGACAGACTACAGTAGGCTAATTATCGATCTTACTAATTAATCTGAAAATCCCACAATATGAATTGAAGCCGCGGGTGGGAGATTTATGAATGGCACGTTTTAATTATGATAGGAATGCATAATAAAAAGCCTTATTAAAAGTGGGTATGAGAGTTTGAAGATTACATTGTAGTATTGATACCGTTTAAAAAATTAATTATGTTGTTATTTTGAGAATGTAAATTGTAACAGTTGTTTTACTGTGTGATTTTATGATGTTACAGTTGTGTAACAGTTATGATGTTATTTTGAGAATGGTTACTGAGCCTTAATTTGGCAACATGACTCCCATTCACTGCTGCCAGTAGTCAAATTGAAAATTATTCTAACATAACAAAATTTAGGAAAAAATAGTACAGGCTCAGACTATGTTTTCTGTCCTAATTCATAATTATGTTGTCATAGTTCATAATTCCTCATAATTCATTCATAATTTTGTGCTGTCATATGTCAATAATAAAATAAATGAATGAATAAAAAATATTATTTTTCATTCGTGAAATTGATATGATTATGATTTGTGTAAAAACGGTAGGTTGGCTGAAGTGATTTTAACCCAAAAGTTTCAGTTCTACGCATGCGTAGTTACATTCTCACTTCCCTCCGCCATCTTGCAAAAGGCTCTTCTGTGCTTGGCAGAACTATAGTTCGGTAGTAAATTGTACGACATAGTATTGTATTGTATGATAGAACGGTAGCAACACAATAATAATGTAGGACAATTAAAAAATAATAATTTGTGAATTCAGAAGTGGAATCTATCCAAAATAATGCAATGTTTGTGAAAAATAAATAAAACTCAAACACCCTTTTTTCAAAAAAAGGGTGTTTGAGTTTTATTTATTTTTCAATTATTTTAAACAGCCCTGTTTTAAAGTTCTTTATGCAATGTTTGTTTCTACATTTAGCGGTCTGTTTTGTTGTATGCTGTTGTAGGTCAGGAGACAGAAGTTAAGTCTGAGAGCAAAGGTTATCGCCCTAACGACATCTGAATCTGAAAACAGAAACGGACATAAGAAGAAGGAACTTAGTAGAGGAAGAGAATGCGAGGAGGATAGAAAAGGAAAGAAGAAGCGTAAGAAGAGGAGGAAGAAGAAGAAGAAGAAGAAGAAGAAGAAGAAGAAGAAGAAGAAGAAGAAAGTGGAAGTATGAAGAGGAAGGACCTAGGAAGCTCCGATATGAAGTCCAGCTGTGCTTTTATTGTACAAACAATACTATCCTTTGATAATATCCAAACCGCGATGGTCAAGGGAGATGACAGAAGAAAGGGAGAGTTTGTTAAGTGAGTGAGGAAATTCAGGGAAAAAATAAGAGAAAAACGAAGAGGAAGCTAGGGATAGAAGTTAATAGTAGTTTACGCAAATGAGAGCCTTTAAAGCATGAGTGAGATGTAAGTTAGAGCCACGAGCAGCGAGCATAGCGAGTTTCAAAACGAAACAAGTAATCAAAAAGCGGAATGTGGACTGTATCAAAAATGTCCTTCTGTATCGAAAAACATACATTACGTCACGGTTTTGAAATTCCGTTCCAAAATTGTAGTCATTTCGATTTCGAATGTAAAACTGAAATAGGAATATTTCTACATAGTCTTATATATCCGTAGATAGAATACAATTTGAAATAGATTCCACAGTACTTAACGTAACCTGTTAGCCTAAATTTTAATGGTACAGTCCACAGAGACTGCACTGTATACTCATATAACACGGAGCTGTATAGAGCAACGCACACTGGTCAGCTGATTTCTGATATGCGACATTACAAACAACTACATATGTGTTTCTATTGCATCTTGTGTCCAACATGTTCCCGCGATTTGTAGCAATGTGGAATCCTACCTTTAGACTGTAATTAGGAAAAATCACACACACACACACACACACACACATACACACACACACACCAGTATAGACCACTGGTGCCTCGTGCCCACGAAACAGGTGAAGTGCCAATATTTTTTACTGTACAGCGCTTCACCTGTTTTGCGGGCATGATCCGCCAGTAGTATAGACACTTCATTGACACCATACATCATAATTCTCACAAACCACATTAATAATTATTGTTACTTTCATTCTACATTCTTTAATTCAATTATTTATACATTCTATTTTCCTAAATAATTGTCCTTTCACACTGACATTCTTAATGCTCACTTCACAGTGGCGTACTCATACAGTCACTTCACAGTGGTATAAAGGCATACAGCAAATCTCTATATATAAAAGCGAAATGGCACTGATTCATTCATTTATCACCAGAACTAAAAATCCACTGAACCGAATGCGTTCAAATTTGGCAGGCATGTTCAGTTGGACGTTTAGACGCGCGCTAAGAACGGATTTTAAAAACTTTTCAAGGATACGCCAAATATTTTAGTTTTTCTACGGTTTTTCGGCGTTTTCTCAATTTTTTCGAGAACCAATCGGTAGAAAATGTTGATATTTGGTAGGTAGGTTCAGATAAGGTCTAGAAATGTTGTGTTAGAATATTTTTGAATTCCGTTCAAGATTACGCCAGTAATCAGGTTCTCAAAATTGTAGATGTGTTGCGGGTTGCGTATCTTCCGCCTTGACACGACCAATCCTAACTGTAAATTCAATGGTTCAGTGAGATTATAGATGAACTAATTTGGAAGATATTGAATCAAGTTTCAAACTATGTCCGATATAGTTCCCAAGGTTACGCTTAATACTGTATTAGCGTTTTACTATTTTTTGGAATTTTCGGAGTTTTTCTTATTTTTCTAGACAAATTGGCAGAAAATGTTGAAATAGGTAAACAGGTCCAGATTAGGTGTAGAAATGCTGTGTTCAATAAATTTCGAATCCCTTCTGAACGGAATTTACAGGCGAGCGAAGCGAGTCTGTTTGTCTCAGCTGACACTGACAGAGGTTTTGCAGGCGAGCGAAGCGAGCCTGTTTGACTCACTTCACTGCCTATACTGTCGGGGGTCCAGGGGGCGGAGCCCCCTGGCTAGGCAGAGAAGGCGAGCGAAGCGAGCATGCTGGCTAGTATATGTATATAATATAGTAGGCTAGGCTATAATATAAAATAGCAGATGTCATGAAAATTGTCGGTTGACGAATGACTGATATTAATGCTCAGCTCTGTCAGGACAGTCTGAAAACTGTTTACAAGAGCGAAACTGTTTAGATGAGGTCGCTCTAAACTGGATTTGCTGTTGCAGACCACTCGCTGATTGTCCTAGCGGAGCTGAAAATAGATAACAGTTATTACTAGCCTACCGTCAGTTTTGTTAGCGTATGCTATCATAGCTTCCTTTAATAGGATGCCATGCCCTAATAATATGGCAACGTCGCACCGTAGTCACAGTCTTTTCATATGAAAGCATTAAGTACAGATACAAATCATGCATGTTGACTTGGTTTTTCTCTCTTTGAGCTTAATTTCCATGAAAAACGTTCATGAAACTCTTCGTATAGAATTCCTTTTGTGTTTTTTGTAATAGTTTGTGATAGAGATTAGCAACAAAGATTAAGAATAGACTGTTTTTCATTTCATTAAAATAGCTTATGATTTGTAGCAAGTCAAAGAGAGAACGCACACAAGAAACGCATCCATTAAAACAGCTGATTGTAAAATGATTTTAATGCTTTTAAATGAACCCAATTTCCTACTCTACATAGTTGTCAATTTTTAGGCCATGGCCTCCTATTAAAGGAAGCTATGATGCTATACTACATAATACTGTAATATGTTAAGAGTTATATCTTACTGTATAGAGTTTAACTTATCCTAAAACTAATAATATCCTTATGACAATTATTGTAGTATTCTTGATATAGTCTGACCAAGCTAAGAAGACATTCTGGCAAGATAGGAAAATTACTCCAGATCTATCAATAATCACAATTGCTTCACAAATTAAATTATCGATTTGATCTCCTATCAAGACCACATTTATAATTCTTGAACAAATATTGACCGAGCTGGAGTCATTTCCTCATCAGTAGGGAGTGATATGGGGCTTCTAATCCAGAATAGGCGGTGAGTTGTTGTTTAGGAGGGAATAAAGGGAAATTTTTTTCCCTTTCATCTCCATGTTAAAGGGAAGGAAATTTGGAGTTTGGTTGAGACTATATTACAAGTAAGGTACTACAGTATACAGGGTGTTTCAGGAGGAATGTGCAATACTTCTCAGGCTGATTCCTTACACCAAGTAGACAAAAAAGTTCCATGGGACCAACCCCCAAAAACGCTTTGCTACTGAGATAACAATGGCGGAATGATCAGTTCCTATGTAAAATTAGCTGGGGAATCCAATGAAACCAGTTCCAAGTCTCTAATTTCAATAGTTATTGAGATAATTGGAAAAATATGCTAAAAAACGCAATTTTTCAACAATAAGGGTTATAACTGGATAAGAAAACATAAAATTGTATTTTTTATTAATGGAAGTTGAAGAGAGCCGGATTTTAAAGTAAAGGTTAGATGGCGGCGATTGTGTAAATCTTACCCAAATCTCAGAAATGGCGATCAAAAATTGCAAAATCGCTACTAAACACAAATTCATCACTTTTGTCAATTTCGCGATTTTTAATCGCCGTTTCTGAGATTTGGTGAGATTTACACAATCGCCGCCATTCAACTTTTTCTTTAGAATCCGGCTCTCTTCAACTTCCATTAATAAAAAATACAAATTTATGATTCCTTATCCAGTTTTAACCCTTATTGTTGAAAAATGGCGTTTTTTAGCATATTTTTCCAATTATCTCAATAACCGTTGAAGTTACAACCTTGGAACTGGTTTCATTGAATTTCCCAACCAATTTCACATAGGATTTGATTATTTCAGAACCTCACTAAAGCCTCTAAAAAATTAGAAAAATTAATATTTTTTAAAAAATCTCAATTTTCCGCCATTGTTATCTCGATGACAAAGCGTTTTTGGGGGCTGGTCCCATGGAACGTTTTTGTCTACTTGGTGTAAGGAATCAGCCTGAGAAGTATTACACATTCGTCCTGAAACACCCTGTATAAATTGTAGATGATGAGAGTTGAGTGAAGGTTTTTTTCCTTTCTTCTCCATGTGAAATAAGGGTGGAGGTGAGGGTGAGAATAATATTTATTATTAGTGTATAAGTTAAAAAGAGTGGAGTTAAGGGCTTCTACTCCAGTCTGGAACTGAAGTTTGTGTTGTCATTTTCCCATCTTGCCAGAGCGTCTTCTTTACTTGGACAATATCGATATCGTAGGCTAATTATAATACTTATTAATTCATTTGTTCATTTATTAGATACATGACAATTATACTGATAGGTGAAAACACAGACATGAGTGTCCAAATCGTCTTCGCTCCTAATTTGGATGAAAATATTAGAAAAGGTTATGTTCAAACTCACTATTTCAAAGTCATGCTTCACACATCATACTTGAATAGCCTTTGTAAATTTAGTCTCAAATTGTAGATCAAAATTTTTCCTACAATTTGAGACCAAATTGATCATTTTTTGAACCACTATTGACCGAGCTGGAGTCATTTTCCCATCTTTCCAGTATAACTCCTTTGCTTGGATAGACTATTGTAACTTAGTGTAGTAGAAATTGTCGATTTTTTAACCAATATTGACCGAGCTGGAGTCATTTTCCTATCTTGCCAGAATGTCTTCTTTGCTTGGACAGACTATTGTAACTTAGTAGTATTAAGTTATATTACTATAGGTACGTATGCAGTGACCTGCTTTCAATTCTCTTTTATATTATTATCATTCCATTGTTATTATTCTGCACATTTTTATCGTATCGAAATGAACGTGGTAAAAAGGGAGGAGTGGATGAAGAGAGAAGAAGAAAGAAAGATAGATAGGTGGATAGATAGAGAAAGAGAGAGAGAGAGAGAGAAAGAAATAAAAAATAAAAAAATTAGAATGAAACCGCTTTGGGAAGTAGACAACTGCTACTACATCAGTCACGAATTGGGTGACATTTTTAACAATGGTTGGAATGAGGAACGTGAAGTGGAAGAAGAGAAGAAGAAGAAGAAATGTGATTTGAATAGATCGATCCTACCCTGGTGAGGAGCACACACACTTTAGCCTATACCTTATACCTTATATCACTGATTTTTTATTTCAAATAATATCAATTACCCTTATTCAGTTATTTTTTTAAAGCATTACATGTTTCGACTATTGATACTCATTTTCGAATGCAAAAAAACTATTAATAGTCGAAACATGTAATGCTTTAAAAAAATAACTGGAAAAGAGTACTGTTATATTATGTGATATTATTCAAAATAAAAAATCAGTGATAAAAGTAGCCCTGAGATAAATAAAACACTTATGTTTATAGCATAGAATAGTTGATCTAGAATAGAATTCTAGGTTTGAAAAGGGTACTGCTATTCTCATTTAAAATAACAGTGATAAAGTACGTAGCCCTGAAATAGAGAAAATATCAATAGCTGTATAGAATTTCAAGATTGCAATTAGTCAATTCACATCAAACAATTTTCTGATAGTTTGATCATAATCAAATTAGCTGTTTATGCGTTTGAGTATCGTTAAATATTTTGAAGATGTTTTGGAAAACCGGGCATAACTTTTATTATTATTATCAAGTTATAACATATACTTAATGGAAGGTTCAACAGGATTATGTCATTTGAGTTCATTTCTTGACTTCAACAAATTCTCATCTATTTTGTTTTCCATCACGAGCTGCTGGTAAATATTTCACTCTGACCTATTTTACACGACAATGCAGTCATAAAATGTCTTATAATGACTTTAGTCATAAAATGACTTTATGACTGCATTGTCGTGTAAAATAGTTCAGAGTGAAATTTAACAAATTTTCACTCACAAGAAAAAACTAAACAAATTTTGAATTTTACAAGGATAATACCGACCTAAGCAGTCTATTTCATTTTCTTGATCTTGACTACTTACTCACTTAGTCAAGCTCGCAGGTTCAAAAAGATATGGAAGAGATGGTTCTTATGGAATAACAAACTAACCGAATATCTCTCTGTAAACTGAATGGTATCTAGACATTCAATTATAATTTCCTATTTAATTAAGTGGGCGGAAGTGATCTACCGGTCTTAATTGGATGAAATGGTTGACATTTCTTCGATTTAAACGGTAAATTTGTCGTGATCTATTTTTTGGGACCAGAAGAAACGGGTTTCAAGTAATTGCTGGGGCCAAGTAAATGATTATTATGACGTTTTGCACTACTTAATCTAATTTTTAATTATGGTTTGGATCGAAATTGAAAACTTGATAAACAGGCAAGACTCATACGCGACTTCAGTAAGGCGGGTATTACACGATAATAGTTCTATGATCATATGGAAGGAGATGAAAATAGGATTTCGTATTTCCATCTCTTTTCATATGATCAACTATGTCATAGAACTATTATCGTGTAATACCTGTATAAGTGTGTCTTCGTTTGACCAATGCTGAGCTGACATATACGCCTACTCCATCAAATAGAATGATCTTAATAAAAGCATACTTGAATAGATAATATATAATAAATTATTTATATTATATTATATAGGAGACACCGAAACGTTAAGCGGTTCCGTCTGCTCCTGTTCTCTCCGACAGCTGATGTTGTCAGAGTTGTCACTCAGCTATGCCTACATGATGTTTTTGGTATCAAAAGAGACAAAAAATGCTTTACATCAGCTGTTAATAGGTTAGATTACGTACAAGAGACGGACGAAACCGCCTAACGTTTTGCGTCAGCTATAAGATATTCTCAGTATGTTTTTTAGTTGATGAGAATAAGCAAGCTTGAAGTAGTTCTGTGTGCGTACTCAATGTGATTTGATTTCTCTTTTATTTACATAGTTGATTGATTCGACAACTAGCTTTAATTAAAAACAAACTTTTTAGGTGCCATCAATGCAATAGATGCATTGGTGCACTGGGTAAGCGGTTTGTCCCAGTGGTAGAGAGCGTCTAATCGGTGAGATTAGATAAGCGACGTGCCTCTACCAACACTGTTGTAATGGTGACCGGTTCCTCTGAATTCAATTTATGAGCCTCAAAAATCGCTTCCCGGTGGTTCGGAACCCACCTAAAGCAGTAGGTCCATTCATCTCTCATCATCATCCTTCCCATTACCCACGCACAGGCCAAAGAGCCCATGTGGGCATCACCCTCAGAAAAAAAATATATATATACAATATGCTATCACATTACCTTTGATTACAGTATAACTGACGCCTGAAATATAGGTATACTCTGTCCAAGCAAAGAAGACCCTCTGGCAAGATGGGAAAATGACTCCAGCTTGGTTAATATTGGTTCAAAAATCATTGATCTGGTCTCAATTGTAGGAAACATTCTGATCTACAGTTTGAGACCAAATCAATAATTTTTTATCCAATATTGACCGAGCTGGAGTAATTTTCTCAACTTGCCAGAGGGTCTTCTGTGCTTGGGCAGACGATAGTTACGTCTGTCTCTTGTATGTGCTATCTCGAAATTTAAAAAATCATCATTCTCAGAAGCAGTATTTTGTAGTTTATTTTTATTATTAGCGTATGCTATATTTGGTGGGGAGTCCTAAAAGGATGTTCCACCGGCAAAATAACCTCAATAATTATCCTCGATAGGAAATTGTGGTATTTCTTGAAATGATACACGGAGACAGAGAAAGTTTGAAAGTTTTTTTCAATTTTATAGTATTTTCAAGTCAAAAATATTGATTTGAACGTCGTTATTTCTGCCGGGCACTGGCGGCTCGTACCCACGAAACAGTTGAAGTGTCCATATATTTTACTGTAAAGCACTTCACCTGTTTTGTGAGCACGAACCGCCAGTGATGCCGGGTTTATACGATGCCAATTGGCGAGACAATTGTCTCATGAAACCTACAGCTGATGTAAAGTATCTATTGTATCTATTGATTTTAGAACCATCATCTAGGCATAGCTAAATGAAAACTCTTATTGACAACATCAGCTGGTGGGGTGCACATGAAGCAGTCTTCTGACAATAATTGTCTCGCCAATTGGCATAGTATAAACCCGGCATTATACTTTCATATTTCTTTGTATAAGAACTTCATATCGTATCTCTTTATCTTTTCATCTACTCTGGAGGAGTGAAACTATTTTTGTTAGGTGAGGGGAGGGGTTCATGTACCATGTACCATAGGTATATAATATAATAAGGTACTATAGGTACTATAAATATGTTCTACTTTCCCTCCTGTGGGAGATTGGCTATCGTTAGTAAAGATAGTCAGTCGTTTCCCTTCTCTGGAGGTATAGTAATTGTTGTATTACACTCTAACTGATGAACTGAATGTTATTCAGAGGTGTTCTGCGCCTTCACTTGGTTGTGAAGACTGGCTCATGGTTGAGATGATCAACGTGCTAATCACACGTTACCTCTATCCTGGTTGATGATTATTTTCTTGCTGTATGGTCTGTCCGGCCGTGGGGGAATTCTGGCGGATTGGGGGCGGCTTCGGCTCGGTCAGTGTTGGATCGGGGACTGTGAGTTCTGTTTGAGAATCTATGGCTTTTGGGCCGGTATTGGCCGGGCTGGAGTCGTTTCCCGTCTTGTCAGCCCGGTCTTCTTTGCTTGGGTGGACTGTATAGTGTAGTGAATATGAAACTGACAACCAGCTGGTAGGGCTAGGCCCTTCATGGGTTGTTGAGCCAATGAGACAGACAGAATGTTAGAACATCTAATATATTTTATTTCTACATATATATACATACTTGCATGTATACATATATATGTACATACATATATATACTTGTATACATTGTAATTGTAGAGTTTCTAATATTCTGTAATTGATGTAGTAGTTTTAGTTGTTTTGGGAAATAAACTTTTATTCATTTTTTTATTCATATCTTGACCTTATTATGGAGGGAGTGTATATCCCTTGGTTTGTTTATGGTACTCTGTACTTCTCAGCTCTTCCTATTCCATTTCATATTATTCTTTCTCTCTTCTTCAACCACTGTTCTTCCTCTCATCCTTTATCTTTTTTCCTTCTTGCCTATTTCTTATCTCCACGATCGCGTTCAAGAGATCAAGGTCAGGCTGACATATGTTACACTTACATTATGTTACACTCCTTCTGATGAATACAATAGAGATGAGCAGAGGCCAGTCCGTGATGATTAATAGTCGTGACGGCCGAAGCGCGCCATTTTCGGCTAATTCGCGCGCCAAATCTAGGCTCGATTCGAGAATTATTTATGGATAAGGCGTATTAAACATCATGGAAAGTCGCCATTGTTAACCTCAAAATAGTAGCACACTCTTTATAGGTCAACAGATGAGAAATGTGGAATAATTAGAGATCAGACTTTTAAAAACGAGAAGGGTCCACCAGATTGGATTGACAGTTCATCGATGAACAATCGGCCTACCAGATTACAGCTATTTTGGACTGCCGGTTTGCCAATCCACTTACAGTTTTCGACTGCCACAGTCCGAACAGACAGTGGATATGGGCCCACGAAACAGGAGAAGTGCTGTGCAGTAAAAGATACGGGCACTTCACATGTTTCGTGGGCACGAGTCGCCAGTGATGGACCCTTATTTTCATTATATTAATTGAGGATTCGATGAGTCTCTCAATTGTCGAAGTCTTGTGCGTAAAATATATACAAAATAGAAAATCGTTGCATTGTTTAAATTTGAAATATGATATATTTATAGACAAAGTGAGACGCTTATTGATTTTGATCATATTATTACCTATAATAATATTTATATATTACCTATATTTTTAAGTTATCCATCTAAATTTGGGAAAAGAAGTTTAAGGCTGACTCTAGCCTTCATTGTAATCAAAATGACTCAAGCTCGGTCAATTTTCATTTAAAAATCATCAATTTGATCTCAAATTGTAGGAAACAATTTGATCTACTTTTAAGACCACATTTATAATTCTTGAACAAATATTGAGCAAACTGGAGTCATTTCCCATCTTGCCAGAGGGTCTTCTTTGCTTGGACAGACTATACTTGCGATGATACCGCATTCTGGCAGGATGGTGAAATGACTCCAGCTCGATCAATATTGGTTCAAAAATTATGAATTCAATCTCAAATTGTAGTAAACATTATAATCCACGATTTGAAACCAAATCAATATTTTTTAAACCAATACTGATCGAGCTGGAGTTATTTTCGCATTTTGCCAGAATGTCTTCTTTGCAACTTGGACAGACTACAGTAGGCTAATTATCGATCTTACTAATTAATCTGAACCGACCAGACTATAGCACTATTAATACACATCATTGATTCAATTAACGGGATGTTAAAAAAGGCATGCAATGGAATTAAAATGATTCTACAACTATATATTTAGGATTTGATAGTTCAAACGGCTAGTATAGTCTGTCAAAGCAAAGAAGCCATTCTGGCAAGATGGAAAAATGACTACAGCTCGGTCAATATTGGTTCAAAAGTAATAAATTAGGTCTCAAATTGTAGATAGGAATCTTTTATACAATTTGAGACCAAATTTATAATTCTTGAATCATTATTGACTGAGCTGGAGTCATTTTCTTTGTATATTCTTGTAGTTAATCTTTTGTATCTGATAACTCGGTCAATATTGGTTAAAAAGCAATAAATTTGGTCTCAAATTGTATAAAAGATTCCCATCTACAATAATTATAATTTTTGAACCATTATTGACTGAGCTGCAGTTATTTTCCCAATTTGCCAGAACGTCTTCTTTGCTTGCACAGAGTAAGCAACTATACATGCCTTTATATTACGGGATGTTGAAAAAGATGAGCATTGAAATCAGAACGATTCTAGAACGGAACTAGCTTAGGCCGAAAGTAGGCAATTGCTACTTGTAGGCTACCGCTCGGACCTCTCTAAATCGGAGAGGATATAAATTTCAGGAGGATGATCAACTACCTGTGCTGAGAGTGCAAACAGGACTTCCTCTATCATCGTTTTACGTTCACTATTTCACCAATCTTCTAGCTCTTTCTCTTCCTCTCTCTCCTCTTTCTCCCACGCTCTCACACACTCTCTCTCTTTCTCTTTCTCTCTCTCTCTCGCCTATTTCCTCTCACTCACTCCCACTCGTGTTCCACCTCTTCTCTATCATATTCTATTCTTTCTCTATTCTTCTCTCACGACGACGTCTTTTCTATTGATCTTTCTCTTGAATTTAAAAGTGAATAGAATTCAAAACGTTGAAGTTATTGAATTATTAATTTGGTATTATTTCGTAATATTGATGAGATGTATTTTTGAAATTTGAAATTGTTTGTCTTTTCTTTTACTATAATATTATGTGACATAATCTTCATTTGGAATGTTAGTACAAATTGGTTCAGGAACAGTTTAGGACATTATGCCTGTTGTACTCACCTTCTGTATTCAATTGATAAATAATAAATAAATTGGTCTTGATCTCTTGAGAAATATACAAAACATCGCACATGTGGAAAATTAGTGTTCAGTTGCTATTTCTGAGATTTGGTTAAGTTTAACACATTTACAGTCCCATAACTTTCTATTGAAAAATTGATCCTTTACAACTTCTATCAATTGAAATATATGAGATTTTATATCTAGTTAAAGCCCTTATTGCTATTAAAAAATTATAATTTTCGGAATATTTTACTGATTATTTTAAAAACCATTTAAGTTACAAATTTCTTAATCATTTCATTGGATTTCTCATCTAATTTCGCACAGGAAACGTATCTGCATGAAGCTTCAAGAGAATTACAAAATTATATATTTCTGAAGAAAGTTGATTTTCCGCCATTGTTATCTCTGTTCTCTGTAACAAGACGCTTTTGAGGGTAAGACCTGTAGAACTTTCTTCTCTACTTGGTGTATAGTAAGGAATTAGCCTGAGAAGTATTGCACATTCCTCCGGAAACACTCTGTATATGGTCAACAATTTCATGAAACAAAATGCGAGCAGAAGAAGAAGAAGAAGAAGAAGAAGAAGAAGAAAGAAGAAGAAGAAGAAGAAGAAGAAGAAGAAGAAGAAGAAGAAGAAGAAAGAAGAAGAAGAAGAAGAAGAAGAAGAAGAAGAAGAAGAAGAAGAAGAAGAAGAAGAAGAAGAAGAAGAAGAAGAAGAAGAAGAAGAAGAAGAAGAAGAAGAAGAAGAAGAAGAAGAAGAAGAAGAAGAAGAAGAAGAAGAAGAAGAAGAAGAAGAAGAAGAAGAAGAAGAAGAAGAAGAAGAAGAAGAAGAAGAAGAAGAAGAAGAAGAAGAAGAAGAAGAAGAAGAAGAAGAAGAAGAAGAAGAAGAAGAAGAAGAAGAAGAAGAAGAAGAAGAAGAAGAAGAAGAAGAAGAAGAAGAAGAAGAAGAAGAAGAAGAAGAAGAAGAAGAAGAAGAAGAAGAAGAAGAAGAAGAAGAAGAAGAAGAGAGTAAAATAGAAGTGCAGTAGTAAAGTAGACCTGATTTAGTATAATGCATACGTTCACAAACACGAATAGGAAACAGTGTTGTAGTTGTTTCTGAAAGTAGAACCACTACTATTTGATCTACTACAGCCTGAACAAGCAAAGAAGACCTTCTGGCAAGATGGTAGAATGGCAACAATTCAATCAATATATATGTTAAAAAATTATAAATCTTATCTCAAACTGTAGAGCAGAATGTCTTCTACAATTTGAGACCAAATTCATAATTTGTGAACCAATATTGACCTAACTGGAGCCATTTCACCTTCTTGCCAGAATGTCTTCTTTGCTCGACCAGGCTATAGAGCAGCTCAGTATTTGATCTACTATTTATACGATTTATGCGCTCTTTTCAGGTTGTTTCAATGGTTATGCTGCTTGTTTTGAGACTAATTTTGTGAGTTCACCGGAAAAAAGAGATGTTCCATCCGTTTTGCTCTTTCGGAAGAAAGTTGGAAATTGTAAGGAAATTGGTCCAAATTGCTGCTTAAATAGTGTTTACTAATCTTATTTGGGACACAAAACTGGAAGTTTGTATAGCTAGTCAACAAACAGTACTTGAGGATTACTCGAGGATATACTTGAGGATTTTTGTCAATTTCAGTAGATTTGATGTATGAGAACCAAATAAGCAGAAAATGTTAAAATTTGAAAGACAGGTTCAGAATTGGTTTAGAATGTTTGAATTACTTCTGAAATTAAGCTCATAATAAGGTATTTTGGTAGACAAATTATAGGAATGTTTGAAAATTTGAAATCCCTCTGAGATTTCAATCATCAGAGATAATCAAGTTCTCTTCGTATTTTCGCTTATCTCACAGAAACGAGTAAACTAAATTCTTATAATAATAATTAATTCGAATCTCAATTTATTGCTATCTAAATACGTTTGAATCATAAATCACATAGAATAACCAATCTATAACTAACTTGAAGGATTCTCATTTCAAAGTTGGCTCAAAAGATCGTGTTGAGTGATATGGAGAGCAATGCAAATTTGTTTGAATGGAATCAAGTGAAGAGAGCCTCCTTGACACGGCTGACACTGCCGGGGGTCCAGGGCGCGGGTCTCCCTGGCTAGACGGATAAGGCGAGCCAAGCGAGCCTGCCAGCTAGTAGATCATAAAAATAAAAGATGAAGATAAGTATAATATATAGATAATATAAAATGTATAAAGTTCTACTAATAGATAAACAGAAATGCCAAATAGAAGACAGTATCAATTAATTTGAAATAAGTTGGTGTTTTATAAATAAATACATTAATTTATATATAAATACGTATTAAGTGATACGTATAATATGAAACAAGATACTACTATGTTTTGAGAAAATGATCAAGAAGAAAACATTCAGAGAGAAAGGAGCTAGATGATTCCATTTTGAAGACTAGAAGTGGAAGTATGAAAGGCGATGAATACGTAATGGAGGAATCGATGAATACATGTAATTCGGAGGAATCCGAATAAATGTAACGAAAATGGAATGAGGAATAACAAATGACGATACCATGAAATGAAAAAGAGAAGAAGGAAGGAGAGGAAAGGGAAGAAAAGCAGAAAGAAGAAGGACAAAAAGAAGAAGATCAAAAGGAAGAAACCATTACCAGCTCAATTATTGTATCGTGAACCTATCCTAACCGCAAATTGTTGTTCGTTGCGAATCGAACCGTCAAAGAGGATAATTTTAGAAAAGAGGAAGATGGAGAATAAGAAGCATCAGCGGAAGACTGAACGATGAAGAGGAAGAAAAGAAATAAAAAGAAGAAAGAAAAGAAGGAGAGAGAAGAAGAAGAAGGAAGGAGAAGAAGAAGAAGAATAGAATTAGAAGAAATTGAAGAAGAAGAAGATTGTAGATTGAATTTCCTTTGCAAACCATGTTCAAAGGCTCAATTGCATTTGTACAGTTTATGCTGTTTTTTGTTGCAATCATTGAAATCGATGCCAAATTATCATTGGCCGCATATTGGCGAAGTTTTGCACGCGCGCGCGCGCGCGGGAAAAACATTTTGGCGCGCTAAATGCACGTGCAGACTTACGAGCAGTTAGATAATGGAGAAGTACGGTACTCTGTACTGGTTATCCTCTATTTTATGCCGTCTCGTTTTTCAATATAAGAGCGATTATTGGTGGTATTTTCTCACACCAATTCCGAGATAGCTTATTGCCAAAGATTGATAATATTATTCTGAGAGGCTGTTTAGAAAAGAGATAATAGAGGAAATAAGAGACAATAAAGAAAAAGAGAAAGAGGAAAACTATTTCGATCCGTTACAATGGAATTTTAGAAACTGTACAGGTATAGTCTGTCCAAGCAAAGAAGATCCTCTGGCAAGATGAGAAAATGATTCCAGCTCGGTCAATATTGGTTCAAAAATTATTAATTTGAAATGTGGTTGTAATATTATTCATTTGTCAATATTAAGTCTACCACTTAAGGTACGGTGTGGTAGAATTCTATCAATATAGACTGTTAAAGCAAAGAAGACATTCTGTCAAGATAATAAAATGACTCCAGCTCGGTCAATATTGGTTCAAAAATTATTGATTTAGTCTCAAATTGTAGGAAACATTCTAAACTACAATTTGAGACCAAATCAATATTTTTTGACCGAGCTGGAGTCATTTTCTCATCTTGCCAGAGGGTCATCTTTGCTTGGACAGACTATTTAGTTGACCAAAAATGTTTTGTGGTTTCGTCTGCTCCTTGTGCGCTCCAACAGCTGATTTTGTCAATAAGAATCGTCATCTAGCTATTACCGACCTTGATTTCAGGGGGAGCGCGTGGGAGCGGCGCTTTCATACCTTTTATCCTGAGTGACGTCATTCTTTCATTCTTTGAAATAGTATTATTAGTTTTATTAAAAAACAGCTACTAAACATCGTCCTGATTTGCTAAAAACACTCCAATTTAAGTGTGATTTTTTAAATTTGAAATTTAAACTTAAATTTTAATCGGACCCACCTCCCACTGGTAAGCCGATTTAATCATCGTTCCCAAACCCCTTTTTTGGAATTCAAGCATTGGTTATTCCTAAATTGTAAATAGAATATGTATTCTAAAACAGAAGAGACAATGGATGATTTACATCAGCTCTTAGTAGGTTACATCACGTACAAGAGACAGACGAAACCGCCTAACTTTACAACGTTATCTTGTGCATGTATGGTTTTCTACGAGGCCTTCAAAATATCCTATGCAAGAATGTAAATATTTTATGCTCATTTGAGCCAAATTATACGCGAAAATTCACCTAGTTTCCATACTCAAATGGAAGTTTTTCTCCAAAGCCTATTTCGATTTTAATTTGGATACTCAGAGAGATTCAGATTTAGATTTCAAGACTTTGGATTCACTATACTAAAGTTTAGATTCTGTGAATTTGTTTGCAATGGCAAATATTTTGTAGGTGTTTAAATTCAAAATTTATTCACTTCTTTTACAATATTACAAATACTTACAATATTGCTTCTTTGAAGCAAGCACATAACAGTCGATAAGTAGTTTCATACAGTATCTATATGGAGATGATTATTTTTGATAGGCCTACTAGAAATACTATTTATAACGTTCCTCTTGACATGCGTGTAAAGAGTATAAAAATTGAAAAAAATTGTCTCCAACAATTTCCCACTTCATACTCTGCCAAGACATTTTGATTTACGCTTTTCTTCAGTAAAGACCACAAAAATGGTGGATGTTGAAAACCAAATGGCGGCGCGTTCTGAATAAAATGGTGGAAGTCACAATGAAGCTCTGTGATTGGACGAGACCTCCCACTCCGACTTTCAACGCCAGTAGAAGCTGGCCAATGAGAGTTGAGCATTTAAGCTCTGTGTCTGGACGAGACCTCCCACTCCCTCTTCCAACACCAGCTGAAGCTGGCCAATGGGAGTTGAGCATTAAAGACAGTACTAGCTTACTAATTCACCTTTTCCTCCGATAGATAGTCGGTGATAAATCACAGTAAAATCATTGATGTCTTCTATTATTACTGTATATTTATTAAATAATATAGGTACAATTTTTCAGGTAATTTTGTGAACTTTTAGAACATATTCTCATTTGTTTCCTTCATAGATACTAAAAATGCAGGAATTTCATTGAAATAGATTGTCTATATTGCGTCTGTCACTATTCTCAGTAGAATTTCCATCGCTTGTTGAAAATTACAAATGTTTCATGTAATTTTGTAAGCTTTGTAGAATATATTCTCATTTTTTACCTCCACAAATATTGGAAGTTCAATAATTTCATTGATTTCAATTTTTATATTGCGTCTAGGTTATCACTACTTTTAGTTGAATCGCTATCACTATAATCTGTTAAAAATCACCAACTTTTTATGTAATTTTGTAAAATTTGTAGAAACTATTCTTGTTTGTTCCCTCCACATATATTATAAATTCTGCAATTTTATTCTTTAAAATTTCAGGCTTCAGTATTTCTATTGTTTTCTGAAGGTCTTGCCAACATGAGCTTTCAGGCTTGTGCGTAGGTAATGAGAGGAATAATGCTGAGAATAAGAGATGACGACTGCTTTCTAGGTAGTCGGGACCGACGGCTTATCTATCGTCTTCTCTGAAAAAGCATGAATTGTATCTCATGTAACTGGTTCAAGCAGTTATCCAGTTATATAAGTCTACCATCTACCAAACAATCTGGTATAGCTGTCTTAGCCTTTAACAGTTGAATCTAAGACAGGTATTACACGATAATATTTCTATGATCATAGTTGATCAAATGGAAAGAGACAAAAATATGATTTCGTATTTTCATCTCCTTCCATATGATCAACTATGATCATAGAACTATTATCGTGTAATACCGGCCTAAGGCAACTGTTTAAGGCCGCTATTACACGATAATAGTTCTGTCATACATCTATTATCAAATATATTATAATATGTTCTCTATAGGAGAACATATGACATAGAATATGATCATTTATAATATTTGCTTCATTACGCGGTAATATTTCATCATCACAGATGTTTGATAATAGGAATATGTCATAGAACTATTATCGTGTAATACCCGCCTAAAGTACATTGCCTAATAGAATAAATGTGAAAAGAAATATGGAATCACTGCTGTAACTACTTTATCAACAAACCCACATCAAAAACCCACTGGCGGCTCGCGTCCACGAAACAGTTGAAGTGCAGTACAGTGAAAGATACGGGCACTTCACTTGTTTCGTGTGTACGAGCCGCCAGTGCAAAAAACTACAAGTACTGTTATCAAATTTTTTGAAAATTGTGTTGTCTATTGATGGATGATGCTTAGAGTTTTATGGAAGGTGTTGTATATTTATATTTTTTCGTATGGTATAACTTTTTATACTTAGTCTCTGCTCTCCTGAAAGGAGTATGACATTATAGCCATATACAAATATACACTTATAATATGACCATCAAGTGTCAATACCAGTCAATTTTAAAGGCCAAATACATTATTATTATTATTCTTATTATTATTATTATTATAATACTGTATCTAATACATACCGTTGTATTTAACTGTACATCTATAATAGCAGTTTTTCTTTTGAAGCTCATCCTTGGTGTAACATCTTCAATACTCCAAATTGAATAAAACAAGGAGTTGTATATATATATATAATATATATATATTCTATACTTTGTATATTCTATACTTTTTCATATATAAGAAGCTGTTGTATATTTATACTTTTTTCAACTTTTCACATGGTATAACTTTTTATACTAAGCTTCAGCTCTCCTGAATATATTTCTATACTTCAAACTTCTTCAAGGGGTCTGTGTGCTTGTGAGGACTCATTTATTGAATCCTATATTCATTTTTATATACAACAAGGAGGGTACGAATATAACTTTTTATATAGTCGGTCCAGCAAAGAAGACCCTCAGGCAAGATGAGAAAATGACTCCAACTCAGTTCATATTGGTTAAAAAATTATTAATATTATCTCAAATTGTGGGAAACATTCTTAACTACAATTTGAGACCAAATTAATAATTTTTGAATCAATATTGACCGAGCTGGAGTCATCTCCTCATCCTGTCGGAGGGTCTCCTCTGCTTGGACAGACTAAACAGTTTTAGCTGAATGTAATGCTATATTTCAGACTTCCCATAGATCCTATATTCATGTACAGTTTCAGGATACGAAGCCTATATAACTATATATGATTGGCGTATATGTCGTGTGAATGTCCTAATGAAGGGAAGGCACTCAAACTATGTCAATTGCTTGGACAGACCTTTTAGAGCTTGTTTCAGTCTAGTTCCCAGCTATTAGGCTACTCATCATTCCTATTTATCGGGTGTGTTATAGATGATCGAACGGTACATTATAGAATGCACATTCGTAAGACACTGGCGGCTCGTACCCACGAAACAGGTGAAGTGCCCGCATCTTTTACTGTACAGCACTTCACCGTTTTGTGGGCACGAGCCGCCAGTGTGACGTAAGAGCAGTACAGATTTCTGTACAAACTTACAAGCTTAGTTTGTTACTAAAAAACTTAGAAGCCGATATAGTGATTACTGGAAATATTTATACATTCATTTGACCTTTGGGAGATTGGCTTGTCGTTAGTAAAGATAATCGGTTGTTTCACGTCTCTGGGGGAAAAGTAATGTTGGATTACACTCCAACTGATTAAAAAAATTAAAATTTTAATTTAAAATTTTTAATTAAAAAATTAATTTTATAATAGCTGAGTGTTCACGGTTAAATTTCCTTCCAAGAAATAACAGATTAACAGACCAGTTGAATTGAAAGGTTTTGCCTCATTCAAACATACTGTACCATATTGGTTTTATACCATACTAGCCGGCAGGCTCGCTTTGCTCGCATTCTCCGCCTAGCCAGGGGGCTCCGCCCCCTGGTCCCCCGCCAGAATCGGCAGTGTAAGTAAGTCAAAGAGGCTCGCTTCGCTCGCCTGCAAAACCTCTGCCAGTGTCAGCTGAGTCAAACAGGCTCGCTTCGCTCGCCTACAAATTTCGTTCAGAAGGGGTTCGAAATCTATTGAGCACATCATTTATTGACCTAATCTAGACCTGTTTACCAAATTTCAACATTTTCTGCCAATTTGTTCTTGGAAAATCTAAGAAGAATTCCAAAAAATAGTAAAACGCTAATATTGAGCGTAACCTTGGGAAGTATATCAGACATTGCTTGAAACTTGATTCAATATCTTCCAAATTAGTTTATCAATAATCTCGCTGAACCATTGAATTTACAGTTAGGATTGGTCGTATCAAGGCGGAATATATGCAACCCACAATACATCTACAATTTTGAAAACCTGATTACTGGCGTAATCTTGAACGGATTTCAATAATATTTTAACACAACATTCCTAGACCTTATCTGAACCTGCCTACCAAATATCAACATTTTCTACCTATTGGTTCTCGAAAAAATTGAGAAAACGCCGAAAAACTATAGAAAAACTCAAATATTTAGCGTATCCCTGAAAAGTTTTTAAAATCCGTTCTTAGCGCGCGTCTAAACGTCCAACTGAACATGCCTGCCAAATTCGAACGCATTCGGTTCAGTGGATTTTTAGTTCTGGTGATGAATGAATGAATGAATGAATGAATCAGTCAGTGCCATTTCGCTTATATAGATATATAATATAAGCTCGCTTATGCTCGCTTTGCTCGCCTTCTCCGCCTAGCCAGGGGGCTCCGCCCCCGGGACCACCGACAGTATCAGCAGTGTAAATGAGTCAAACGGGCTCGCTTCGCTCACCTGCAAATTCCATTCAAATGTATTTACTTTGATAATCATATCACTTAACAGGGTCTTTTCAGCTAATCCTTAGAATTAGTTCTATTACTTCAGCTCAACCTAGGTATATGATTTGAAGGTCTTTAGTTCAGTAGTTTCCATAAAATGAACAAAAGTGCAGATTCCAAATATTTAGAGTGAGAGAGAGACATTTTCATTTCTTTATATCCTTTCATTACTTTTATATTCTTCCTCTTCTGTTCTTATCAATTCCTCTGATTTTCACAATTCTCCGTCTCACCACTTCACATTAACTTTGTTTCTTCATCTCACCCAGTTTTCTTCATTGTTATCATCCAGTTCAATTTATTCTTACTGATTATTCTTGTCTTTCCTATCTTCTCCCATACCAATATAATGAAGAAAAATTATGAATATTCACCAATATGATGAATATTTCTTTTCTTCTTTGGCTACTGTATTTTTTGAAACTTTTAAAATGATTACAATCAGCAGAGTACCCTTATAATTTTTTTTTTAAATGGTACTTTGGTTGTAATCTTTTTTGAAGTTTCAATATGATGAAGTATTCTAATTCGTATTCCTTTTTTATTTATAATCATATCTTTTTAATTAATTTCAACCTATATTATTCATGTCTTTCGTTTTACGTATTCATCCTCAATCAGCTCCTTTCGCTCTTCAAACTCCTTCTTCTCCTTCCTGTCTTCACCCTAATCCTCTGGTTTTCACTCTTCTTCTCCTTCTTCTTCTTCTTCTTCTTCTTCTTCTTCTTCTTCTTCTTCTTCTTCCTCCTTCTTCTCCTTCTCCTTCTCCTTCTGCTTTTCCTTCTCTTTCTCCTTCTCATTCTCCTCTCTCACTCTCCAACTAATTCTCCGTTTAATCACAATACAAAACCCGGTTGCAAAGGTCAATGATAGTGTTATTTGAGTTCATTGAATGCACGATTCAGAGTGAATTATTATCGTGATAATCAGATATTGAGTGCCGCTGTATTACATTGCTTCTCACTGATGACTCCATTTATAATAACAGATTCCTAGTTCTAGAATAACTCAGTTTAAATTACATTCTCAATAATATCATTGCTAATCTAAAATCATTCGCGCAAGCTGAGAAGATACGCGGTTACAATGGAAAGTGTATTGTGACGGCGTTCCATCTACGTTTACGCGAACTATAACTATGGGTTGATTGTGATACCCTACTTCTCACCAATATGTGTTGATTTGATTGTTCGAAGTAATAAAATATCGCTTTTAAGCCTGGAATACTTTTTCGATAAAGTAATCAACTTGAGAGACTAGTAGTTAGAATAATAATTTGATCAGGAACAAGCATTATTTTATAAAAGCTGTGTGCTCATAATTACAAATCAGTTGAATCAAAATATCTTTTTTTTTTAAACGAACTGTACCATATTGGTTCTAAACCATATTCATGATCACTTGAGACAAAATGAAGTAACTTTTTGCGTGTGAGTGCGTGTAAAGGCAAGTTTTCCTTTATGCGAAACGGTCCGATGTTCGGCTGTAGTCGAACAGCTGTAGAGCCAATCACAGCTATTGTTGTTGAAGCTCAAGAACAAGACAAGAGCTTGACTTGTGATTGATTACAGCTGCTTGACTGCGGCCGACCATCGGACGGTTTCACATAATGAAGGAGAACCTACCTTTACACGCACTCACGCGAAAAATGTTTCAAGTGATCGTGAATCTATCTATATCTATAAAAGTGGAATGGCACTCATTCATTCACTCACTCACTCATCAGCAGAACTAAAAATCTACCAAACCGAATGCGTTCAAATTGGACCGTTAGACGCGTACTAAGAAAGGATTTTTAAAACTTCATAAGGATACGCCAAATATTTGAGTTTTTCTAAAGATTTTTGGCGTTTTCTTAATTTTTTCGAGATTTAATTGGTAGAAAATATTGATATTTGGTGGGCAGGTTCAGATAAGGTTTAATATAAGGTTAAGATAATCTTGTGTTGAAATCCGTTCAATTTTACACCAGTAATAATTGTAGATGTATTGCGGATTGCATATCCTCCGCCTTAATACGACCAATCCTTACTGTGAATTCAATGATCCAGCGAGTTTATAGATGAACTAATTTGGAGGATATTGAAACAAATTTCAAACTATGTCCGATATACTTCCCAAGTTTACGTTCAACACTAGCGTTTTACTTTTTTTCTGAGTTTTCAGAGTGTTTCTTAGATTTTTCGAGAACCAATTGGCAGAAAATGTTGAAAATTTGATGAACAAGTCCAGATTAGATCTAGAAATTCTGTACTCAATAAATTTCGAGTCCCTTCTGTAATACCCAGGTTGAGCTGAGGTAATAGAACTGATTCAAAGGATTAGCCGAAAAGGCCCTGTGAATCAAAGTAAATCCATTTGAATGGAATTTACAGGCGAGCGAAGCGAACCTGTTTGTCTCAGCTGACACTGGCAGAGTTTTGACTCAAATAGACTAAAAATGGAAAATGTCAGCAAAGAAAAGTCTAAAATATTAGAAGAAGAAGAAGAAGCCGATGCTAAAAACTTGAAAAGTAAGGAGAATAGAAATTGTAGTAGGCCTGTGCCTTACAGCATAGAAAAGAGAATAATAAATTGAAGTAAGAAGAAGATAAGAGGAGGAAGAAGGAGATGCGGATGTGAGAGAGATACAAGGAAAAGAAGAGCAAGAAAAAGAAGAAGTGGAAGAAAAAGACCATCTTGGTTCCGAGCTGCTAGCGGAATTGTTAATCGTATTCTACTTCATGTTTAATCTTCAGGTCTAATCTAAAAGTGCTCATGATATTTCTCGCATTAGCAGTGGTCTCCTTCTTTATTGTCAATACACGAATAATCGTGAATTCCGGCAAACAATGGCGGGAAATTTAAATAATCCTGGCGAACATCTCCGAAAACCAGGAATGCGCGATTTTTATCAAAGTTGGTCTCTGGGTCAAGTAACACGTTATTTTTTGAATTAATTATTATTTTTGAAAAACTTCCTGTTGATTGGTGATTATATATTCTCATTGAAGATACCTTATAGTGGATATTTGAGATATAGTCTGTCCAAACAAAGAAGACCCTCTGGCAAGATAGGAAAATGATTCCAGCTTGGTCAATATCGGTTCAAAAGTTATTGATTTGGTCTCAATCGTAGGAAACATTCTGATCATAATTCAGGTGATAATAATCACCAGTACAGGTAAAGTCTGGTCGAGCAAAGAAGACATTTTAGCAAGATGGGAAAATGACTCCAGCTTGGTCAATATCGGTTCAAAAATTATTGATTTGGTCTCAATCGTAGGAAACATTCTGATCTTCAATTTGAGACCAAATCAATATTTTTTGAACAAATATTGATCGTGCTAAAGTTTTTTCCGCATTTTGCCCAATTATAGGCCTACGTATTCGCTGTGTGAAGTGGGTGGAAAGGATATTTTTGGCGATTGAGGCGCTATTGGCGGATCATTTCGGCGAAAAATTGAGAGAATTAACATTGGAGGAGATAGGGCTAAACCTAAAATAATGTCCTGGAGAATTTGTTGTGTTCCGGATTGTAAAAATAAAACACGCAATGGAAATTTCAAGTTTTACACTTTTCCAGTTGCCATACATAAGTTTCATCAATAAAAAGAATGGTTCACTGCATTGAATAAATATTGATAGGTGAAGCTAACCTTATTGTTTTGTTTACGTGCAAAAAAATTTGTCGATCAAGTAGGACCATGGAGTGCTCCATTCTAACCTGTACATCAGGTAATGTACATGAATAGTTTCTATGTTAGTTAATCTAATAAGCTGTTATTATCAACGCAAAAACTCTATTAATTATGTTTTAATAAGGAATATTCATATCATTCAATTTTTCAAATAAATGTGAGCTTGCGCCAATTTTTCATTTTCATGTAAGATAATTTATCAGCTGTTATCTCAAAGTTTTTGTTCAAAATACATCTGTTTGCGGTTGTCTGCTTTCAAATACTTGAAAACTAGGATTTTTCTAAATATTGATCGTGAGCTATAATACTATCTATACTGAGCTATAATACTAGCTATAACTAACATTTCTATCCTAAATATCATGTTCTAATTACTGAGAAATGCATGAAGCAGCAAATAATTCCATTCTAATTATAAATGCGTTTTTCCCATTTAGCGCTATGCTTTGTATGCTAAAACGCGTATAAAAGTACACACGATAATCCACCAGAGCCGCAGCACGGTAGAGGCTCATAGCGAATATGATGAAAGAAATGGTCTTTTTGGATAGATGGACTTTCATCTCAAAAATGAAGTTCTTATTAGAATAAAAACTATGCAAACAAACCGAGCAAACACTTCTTAAAATAACTAAACAAGAAACATTTTCAATTTTTATAGTAGGCGTAAAGGAATCTTAAGTGGTACTATTAGATACGGAAGCTATGTAATAAAACTTTACAGTAGCTCCTTATTCTAAAATGGTGCTATTAGTCGAACTAGCACTATAACTATATATTACACGGATAAAATGACCAAAACTATACAAATATATCTATACATTTTAAGAAATGAATACTTGTTGGACTATTACTGTATAGGGACCAGAGAACTGAAACCTGTAACTCTATAACTATTTATTATAGGCACCACCCATCTAGAACTGTGGGATTATAACTATTTATTATAGTTAGCACTAACGGTTTGTTTTAACAGGTTATTTAGCCGGCACGAGACCTAAACATTTTATATCCTTCTTATATAGTCTGTCCAAGCAAAGAAGACCCTCTGGCAAGATGGGAGAATGACTCAAGCTCGGTCAATATTGGTTCAAAAATTATCAATTTGATTCTCCTACAGAACAATTCGATCTACTATTAAGACCAAATCAATATTTTTTGAACCAATATTGACCGAGCTGGAGTCATTTTCTCATCTTGCCAGACGGTCTTCTTTGCTTGGACAGACTATCTATAAATTTATGTATCCTAGTTTTTCAGCTGTTTTTATAATTCCTTAAATATTCATTTTCTCTGTTTAGATATGATATCACGGGAAGGCTTTTTATTTGGGTAATCTACCTACGATATAGCTGACAACCACTGGCAGCTCGTGCCCACGAAATAGGTGAAGTGCTGTACAGTAAAAGATACGAGCATTCACCTGTTTCATGGGCATGAGCCGCCAGTGACAACAAAACGTAAGGAGGTTTCTTCTGTCTCTTGTATGCGATGTAACCTACTTACAGCTGATGTAAAGCATCTATTGTCTCTTTTCATTTCAAAAACATGAACAAGCATAGCAAAATGACAACTCTAATAATTGACAACATCAGCTGTTGGAGCGCACATCAGAAAAAAAGTATCAGAAGAAAGCCTTACTTTTTGAAGTCCACTATAATATTCAATAAATAGTAATATATTATGTATCCTATTAATTAGCGCAGTTGATATTCATGTCGCTATTCTCGAATACCTTTAGTGGGATATCTACATCAATCAGAAACCTTTATAGTACTATTTTCAAGGTATATTCCCAGATTATCCAAAGATATACAGTTCTTAATAGTAGTTTTAATGAATACCTAGATCTATAAAAAACATTGAAAAAACTATTTTCGTGGTATATTTCCGGTTATCTATTACTATAAAGCCTATGGTTCAAATCGTGATCAGAGTTCATATAGTCTGTCCAAGCGGAGAAGACATTCTGGGAAGATAGGAAAATGACTCCAGATCGGTCAATATTGGTTCAAAAATTAAAAATTTCGTTTCAAATTGTAGGAAAAATTCTGATCTAAAATTTGAAACCAAATTTACAATTTTTGAACCAATATTCAGCGAGCTGGAGTCATTTTCCCATCTTGCCAGAATGTCTTCTATGTTTGGACGGACTATGGCTCAGCTTGGCCTAGACAAATTGTAGGTAAATAGGTGTCATTATAACCTTGATAATTAGAATGTGGTTAGTTTCTGCTTTAAAGAAATGCATTTCTAATCAACAATGGTCCCAGAAATTTTAATCAACTAGGTGTTTGAGTAACGGATTTTGGTTTTATTAAATGAAATAGGAGGTTATGCTTTTTATTTATGTCCTTAATATTAATTAGTTGGGAAAGCGGTGTATAGCTTATTTACGTAAACTGAAAAGACACGCGAAGTGTATGTTAATTGTATGTAATGACGAGTCTTTTCAGCTTGGGCGAATAAAATAGCCAGATCATTTTGGAAAGGCAATTGGATCAAATATGAATTATTCTATTTCAATTAATAATAATTAGACTATCAAAGTAAATGAGAATTCATGGACTACTAGATACATTTGCAGTCATTTTTATTGCTGACGCCAAAATGTTTTGCGGTACTCCTTGTGCGTTCAAGCAGCTGATGTTGTCAATAACAGTTGTCATACAGCCATGCCTACTATTATCTATTTATCGTAGAAGAAATAACAGGAGGGACTTAGAATGGAGGTCCTATATGTCCTGTAGGAAAAATTTGCAGAAAAAGTGGATGGGAGAGTGATAGAGGAAGAATGAAGGCGGATAGGAAGAAGGAAAAAAGGGGGAAACGATGGAGAAAGAAGGGAGAAAGGACACGTAGAAAGGAAAAAGAGAAGATGAATGAAGAAGAAGGACAGAACACGAAGAAAGGAGGGCTCAAAGAGAGGAGGAAACGAAGAGGAAAAAGAAAGAGTGGACGCGAAAAAAGGAAAAAAGAGGAGGAGGAGGAGGAGGAAGAGCAGGACGAGCAGGAGGAGGAAGAGGAGGAGGAGCAAGAAGAAGAGGAAGGATAGTACACAAAGAGAGGAGGAGAATGTGCAGGAGGAACCTGCGGAGAGAGATGGATGCGCAGGAGGAAGAAGAAGAGGACACGAAGAAAGGAGGAGGATGTGCAGGAGGAAAAAGGAGGAGGAAGCCCAGGAGTAAGAAGAGGAGTAAAAGGAAAGACGTTGAGGATACTTTAGGCACAGCAAGACGTCTGCCGCGTTCAGTCTGCGTCCTTTACTTGCGGTGAGTGCATCAACCGTCGCCTGCTTTCCCCGTCAAGGACAGTGTCAAACGCTTTGGACAAGTTCAAGTTTGGGGTCACTTTGGGACATCTTCTAAGTCCAGCGATCTTCTTAATTTATAAGGGAGTTGGTGCTGATTTGAAGGTGAGTAATAGATTTAAAGAAATTCATGTCTCTAATTAATTTTTTTAATTTTTATAGCATTTATAAATTTTTATGATATATTTTAAAAATTGAATTGTTATTGAAAAGTTATTGGATCATTGATTTTTCTCTGATTTATCAGACGAGTAATAAAGATTACTTAATTCCATCCATTCAAATTTCATTAATTGATAAAGAAATAATGACATTCATATCTGATTTCAATATTTCTCTAAGAGTATTCTAAATCAATATGTAATTTTGTTTTTGAAATTGTGAATTTAAGTCAAGTTTATTGTTTCATTCTATTTTTAGCACTAAAATTTGAAGCAATGAACGTACAAAAATAGATAGCAATAAATTTATTTCGAAAACAATCTACAATAAACATTGAGATATTATTGAGAAAAAAACTTGGGCTTCATGGTTGGGTGGGCTGGAAATAAAAGAGCAGGAAAAATACGTATCATATGAGTTCTCAAGTTTTAAAATCTTACATGTAATAGGCAAGATGAGAGAAGAAAGGTATGGAGATGAGCGAAAATAGGGAAAAATAAAGAAAAACTAGGAAAATTAGGACTTTTCAAACTATGAAAAAGTAGGGAAAATAGGACTTGAAAAACTTCAAAAAAACTAGGAAAAAAGAGTGAAAACTGGGAAAAATGAAAGGAAGGAAGAATACAAAAGTATAGGCAAGCAAAATGAATAGTGAGCAAGTCCATTCATAACTAAGAGAAAAATTTTAGCCACTTAAGTCTAAACTTCCCTTACTATGTCAAATCAAATTTTGTTGAAGCAAGAAAATAATTTAATATAAAGAGATATTTCATATACTGCGGATATATTTATTGTTAAGTGCTATTTCTCATGAATAATGATCAAGCTAAGTGATTTTAATGCCGGGTTTTTCCAAGCACACTCAAACTTCAACTAGCCTCAAATTTTGGCGAAATAGAACAATTGATATTTTCTGTACTTGGTATAGTTTAATTGATGACAAATGCATAAGAGCAACTATCATTATTTAATATTAGAATAATTAGTTAATTATCATAATAACAGTTCACCGGACCTTATCGGCGACTCGCTAATCTCCGGTGTATCGCTCGGGAAATTTAAAACGCATATCAGCAGAATTATTCAAGAGTCAACTGTCAGTAAAATGTCTGGTCACAGTTTGTTACTTTTTGAAGAATGAAGAAGAAGAAGAAGAAAAGGGCGATGAATAAGAAGAGGGGGAGAGGGACAATAAGAAGGAACAGAGGGAGAAAAAAACAGAAGAACAGGGATAATAAGGAGTATAAGAGAGAATATAAGTGGAAAAAAGGAATGAGAAGAAGAAGAAGAAGGTGAATAATAGGCAGAAGAACAAGGATAAGGAGGAGTATAAGGAAGAACATAAGTAAAAAAAGAGGAATAAGGAGAAGGAGGTGAAGAATAAGCAGAAGAACAAAGATAAGATGGAGTATAAGAAAGACTATAAGAAATATAAGAGGAGTAAGAAGAAGAACAGGAAGAAGAAGAAGAAGAAGAAGAAGAAGAAGAAAGAAGAAAACAAAAAAGGAGGAGAAGAAGAAGGAGAAATAGGAGCATGAGGAGAAAAATGAGTAGAAGTACGAAGATAAGAAGGAGGAATGAGAACAATAGAAAGGAAAAAAGAGAATAAGAAGAATAAAATAAATAAAATTGAAGAAAAAGGAGAAGAGGAACAACAAGAAGGATAAGGAGGAGTATAAGAGGGATGAGGAGAAGAGAAAAAGGGGAAAAAGAAGAAAAATAAGAAAAAGGCAAAAAAAAGGAGAAGAAGAAGAATAAGAAGAAGGAGAAGAAGAAGAATAAGAAGAAGAAGAAAAAGAGGAAAAATAAGAAAAGGCAAAAATAAGAGGGAGAAAAAGAAGAAGAAGAAGAAAAGAAAAAAGAAGAGAAAAAAAGAAAAGAAGGTGAAAATGAAAATAAGAAGAGAAGAAAAAAGGAAGAAGAAAGAAAAAGAAGAAAATAAGAAGAAGGAAGAAGGAGAAGAAGAAGAAGAAGAAGAGAAGAAGAAGAAGAAGAAGAAGAAGAAGAGGAAGATGTTGACGAGAAGATTACGCTCAGGTACAGTATTGCCGAAAGAAACAAACGGTATATGCTAATTTTAGTAGCAGAACTAATTCACGGCAATAAGAGTTTGCATGTTAATGTGGGTGAGACTGTGTGATAATTCAATGACTAAAAAGTGCTAAAGAAGCACGAATAATCGGTGGGGAGTGTGAAGAGATGATAGTAATTATTAATGTTGAGAAGACGAAGAAGAAGAGGAAGAAGAAGAAGAAGAAGAAGAAGAAGAAGAAGAAAAATATATAAATGGAAGAGGATAGAAAGTGTAATACTGTATAGTCTCTCCAAGCAAAGATGACATTCTGGCAAGATGGGAAAATGTTTCAGCTTGGACAATATTAGTTTGAAAAACATAATATTGGTCTCAAATTGTAAGAGACATTCTGATCTACAATTTGAAACGAAATTTTTAAGTTTTGAACCAATATTTTCTAAGCTGGAGTCATTTTCCCATCTTGCCAGAATCTCTTCTTTGCTCGACCAGCCTGATCAAAATATTGTACAAAAATTTCAAATTTGTAGATAATCTGGAAGTTTTCTGAGTTTTACGCACACATATTGAAAATATAGATTATTTTCACATTTAGCACATAAATTATACACAAATTTTTACTTCTGAAGGTGAATAACTCTGAAAAATCAATTTATAATTTGGTAGGATATTTTTAAAAATATAAACCAAAAACTAAATAAGTACTAGGATGTTATTGCATTGATGTATAAAGAATCATTGAGAATCGAAATAATTTTTCAAACCTTTTTAATAGTTTCTCAAAAACGATTCTAACAAGGAGAGGATACGTGTGACAATATTTATTTATTTATTTCATTTATGTACAAATATACTACCATGAAAAACAGGCTATTGCCCAAAACTTCTCCTATTCCCAATTTATATTAGTCACTTAATAAAATGTCCAAATTTTCAGGTTATGTAAAAATTTTGTTTTACTCAAAGTTTTCCACTCAAAGAAAAAATAATTCGAAGTAACTGATCAATTTAGTATTTAGAAGGGTTCATATTAAGCCAAAATAACACAAAACAATTTAGAAGTTTCATTAGAATATTAAAGGTTTAGTAAAAGCTATCATAATGACAATACGGATGGGAATAATGGAGAATGAAGAAGAATAAGGGTAACAAAGAAGAAAAACGTGAATAAACAGATTGAGAACCGGTGAACAGGTAGAGAATGTTAATTGACTGTGGAGTCAAGCAGATTAATCTAAATAGCTAATTAGCTTGAAGACTTTTAACTGTTTTAACTGATCTAACTGTTCTCACTGGATTCAAATTAGTTCTTGGCTAGGTAGGAAAGATAGTAAGAAATGCAAAGCTAATGATTAATCCCATGATTGCTTCTTATCTTATATACTTTGAAGTAAATTATAAATAATAAGTGTATGTATATTCAGAACATGTATATATTCATAAATCGAGTAGAGTATAATAATTACTAACCGGCAGGCTCGCTTCGCTCGCCTTCTCCGGCTAGCTAAGGGGCTCCGCCCCCTGGACCCCCGACAGTATAAGAAGTGTCAAAGAAGTCAAACACTCTCGCTTAGCTCGCCTGCAAAACCTCTGTCAGTTTCAGCTGAGACAAACAGGCTCGCTTTGCTCGCCTGAAATTTCCGTTCGAGAGGATTTGCTTTGATCATCAAATATCATTCAACTGGGTTCTTTTGAGTAATCATTCCGAATTAGTTGTTCTTTCAACTAAGCTCAACCTGGGTATACTCGTATGATTTGAAAGTATTCAGTTCAGTAGTTTCCATGGTATGAACAAAAGTGCAGATTCCAAACATTGGATAACCTTGTGACAGGCGTAACATCGAAAAATCTAAGAAAAACTCCGAAATACAACGCTAATATTGAGCGTAGCCTTGGAATGTATAACCTATCGGATATAGTTTGAAACTTGATTCAATATCTTCCAAATAAGTTCATCTATAATCTCGCTGAACCATTGAATTTACAGTAAGGATTGGTCGTATCAAGACGGTAGATATGCAACCCGCAATACATCTACAATTTTGAAAAAATTGATTACTGGCGTAATCTTGAACGGATTTCAAAGTTTGAAACTTGATTCAATATCTTCCAAATAAGTTCATCTATAATCTCGCTGAACCATTTAATTTACAGTAAGGATTGGTCGTATCAAGGCGGAAGATATGCAATCCGCAATACATCTACAATTTTGAAAAACTTATTACTGGCGTAATATTGAACGGATTTCAATAATATTTCAACACATCATTTCTAGACCTCATCTGTAACTGCCCACCAAATTTCAACATTTTCTACCGATTGGTTCTCGAAAAAAATTGGAAAACGCTGAAAAACTATAGAAAAACTCAAATATTTAGCGTATCCTCATAAAGTTTCGATAATCCGTTCTTAAATAGTATACGAGTGGAGGACCAACTGAACATGCCTGCCAAATTTGAACGGATTCGGTTCGGTAGATTTTTAGTTCTGCTGATGAGTAAGTGAATGAATGAATGAATGAATGAATAAGTGCCATTTCGCTTTTATAGATATAGATATACAGTACTTTTATACAGTAAATTATAAATAATCAGTGTATGTATCAATGTATATTCAGAACATGTATTTATTCGTGAATCAAGTAGAATATAATAGTAATTATTATAAATTTGGTCTCAAATTGTAGGAAACATTCTGCTCTACAATTTTAGAACCAATCTTGACCGAGCTGAAGTGATTTCCCCATCTTGCCAGAATGTCTTCTTTGCTTGTACAGACGATATCAATCAGATATTGACTTTTCCCATCCAGTAGATAATAATGATTCCATCTCCTACAATCGAAATCCATTATTTTGTTGATTGATTGATTTATCAAATTACTGCGAATTGGAGAAGAGAGAGGCGAATCGTGAGAGAAAGTGTGCTGCTTGAGAAAGAGAGGAGAAAAGAGAACGCGGTAATTGAGACGTTGAAAGTGAAAAAGGATGGATGGACGGATGGAAGAGATGAAAGAAAGAGTTTATTGGCAATGAAAAATGAATGATGGGAAGGAGACATAAAAGTCTGGATAATTGGCGTTTGCCCACCGGGAGCACTATAGGTGGTCGATGGGCCGGATTAGACAAGATTCTATTTAACTTCTATTTCTTTTTTTTCTTCTTATTCCTTTTATGATATTCTTATACTTGCTGTTCTTCTGCTTTTTTCTCCTCCTGCCCCTTCTTCTCCTTCTTTTTCTTATTATTTTTATCCTTATTATACTCCTTATACTCTTTCTTCTCCTTGTTCTTCCACTGTTTTTTCTGCTCCTGCTCCTGCTCCATCTTCTCCTTGTTTTTCTACTTACTATTATTTTCATTTTCTTCTCCTTCTTCTTATTCCTCGTATACAAATTCTTATCCTTGTTCTTCCACTTTTTCTTCTCCTGCTCTTTCTTCTCCTTCTAGCTCCTTCTACTTCTTTTTCTTCTTCTTCTTCTTCTTTTACTTCTTCTTCTTCTACTACTACTACTACTTCTTCTTCTTCTTCTACTACTACTACTTCTTCTTCTTCTTCTACTACTACTTCTTCTTCTTCTTCTTCTTCTTCTTCTTCTTCTTCTTCTTCTTCGTCTTCTTCTTCTCTTCTTATTTATCCGATACACCTTCTTATACTCCTTCTCATCCTTTTTATTCTACTTATTTCTCTCTTCCTACTCCTTTTTATTGTCCCTCTCCCCATTCATCATTCTTTTCTTCTGTTTCAGCTTTTTATCAATCGTAGACTCTGAACGATCTGTTGATCCATTGTCAATCATTATAATTATGCATCTAATCTCATCTAATGACTGACTTGCTAATAATTCAATTTCCTTTCTCATTATTGCTGAATATACCCATTTACTTCTCTTTGTATTCAATCTACTCATTTTCTTTCTTCTCCTTATCTTTCATTTTCCGTTGAATCTTCTCATTACTTTCTGTTTCCATTCATTCTCGCTTTTTCTACCTGTTTCTTATTTTTCTATTCTCCTCTTCTCCGTTTTTATTTTCCTTTTCTACTCAAAGAAGACATTCTGTTAAGATAGGAAAATGTCTCCAACTCAATATTGGTTCGAAATATAATTATAAATGTGGTCTCAAAATGTAGAGCAGAATTTTTTCTACAATTTGAGACCAATTTATAATTTTTGGACAAATATTGATCGATCTGAAGGTAGTAGGTAGCCTATTGGTTGATCTGATATAGTTTCTCCAAGCGAAGAAGACCCTCCGGTAAGATGGGAAACTGACTCCAGCTTGGTCAATATTTGTTCAAGAATTACAAATTTCGCCTCAATAGTACACAAAATTGTTTTCTACAATTTGAGATCAAATTGATAATTTTCGAACCAATGTTGACCGAGCTTGAGTCATTTTCCTATCGTGCCTAAGGGTCTTCTTTGCTTGGACAGACTATATTAGGTTAGTCTGCTAAACAATTTATAAATAAATACTGATGACTGACTTCCGTTGAAACTTTTCCCACAAGTCCAAAAAACATTTTGATGGATGGAGCAACTTTTTTATTAGGTCCATATTCCATAAATAATCATGATTGATGATTTTAAAAGTCCATCAAGTCTGTAGCTAGAAACCTGTATGAACCAAATTAGATACGAGTCTACTGAGTAATCTGACGCTTAATGGTACCACTTACTTTAAGAAGCTATGAAGTACGGATAGGAGAAGAATATAAGAAGTAAGAAATGTGAGGAAGTCGAAGAACGAGGAGGAATATAACATGGAGAAAGAACGGATAAAAAAGGAGGAGGAGATTAAAAAGGTTGGAAGAAGAGGAAGGAGAAGATTGAAGAGGAGTATAGGATGTGGAAGGAAAAGGAGAAGAAGAAGAAGAAGAAGAAGAAGAAGAAGAAGAAGAAGAAGAAGAAGAAGGAGAAGAAGAAGAAGAAGAAGAAATAGGAGTAGAAGGTTATCGAGCATGTCCAAACATGAGAAATCTTTTGGAAATTTTCAAGTTATTGAATAATTTTTCTACTTCTACAAATCTAATCGACTAAATTTTTAAGTAAATAACTCGATTAGGATTTGGATGTAGAAATCTATGAAACTATTTAAAGTCTATTATAAAACCTATATTGTAGAGAAGATTTATTTAATAGGCTATGTTCATTCCATTTTCTAGTGAATTTTAGCATTAAAATAATTTTAAAACTAGAACAAATTAGAATTTCAGACCGTTATGTTCTCACCAAAATAACTCACTGAACTGTTATCAGATAACTTCCTCCGCCATGTAGGAATTAATCCATTCACCATAAATATATAAATTTTATGCCGTTTTTAAAGCTTCATCCGTTAAGTATTTCATGTGAAAGTAGGAGACACAGTTAGGTACTGCATATTGAGCTTACGTTAAACTAATTGATTTTCATATTCTCCATAAAAATTTTACCATGACCATGAAATATGATCCGAAAACTAAAATATTTATTGAGATTTATTGCTTTATATATTTTTACTAGCTGGTAGGCTCGCTTCGCTCGCCTTCTCCGTCTGGCCAGGAGGGCTTCGCCCCCTGGACCCCCGACAGTATCAGCACTGTCAGTGAAATCGCTTCGCTCGCCTGCAATTTCCGTTCGAAAGGATTTACTTTGATCATCATATCACTTAATAGGGTTCTTTTGAGAAATCGTTCTGAATTAGTTGCTCTATAACTCAGCTCAACCTGGGTTTATGATTTGAGCGTATTTAGTTCAGTAGTTTCCGTGAAATTCCAAGAGTACAGATTCCAAAAATTGAAAACCTTGTAACAGGCGTAATCTTGGAAGAATATCGAAATTTCATAAACACAGCATTAACTAGACCTAATCTGGACCTTTTTACAAAATTTCAACATTTTCTGCCAATTGGTTCTTGAAAAATCTAAGAAAAATATTAAACTCTCATATTGAGCGTAACCTTGGGAAACATATCGGACAAAGTTAGAGACTTGATTCAATATCTTCCATATTAGTTCATCTATAATCTCGCTTAACCATTGAATTTACAGTCAGGATTGGTTGTATCAAGGCGGAAGATATGCAACCCGCATATCTTCATACATTTACAATTTTTAAATCCTGATTACTGGCGTACTCTTGAACGGATTTCAAAAATATTTCAACACAACATTTCTAGAGCTTATATGAACCTGGCCACCAAATATCAACATTTTCTACCGATTGATTCTCGAAAAAATTAGGAAAACGCCGAAAAACTCTAGAAAAACAAAAATATTTGGGGTATCCTTGAAAAGTTTTGAAAATCCGTTTTTAGCGCGCGTCTAAACGTCCAACTGAAAATGCCTTCCAAATTTGAACGCATTCAGTTCAGTGGATCTTTAGTTCTGGTGATGAATGAATGAATCAGTTAGTCAGTCAATCAGTCAGTGCCATTTCGCTTTTATAGATATAGATTCTAATTGAACATAGAATAGATTACTGTTATTTACATTTGAAAATGACTCTAGAACGACAAAACATGTTGTGAAAAATGAAAATATTTAAAAAAATGGTACTTTGATCTGAATTATTTCAAAGTTTTTAATAGTTTAATAAAGTGTTTAATAGTTTTTAAAGTTTTTAATAAATACGCAGTAGCCCCAAGAGAAAATAAGTATTACATACATTGTATGTGATACATACCTTACCCACATAGATAAAGTGGGATACCGCACAGCAGTAAATTAAATTTTATCTCAGATTATTACAGTATGTGATACTTTCTGTGCAATTTTCCGTAAGCGATCTCCGCATATATGGTCAACAATTTCATGACTGATACTCGGTAGCAAACAAACTGTTAAGTCCGTCCAAGCAAAGAATACATTACGGCAAGGTGGGAAAATTACTCCAGCTCGATCAATATTGGTTCAAAATTAATAAATTTGGTCTCAAATTATAGACTAGGATGAGCTCTACAATTTGAGATCAATTTGGTAATTTTTGAAGTAATATTGATTGAGTTGGAGCCATTTTTTCATCTTGCCAGAATGTCTTGTTTGCTTGGACAGACTATACCGTTTATTCTAGGAGCTGAGATAGTAATGGGTAAGTGGGGTAACCTACACTTTGCAAAACACTCAATGATGGCTGAAATTGAAAAAAGAGGAATATTGGAAGATGGAGTTGAAAGAGAAAGAAGGAAGGAGAAGAAGAGAAATGGAAGCTTGAGAGAATGAAAGGAAATGAGAAGAAGAAGAAAGTAAAAAATAAAAAAGTGGGAGGTTGATAAGAGAAGCTGCTCTTTCACATACATTTCAGTTATATTAAAGAGAAGGATAAAGGAAGAAAAGCGAGAGAACAAGAGAAGGATAGAGGAAGAAAAGGGAAAGAACAAGAGAAGGATAGAAGAAGAAAAGAGAAAGAACAAGAGAAGGATAGAGGAAGAAAATAGATAGAACAAGAGAAGGATAGAGGAAGAAAAGAGAAAGAACAAGAGAAGGATAGAGGAAGAAAAGAGAAAGAACAAGAGAAGGATAGAGGAAGAAAAGAGAAAGAATAAAAGAAAAAAGGATAGAGTAGAAGAATAGGTGTAGAGAATTAGTTAAAGTAATAAAGGGAAGAGAGTGGAAAAAATTTCCACAAATTAATTCCAGTTCCTCTTTAATCCTACATTTAGGGATTAGATTACATAATTAATTAGTTAGATCACATTAGATTAATTACATTTATGATACATAATTCACGAATACTCGAGTTGATATTTATATTATACAAAATTATATCAGATTCATATTAAACATATAAATCTTAGTACCTTTCAAATCATTTCAAATTCAAAACATGTTTCAACACTTCAGAGCTATTTTCAAGTGTGACTAATTTATTTATTCCCACTTTAAAATAGCTTTGAAACATGTCGTGTTGAAATACAAATAATTGGAAGGGGACTGAGATTAATATCTTATTATACAGGGTGTTTCAGGAGGAATGTGCAATACTCCTCAGGCTGATTCCTTGCACCAAGTAGACAGAAAAGTTCTATGGGACCAGCCCCCAAAAATGCTTTGTTACCGAGATAACAATGACGAAAAATTGAGATTTTTCAAAAATTACCAATTTTTCTAATTTATTAGAGGCTTTACTGAGGTTCTAAAATAAGCAATTCCCATGTAAAATTAGCTGAGGAATTCGAAGAAACCAGTTTGAAGTTTGTAACTTTAACTGTTATTGAGATAATTGGAAAAATATGCTAAAAAACGCCATTTTTCAACAATAAGGGTTATAACTGGATGAGGAATCATAAATTTGTATTTCTTATTAATGGAAGTTGAAGAGAGTCTGATTCTAAACAAAAAGTTGAATGGCGGTGATCGTGTAAATCTTACCCAAATTTCAGAAATAGCGATCAAAAATCGAAAAATCGCTACTAAACACAAATTTATCACTTGTGCTATGTTTTGTCAATTTTGCGATTTTTGATCGCTATTTCTGAAATTTGTGTAAGATTTACACAATCTCCGCCATTAAACTTTTTCTTTAGAATCCGACTCTACAACTTACATTAATAAGAAATACAAATTTATTATTCCTTATCCAGTTATAACCCTTATTGTTTAAAAATGGCGTTTTCTAGCATATTTTTCTAACTATCCCAATAACCGTTAAAGTTACAAAGTTATGGAACTGGTTTCATTGAGTTCCTCAGATAATTTTACATGGGAATTGATTATTCTAGAACCTCACTAAAGCCTCTAATAAATTGGAAAAATTGATCATTTTTGAAAAATCTCAATATTCCGCCATTGTTATAACAAATCGTTTTTGGGGGTTGGTCCCATGGAAAGTTTTTGTCTACTTGGTGTAAGGAATCAGCCTGAGAAGTATTGCGCATTCCTCCTGAAACACTCTGTATAATAAACATTGATAAGAAACACTAATCAAAAAAGGATTAACGAGATGATATTGTATGTATCGAATAAAACAATAAAATTTGAAAACTTAATCCCAATATATATTATATCGTCATTAAAACGCTTTGTATCAATCACGATACACATCACCTCCATATTCAATCTTGTCTTGAACCATTCAACCCTTGATACAATTAGTTTTTAATGTAATTATACCAAATCCTACAACATGCAATATTATGATTGTAAATATTTGATTAGAGCAAAACTGAAGTCAGGAGGAATACAGGAGACGAAGACGAAGAAACAGAATAGTAAAAAGAGAAGAAGAAAAAGATAAAAATGAAGAAAAAGGAATAAAGAAGGGAGATAGAGAGAGAATGATTGAGGATGTGAAGATAGAGTAAATAGTAATAGTATGGATAGTGATATCCTCAATCATTGGTATAGTCCGACCAAGCAAAGAAGAGCCTCTGGCAAGATGGAAAAATGACTCCAGCTTGGTCAATATTTGTTGAAGAATAATAGATGGGGCCTTAATAGTAGATCAAATCGTTCCCTACAATTTGAGATCAAATTGATAATTTAAAAATCAATATTGACCAAGCTGGAGTCATTTTCCCATCATGCAAGAGGCTCTTCTTTGCTTGGTCAGACTATATACCGTTACGAGCTCACGTGAGCTGGTATCGTAAATGCAGTACAATGTTTATTGGCAATTACACTGTTGCCCCATTTTGATATACAGCTTCCCAATAATTATTATAACTGGAGAGAGTTATTTGAGACCAGTAGCTAACTATAGGTGGAGCTTGATTTATCTAACTTGAATCTATTCAAGTATGTGATATGTGATACAGTATGTGATACAGACTTAGATAGTTTAAGTTTACGTTTGTGTAACTAGTTATTCGAGTTACTAGCTATATATAGTGTGTCCAAGCAAAGAAGACTCTTTGGCAAGATGGGAAAATTACTCCAGCTTGGTCAATATTTGTTCAAGAATTATACATGTTGTCATAATAGTAGAACATATTTTCCTTAAATTTGAAATCAAATTTATAATTTTTGAACCAATTTTGACCGAGCTTGAGTCATTGTCCCATCTTGCCAAAGAAGACCTTCTTTGCTTGGACAGACTATAACAGTATGTGATACTTAGATAATGGAAACAGGTGAAGTGCCGTATCTTTTACTGTACAGCACTTCACCTATTTCGTGGGCACGAGCCGCCAGTACTATAAAGAAGTTCCTCCTTTGAGCAAGGATTGAATTTCATTTGTTTAAATATCTCGCTTCCATATAAACCGTTTCCAATTTCAAACTGATAACTCATAGATCTTTAGCTTTGGGAATGAAATTTTCTGACTGAAATGAAGTCATAACCTTCATTAAATATATTATTTATCAATATTTCCAATAGAGGAAATTGTACCATTTCTTGGTCCAATAGAAATTAAAGTGGAAATTGTAGATGATTTCAGTGAAATCAAAATAGAAATTTAATGGTTCAAAGGTTCAATGGGAACTAAGTGACATTGCAGAGTTTTTCATTGAATATTATTAGTGAAATAGGCTACATACAGTACCATATTTCTTTAACATCGTATTGTTATGTTATGTTTCTTGAACAAGGTATTCGCACTCGTGGAAAATTGCCTCTCCTTATAAACTTCTCAACCTTTACCTGACATTTATTACCTACTGCGAGAGAGCACTGTACTTCATTCAAGCTGAGAAGGCACGCATCACAATGTTAAATGAATTACTGATGCGTGTCTCCTCAGCTTACGCGAACTTTACAACGAGTCAAGATTTCCAGTGGATTCTTTCAATTTTTTCTAATACCTCGTAATTCTTTCAAACCTAACAAGTTTTCATTTTTTCTAATACCTTATAATTCTTTCAAGCCTAACAAGTTCTTTACCAGTACAAATTGCTAAAATAATCAGTATGGTTTAATTAACTTGATGGATGATTGAGACAGGTTACAGATAATTACAATTACAAATTACAATTAAAAATAATTGGGGTATAGAATGTTGATGAGGAAATTGCGAATAATGAGAGTTCAAGCTTGAAAATATCAGGTAAGGTTTGTTTGGTTGGAGAAACTTTATGAAAGTTTAAACTTTATAACTTGGAAAATGAGGAATTTAGAACATTTAGATAGAGTTAATAAAGTTCAAGCTGTATTCGATCGTTGTGCTGAGTGAGAGCTCTCTTCGAAGAAAAGAAAGAAGAAGAAGAAGAAGAAGAAGAAGAAGAAGAAGAAGAAGAAGAAGAAGAAGAAGAGAAAAGTCGTAGTTATCATTATCAGTCGAATTTTACATTCAATGAGTCGAATTTTACATTGAAGAGTAGCCTATACAGGCTTCCAAGCCCAAAAGTCAAGCCCAGACAAACAAAAAGCAGGGTTTGTCACAAAAATTACTGAAAAAACCCCAATTTCCAGATTAAAATTAGAAGGCGAAGAATATGGAATTTTCAAATCTATTTATAACCTCTTGAACAATAAGAGGAAAGAATTGCACAAGATGGTAGCAAAAACTATGAAAGAGATTAAAGAAGAGGCTGAATAGGAAAGAAATAAGTAACAAGGAGGGGAACAGAAAAAACGATGAACAGAGGGGGAGAAAGAAGAGAGAGAAAATATAGAGGAGAGAAAAATAATTCAGAAAAAACAGCGGTGGTTAATAAGCTATGAGGAGAATTGTACTTTGAAATAGTTTTAGACAGATGCAAAAGACAATTCAACCGTTAATTTATAATTATTGTGGAGTTCAATGACTAGATTCTGGTTCAGTCTGGATGAGTGAGCTTAATGCCCGGTTTTTCCAAGCACACTCAAATTTGAGGGACCCTCAAGTTTACTACACTTTACTACATTTCCTATACTTATCATAGAAAATGTCAGCTGTTCATCAAAATTTGAGGGTCCCTCAGCTTTGAGTGTGCTTGGAAAAACCCGGCATTACTCCAGTCTCCAGCACGGTCAATATTGGTTCAAAAATTATTGATTTGGTCTTAACTTGAAGATCTAAGTGTTTCCTATAGAGACCTATTGAGACCAGATCAATAAGGTTTGAACCAATATTGACCGAGCTGGAGACTGGAGTAAGACTCTTCTTTGCGTGAACAGACTGTACCTTGAGGCATTCGCGGCACATGCCTCGCACTGTCGATACGCGGCAGTCAAACTTTCAACTACTTTGAATGCACTAAAGTAGTCTAAATGTACCGTACTACATTCTCTACATAAACTACAATATTATTTATGATTTCTATGAGTTTACATTCAGGTACAGCAAGTCTCAGTGGCCATAAAACCCTTCACCACTTTGCTTGTAGTTCAAGGTCAGTGAAAGTATAGTCTGTCGAAGCAAAGAAGACATTCTGGCAAGATGGCAAAATGACTCTAGCTCTGTCAATACTTTTTCAGAAATTATTAATTTGTTTTCAAATTGTAGATTAAAATATTTCCTACAATTTGAGACCAAATTCATAATTTTTGAACCAAAATTGACCGAGCTGGAGTCATCTTCCCATCTTGCCAGAATGTCTTCTTTGCTTGAGCAGACTACACACAGTGTACGTTATTCTAATCCAGCTGTTTCTTGCAGCCATATACATTTCAAGAGCATACATTCTATTTTTCGAGTTGACAGTGAGTGTAGTATATGAGTTGGTAGCCTTTCTATCTTGACCTGGGTCATCTACTGGTTTCCAGGACGTAGAAAATAAAGAAACTAGAACAATGGTAATTTATTTGAATGTGTGACACAAAAGTAAGATTGTCCATTGTCTTCCGAATTTGGGATTTCGTGAATGGAATCGGAATAAGGAGGATTTAGCATTTCAATTTGTTGTTTGTAGACTTGAGATGTGAATTTCTTATTGCCGAGTATTTTTTTTTTTTCAAATTAACTCAGTCTCTCTGGTTCCCAGTTTCTATTGATAAATAATTTATCAATTAACAAGTAACTAGTATTTTAATAGTTTTGGTGTCAATTAGTTTTCTATTAACTAGTCTTTATGGTTATAGTCCGTCCAAGCAAAAAAGGACCCCAAGATGGGAAAATGACAAGATGGTCAATATTTGTTCAAGAATCAAAAATCTGGTCATAGTAGAACAAATTGTTTCCTACAATATGAGATAAAATTGAAGTTTACAGGGCATGAGCCTGTTGCACTCAACCAAATGTATTCTTGTAAAATGGTGATTAATTGTCGAATTTTTCTTTTGGTGTGGAATTTGGTGTTTTATAAATGGATTATGATAGAACTTTTTCTGTTTAATCTGTTTGTATAAATTGGGCTATGTAGCCTGTTTTACTCTTTGATGTGAAACTAAATAAAGATGATAAGAGAAATGAATGAAGATGAATTGATCGGTTGATTTTCCCATCTTACTAGAGGATCTTCTTTGCTTGGACAGACTATAGTACTAAACCATGGATGAATAAATTTAGCATCTTTGATAAATATTACAGGGGAAAGAGAAAGGCAGATTAGGTATAGTCTGATCGAGCAAAGAAGACATTCTGGCAAGATGGTAGAATGACTACACCTTGGCCACTATTGATTCAAAAAATACAAATTTGGTCTCAAATTGTAGAGCAGAATGTTTTCTTTAATTTGAGACCAAAATGATAATTCTTGAACCAATATTGACCGAGCTGGAGTCATTTTCCCATCTTCCCAGAATGTTTTCTTTGCTTTGACAGACTGTACCACATTGTAATGTATTAGATTGATGCCCGGTTTTTCCAAGCACATTCAAATTTGAGGGTTCCTCAAGTTTACTACATATTCTAGATTTTCTACATTGTCAGCTGTTCATCAAAATTTGTGGGTCCCTCAAATTTGAGTGTGCTTGGAAAAACCCAGCATAAGACTCTTAGGCTGAGGCCGTACTGCCGGTGGGTAGAGCCTGGAGGATGGAGGGTAGTTGGTAAATCTATAGAACATACACACCATCCACAGTAATACATCGTATGAATGGTATGTGTTCAGCCGCCATCTTGAAATTCTTAAATATGGACAACATAACCTCAAAAAACAGAATGACGTCATACCATTCATACGATGTATTACTGTGGATGGTGTGTATGTTCTATAGATTTACCAACTACCCTCCACACTCCACGCTCTACCCACCGGCAGTGCGGCCTCAGCCTTATATCTGGTACCGAGCTTCGCTACCGATTTTCCCATCTTGCCAGAATGTTTTCTTTGCTTGGAAAGACTATAATGTAAAATATGCACGTAAATATATAATTTTTGAACTAATATTGAACGTGCTAAAGTCATGGAGTGTATGGAATGTATGAAACATTCTGCTCCAAATTTACTGATTCTGTGACCAAATTTACAAATTTTGAACTAATATTGACCGAACTGGAGTAGTTTTCCCATCTTGCCAGAATGTATTCTTTGCTGGACAATACTAGATTGGATAAGATTATCATCTTTGTTCAAGTTGATTACAATATTTATTGGCCTGGAACCTGAACTCCAATAAGGATTAGATTGGATTTCTTTATTCATTTAAATAGCAGAGAGAGAAGAGAGAAGAGGAGATATATCTATATCTATAAAAGCGAAATGGCACTGACTGACTCACTGACTTATTCATTCATTCATTCATCACCAGAACTAAAAATCCACTGAACCGAATGCGTACAAATTTGGCAGGAATGTTCAGTTGGACGTTAAGACGCGCGCTAAGAACGGATTTTAAAAACTTTTCTAGGATACGCTGAATATTTGAGGTTTTCTATGATTTTTCGGCGTTTTCTCAATTTTTACGAGAGCTAATCGGTAGAAAATGTTGATATTTGGTGGGCAGGTTCAGATAAGGTTTAGAAATGATATGTTGGAATATTTTTGAAATCCGTTCAAGACTACGCCAGTAATCAGGTTTTCCAAATTGTAGATGTATTGCGGGTTGCATATCTTCCGCCTTGATACGACCAATCCTTACTGCAAATTCAATGGTTCAGCGAGATTATAGAAGAGGAAGAAAAAGAATAAGAGGAAAACTGCAGACGCAGACTACCTACCGGAACAGGTATAATTTATTTGGTTCATGCACATGTGACTTTATCATAATAATAAAAATATGAGCACGCCAAACAAGCATATTATGTTGAAGGAAGCATGTCCAGTGAGGAATGAAAAAACGTAATAAGATAGCATGAAGGAAGAACGAAGAATAGAAGAAGCTAAGAAGGAGAAGTAGAAGAACAAGGATGAAAAGAGTAGTAAGAAGAAGAAAGAGAAGAAGGAGGAGGAGATACAGAAGAAGATGAAGAAAATGGAGAAGAAGAAGAATAAGAAGAAGGAGAGGTGGAGGAGGAAGAAGCAGAAAAGAGAGAAGACTGGATAAAAATTTCGGTAATGGTCCGGTAAAAAATATATCCTACACGTTATGGGCTACAACACTACTGCATAGCCTAACGTTTTACGTAAAACGGTATATAACCACCGTTATAATCATCTTCTTTCCATGTACAGTATAACTATATTTATTCTAATCCATGCTGAAAACAAGCTACTTTTCCCATTATTCTTAGGGAGTGAAAAATTCTAAATTTTTTATTCATTCGAAATATTCAACTACCGTTTTTGTAATTTGCATATCTTGTACTATTGTTTTATTTTAATGTGCGACTTTTTTTATTAAAATATGCGACCATTGTTTTCTGTTATAGTCTGTCCAAGAAAAGAAGACCCTCTGGCAAGATGGGTGAATGACTCCAGCTCTGCCAATATTGGTTCAAACAATTATTAATTTGGTCTCAAAATGTAGATCAGAACGTTATCCACAATTTGAGACAACATTTATAATTTTTTAATCAATATTGATCAAGCTGGAGACATTTTCCTATCTTGCCAGAATGTTTTCTTTGCTTGGACAGACTAAAATGAGACCATATTTAAGTAGCGCATATTATTATAGTGAGAGAGAAATGGGAAATGTTTTTAATTAGTATATATATGCTAATAATTATTTTAGGATATTGTGTGATGGTGTGAGAATTGGAGCTGCTCTAAGCTGTGTGTCCCGTTTCAATCTCCTTTCATGAAGATACACAGCAAAATTAATGAAAGATGATACACAATAAAATTAATTAAAGATGATACACTAGAATATTAATTAAAGGTGATACACTACAAAATAATTACACAAGAAAATTAATTAAAGATGATACACTAGAAAATTAATTAAAGATGATACACTACAAAATTAATTGAAGATGATACACATAGCAATAAAGAAGGAAGATGATACATGTATCAAATTAAATGATCGAATAAGTAGATTTTTAATTGCTATTCAGACGTAAGTTTTATTTCACTCAATTTCAGGGTTTGTAGTGTCAGGTACATTATTTTATACATCATATTGAGAAGATTAAGAAGAAACTCTAAGGGCCGGTTTCTCCAAATACGTTTAACTGAAATTTTAGTTTGAACTATCAGCTGTCAGTGTATGGTCAATTTTATTAACTTGTATTTCAATTGAGCCAGCTGATGGTTTAATCCAAAATTCAGATTAACTTTTTTGGAGAAACCGGTCCTAAATGTATCTTTTTAACAGGAAAGTTGACAGGCTACATTCTATAGACATGATACATCATATTCAAAAAAAATTTAATGACGTATCTTCTTGAAGGAGAGTGAACACATCGATTTAGGAACATTCTATTTATAAATAAGGGGAAAATGACTTCAGAAAATTACTGTAAATATAATCAAGAAATATCATTATGTTTCCTGTCATCGGAAATAGATTGAATCGGCGAGGTGGATCTCCCGATTGTTAAAAGTCAATCATAATTACAAATTAAACACAGTAATAATACAGAAAATAAATTACATAAAATGTATTTATTATATTGAAAATTGGAAATAAATTTGATTTTGATTTGATTGAATTTAGGATCGCTGAAGGCTGGTTTTGGATTATAAGACTTACAGTAGGCCTACTAACAATCTTATTAATTAAAAACTTAGCGTCTAAGTGTAAAGGTAAGATTTGGTTTGTGCGTTACGTAACGACCGTCGGTCGTGATCGATCATGGGATAGACAGCTTATCGTCTCCGAAATACGGGACTTGATCTTGTTCTTGTACAATGAATTTCACATTATTTCTCAACAAATCATTTTTATAAAATTTTCACTTTTATCCGAGATTTTGTGGAACTTATCCATAATTATTTAGGTAAGTGAAAACAAAGGTTCGTTTTAAACTATTTTTCGAAGCCTCAGTTCTCCACTGATGATAATGCCCTGAGCATTGAAACTTAAGTATGCTATTTTAAATAAACTTTATGGATCTGACAACCTTTGTTTTCACATACTAATCATTTTAATTAGGGTTAGATGATAATAATAATCTCACTTTCGATCTGAGATCCATGAACTAATCTCATTGGATGAGTCTTAGGAAGAGGACTTCAAAATTATCAATTTTAGAAATAGGACTTCTAAATTATCAATTAAAATTTCTTTCACTTCATAGAAACTTTGAGTTCGATTTTGATGAACTATGCCAATAATAGTTTGTGGAGCATGGAATAATTACTTTAAAATAATTTCTGGTACAGGTAACAGTCATAAAATGGAAATAATCACAAAAGTTTTTATGAGACTTCATCAAAGAAAATTGAAGTTAAAAAGTGACATACCAGACCAATCAGCACGCATTTAATTAACTTGTACCTGAGCTGTACTTCAAACAAGACCACAATAAAATTCAGTAAAATAATTTCTCAGTGCCTATATTTAAGAGAGGTAATAAAATTGTCGTAATTTTTTCCCATTCACCTATTATTTCACTTCACTTATTTTTATTCGTCTTCTCCTTTCTCTTCTTCTTCTTCTTTTTCTTCTACTTTTTCTTCTACTTTTTCTTCTACTTTTCCTTCTTCTTCTTCTTCTTCATCTTCTTCTTACTCTTATTCTTCTTCTTCCTCTTATTCTTCTCCTTCTCCTTCAAGGTATTTTTTAATCATAGAAACTCTTCTTTATTGTTCTTTACAATTTTCCACTCAGTTATTATCATTTTTACTTATTCCAATTTTTTCCCGCCAACTCTAGCAATCCCCCCCCCTAACCCTCTACTCCCTCTTCTTTTTTTCTGTCAATATTTTCCTCTGGAACTTTATTATTTCTCTTTTAAAATAATTATTGATGGACTGTTTCTCACGACTCAAACTAATATCCCTTCAATAATAGAAGCGTTGCACTTTGTTGGAAAAAATCTAAACACTTACTTCCCAATCAATCTTCATAACTCACAGATCGTTATTTTTTCAGGTGTACCGTAGTTGAATTGTTGTACTTGTAGCTCAAGAGGTTGATTTAACTGCAAAGACACACTTTTAAAGCAATTATTCTAAAGAGTTCAATTTACATTATGAACTTGACTGATCTAACATAAATAAAATGTCCCGACTACCTAAAAAGTAGTCGTCATCTATCATCCATATCATTACCCACGCACAAGCCTATGAGCTAATGTGGGCTTCACCCTCATAACAATAGCAATAACAATAATAATGGAAATAGCATAATTATTTCATGAATTTGTCTAACAAGCCAAGAGTTGTAAAAATTATTACAAAACTTTTTAATACGTAGAGAAACAAATTCAAATTTCAAAATTCTTCAGAATAATTGAAGAGAATAACTTTTAAAAACTAGATAAACTCATTTTTGAAAAAAGGTGCACTTAGGAGGTATTACCATGGTATAAACCTATATATCATATTCCTCTATGATACAAGTGATCATTCCATGAGTGTGTATCGTCTCAAGTATCCTTTTGTGTATCATCTTGAAGTAAATCGAACCTTGGAAACACCACTTCAGATGTTACTTTCAACTGTTGTGAAATTACAGCAAAATAAAATGCACTATCACACACCCACCCAACCAATGACACCCCACTCAAACTTTTGGAGGTGCCAATAAACCGTCAATCCCAACTACCTAAAAAGAACTCATCTTTGTAATCATCTCTAATCATCATCATACCTCATAATCATCTCTCATCATCATCTCTCATAATCATCTCTCGCCATAATCTCACATCATAATCTCTCATAATCATCACTCTCAATCATCTTTCATCACCATCTCCCATTATCATCTCCCATTATCATCTCTCATCATCATCTCTCTATCATAACCTCTCAAAATCATCTCTCATCATAATCTCTTATAACCATCTCTCATCATCATAATCATAATCATCTCTCATCATCTCTAATCATCATCTCTCTTCATCATCTCTCATCATAATATCTCATCATCATATATCATAATCATCTCTCATCATCATCATCTCTCAACATTATCTTTCATAATCCTATCTCATAATCTTCTTTCATCATCATCTTTCATTATCATCTCTCATCATCATCTCTCATAACCATCTCTCATCATCATTATCATCTCTCATCATCTTTCATTATCATCTCTCATAACCATCTCTCATCATCATCATCTCTCATCATAATCATCATGTATCATTATCATCTCTCATCATAATCTCTCATAATCATCTCTCATCATAATCTTCTTTCATCATCATCTTTCATTATTATGTCTCATCATCATCTCTCATAACCATCTCACATCATTATCATCTCTCATAATCATCTCTCATCATAATCTCTCATAATCATCTCTCATCATAATCTCTCATAATCATCATGTTTCATTATCATCTCTCATCATCATATCTCATCATAATCTCTGATAATCATGTCTCATCATAATCACTCATCTCTAATTATCATTACTCAAGTACAAGCCTAAGAGTTCATGTGAGCATCATCCTCAGAGAAAAAAAAACACAAAATAGTTTTAGATTTGAACTCATCAGTGAATCCATCACTATTATTTGAACTTGTCAGAGTTGGAATGCCTTCCTTTAACGGACCCGTTTCAATCATTGGAAACACTAAACGTTGTTGTCTTTTTTAGTTGATTAGCAGAGTGTCTAATGACTAACACAATTGGATGACGGTATCGTGTAACACTTTTTAACCACTGTAAAAACAATCGGTGTAAAGTCTTAACGGTCGTTAGTTCTTGAAGTGTTTGTACAAAAGCCGTTTAAAAAATAGCTTGACCTCTGTTAGAACATTGATGGAAAAAAAGATTAATAATTTATATGAAGTAGAGTTGGTCCAAGCAAAGAGACCCTCTGGCAAGATGAGAAAATGACTCCAGTTCGGTAAATATTGGTTCAAAAAATATTGAATTAGTCTCAATCGTAGGAAACATTCCGATCTACAATTTGAAGGCAAAACAATATTTCTTGATCCAATATTGACCGAGCTGGAGTCATTTTCTCATTTTGCCAGAGGGTCTTCTTTGCCTGGACAGACTATACCAAGCCTTTAAAAATTTCTATTATTTCGTAGAAAATTGTAGAAAATATTATGGTCCTCAGAATGTACGAGAATGTAATGTAATGTTCCTCAGAATGTAATGAATATTCTGTAAAACTGAATGTTTTGCTTTTATTTGAGACGTAATTTATGATATTTGTACCAATATTGATCGAGCTGCAGTCATTTTACCATCTTGCCAGAATGTCTTCTTTGCTTGGTTACATTATAACGGTGTGTTAAATATTATATTCATAGATATAACTCAAATCAAGTTAAATGATGCAAGTTAACGGTCGATTAAAAGTTGATTGACCTCAACCTTGACGGCGCGCTTGAATGAGTGCATTATTCCAGTTTTAGGTTAGGTTAGAATCGGAATTGAAAGCAGACGCTTCAGTAGTTTACGCATTTAGTTCCGCACGAGCACACACGCGCACACACACAGACAAACTTCAAATCGAATTTTGCGTCTGGTCAAAAATTTCTGACTGACAGACGACCGCAAAGATTTGATTCGATATTGTATTGCGATTTTACTATAGTGTGGTAGAGCATAGAAGACATTCTGTCAAGATAGGAAAATGACTCCAGATCGGTCAATATTGGTTAAAAATTATGAATTTGGTCTAGAATTGTAGAACTGAATGTTTTCTACAATTTGAGACGAAATTTATAATTTGTGAAGCAATATTGAGCGAGCTGGAGTAATTTTCCCATCTTTACAGAATGTCTTCTCTGCTAGGTCTGACAATTTGGTTTTTTGCTAAAGGAATTTCGTTTTTGTTGTGAGATTCTATGCAGGAACTAGATTTTGTCGACGGTGAATTGTATATACCACATTGCAAGACGAAGCAAATATATATCTGTATCTGTCGACAAAAAGTGATTCAAAATTATTATTGGCTCAAATTGTAGAAAACATAAATAAATAAATAGCTCAATTAGAGACCAAATTTATCAGTTTTTAACCAATATTGACCGAGCTGGAGCCATTTTCTCATCTTGCCAGAATTTCTTCTTTGCTTGGACAGACTATATAGCACTTGTACTAAAAAATGAATAGTTTCTAGTTCCAAATACTGTTAAGTTATACTCTATTTAGAATGTACAGTACACTATAATTGTACGATTAAATATGAATAAAATCCAGACTTCCTCGGTTCCTCCTGAAATTGATGAAAAAATTGATCGACTACATTTTTCTTATCACAACCACTTGTACGATAAAATATGAATAAAATCCAGATTTCCTTCTAAAATTGATGAAAAAGTTAATCGACTCCAAATCACAATTCTTGAACCTGCGGTTGATCCATTTCATTCACAAAATCACAACACTGAAAAGAATTCTGTAAGTATAGTCTGTCCAAGCATAGAAGAGCCTCTGGCAAGATGAGAAAATGACTCCAGCTCGGTAAATATTGGTTCAAAAAATATTGAATTAGTCTCAATCGTAGGAAACATTCTGATCTACAATTTGAGAACAAATCAATAATTTTTAAACCAATATTGACCGAGCTGGAGTCATTTTCTCATCTTGCCAGAGGCTCTTCTTTGCTTGGACAGACTATAGTTGAACCACACGTAAGTATAGGTATACACAATTATAATCCATCTATATAGATCTCTAGCACTAAGTGAATTTACCTCAAAACAAGCGAATCCTTCTTGAACTCTCCTTCTCTCTCTCTCTCTCTCTCTCTCTCTCTCTCTCTCTCTCTCTCTTCCACTTCTTTTCTTCCTTTTTCACCTTCCGATATCCTTCACGTACCAACACATCCGACGATAATTTTTCTTTCACTTTCAGTTCGCTATAGTTTTTTGTTTACTTTTTTCTAATCCTTGATCAGAATTGACACCTACGTGCTGTGGATTGTCTTGGATATATATCTGTAGAAATGCGTATAGAATCTATATCTATAAGCTATATAGACCTATATCTATAGGCTATCTATCTTATTCTGTCCAAGCAGAGAAGACATTCTGACAAAATGGGAAAATTACTCCATCTTGTTCAATATTGGTTCAAAAATGATAATTCTATCTCTTTTCTTTAAAAAAGAAATTATTGGTTCAAATATTGTAGGAAACATTCTAATGTACAGTTCAAGACCAAATTTATAAAATTTTTTAATTGAAATTGAAGGAGCTGGAGTCATTTTCCCATCTTGTCAGCACATCCATCTTCCTTGAATTTCAACTTGACTGACTTAATCACAACTTGCAACTTACATAAAGTATTGTTACAAACAAGGTTATGAAAGGTAATAATATTATTGTAACCTTGGTTACAATATTGTCCACTGACGGCTTGAACTCACGAAACAGTTGCAGTGCTATATAGTAAAGATATGGGCACTTCGTGGGTACGAGCCGCCAGTGATATTGACTCAGACATCCTAATTCATGTCTTACTGACAAGTGACAACCGACACTAGCAATGGCAACGATATATCGATATTTCTGAAATATCGATATATTGCTTCCGATATATCGATATATTAACATCGATAGTCACATTTATGATATATCGCTAATATCGATATATTCCTTCCGATATATCGATATATTAACATCGATAGTTTCATTTACGCTATATCGCTAATATCGATATATTCCTTCCGATATATCGATAGATTCTTGGATGTAGCCGTAAGACCAATTCAAGAGTGTCTTTAAGTTTTATAATTCTAATAAATGTTAATATTTATGATTAGTTAACACATAAGACCTGTGTACTACAAAAGGTCTTAATATGGCTAGATAGTATTTAATATAGTAGATTGATATGGCCAGTATTTCTGTCATTAAGGAAGATTATCAATTACATGATTTCTGGTAAGAATAATATATTTTTCTTATTGTTGAGACCTATATATCCATTCTCTCACAGTTAGGATTGATTTATGATGAAGTTATGACATTAATAGTAGCTAGGCCTACCATTCAAGTGTGAATGTTTTACAAGGTGACGCAATTTTGACCAGGAATTGAGTGTCAATACTCTTGTAAATTTAGAATTCTGAATAAAATTTTCATAAAGATTTGTGTTATTGAATGAATTGGGACTATGTCTACCGTAAGTAATGATCCTCTCATTAATTCGATGAGGCATGAAATATTTTCAACTAAACTTCTCATTCAAGCTATACAGGGTGTTTCAGGAGGAATGTGCAATACTTCTCAGGCCGATTCCTCACACCAAGTAGACAAAAAAGTTCCATGGGACCGTCCCCCAAAAACGCTTTGTTACCGAGATAACAATGGCGGAAAATTGAGATTTTTCAAAATATATTAATTTTTCTAATTTTTTAGAGGCTTTAGTGAGGTTCTTAAATAATCAATTCCTATGTAGAATTAGCTGAGGAATTCAATGAAACCAGTTCCAAGTTTGTAACTTCAACGGTTATTGAGATAATTGGGAAAAATATGCTAGAAAACGCCATTTTCCAACAATAAGGGTTATAACTGGATGAGGAATCATAAAATTGTATTTTTTATTAATGAAAGTTGAAGAGGGTCGGATTCTCAAGAAAAAGTTAAATGGCGGCGATTGTGTAAATCTTACCCAAATCTCAGAAATGGCGATCAAAAATCGCAAAATCGCTACTAAACACAAATTTATCATTTGTCCCAAGTTTTGTCAATTTTGAGAAGTATTGCACATTCCTCCTGAAACACCCTGTATAAGAATTCATAATTTCTAATGTAGGCCTATCTCACGGAAGACTGTAGTAGTGATTAAATAAATTAACAAGGTGAGTAGTGATTTTTTCATGGTCCCAACACCCCGTTCAGTGATTCAGTTTCCTTATTATTTGTGGGATTATGTTTGAGTACTAACTACTAAATAAATTAATCAACTCAAAATGTACTTAATACTGGCTACTTGTACCCACGAAACAGATGGAGTGACCGCATCTTTTACTGTACAGCACTTCACCTATTTCGTGGGCACAAACCACCAGTGTTTATTGTAATTCTAAAATCTGATGTAAGAATAAATATATTGAATATTATAGTGTTTTTTTAACAATACGTCCAAATAAAAGCGATTGAAATTATGTAGCTTACAAACACATTGTATAATCGATATCTTTATATCGGTATATCGGATATATAGATATTTTGCATCCCGATATGTCGGTACCATCGATACTTACCTTACGATATATCGAAAAATCTATATTTGCAGATATTTTGGCATCCCGACTTGACTCAGACATCCTATTGTTTTGTTATTATCTAGTCATCTTGTTAATCTTCTAATTATTCAAAACTTAATTAATTGGTAATACGGAACAAATCATCTCTTAGTTAGGCTGAGATATTGTCCGCTCAAAAAATAGTTGAATAGGTTGAATACTCATCTGAATTGTCCACATCATTGGGAATATATACCATTCAACACTCAAAATAGTTGCGAGAAGTACCAAGCTCCAAGAATGATTAAGCTAGTTTGTAAGGCTTGAATCTATTATATGGGCTTGAATTTAGTTTTATTACATCCCTTACACATTTGATCGAGCATTTTCTTAGTCAAAACTTTTCAGATCAAACTTATTTCCAATTTATGCAAGTAATACCAGCTTTGGAATTTTAACTCGAAACGTTTCCGTCACTTGAGCAAGTAGTTCTTTTAGTCGCCGGTAGAGTGCTCTGCGTTGAATCTCCATGTTGGAAATATGAGTTTCGCGTTCGACTTTGAAAAAGTATGATATAAAAAGTATAATCATAGACTAACTATACAAGACTAACTATCTAGAATAGTATATCTACGGTTTAATATAATAGGTTTCAAAAGTCGTCATTGTAAGTTATGGGCTACTTCTCTGTGATTATACAAATAAAATACTAAATAATACAACTTTTAAATGTATGATGTTTATTATTATTTTGTAACACAAGCATGACCAAGGTAATAATTTGATTACCTTGAGTACCGTACGACTAATATTCCTCTATATTGCCTACAAGAATTATTTTTCTGGAAAGTCGGATTATTTATCAGCAATAACTTGAATACGCATGAAAATACTACAAATATGCAGAAAAAGATCAGCATGAAAAAAGAGCTTGAAATGAAAATTGTTCTCAATTCTCAATATGTAAATAACTGGAAATGATTTTGATATAGCATATTTTAAGTATTGAAGTACTACATATTCTTGCCAGTGTATTAGTTACACACATTCTTGTGGTGTGAGAAAGACATATTCTTCTAAAAACAGGTACATTATAACAGAATTGAAAAATAAATAAAAATCAAACACCCTTTTTTGAAAACTTTAAAATTATAAAAAAACACATACATGTTTCTGCACATAAGCCCATTCTCAATGTGGATAAAAATAGTAATTACTATTTAGTAATTACTAAATAGTAGTTTATAGTAATTACTATTTAGTAATTACTATTTTTATCCACATTGAGAATGGGCTTATGTGCCGAAACATGTATGTGTTTTTTATAATTTTAAAGTTTTCAAAAAAGGGTGTTTGATTTTTATTTATTTTTCAACTATTTTAAACAGCCCTAAGTTTTAAAGTTCATTATTCACATTATAACAGCTATTGAAGTTTTCCGGTGGTGAGAGGGCCGGGCCACCTAGGCTAATGTACAGTCTGTCCAAGCAAAAAAGACCCTCTGGCACTTGCGGCTCGTACCCACGAAACAGGTGAAGTGTCCGTATCTTTCACTGTACAGCACTTCACCTGTTTCGTGGGCACGAGCCGCCAGTGCCCTCTGGCAAGATGGGAGGATGACTCAAGCTCGGTCAATATTGGTTCAAAACTTATCAAATTGATCTCAAATTGTAGGTAACGATGTGATCAACAAATTAATAAGACCACATTTATAATTCTCGAACTAATATTGACCTAGCTGGAGACATTTTCCCATCTTCCAGATGAGGTCTTCTTCACTTGGCGGCTCGTACCCACGAAACAGGTAAAGTGTCCGTATCTTTCACTGTACAGCACTTCACCTGTTTCGTGGGCACGAGCCGCCAGTGGTAACGATGTGATCTACAAATTAATAAGACCACATTTATAATTCTCGAACTAATATTGACCTAGCTGGAGACATTTTCCCATCTTCCAGAGGGTCTTCTTCACTTGTACAGACTAAACTTCATATCAATTACTGTAATATTTATATTTTTTTGGATACTGTTAAAGACCAAATTTATAATTTTTTTAATCTACCTAAGATCTAGAACAAGCTAGAGTCATTTTCCCATCTTGACAGAATGTCTTCTTTGAATCTTAATTGTATCAAGGACAGATAAAGGCATGACTATGATGATGATGATGATGATATAATATAGTATTCAAGATTTCCATTATATTAAATTACGGAACAGCCTTCACTTTATTAGACTGTGATGCTGTCCGCTCAAAAAATAATCATGTTTACCATAATCTTAATTTTGTCACTTCATACATGTGAATCATTGGAGATATTTAGCATTCAACACTTTAAATAGTGATTGAAAAACACAAAATTGTCTATATCACTGAAAGTTTTTTATTTGGTACATACAATTGTTTCGATGTGTTTACATCATCATCAGTGTGACACTGGACACTGATGATAACGTAGACACATCGAAATACCAAATAAAAAACATTTAGTGATATAGACAATTTTGTGTTTTTCAATCATGTTCAAGTATCACAACATCTCACCTAACACTGTATCTTCAACTTTAAATAGTTGCGAGAAGTACCAAGCTCTAAGAATGATGAAGCTAATTTGTAGGGCTTAAATCTATTATATGTGCTTGAATTTAGTTTTATTACATTCCTTACACATTTGATCGAGCATTTTCTTAGCCAAATCTTTCAAGATCAATCTTATTTCCAATTTATGCGAGTAATAGCAGCTTTGGAATTTTCAATCGAAACGTTTTCATCACTTGTACAAGTAGTTCTTTCAGTCACCACTAGAGTGCTCTGCGTTGAACCTCCATGTTGAAAATATGGGCTTGGCGGTAGCTTTTGGAAAAAAGTATTATAATTAATGTAATGTATATTATTAAATTTGAAATAAAAAAATTAAAAAGTCCAGACCTTGGAGGGATGAATTTTCTTTCCAATGACATAAAGAACCTAAAACTTTGAAATAGAGGCTCTATCTGTTCCAAGAGATTGATTAAAATTACATTGTTCTTTTTTAAATTTTCTTTTTAAATCCAATTCTATTTTCATTTAAATGAAAAATCTGGGACATAATTCTGCCGTTTGGCAGTTGGCCGTCCACTACCACCCACCCTTAACAGAAATAATACCTAACCATTAACCTTAACCATTAACTAACTCTACTCTTAAGAATAGTATTGTCTTTTGTACTACTACTATACTATGACAAAAAAATCATATTCAAACTACGGTATGTGATCATGATATTCAACCATATCATAATAATAATCATATCATAATGATATTATTCAACCATATCATAAAATCATATCCAAGCTATGTGATCATGAATCGGTGAAAAACAATTACGCATTGATAGTTTTGCCAAAGACAATATATGATCTATATAGCCTAGCGTGAAATTGTCTCTGGTTTTGCTAACAATATCAATATTTTTGACCGAACGTAAAGTGAGGTCTAGATTAAAGACGACGAATTTCCATCTCTCTTGTTTGTTTGTTTGTTCAGCATTTACGACAAAACGCGGCAATTGATTCTGATGGAATTTGACAGGAATGTTCCTCTTGAAATTGCGCGTCGATGTATATGTAAGGTTTCTTGAAATATTGCATTTAAAGGATAAAATGAAAGGAAAAGGAATTACCTCCATGCTAAAATATTACTATATACATTTATACTTCTAAACATAGGAAATGTCACACCATAGAATTAGTTATTCATGCTGAACCAGCTGTCGAGTTTATTATTAATTGCATTCAATGACGCATGCAATTAATGAAACTTGAAACTCAAAATAACTATTTATTCCCTTCATGAATCAATCACCCATCCATGGGTTGCTTCGTGAGGTCTACTGTTCACAGAAATACTAGTTTTTTTAAACTTTTTGACATTTTGATACGAGAAGATGATATGATACTAAAGCATCTCCAAGATTTCTCTCGTTTTTCACACATACAACAGGAAGCATCCGCTTTTTCTCGTCTTTATTTTTCTTCTTCTCTTCTCCTCTTAATCCTTCTTCTCCTCCTTTTTCCACAGATGTACCGTACCGTACTGGAAAATATTCCGTGCTCCACGCTCGCTTTCCTAACAGCTCTACGGTTTCTAACATTTTTTCCGGAAGTAGCATCTTTCCCCGACATAAGTAAATAGAGAGGCGAATACAAGAGAAATAGAGAATAGGTCAGAAAGAGATAGAAAGAGAATTGAAGAAGAAGAAAAGAAGAGAAGAAGAGAAGAAGAAGAAGAAGAAGAAGAAGAAGAAGAAGAAGAAGAAGAAGAAGAAGAAGAAGAAGAAGAAGAAGAAGAAGAAGAAGAAGAAGAAGAAGAAGAAGAAGAAGAAGAAGAAGAAGAAGAAGAAGAAGAAGAAGAAGAAGAAGAAGAAGAAGAAGAAGAAGAAGAAGAAGAAGAAGAAGAAGAAGAAGAAGAAGAAACTTGAACTACCCTACCCTCACCGATTTTTGGCGAATCGTCAATAAAAAAACTAACATTTTCTATACTTAGTATAATTTAATAATATTGACGACAAACGCATAAGAGCATCTATAATTATTCAATATTAGAATAATTGGTTAATTATATTAATAACAGTTCACCAAAGCTTATCAGCGTCTCGCTAATCTCCGGTGTATCTTTCGGGAAATTTAATATGCATAATCAGAAGAATTATTCAAGAGTCAACTATCAGTAAAATGTCTAGTCACGGTCTGATACTTTTGGAAGAATAAAAAAAAAGAGGAAAACGAAGAAGAAGAGATAAATGGAGAGGAGGAGGAGGAGATGATGATGATGATGAAAGAGAAAGATAAAATAGAGCGATAGATCTATTTTTTTTATGAATTTATATCTTGCACTTTGTAAAAGTTTTGAGAGAAAGTGAGAAGTAGTGAGATTCAGATTCAGATTCATTTACTTTATTTATGTAAATTACAAAAATACATCGGCTCAAATCCTATATTATGCAAATTAAAAATGATACTAATTACATCGCTCGTTTTAATAACTAAGTATGGACTATTGAAGACTATATGAGAACTTACGAGAATGATTGAAATGTAGGATTTAATAATTATGTTAACGGTATTTTAACTGATGCTGTAATTACATAAAAAGGCGGAGTTTGGACATATAAGTGTCCATTCTTGGAGAGGAATGCTCAAGAACATACCTCCCATTAACACTCAACCATGTGTGAGAGAGAGAGAAAGAGATAAAGAGAGAAAGAGAGAGAGTTTATATGAGAAAGAGATAAAGAGAGAAAGAGAGAGAGTTTATATGAGAGGATGAGAGGAAATGCAAGTGAAAAATGATTTGAATTCAGGGCTGATATTTTATTGTTTATGGTTCAAATTAATAATAATAAATAAAAATATTATAATACTTACAGTATGCCACGAAAAAATCTTATAATTATAGCACAGACAATAAAACATATATAATAAGTACGAGTTATATAATACAGGAGTATATAAATTATCCTCCTTTTGTTCTATGTGTTTCACTATAAGTGCTTCTCCTTCACTAATGCTAAAAGCACTAATTGTGCTATTATTTATTGTTTCGAACTAAAACCTATGAATGATTTTTTTAATGGTTCTATCATTTTTCATCTTCTTTTAGCATATTTCATTATTATTTTTTATTTTGTTACAGGAAATTATGACGAGTAATTTTGGAATATTCTTCAGTCTACTTCTGCTTATATTAGTGGTTTGCAGCACTGCATTTAGTGGAGATGATAAATTCATCAAGAAGTATGCTATGATGAAGGTGAGACTACAATATGTAACTTAATTATTTATTGTTATGTTTGTCTGTACTTTAATTTAACCTTAAAGACCCGTATCGACAGTGCGAGGCATGTGCCGCGAATGCCTCTCAAGGTATAGTCTGTTCAAGCAAAGAAGAGTCTTACTCCAGTCTCCGCAGCTTGGTGAATATTGGTTCAAACTTCAAAAATTATTTATTTGGTCTTAAATTGGAGATCGACATTTTTCCTATAATTGAGAACAGATCAATAATGTTCGAACCAATATTGACCGAGCTGAAGTAATTTTCGCATCTTTCCAGAGGATCTTATTTGCTTGAACAGACTATACAGGCGGCACATGCCTCGCACTGTCGATACGGTCCTTAAGCCACGTTTACACCTGAATGTTAATAACATTTTTGTTAATAACTTTCTTATGATAAGTTATATAATATATAAGTCTATATAATAATACCTTATTCAAAAAAGTTATTAACAAATGTTATTAAAATTCTGGTGTGAACGTGGCATTATTCTACTTATCAGGTACTGATAATATTCAGTGTGAGTTCTCGTTCATCTTTATTACTTCTATATCTAAGTTACTAGTTAATACTGTACTAAACTTCGCGCTTGTATGTCCTAAGGCCCGTATCAACAGTGCGAGGCAAGTGCCGCAAATGCCAAATGACGCATTTTTTTAAAACAAATATTGATGGAGGTGGAAAGAATTTCTTATCTTGCCAGAATGTCTTCTTGGCTTGGACATTCTACTTGGCTATTTATCTACTTATGTCTACTGTATAGGATCTAAGGATTTTAGTAAAATGTTCAATTAATGAAAATAAAAGGGTAGGTACTTAAAAATATTTTTATAAATACGGTAGCCCTGAGAAAAAATAAGAAGTATAGGATCTGTGTTTTTGTTCCATCAATTGTATTTTTTTATGAAATAAATAAATAAATCTTAGTGATTTTTTTCTTCTAAATTCAGGTCTATGAAAGCTGTTTTGGCCCAGAAGTGGTAAAAGAAGTGAGGAAAGAAATGAAAATGGCCACCGCTAAATGTTCAGGCCTCATGCCCAGCTCGTTTCCCATCATGAGCAACAAAATCCATCACCAGCAATCAGCTGGCGGACAGCTCTCACCCACCAAACAACAGCTGATTGCTTTGCACCAGCTGGCACATCAGCAGTCAGAGTCGTTGCCTCAGCTGTCAAACCAGCATGCTCAGTCTGAGTCTTTTGGTGAGTTCTGCAATAGTCGCAATATAAATGAGGCTGGAATTACATGTTAATATTTCTATTATCATATGAAATAATATAATGAAGAGATGAAAATATTTCCTTCTATAGTTGTATGATAATAGGAATAATACCGGCCTAATATAGAATGCCTTCCAATAATAATTGGTTATTACCAATGCCAATTATTGTTTCATGAAAATTCAAAAGTGTGTTTCTCTGAGAAAATACAAGAGTCCTATAAACACTTGATTTACAATCTCCTATTTTTTATTGTTGGGATTATAAATTCTTGGAATTACAGGAGGCTAATAAATAATATTATTAAATATACTTCTGCTTTTTATGATGCAACTCACTTATGGTTTTTGAGTCTTAGTTACATTTTGAGCACTAGTTTTCATCCTTAGTGTTCCTAGCTAAGACTTTTGAAACAGGTCTGCTACCATACTCAAAAACTGTGAGTGAGCTACATAGCAAGCAGGCATTCATTAAATTATAACAATAGGTACTTGAAAGTAAACTAACAATAGTTTATATACAACCTTAGAGCATTTCATATAATGACAAAATTTGGAAAAATAAAACTAAATCTCTTTCTGGGAAGTGTAAGCTTTTTTCAATATTGTTCCATCAATTTTATGAAGACAAAGAAGAAAATTGAAGTGAACAATATAATACAGTGTGTAGTTGATTACAGTAATGATTTTAAGAGAAAAAAATGATTTTTAGATAATAATTTTATTTTTTTATGAATTAATAGGAAGCAGTCACGCAGCTCCAGCCGCACCCATTCAGATGCCACACAAGACGTCGCCATTGCAAATTGCAGCTGATGCCTCCAACAAGAACACTGCTCCACCGTTTGATCTCCAAAAACTGCAGCAAGCAATCTTGGAAGGCTACAACAAGCATGTTGCTGTGAGTATTTATAAATACTTAATTTTTATTAGTACCATATAAATTGGTAGATGATTAGGCCTACCTAGTTTAGAACATGAAGCTGTAGCACCCACCCAAATGTATTTTTAAATAAAATTGATTGATTTCGATGAATGGATCATTCAAGTATATGTAGACTATGGAGTGATCAAAACATCACACACTTAAAAAAAAACAAGTCATACAAGTCTACAGTGATAAGCTCCCATCAATAATTTTCTTCAGGATTGACTGGCATGAGTAGTCTATCTTAATGCAGATAATACGTACAATTTCACATTATAACCTGCAAAATTTCATTTGTAAATTGAAGATGATTGAGATTTTGACATGCCTTTATTTGGGAAAATAATAATATAAGTTACCTAATTGAGAAATAATAAAATTTCAAACCATCATAAGTTGAGATTTTGATTTCTATTTTCAAAGTAAATAGTTTGTAAAACTTGATCAAATCAGGAAAAGATCTGTTTGAAAAAATTTAAAAAATCTATTATTTTCCAGCAACAATCCTCAGCAACCTCTCAACAAACACCTGCTGTCCAACCATCATCTGGCAACCTTGTACCAATGCAGTACCCCCAACAGCAGTTCCGCCCCTACATGGCATCCCAATCAGCTGCTGCACCCCCTGTCACCTACAACAGCCTTCAACCCCTCCCCGCCCAAGCGCCCTACCCACCCCAGTACGCTCAACCAGCGCCTGCGCCCACCTACCCCATGTACTATCCTACAAATGGCGCCCAGAACAGGGACCAGACATACCAAAATGGAGCTCAAACATTCCAAAACAGTGCTGCTCAACCTTACACTAATACCGCCCAATTTCAAAATATTCCTGCTCAACAATTCCAACAAAATGGCGGTCAGCTGTTCAGCCAATCCCAGCAGCCAGGTTACTTTGCACAGCCTTCTGGAAACTTCTACCAGGCGCAGCCCTACTATCAGCAACAGTACTACCCAAATCAGCGTGCCTCAAGAGATTTGGACATCAGGGGACAGTTGGAAACACTGACAACCAAAATGGAGACACGTGTAAGGAATGTGACATGTGTCATGCAGGAGCTTGGTTATGTGAGTACCAGTATCAAATGTATGGTTTATCCAAATTTTACTAAGTTTCTTAGTTGATTTATTCATTCAACAATATGCACATAAAAAGTCTATAAAATCATCAAAGTCTACTAGCCGCTTGTATGAAAATCCAATTTAAATTATCACATTTAATTATTGAATTGATTAACAAATCTGATATTTGATTTTTATAGTGACAGAATTCAGTTGACTTTTCATGCTCAGTTTTCATAATTATAGTATTTATTCATGAAGTGTTCAATAATATATTACACAAGATTCTAGTAGCTTTGATTTTTATAGTTTTAGTCATTGAACAACTTTCTAGTAATTACACAGTTATTCAGATCTCTAAATCAAATATCTATTATAGATTCTCTATTGCTTCTCTTGTTCAACACTGAATGTAATACCTACATATTATTTAGGCATATATTGCTTGTTTGTTTTGGCTCAATTTTTGTAAACTTGACCATCAATATTCAAAATCAATGTGATTCTCTCTCAATTTAAAAAGATATATTTCAAATTTCAAAATTATTGTTCAATGTCCTGTTTATTAGATATCTTGCATACAGACACACACAATTAGGGTGACTCTGTCAAGTAAATGAATTCACACTTTCGGAAAAACATGATTATCAAGAAATTAAATGCTTTTCCAAAATTATATGAAAAACTCATAGACCCAGCTTATGAGATAAAAGTATCACAAAATTTAATGAATTATTATTCTGGTTGGATGAGAAACTGCTGATGAAATCAGTTTATGATAAGAAAGAACATATTAAAAAATTCTTTCTAATGAAATAAGAAAAATGTCAATGGGTTTTTTATTACAGTTGGACGAGAAACTGATGGAGTCAGCTCATGATATATATGACATAATGTTTCAAAATTCAATTTATTTATTTTTTCTCAATTCCAGTTGGACGAGAAACTAGAGCCCGCCTATGACAAGATGGTGGAGAGGATCAACCGTCTGCCCGTGGCTGATGATCTTAAACGAGACATGACAGACGGTGTGGAGTTCTGCAAGAAGTTCTCTCAGTGTGTGCCTGATGAAAGGAAGGACAAGCTAGCCAGGGAAATGGTGCGGCCTATGTTCTTCTTCAGGTGTTACAAGGTAAATATAGATAATTCAATCTACCCTTTGATAATAAAATAGGCCTACTTGTTGGAAGGTTTTAAAGAGTGTAAATTCATTTCATTTGATTGATTTTCAAGTGATCTGAGGGTGATGCCCACATACGCACTTAGGCTTATGCGTGGGTAATGAGAGGGATGATGATGATGATGATGATTGATTGATTATTTATTTGATGTGCTAGGTCTATTCTTCCAAGATCATGAGAGATAATAACGATTGCTCTCCAGGATCCTAATAAAGCTCTTATTATAAAGGCCCTAATAAAGGCTTATCGTACCTCCAAAAGACTTGGCTTGGCTTTGGGGTGGCTATATAACTACTATGTGATTGTGCTGTGGTCTAAGAATTGTCGAATTTGGTGATTTCAAAACTTATGTATAGACTGTCCAAGCAAAGAAGACCCTCTGGCAGATGAGAAAATGACTCAAGCTCGGTCAATTTTGGTTCAAAAATTATCAATTATTCGATCTCAAATTGTAGGAAACAATTTGATCTACTATTAAGACCACATTTATAATTCTTGGAACAAATATTGACCAAGCTGGAGTCATTTTCTAATCTTGCCAGAGGGTCTTCTTTGCTTGGACAGACTATACTAATTAATGTAATTAGTGGAAAAATAAATACATTCAACTCTCTATATCTTAATTAATGTGAATATCAATTCGTCTTCCACCTCCAAAATACGGTATTCCACACATCTTATCGATATTTCAAAAAAATTATTTTTATTTAAAAAATTCATTTTTTGTTTCAAGCACAAGAAACTGGAAGCCTGCATCATGAAAGACGTAAGGGACAGGTACACAGCGACTGAGGAAATGTCTGAGGACACTCTGCCGAGCGGCGTTGGAGCTGAAATGCGTTCCATGAGAAATCAAAAGGACAAATCCCATCAGCTGGACGAAAACAGTATGGAAGCCGCCATTTATGAATTCCTCTACGGAGGTGGGGAGAGTATATTGGACGTCGATATGCCATTGTAATGAAACTCAACTTTGGATTTTATTCTTGAAAGTAGGTAGAAATGTGTGATTTCCTTTCAGAAAAACAGTTGGGAGTGATTTTGTAATTGCTTGAGATTGTAATTAAGACTTTGTTAAAGTACCATTCCTAAGCGAGCTCGAGCTGCGCAGCGATTGCAGAATAAATAGCAGATTATAAATAATAGTATCATGACAGTCTAGAGCTGTGATGTCTCGAGACGCTTAGCTAGAACCGCTATCAAGAGACGCACAGCTAGAGCTGCGCAGCTCGAGCAGTCGCTTAGGAATGCTTCCTTAAAGGTACGGTTTGATTTGTGCGTAGCGTAACGACCGTCGGTCGTGGTCGATCAGCTGTAGCCAATCACAACTCTTGTCTTGTTTTGTATTGTCCTTTAGATTTAATAAGAAGAGCTGTGATTGGCTACAGCTGATCGACTACGACCGACGGTCGTTACGTTACGCACAAACCAAATCATACCTTTAGGGCGAAAACTGAAAAAATTAATGGAAATTCACCAAAATGTAAAATTAGTCTTGATCTTGATTGATTATAAACAATGAAATAATCATATTACAATACTAATTTAAAATAAGCTGATTGAAAAAAGGTGTCGCTCAATTCTAGTTTTCGTTTTTGGTGAATTTGGGCCTAAAGCTGAGGCCTTACTGCCGTTGGTGGAGGGTGAAGGGTAGATGGTTTATACACAGAACATACAATATAAGTATGTATGGTATGACGTCATTCTGTCGTTCACATTCAAGGATTTCAAAATGGCAACTGAACATCCAGCTTAACCACCCTCCATGCTATACATTAACCACCCAAGTGAGGCCCCAGCTTGAGAGAGTTTAATAAAATGCAAGATAGCGCTATAATACATATCTGGTAAACGTATCCGGTATTTTAGATTTTGTCGTGTTGAAGGTTTTAAAATTAATTGGACATATAAAAAAGTAACAGAGATGAATCTTTTTTCAAATAATAAGGAAAGATCAATCGATTTTTACTACAGAAAGGACCTTGCACGTTTTTACCCGAATAACTTTAATGGGGTGCTAATTTATTCTTTGTCTTAAATTTAATCCATCGGCTATATAACTATCAATCTGAAACTGATAAAAATATTAATGATATTAAATAGCTCTGAAATAGCTCATGTTCCAGTTTTTAACGAGTTCCGTGATACAGTGGATGTATTTTAGTTCGTGAGAAACTGATGAAGATTGAATCATTTATTTATTTATAAACTGTTACAATGATCCTAGATAATAGATATCATAAATTGAAAGAAGACACAATAGTATAATACACTGAAGTCTTATTGGGAATTTAATTCACAGAGTGTATGGCAGTAGGCCTAATTGTCATAGAATTCATAAATGTAATAATTATGTACTGAATTATTGTGCTACAATATTGATAGCTTCAATAACTCATAGCTCATCAACTTCAACAATCAAGAATAAACTTTTGAATCATATAAATATTATGATGTCACTACAGTTCGAATTAATTTATAAAATAATTAATGTTCATAAACATTATTTGATTCCGAGTTCATAATATCTACAAAATAATTATTCTTTATCAAATTATGTTGGACATCGACTATCAACAATTTAACTTGATCATCCAATACTTCACTTTAGTTTACAAGATTATTCTGCCAATTTTGTAAGTTATTTGTTTCTTATCTCAAAACTTGGCTGTGACTCTATTTATTCAACTTATTTATTTTTATAACACTAACATTATTTATTTAACTTATTTCAATCTTAATTTATACTTTTTAAACTATTATAAATGATGAATGGTCATTGGAAATATACAAGTGGTCAATCTGATCTTAGTCATGAATTATGACAAAACTGCTCAAATTATAGTTATGGTAAAAATACTGTAATTTATTAATAAAATGTATTTTCGTGAGTTCTATTTTTCCTTAATTATTGGAGAATTGCTCATAATTCTTAAATAAATGTTTTATAATAATTTGGTTTGAGTTATTTCTTCCCAAACACTTGAATTTCGGATTTTCAGTTGTTAATAAAATCATCGCTCCTCGTGGTAGTATGAGCCCAAATTTCGGGAAATCAAAATTTTCACTATTTACTCCAACTGGAAGCAATGTGGATTTTCTGAGGGTGATGCCCACATGAGCTCTTAGGTTTCTGAGTGAATAATGAGAGAGATGATGATGATGATGATGAGAGATGACAACTACTTTTTTTAGATAGTCGAGACCGTATATATTATGGGCATACCTTGAGGGCATACAACGTTATTAAAAGATCTCTCGAATATAGTCAGTCCAAGCAAAAAAGACCCTCTGGCAAGATGAGAAAATGACTCCAGCTCGGTCAATACTGATTCAAAAAATATTGATTTGGTCTCAAATTGTAGATCAGAAACTTTCCTACGATTGAGACCAAATCAATCATTTTTTCAACCAATATTGACCGAGCCGGAGTCATTTTCTCATCTTGCCAGAGGGTCTTCTATGCTTGGGTATATCATTGTAACGTTACAACCGAGAACTCGCTTGTTCTAGACATTCCTTACAAGTAACGATATTGAAAATATAGGAGAAAATTGAAAATTTGTAACTTTTGTCAATATTTTATTTTAAAATTTTCACACAATAATTATAATATACTGTCACAATAATACGTCAGGTTGTATAAAAGTAGAAAGATTGGAATGGTTCTCTAATCAATACTCCAAAGTTCGATGGATTAAAAAAACACATCAATTCATGAGAATGGATTTGCGAAAGATAACTATGTAATAATACAAAAACTGTAAATGAAGTATCCTACACTAAATGTGTTAACAATGGGATAATTAATAGGTGAGCTAATGATAGATTCGCGAAAACATAACTTATAACGTTTATTGGGGAATACAATTTATTGAATTGAAATGAAAATGAAAATTTCATTTCATTTCCAATGTATTAAATTCTATGGACACAATATTGTTCAACATTAAGGCACATTGTAATGGTGATACTGAGATATACAAATAAATATCAACAGAATCGAATCTGAGAAAGGGTAATACAAATAATTCAATTGAGTAGTATGGTTTTCAAGATTCTTTGGCCTTCTTGCATTGGGAATATTAGTGAATATTCATAGAAAATCATACAAGCATAATATTAGAAGTGTAAAGTATTGCAAAAAAGTATTTAAACAAGATAAATGTTTCTCCCTTAGTCACCTCAATTTTAAAGTCAATAATTTTTCAAACATATCTCTTCTCAATACACAGAAGTTAAATTTCAACCATTTATATATTAATTTTTTTATAATCATGTAAAAGCTTTCCTACAATCTAATTTATGGAAAACCATTATTTGAGTAAGAATTAAGAAGTCTTATCAAATATTTTTAGGATGAATAAGTGACCTATTTTCAAAATTTACAAGAAAGTAACAGTGGTTCTAGCCTGGTTAACTTGCCAGACGTTCAGTTCCTCATACTCTTCAACACATTGATCGACCAGGTCAGGTTGGTAGCCCTTTTTGGCGCAATATTCGCGGATTTCGGCCAATTTCACCGTCTTACGGCTACCGGCCACCTCTCTCGCCAAAATGAACACACGGTCGGCGGCTGACCCTCCACTGAAACAGAAAAATAGACAAATTTGTTAGTGTTTCCTTCATCTCAGGGTTACTTTTATCACTGTTTTTTCATTTTAAATAATTATCAAAGCACCCCTTTTCAATTATTTTTTCAATGCAAAAAAATAATTTAAAAAGGGTACTTTGTGAACTTAGAAAAAATAAAAACTTTATTAGAATGAAAAATTGAGAATACAGGCTGTTTTTCTATTTTTCATTCCTTTTATTGTATTTAATTTTGAAGATGATGAAGAGGGAGAGGACAAAGATGAAGGAGACATAGTTCATGATAAGAATGGACAAGAAAAAAGAATAGATGAAGAATGTGAAAGAGAAGAAAAATGGAGAGGAGAAAAATAAGAATGAACAAGGAAAAAGATAGATAAAAAAAAGGTTCAGATTCAGATTCAATCACTTTATTCATGTAGATTACATAATACAATAATTCGAATCCTATGCTATAAGAATAAAAATAAAGAAAATTACACTAATTACATTATGGTTTGCATAAGTTGGCTAATTATAAACTATAAAATCTTGCAAAATGAGACAGATGTAGGATTTAATAAGCTAACGGTAATATCAATTTGTGCTGTAACTACATAAAATGGCGGAGTTTAGACACATAAATGTCTATTCTTGGAGAGAGATGTTCAAAGACATCTCTCCCATCAACACTCAACCATGGGCGGATATTTTTCTGATCTTTACGACTACGGTACTAAGAATTTATTTTATTGGAAATTTCATAGGAAAGAGAGAAAGAAGATGAATAAGAATGAAAAAGGGGGAAGAAAAGATTAAAAATAAGATGAGAGAGAAGAGAGAAAGAGAATAGGAATGAACAAGGAAAAACTATGAATAAAAAAGAAGATGAGCAAGACACAAGAATTGTTACCGTCTCTTAAAACTGTATAAGATTGCATGAATAACAATATAGAGAATGAAAGTTTGAAACATCACTCACCCCACATCCTTGGCCTCAGCATGTCCCAAACTGACTTTGGACATTTCCAGCAGACGCATAGCTTCACCCACGTCGTCCTTCTCCACCTCGTTGGCGAGCCGTAGACGGGCCAAGGCCGTCGAAAGACGTAGTATAGCCAACAGGTTACGGGCTGATGTGAACGTCATGTCACTAGAAAAGTTCACGTAAGTTAGTTAGTAGAGGAAATAGTAAATAAAATATAAAAAATAAGTATACATAATGAAAAATAATTTGTATGGCTTTTATTGGTGTTTACGGTATATTTCACCACGCCTTATTTTTGTGACAGTTGTCGCCTTGAGTGTTTGTAACTTGACCTCATAATACAAAAATATTCGTTAAGACTTTAAATATTATATATATTATGTTAACGAGCATATTATATCAGAATCGAAAACGTTTACTGTCAAAACATTATACATGTTATAACAAAGTAAATAAAATTTCTAAAATCTAATTAGAAAAATTCCTCAACTGAATAAAAGCATTCCCAAGCAAATAGAATAAAAGCAATAGTCTGTCCAAGCAATGAATACATTCTGGCAAGACGGGAAAATGACTCCAGATCAGTTAATATTGGTTCAAAATTTATTAATTTGGTCTCAAAATATAGATTAGAATAATTCCTACAATTTTAGACACATTTTTAATTTTGAACCAATATTGACCTAGCTGACGTCATTTTCCCATCTTGCCAGAATGTCTTCATTGCTTGGACAGACTATTATAAGGGAATGCTTTTATTCAGTTGAGGAATTTTCTTTGCTTGGAAAGACTTTAACTACCGAACCAATTATTTTTCTATAAATCTCACAAGCTGAAAACTTGATATTGTTTTCACATGAACGCGAAAACTATAAAAATTGTATAAAAATATGTAATTAGAAATCTTCTCTTCTCTATTACGATTAGATTATCCGAATAAATATGCGATATTTGAACATAAGGATGTCCATTCTTAGGAAAGGATAACAAGGATATCCTTTACATTAACACGTTATTTAATTATTTGTTTATTCATTAATTGATTTATCGATCAATTAATTCGTTCATTTATTTATTCCTCGAAAAAGCATTACAATAATAGGCCTAAACGATGTGGAAATTAACAGAAAATAAAACTTGGCCTTGAATTTATGTGGCCTTGAACATACGTGAGCATCACAAAAAACAAATAGGAAACTTGTTAAATTAAATAAAATGACAACAATTACAATATAAATAAACGGCTTACCGGTTATTCCTAGCCTCCTTGCGCATCTCGACATAGGCGCTGACAATGTGATCGGTAAGTTCGGCGGGGACGATGGGGTTCTTGTTTTTGCAGAGGTCGATGTAGCGCCGGATCAGCGACATCTCCAGCGGCTGGAACTCGGCGGGCGGTTGGCAGCAGTGCTTGTGCACGTAGGTGATGTGCTGGGCCAACCTGAAAAACAAAATAATAACATATTATTACGTATCTATTTACATCGTATCTCTTTTGAACATTAGACTATCATTTTTCTTTCTGTAAAAAAAATAGATGATGGTTGATTGTATTACTGTTATTTTTTAGATTTCGGCAACCACGCATGCGCGAGTCTGTTAAATTAATAATGAATAAATAAATTTATTTCCATCATTATTAACAAGAAATACAGTAATTTTCAAAACACTGAAAATAAAATGACCACTTTATGTGGTCATTGTTAGTATTGAGTTCAATTATTGTATTCATTAAATAGCCTAAATTGTTAATAAAATATGTTACGTTTTTTCTTTTTGTTTTGAGCTCAGTTCATCAATTCAAAGACATTTTTGCGCACGACGTCTGTAGCATTATTCTAACAACTATACATTTTAAACAACTATTCAATTTTGAACAGAGAACAAAGTTTACACAACCAGCAATAATAGAAACACAGTCAATTGATGGAACGGACTAGGCTAATCTTCCTATTTAGTATAGATAACTAATTTATTTATTATTAATATTACGAATATGATGTATGATTATTCTGTAACTTTATTTTGATATTTTTTTCTTGTCTACACAAGTTTGATGTATTTGATTGATCGATTGTTCTATTTGTTTTTTTTTTCTACAGAAATGAAGATGATTATTATTATTATACCACAATATCACCTTCACAACTACTTACAAAGCATTTATCATTGAACCGTTCAATAATGCACTCACTTGAGATCGTTATTATACCACAATATCACCTTCACAACTACTTACAAAGCACCTATCATTAAACAAATCATTCATTAATGCACTTACTTGAGATCGTTATCCCTATCAGGTCTGTCCTGTATGAGCCAGAGCAGGTCGAACCGAGAGAGCAGTGCGGCCGGCAGCTGAATGTTCTGCTCGACGGAGCGTTTCGAGTCGTAGCGTCCGAACGCCGGATTGGCGGCCGCTAGAATGCTGACGCGAGCGTTTAGACGCGTCATTATGCCAGCCTTGGCGATCGAGATGGTTTGCTGTTCCATCACCTGAAATGAAAATGGAAAAAAATCGTTTACAATACATAGAAACAAAGTAATTCTTTATTCTTTCTTTACAATTGCGACTTGGAATAATTTCAATACAAATACAAGGTAAAGAGAATGTGAAATGACAGTGTGATGATTGAGTGTCACACTTTCGATTTTTTGTACTGGCAATTATTGGTCTCTCGGTGAGGGTGATCTATCGGTGAACGTGATGTTAAGTCACGAACACTGTGTACTACACTTGGATGGGTGACCGGTTGTGGCCAAGTACACATTGGCGAGGAACTATCCGTAAGGGTCTCCCCACCATTAAAAGCCATAAGAATATTTTACTAAATAACAAACAAGATAATATTTATACTTGAATTTATTAATGATAAATAAATATATAGGCTACAGTAATATATATATTTACTACAGTAATAAATATATTTATTACTAGAATTGTAATAAATAATAAAGCGCACCTCGTGAATGGCGGTACGGTCGTGGTCGGCCATTTTGTCGAACTCGTCAATGCAGCAGATACCCTGATCGGCTAACACCAGAGCACCGCCTTCCAATACCATTTCGTTGGTTAGGGGGTCCTGAAACAAAAAAAAAAGATATTAGAAGAAGATTCACATTTATTCATTTATTTATTTACCATCATTATATCAAGCGATACTTGGGAATAATCGCATTTCATAGGTAGCCTGTCCAAGCAAAGAAGACATTCTGGCAAGATGGAAAAATGACTCCAGCTCGGTCAATATTCGTTCAAAAATTATGAATTTGGTTTCAAATTGTAGAGCAGAATCTTTTCTACAATTTGATAAACAAATTTATATTTTTTGAAACAATATAGACCAAGCTGAAGACTGAACTTTAAAACTTAGGGCTATTTAAAATAGTTGAAAAATAAATGAAAATCAAACACCCCTTAAAAATCTTTAAAATTATTAAAACACAGACATGTTTCGGCACATCAGGCCATCATCAATGTGGACAAAATAATAATGAAATGATTATGTGCCGAAACATGTCTGTGTTTTAATAATTTTAAAGTTCTTTAAAAAGGTGTTCGATTTTCATTTATTTTTCAACCAAGCTGGAGTTATTTTCTTATGTTACCAGATTATCTTCTTTGCTTGGACAGACTATAATTTGTCACAATTTCATGTAATACTATACTACTATAATACTATAAGTATACAATCAAAAATAAAACATTGTGAAACACAGAATTGTATTTACATTGAAAGTCAAAATATCCAAATCTTGGAGGAAGTCACTTATAAGGTAATATTATATCACAAAAAATTATGATTGAAAATCAGGATAAATGTTAATTTCAGCGCAGAGATAGAGAAATCTACTGCTTGAGTGAAAGATTTATAAAGATATACAGTATTGTTGTAGCTGACGCCAGGATGTTGGGCGGTTGGCGAATGACTGTTATTGATTCTCAGCTCTGTCAGGACAGTCTGAAGCTGTCTTCGAGAACGAATTATTATAGCTGGGGTCACTCTCGTTTCGATGTACTCTTGCAAACAGCTCGTCGACTGTCCTAACAGAGCTGAGCATTAATAACAGTCATTCGCCAGCCGTCTTAACTTTTCGCGCCTGCTATATTCAATAATCAATTTTTTTATAAATGTTATATATTAGAACTTGTCTCAATAGACAAACCATTAATTTTCAGTTGATAATTTTAGTAAAAAATAATTAAATTTGAAAATAAATTTATTTTACCTTCATAACGGCAGCAGTTAGACCCACTCCTGAAGAACCTCTTCCTGTAGTGTACTGGCTACGCCTTGCTAGACGTTCAATATATGACAAAAGTTGCGATTTGGCCACTCCCGGGTCTCCCATCAGGCAAATGTTGATATTACCTGAAACATTATCAATCATCATTTAATGGTTTCTCTTAATTGCACAGTGAATTCCTATTATCTTTTATTATCTTTTTTTGTAGTAGCTTATAGTAGATCAATTATTTCTACCCATCTACCATTATAAATTACGAACAACCTTTTTCTGATTCATGATATCAAACACGTATCACAAGAGGAATCCTCCTAAGCTGTACACGGGGTAATTAGTGACGGCCAGTCGAACAGCTGTAGCCAATCACAGCTTTTTGATTGTCCTTGACATAAACAACGAGAGCTATTATTGTTGAATATCTCGCCTGCTGTTTAGCAAGGTTATTCCGATTTTTGGGAATTTGAAAAGTGGTGGGGGAACCCAGAAAATGACGTAGTTCAGATCAAGGTAATTAGAATAGAAAGGTATGAGTCATCTATTCTAATTACCTTGGTTTAGATCAACAATATTATGATATTTTTCACTAGAAAATATTAGCGCATGCGCACTATACTATAATTTCTGATCTGAACTACGTAAATTCTTCTCTCCCCACCTGTTTTTCATTTTTCCCAAAATCAGGCAGTTATGGAACAACTTTTTTTTAAAAACCTTGGCTATTTAGTACTTTGGTCAATATTTGCAATTGCAGAAGTCCTTTGTCTAATTATATAACTTAGTAATAAATTGAGATTCGAATTAATTATTATAACAAGAGCTGTGATTGGCTACAGCTGTTCGACTACTTATCCCGTCTATAGCAGGGTTGGAGATCTTACAAGTGTTTTTGTTTTGTTTCACTTGTGGGCATTAGACCTTAGTTTTCGTGCACAGCAGATAAAAAAACATTTGCCTCAAAACAGGCAGCCAGGTTTAGCATTGAAGTAGGTGAAACCATACTTACATATTAATTGAAACAAAATGATTCATGTTACATTTTGTACAAGTACTTACCGTCTCAGTATTCTAATTTTCCAATTGAAACAAGGTTTAGATTCATTTAGTGAATAATCGACTTCAAGTATTCCAATGATTGATTTAATATCAAATTTAAATAGCATTCTACTTCGAATTGAACTAGAAATAATTTCAATTTTTTAATTCCAGTACCTCTGATCTTCATGCCACTAGGGTTCCTATCCACTCCCCCAACAAGCAGCAGAAGCAGTGCCTTCTTGACATCCTCATGTCCATAGATTTCGGGCGCCAGACTGGCAGCAAGTTTCGAGTAAAAGTTAGCAGACAACAGCTGATTGATTTCAAACTCGGTCAACTCGCCGCGACACGCTTTGTCGTCTTCCACCTACGACAAAATCGGACAGAAATTTTCAGATAGGAATAATAAAAACAAAAAACTTATTTGTCATTTCTGAAAATTCTTCTCCATTCACAATTGTGTAGGAAACAAGAGTAGACCGCACGAAAGTAGTACGATGAAAACTTTGAGCATAAGAAAATTATTCTAAATGTAGAGTAACAATAATGTAAGACAGTGCTTGTGTTGGCGCTCATGCTGTTCAAGTAAATTTGGCAATAAGTACTTGAATTTTTCCTGAAAAAAATACTCTAAATAATTGTGTAACAATAATGTAAGAAAGTGATTGTTTTAGCGCTCATGCGGTTCAAGTAAATTAGGCAAAAATAAGCCTTTTTACAGTGGCTGAGCAGGGAATCGAAATCGCATCTCTCAATAATTGCTGCGGGTCATTATTTTTCCCGATAATTCCCTCCTGGACACAATTATTTACACAACTGACTGAATAGATTTTCATGATAAGAATAAGTTTTTGAGTAGTTGTGAAGGTGATATTGTGGTAGTTATTCATATTAAATGAAAAGACAAGATGTTGTCAAACCACTGATTTATTGAAAAATCGAGATATTACTGATCTTTTTAATATATATAAAATAAATATTCTTATTACTTTTAATGGTGGGGAGACCTTTACGCGTAGTTCCACCTCGCCAATGTGTTCATGGCCAAATACCGGTCATCCATCCAAGAGCAGTATACTGTGTTCGTGACTTAACATCACGTTCACTGATAGACCAATACCAAGTTTTTTTTAAAATCAGTGGTTTGACAACATCTTGTCTTTTCATTTAATAAGAATAAGTATGTAGTAAAAGTACGGCTCCTGATTCCCCAAGCTCAAGCTTGCTTTTTTTGGGGAAGTAGTTCCTTATGTTTATTTGTATATTGTTATCGATTCATTTTGCTGCTCAATTTCTACATTGTATATTATTGAAAAAAGTGGTTTCTTAATCCATGACGAGCTGCGTGTGTTAATATTCACTGGGGTGTATTACCGACAATGCAGTCAAGTTTTTTTACAGAAGGAAACAGTTAAATTACTCCTGTAAGGTGATTCAACATTTTCCTTCTGTAAAAAATCTTGACTACATTGTCGGTAATATACCCCAGAGAATGTATATTATTGTAATGTTTTTTTTGAGGAATGTAATGAATAAATAAATCCTCACCTTGCTAAGACATTCAATAGAGTGCGCCTCCATATAAGTGTCGGACAGCAGGCCCTGAGTCATTTGCCGGAATCCGGTTCGAACCAGCGGCAGGTAGATGCCGGTAACGGCCACGTGGTCGCCGGGAAGCGCTTTGCGAGTGGTTTCACCGCGACAGAAGATTGTCAGCGACCTGAAAAGTAAGGGACAGAAGCGTTTGAGATCATATTTAATTACGAAAGAGAGCGTTTGAGAGTAAATTATACTATAATAGTCTGTCCAAGCAAAGAAGACCTTCTGGCAAAATGAGAAAATGACTTCAGCTCATTCATACTGGTTCAGAAAATATTGATTTGCTCTCAAATTGTAGATCAGAATGTTCCCTACAATTTGAGGCCAAATTTATAATTTTTGAACCAATACTGATCGAGCTGGAGTAATTTTCCCATCTGGCCAGAGGGTCTTCTTTGCTTGTACAGACTATACCTACCCGAATCTAAATTCTCGTTGTTCTCTAAATTGAATTTAGGGCAATAAACTGCAATTTTTTGTAACTGTGACAAATTATAAAGTTCTAGTGTAATTACCTGGGAATATGTCCCACAGGCACATGTTCACTATGCTCCTGAATCTTGATTTCTTGAAATTTGACAAATTTCGAGCCTCGCGACTGGAGATAAAGACGTCCGCCCGATTTGTTCACTCGACAATCTTCGCTCGGACACATCACCACCGGCATGAAACTCAGCGAGTTCACCTGCAAACAGAAATTGAAAACAGCTTTTGAATAGGCTATAGCTAAACAGCTTTGAAACACAAAAACCAGGCTATAGTCTGTCTAAGCAAACAAGACATTTTGGCAAGATGGGAAAATGACTCCAGCACGGTTCAATAATTATAAATTTGGTCTTAAAATTATAGAAAACATTTTGCTCTCTAATTCAAGATAAAATGAATATATTTTTTGAACCAATATTGACCAAACTGGAGTCATTTTCCCATAATGCCAGAGGGTCTTCTTTGCTTGGACAGACTATGAGCCTAGATTGATTATATATTCCATTAATGGTTTGATTGAGGCCATTGAATCAAATATTCACGTATTATAACTAATGACGAACCGAAATCAACAAAACACTTATATATTCACAATATTAGAGTTCAAAGAGAGGTGAGAAAAATATACAGTGTTGTGTTGCATTTGGATTAGCAATAAATTCATTGAATAAACTAATAAATAAAATGTTCTATTATAAAATAATCTAGGAAAGTGAGAAAAAAGGTTGTCAGATCCACAAAGTTTATTTAAAATACCATACTCAAGTTTCAATGCTCAGGGCATCATCATCAGTGGAAAACTGGGGCTTTGAAAAATACAAGTTTGAAAGGAACATGGTTGTAGCAGGTGTGGTAACATTTTTCAGAAGTGAGTTTAAGATCTGACAACCTCTGTTTTCACTTAAATTATGGATAAGTTCCAGAACATATCTGATAAAAGTGTAAATTTTATTTAAAAATCTGATAACAAGTCAATTCCAATTATATTGAATTACTTACATAAGTTAGTTTTGGAGAAAAAAGTTTTTAGCTGAGCATATACTTCTTGTTTAATTTTCTTGTTTGTGTAAATTGAGAAAGTATAATACTCTCGGTGTCGGTGTATATATTATGGAAGTATACATTAAGTTATACTTGGTGGCAGAGTGCAATGCTGATAGCATTCTGTGTTCTATTGTTCTGTGTTGAAAATGTTCTATTTTCGATTGTGAAATATTAGTTTTGTATAAAAATGTAACAAATCACCAATCAAATGGGACTACTCCCAAGTATTGATGTGATTAAGTGACAATGAATAAATAAGATGTATGAGTTTTATTATAGTCTGTCCAAGCAAAGAATACATTCTGGCAATCCGGGAAAATGACTCCATTTGGTCAATATTTGTTCAATAATTATAAATGTGGTCTTAATAGTTCATCAAATTGTTTTCTACAATTTGAGATATTCCTTGAACCAATATTGACTGAGCTGGAGTCATTTCTCCATCTTGCCAGAATGTCTTCTTTACTTGGACAGACTATACTTTATATCAGCTGTAGGGTTCAGAAGGCAACTGTTTTGCCAATATTGGAATCGTATGAAGACGCCTTAAAAATTTCAGAATAAAAATTTCCATCTACTAACCGGCTGGTAAGTTTCGGCGCCGCAATGGTCGCAAGTGTAAGTGGCGACTACCATCATCGGCTTCACTTCGGTGCACCGGGTCACCACTCCTCTCACCGTCACCAGTTTCCCTATGTACTGCGCTTTCACATCGCGAATCGGGATCACCTTGGCCGCCGCTGTTGCTTTGAAATACACTTCACTGGAAAGTTTGAAGAGAAATCAATAAGGCTGAAGCCTTAAAAGAACCAGTCAACAAAAATTCTGATCCAAAATTCAGGTTATTGCTTAATCTACTAGTTCTAATCTCCCGCTTCAAAATGGTGTTGGATTCACATTGATTAAATATCCAGAAATATTTCAATTTTTTTCGAGAACTCACTACTGGTATTTCTTATAGAAATTATTTTTGTTTTTTTGAGACTTCAAAATCACATTTTTCAAACACTTTTTCTCAAAACCCAATATCAACATGAATTTTTTTCAATTGTTAATGTCAATAAAATGTACAATTCGAACTATACACTATTCACGATCACTTGATACGAAATAAACTTTTTGCGTGTGAGTTCGTTTAATGGTAGATCTTCTATGCGAAACGGTCGGCCGCAGTCGAACAGCTGCGGACAATCACAGCTCAAGACAAGTCAAGTAAATGCCCGTATCGACGTATAGCGAGGTATGTGCCACGAATGCCTCATGGTTCGTTGTTACTGGTGCGACTGGAACGCAGTCGATCAATTGTGGCCAATCAATTGTTATTAAAGCTAAAGGATAAAACAAGAGCTGTGATTGGCCACAGCTGATCGACTGCGTTTCCAGTCGCACCAGTAACAACGTACCTTGAGGCATTCGCGGCACATGCCTCGCACTGTCGGTCGAAACGGGCCTCAAGAAAGTCAAGACGGACTGTCGCCAATCACAAAACTCAAAAGAAGAGCTGTGATTGGCTACAGCTGTTCGAGCGTGGCCGACCGTTTCGTATAGGAGAAGATCTACCGTTATACGCAAAAAGTTTGTTTATTTCGTCTCCAGTGATCGTGAATAATGTATAGTAATAATAATTCTAATAATAAGAAGGCAAAATAAGAAAGTGATTGCAGAAAAATGAGGACTTCTAGCTTTATAAAATTCTTCATGATAATCTGAAAAGATGGATTAGAGGGAGAACTTCTACTTTTCACATCATTACAAGGAATCTACTAGTCACTACTACTTAACCTACAACTTACAAGGGATCATAAAGGCTTCTGATAGTTGAAGAAGCTATATTACTTACAATCGACACATGAGTTCTCTGGGGTAGCTATTTTCAGTGGGGCGGTTTTCTCCTGCCCCAGGCTGTCTCATTCTCTGCTCCATCAATAATCTGTGCTCAATGTAGATGTCCAGTGAATCTTTTGCAACCACCTGGAAAGCAAATATAGTGAATTGAATTCTAATATCTCCATGTTTTAGTATAAAACTAAGAAAATAAAGAATTACTTTCTTATAGAAAGAAAGAAAATAAGAATTGTCATCTTTCCAGGATAATTATTTTCAAAAGACTACTTTAGAAACTATTATTGGTACATTATTATACAATCTGTATTCCATCCAAAGAAGTTTACTGCATTGCAACGTTTGAACAAGGCAATGTTTCAAAGAAGAATGGAACTTGGATTTTTACATTTACCAATATCTATTCCAGCTAAGGAAGTTTAAGAAAAATGTGCAATTCTCATTACTTTATATTTATTTATATTTATAAAGTAATCACTCGTTCGATTCAATTTTTAAATAATACAAGAGTCAGTACAGACAAAATACAAGAAAGAGATAATACATGTATCAGGTGAAATGATCGACTTGAATCTTTATTTAGGCTTTTTTTATACAAAACATTACTTCTTGTATAATTCACATGATTTTCCTATTCAATTGTTCAATTTGGTAAATGTTTTATCATATTGAATACATTATCTTGAAAATGAAATGAAGCGAGTACACGTCACTTTAATATTTGAAACCTCTTTAAATTCTCTAGGATAAATATTCGAGTATGAAAAAAGAAGAGCTTCAAAACTATAAGAACTTTTTCAGTTCAAGATAAAATCATTTTATGATTAAAGTAATGAAATTCTTAGTTTTGCCAGTAAATTTTCCTGATCAATAGCCTACATCCACTGTAGGCTATTGATGGATGTATTCATACAAACTTATACATGAATGTGATACAGTGATCAAGTTAATAAATCAAGTTATTAACTTATACTGCAACAAAAGTACGAACGATTTCTCCTTGATACAACTTATACGCTGAAGATGTCGTTCAATGGTCCGAAACGCGTACGACAAGCAACGAAATCGTGAGTACTGTTATTGAAAACTCAATTTATTGTAATTTACATCAACAGTTCAAGTAGGATGAAGACAATAGGAGAAAATATTTATGAGGTAAAAAATTGAAAATACTTACATCTCTATCCTTGTAAGTTGGTAGCAGTTCGAAGATTACTTCGGAAAAGAGCAGAGTGTATCTCCTAGTATTTGCTACTATAGATTCGGCAAGTCTTGAATTGTGTGATTCGACATCATCAATTTCTATGTAGATGGCAACCTGAAGTCACAAAATAAATAACTTAATTAAACAGTTGAAGAGTTTATTTTGAGTTTTAATTTAGATGAGACCTAACGATTAGGCGTCAGCTATACCATACAACAAATAAATACCGCAAGTTTATCCACTAAAGTGTTCTCCCCTCCAACAAAAAGCATAGTATTGTAAGATAATTTTCTAAAATATTAATGAAGTGCCTTATCTGTTGGAGAACTTTTGGAATAGTTTTGTAAGTTATTTAAATTGAATAATTGTACCTGTTCTCTGTGTGCTAGATTGGTCAACTGTTGAGAATACTTGAACTCCTTCATATCGTCATCATTCTCAACATAGAATTCAATCAGGAAGTTCTTGATGTTTTCTGAAATAAACAAGATTTGAAGATTGATTAAAATTGCAAAAAAATTAGAGTGACTTGGCTTGGAAATTATCTTTCCCTGTAATAAGCAGAAATATTCAGTTCAATATTGCCACAGACAATGTGATGCAGACTCCAGCTAAATTGGCATATGACGGACTTCGTTCTGCTCAGCATTGTTAGGATAGTTTGAAGCGGCCATTAACATTATTTTCTAAGTGTTCTCATAGGTACTGCAAATAAAATATATACTTAGGAATCTGCCTCAAAAACTATTTCTATGCGATCTTACCTTTTTCTACAACGTAGTCTGTCACCTTCTTGTCTTTTCTGTACGACATTTTCACTCAAATTTGAAAATATCGTGGAATTTGAAGAGGTATTTTATGATTTGATAATCAGATAAATGTATGATGGAGATTAAGAAATGCTAATTTGTTGTCTGAAACATGAAATTAACTTTTCAATGAATATTCTCAGCACTTTTTGATGCACAATGAATATCCAACACTCCAACTTCCACAAACTTAACCTAAAAACAAAGTAAAGCTACTTTTGGCGGGTAAAAAAAGCATTGTCGCCAACACTACAGTCACTGAAGGAAATAATATATAATCAATACAATATTATTATTCAATCTGAAAGAGCATTCTTATTCACCGAAGAATCTTTCAAAAGTTTTAGAAATCTAAACTTTGATACATAAATTCTCAGGAATTTTATATTTTTTCAGGAACAGCTGATCTCATCGGATCCTGACCCTGACAGATCGAAAACAAAACAAAAAATAAATAAATTTAGATTGGCTAGAATTTGAAGTGGAGGGGAGTTACCTTCTTATCACAAATTATTAACAAAATTCAAATAGTTTGCAGTTCTTTTCCATCTGTGGTTTCTCCAAATTTTTGTATTTTTTCAATTTTGCATAGAAGGTTGTAGGTTATCTACAAATTCCTTCATAAAAGAGTAGGGAAAATCCTTTGGTTATTTCAAACCTTGTTGTTCGCAACCTTGCAATTTGCATTGCACAAAAGTGATAATTATTGACAAAAAATGCTATCTAACTGCTAAATGTTAATGTGGAAATTATAGACTAAACTTATCTATTGACCTTTCAAATAGGATTTGCGATTCAGATGAAGGAAAAACGCCGTGCACTGTGCATCGACAATACAGAATCTTCTCTAGAAAGATTTTAAAACTTGCAGTTGTTTAATCAAAGTGTAAAAAATACAGGATTTTCTAAAATGAGGTAATGAATGTTGGATGAATGTAATTTTTAGATGCATGCTCAATACCATATTTATATTTGTCTACTTCACAACATTATTTTTTTACAATAACTTATTCATTTTTTAAATCAATACCGGTACCTGTAGAGACAAATTTATTTCATCATAACATCTGAATAAATTCAATTCATCTTATCACCCTAGAAAATTCATTTATTATCTCAAGATTAGAGAGGACTCTATGCAGATGCTTTATTTCTCAGTTGTCAGAGAGTCTGTAAGCTTTGCTTTTTATAGGTTCATTCTACAGGATAAAATAAGTTGTATCAATCAATTAATTCCATTAATAAACATTTTAATATACCTACATTAAAATTTACATGAATGTGTCTTTCAAACCGTAATTTAGGTGGAGTACTATAAATTTCTACTCAAATAAAGGATGATGGAAAGGTTTCTGGGGTAGCCTACACAATAATATTGATACTGTAATAAGTTATATAAGTTAGGTAGTCTTTACTGTACTTTGAAAATAAAAAATATCCAAACTCAATATTTCAAAAATAATTATTCTATTTCTTTCATTTTATTATTATGGAGCTATGAGGATAAGTTCAAGTCAATAAATGTACAGTAGCTTAAGTGATTAAATAATATCAAATAAATATTACCTATCCCATATGTTACACAGTTACTTATCCTATAAATCCTTTTAATGAAAATCCATTAGCCTAATCCTTTATTGTAATTTTCAGAATAATTAATATTTCATTCCATAAAATAACAGTCAATTCTAGTCTATAAGTCTTATAGAACTTTTTACAAGTTAAATATTTATATATTTTATAATAATAATAATAAATAAATAATATTCAAGAAATCTCACCTAGTAATCATTCATAAGATATTAATGATTATCAATACCAGACAAATCAATAAGTTGAATATTAGAAGTAAGCTTGTCCTAAAAAAATAATATTCTCACATTTTCTTTTTAGTTTCTTAGAGCTGCCTGTACCTCATGATAATGAATGTATTTTGTATTGTATCTTAATTGTATTCGCATGTAAATTTTGGAATGTTGTTTGTTTAACTGTGTAATTATCATGTTGGAGCTGTGATATGAATGTTAGTTTTTGTCATGTTTTGATTGTAATTATCTTATATTCTATCTGTTATGCAATTTTGGCATGCTTGTTTGTTTGCTTGTGCTGAATAAATGTATTCATATTGAAACTTACTGTTCTTCAATTGATGCCCTTCAATTATTATTTCATTTTGTCACTTTTATTGTGATGCCCATATCAAAATCTTCTCTTAGGCTGAGGCCGCACTGCCGGTGGGTAGAGCCTGGAGGGTGGAGGGTAGTTGGTAAATCTATAGCACATACACACCATCCACAGTAATACATTGTATGAATGGTATTACGTCATTCTGTTTTTTGAGGTTATGTTGTCCATATTTAAGAATTTCAAGATGGCGGCTGAACACATACCATTCACACGATGTATTACTGTGGATGGTGTGTATGTTCTATAGATTTACCAACTATCCTCCACCCACCGGCAGTGCGGCCTCAGCCTTGATGTTGCAATAGACTCCAGGTTGAATTTGAGACGATATAGCTGGCGCAAAAATCAAGTCAGTTGGCTAATAACTTTCACCAATCGCATAGCTCTATTGGGGCAGTCGGTGAACGGTCTGCAAGAACATAATAATCGAGTCGAGAAGAGCCTCAGTAAACCGTTTTGCTCTTGCGGACAGCATTCAGACTTTCCTGACAGAGCCGAGCATGTCATGCGTCAACCGTCTTAATCTTTGGTGCTAAACCATATCCATAACAGTGATACCAGTCTAGATAACTTATTGGAGAATGTTTTAGTCGTTATTTCATTTTTCTCATCTCTCAAATATGTACTTTCTTCTCAGTTAATTCGATAAAAAATATTTGCACAACTAATCAAATTTTATAAAAGTTTTAAAATTGAAGAATTAATATTAGTTACCAAAGAGAGAAATATCATTGAATCTTCTATTCGAGGAGGAGAAATTTTATTAATTATTATTTTAATTGAATGGATTTTTCTTTTCATAAATTTTAACAAGTAGGTATATACCAAATTGAACCAATTTGTGAAGCTTATCAGAAACAGTAGAACTTAATATTTATCATTGAAATTCATTGCTTGATTTCAATGAATAATGTGTATTAGGCAATATACATAAATTTGTTTAATCAAAGTCAGCTTTCTCAGTATTTTATTGTATTTGGTTGGGAAAAGTATATAAGAAAAAAGTTTGAAATTTGTTTCAATAGGGAATTGAGGTCTGGGACTTGAGAGCTTTAGGCTACTAATGTTTTTTCCATTACAAATTATTTTTTTGCTTTTATTAAGGTACAAACAAATATTTAATTCTATTTATAAAATATTATGGAAATTCTAGAACTTCTCGACCATAAATAACTAACCATAAAAACCATTACTAATTTAGCTTGAATTACTCTACTCAACATCATTATCTTAGATAATCTTATAGCTGCCGCTGAAAAGTTGGACGTTTTCGTCTGCTCCTTATGCGCTCCAACAGCTGATTTTGTCAATTAGAGTTGTTATTTAAGAACTATGCCTAGATGATGTTTTTGAAATCAAAGGAGGCAATTGATGCCCTTCATCAGCTAGGAAACAGTCTAACTTATTGGCGACAGCTATAGTCTGTTCAAGCAAAGAAGAACCTCTGACGAGATGGGAAAATGACTCAAGCTCGGTCAATATTGTTCAAAAATTATCAATTTGATCTCGAATTATAGGAAATAATTTGATCTACTATTAAGACCACATTTATAATTCTTGAACAAATATTGAACAAATTGGAGTCATTTTCCCAACTTGCCAGAGGGTCTTCTTTGCTTGGACAGACTATATCTTATAGTATACTAGCCGGCAGGCTCGCTTCGCTTGCCTTCTCCGCCTATCTATAATCTCGCTGAACCATTGAATTTACAGTAAAGATTGGTCGTATCAAGACGGAAGATATGCAACCCGCAAAACATCTACAATTTTGAAAAACCTGTTTATTGGCGTAATCTTGAACGGATTTCAAAAATATCTTAACACAACATTTCTAGACCTTATCTGAACCTACCTACCAAATATCAACATTTTCTACCGATTGGTTCTCGAAAAAAGTGAGAACGCCGAAAAACTATAGAAAAACTTAAATATTTGGCGTATCCTCGAAAAGTTCTCAAAATCCGTTCTTAGCTCGCGTCTAAACGTCCAACTGAACATGCCTGCCAAATTTGAACACATGTGGATTTGTTCAGTGGATTTTTAGTTCTGGTGATGAATCAGTCAGTCAGTCAGTGCCATTTCGCTTTTATAGATATAGATGATACTCTCAAATACCACTACTTATACATACTTACCACTTGATATTTGGTCGTTGTCAAGGACTGGGATTTGCAGATCGGCAGTGTCATTTGAAAATATTGAAAATATTGCCCTGAAATTGATGACACCAGACCTGAGCCAGCCAGGTCACACGAATATTATTATTATAATTTGAAAATATTAACCAGGGAGCATGGTTATGTATCGTGTTGTGAAGTAGCAAGCAATTACCCAAAAATAGGCCTCTTATCTCACTCCTGCATCTATTATAATACTTGGGAGTGAGGAACTGGAGAAGGCAAGCAAGTTGAGGCAAATTATCGAGAAGAATAAATTATCAGGCCCGGGTATAGTCTTTCCAAGCAAATTAGACCCTCTGACAAGATGGGAAAATGACTCCAGCTTGGTCAAACTTTGTTCAAAAATTAGAAATGTGGTCTTAGTAGTAGATCAAATTGTATCCTACAATTTGAGATCATATTGATAATTTTTGAATCAATATTGACCGAGCTTGAGTCATTTTTCCATCTTGCCATCATACATTCATTATTTGGCAACGTTGTATCAAGGAGTTTTATTAACCAACTCCTTGCGTTGAATCAAGTCTCTTTGGACTAGTTTCATCCATTCTACTTCAATTTAATTTAGAATTTTAACGTCTGTAATGATACGTCTTAAATTAAATAGAAAGTTTTAATGAATGGATTATTAGTAGAGAACATATTGTTTTTCGTGTCATCTTAGCACCGTAACAATTTTTAACTATTAGGCTATCATTTTTAAAAACAAAACTTAATTTTCAAAGTCTTGATACATTAATAATAATACAGTGTGGCCTTGCTGGCTAAAGTCTGGTGTCAGAGTTTTCAGGCCGCACCTGATCAGTTATATTCAAAATTTGAAATTCACGAAAAACTGATTGAACATTAGAAATACTAAGACATTTTTCAAAAATTACCATACCACAAGAGCTCATACAGTAAAGCCTACTTAGACACGTAAAAATAGATAAATTCCACTCCAACCAATAAGCTTAAATGTTATGAAAAGATTATAAAAAATAATCGCTCTACAAGTTGATTATAAATGATCTATATTCCATCTTATCTGTCGCCGTTATTCGATATCCAATAGTATAGTTAAGTACTATTTTACTGTGCTATTTCAAGTGCTATATTTCAAATATAATCAGCTCGTTTGAAGGATTATTAAAAATAGCTTATTGGAGGGAGTTATCCAACTCCCTCTCCTTTCACCTGTTTTAGTATATTCAGTTCGGCTTTGCTAGTGAGTTTAATTTTTTTCAATGTGAAGTAGGCTACCTGCAATTATTATAATAATTTCCAAATTACCTGCATTTAAATCAATTAATGAGGAAAGTAATAGTGAGCTGAGGGGTTTAATTATAAAAAATAGTTTTTGAGACAATTTTAGTGCAATCCAACTTATAATGCTATATCATATCATATCATAGTCATAGACTATAAGATCAAATGAACTTATCTGGGATGATTGAGTTTCTGCGAAAAAATCTATCATAAAAATTATGTGAAAAATCATTACATAGTGACGAATGAGAAGCTTATCTATTGATTAAATTTATCAATTATCCCATTTTAGTTGGGATATGTTATATCCTAAAATTATGAACATTGGTTCTAAAAAGTGTAAAAATGTGTCTTCATCATAGAAATCATCACACAAATAAATCAAATAATGTAAATATTGAATATATTTGTACAATTCTTCTCTATACGTTCAATCTAACATACGGTAACATTGGATATCTGTAATGCTTTTGTTGGAGTGGAATGATTTCTGGAAGTAAGTTATATAATTATACTTGAATATATTAAAAAAAAAAGATTCTAAAAATTGGAAGAGTGTGTTGGAGCATGCAATTTCTGTTATCATTCTGTACTTTGGCGAATTAATTTTTTTTTAGAAATCGGTAGTATTATTTCTTTCTATAAATTATTCATCTTTATAAAGCATTTTCATCAAATTCTCTTTTCATTTAAAGCTTTATTATACAAAGGGACTGAAAATACCTACATAATTATCTAATATTGTAACCAGCACAGGATTTCATTATTGCTTTTTTGATAATTTTCCTTTATAAAACATAATTTACTAAATTCACACTATATAGCTTTATATCATGTAAAAGGATTGAAAATGCCTATTTACTTTATTCAATATTATAACCAGTATAGGCATTTCTTTTCCTATCTATATATGAATGCAAGTACGGCAATAACGCTTATTTTTAGATAGATTTCTCGACAAATCCTTATTAATTTGGCGGAGTTGGGACTTATATTGTGGTTTATAATAAGATATTTGTGAGATGCTCCAACGATGGAAATTGAAATTATCTACGTACTCCCTATCAAATCTAGCAATTCTCACAATTTGGGGCATTTTTCATCTAAAACAATGAGAGGAAGGATATTACAATAAAGGAAGAATATAAGTACCCTTTGTGTATACTTTCTCTATGCGACTACCTACCGTTCATTTACAATAATATTTATTCAAAGGTTTGTATTAGAAGTTTTCCAATATAAAGTATGAAATTCGATCTAAGTGAGTTTGGCTTCAAAACACTTCAATTTTCTTCTACTTGTTATCAGTTATAAGCTCTTCAACATGCATCGATAGGATTACAATATTGAATAACTTCCATTACTCATTTATTATATCACTTTTCTATAAACTTTTCAAAACACATTGTCGTAGGTAGTAGTTTCTGCGGTTCTGAGATAAACTGTTTCCGTTTTTTTTTCAATATGTATTGAGTATTAGATAAGCTAAATGTGGTACTGCCTACTTCACTATATCTCACACGCCCATATTTGTTTGACTCAACAAGCTGTAAGTTTGGTGTGCTTTACACAATGGTGACAATTACTTCTCAAAACTATTCAGTTTTAGATTTTCTCTGGTCATTCAGTAAATATTATGAGCAAACGTTTCTTCATTCACGTAAAAAGACTATTTAAGTTGAGTGAAAATTTTTGTACAAATCGATTCATTTATTATTATTTATTTATTGTTAAAATTGCGACTTATATCAAAAATTTTAAGCAAAGGTGATAAGTGGATGATGAATGTTCACATTACATTTATCCTACACGGTCAAATTTTTCTTCTGTAGGTCCGTTTCTCATTCATAACTTGGTTCCAGTTTTTTTCAATTTATTAAATCATAGGCGGGTATCGATAATAGTTCTATGCTATTTCTGATGAAGTGATTGAAATATTACCGTGTCCAAATATTATAAATGAAAGGTTTATGTATCTCCTATCATAAATATCTTTGATAATGTGTTTCAAAAACTAATTAATTTCTATATCACTACCCATGAAGTGATTGAAAAAGTCAATTTTGAAAGGTTTGTATCTCTTATCATATAATTATATTATCTACTGTGTGTTTCAAAAATAATTAATTTTTATCAACACATTGTTTAGTAGTTGTTATATTATTGTTTGTTTATATACGGTACTGTGTGTTTCAAGAAAATCATTTGTCTAAAGCCCGGTTTTTTCAAGCACATTTAAATTTGAGGGACCCTCAAGTTTACTACACTTTACTACATTTCCTATACTTATCATAGAAAATGTCAGCTGTTCATCAAAATTTGAGGGTCCCTCAACTTTGAGTGTGCTTGGAAAAACCGGGCATTAGTCTTGAATTGAATCGTTATGTTGCATGGTTTGATAAAATCTGAGAACAATATCTGCATTATTGCATGCAGTATTTTGAATGTAACCTTTTTTATAGTAACTTACCTATGATAGATAATTTTACGAGTAGATTCTACATTGATCACAACATTTCTCATTTATTAATTTTTTATTGGGCTCTAGGTGATTTGTTTCAACACTTTTTGTTAGTAACTTATCACAAACCAGACTTGAAAGAGTAGATTACGAGTAGATTCTATATTGATCACAACATATTTCTCATTTATTAATTTTTTATTGGGCTCTAGGTGATTTGTTTCAACACTTTTTGTTAGTAACTTAACACAAACCAGACTTGGAAGAGTGAGGACTATTGTTGAATTTTCTAGTTTTTAGCAATATTATTACACGAATACTACCCCCTAGATTCAGTCCTACTCATCACTTAAGTAATTTTATTTATTCAAATGTGTCCACAGTAATTTTTTAGTAATTAAGATTTAAACTTTTTTTGGTGAATAACTATTGTTTACAAGTTGTGTTAAAGTTGAAAATTCATCGATAAATTCGAAATTTATGCATTTCTTGTACAATATTACAAAATAATAAATCAATAGCATAGCCAAATAGTCATTATTCAAGCAAATATAATTAGCCTTCCAGCCCTTCCTTATTTAATGTTTATATTTTCGGTAACACAGGATTTGAGTGCGTTCACACCGGAATGTTAATAACATTTGTTGATAACTTTTTTGAATAACGTATTATTATGTAGACTTATATATTATATAACTTATTATATAAAGGTTATTAACAAATGTTATTAACATTCCAGTGTAAACGTGGCCGGCCTAAATGATATACCTTGATTCAAACTCATTCTATAACTATTTATAACTCTATTGTCTAACTGATATTTCAAAGTAAGTAGTCAAAATAGCCTAATATCTTTAATACTCTAATATCAGAATATAGATAATAGTTATCTATTTCACATCCATCTAATTATTTTAGATCACTATTGAGTTATCTACTTACTTATAAATTAAGTAGTCAAAATAGCCTAATATCTTTAATACTCTAATATCAGAATATGGATAATAATTATCTATTTCACATCCATCTAATTATTTTAGATCACTATTGAGTTATCAATATTATCATTATTTTAAAAAAATACTGTGAATAAGGAATGAGCAGCCCTACAATAAATTTAAAATGTGCATGGAACTAGTACCTACCCAATTTAGTTATTTAACATAATTAGTTCCCCAATATCCACTATTTAACCTTTATTTACACCCATGAAAACAAGTAGCATTCCCTCTATAAAAGTTCCCTCTCGTAATCCAACATAAAATTTATTCTAGTATCCGTGTGTTTAGATAGATAAATCTTGACAATTTTTTATAGATAAATTGTTCGAAGTATCATGAAGGCATATGAAAAATCTTGAATGACAGATAAAACATGAGAATGCCAAGAAGATTCATGATGCGGTGTTTTTTAAGGTAAAAACAAATTTAAAATTGGAGCCTAGGAGCTTTATTCACAGCAGTAGCCTATCTATTTTGATATTTAACTGTCAACCATGTAGCATCAACTTTAGTCTTCCAAGCGAAGAAGACATTCTGGCAAGATGGGAGAATGACTCCAGCTCGGTTAATATTGGTTAAAAATTATAAATTTGGTCTCAAATTGTATAAAACATTGTTTTCTCCCATCAGAATTAAACCGAATTTATAAATTTTGAACCAATATTGATTATTTTCCCCATCTTGTCAGAATGTCTTCTCTGCTTGGACAGACTAATATACAGTAACTTCCATGTAGCGGGCTATAGGCTTCAAAAATGCTTCCCTAGATTAAAAAGCAAGTCATAGTTTACAGCTTATCCATGAACAAATTTTTGCAAAATTAACTTTTCTAAGCTTTATGATTATAATAGTGTTCAAAACTATTGAACAGTGGCCTTTTTACTAGAAAATATTAATTTTTAGAATTCTTTTAGGAGCAAAGAAATCACTCATAAATGAATTTAGCATTATGTTTTTTCAATAGAACGCCGTGCTAATAATATAATAATTTTTGTTAATCTTTTTCGTATTTTATAAGCCTTCTAAGTTTGTTTTCCTATGAAACAGGTCCCATATGCTTCTAGTAGGCCTACCTATTTGGTAAACTATGTAGGTGATTTTGGCCTAGAATTAGAGCTCAATTAACTTGTTTCCAATGCAAAATAAATTGTCTGTAAAGATTTACTAATGAAAATGCAAACTATCTATCAGTACAATAGCTTATCAGCTTATTAATATTCATCTCCTTTTTAAGTTTTTATGTAATGAAAAATTAGAGGTGCAATTCATATAATATGCTTATTTATTATTAATCTTCTAGCTCAAATAAGAATAATTGAAAAGCCAATTGAAACACTGACCTGAGGCGCAACTTATTTGCTTATAAATATTTTTGAAATTATTTTTTCAGCTTGAGTTAGAATACTTTAATTTAAATAAATTAAAACACACCCCGATCCCTAGTAAATAAAGTGAGAACTAATTTTTATGCTTTTCTACTCCAATAATCTTTTCCAGCTTGCATTAACCGAATTCATTAATTTCCATTCTTTCGGATTAATATATTATAATATATTATTCTAATTTTTTCCCTTGATATTAATCTTCTAGAGTTCATAATCACTATGCATTAAACATCAAGCTTGATATCTCTATAGAACGTTCTACTTTGGCTATAGCCTTCAAAATTCTATAAATCTACTAAAGTCCATGCTTTAGATATACTATATTAACCATATTGTAGTGGATAAGAAAAATTATTTCAAATGCTGTAATTTACTGCGCTTTCTAGCCTATTGATAGAATTTTTGAAAATAAATGTAAAAAATTTTCAGATACATATAGCCTACTTCAATAACTAGGAATAGATAAGTTCAACTAATCTAATCAACTATCAAGTAATAACTGATCTTAATTGAAGACCTACTGCGATATGAGATTTAATGTGGATATAAATATATATCCAGAAACAACTAATTCTCTCCGATTCAAGAACCAGTTTTGTTTGCCAAAAAATCATTGGTACTTTGTAAAAAGTGATATTGATACACAAAATATCCCATATCCATTACAAATCACTCAATTGAAAAAAACCTAACTAACTAGAAACATTATTATTTTCATGTTTCAGATTTGAAATGATTATATTCATTTATTAATACCTATTATTTAATTTCACTTAAAACCATACAGCGTAGGAGCGCAGTTCTATTGATGTATGAGATGGCTCTCATGATGAAACTCGAATATTTTCGATAAAATAACGAAAAAAAGATTATCCTATTGCTTGCTTTCATTGGTGGAAGGACACTTGCGGGTAGGTTATTCCACCTCTGTAATATGGGGAAGCGGTTTGTCCCAGTGGTAGAGAGCGTCTAATCGGTGAGATTAGATAAGCGACGTGCCTCTACCACCACTGTTGTAACGGTGACCGGTTCCTCTGAATTCAATTCACGAGCCTCAAAAATCGCTTCCCGGTGGTTCGGAACCCACCTAAAGCTGTGGGTCAATTCATCTCTCATCATCATCCTTCCCATTACCCACGCACAGGCCCAAGAGCCCATGTGGGCATCACCCTCAAAAAAAAAAAAAAAAAATGTATTGGCGAAAATGCTGAATAAATAATATTCAAAGTAATATCCCAATCAAATAAATTAGGAGTAATAGCATAGCCTACAGAGCATATATTATTTCATTAGAATAATAAATGCGAGATCAGGTTTTTGGCCTGCTAACTACGCTTTATGAGAACAGTAATATAGAATGCATTTCAAAAGTTTGAATATGAAAAATATGAAATTATTATAGTTTTATCATGAAAACTGTTGTTACTTTACAGGAGTACAATGCTATTGTATAATGTGAGGAGGCTTACATATGCATTTATTGTGATAATTTTGCTCTATATTACTGGGCAAATGTTTCGCTCCAATAACCAATTGGATATACAGGATAGAACTGCTCAGTTGTAAGTATTTTGAACATTTTTTTAGTGTTCAATTCTATCTAGGATTAATATTAAAGTGATAATTCAATTTAATAAATTAGGAGTAATTTATTGCATAAATATACAATTAATATAAATTAGGAGTGATCTATTCAATATAAGATATAGACTATTCACGATCTATGCGGTCAATAATGATTGAAAAATTATAAATTTGGTCTCAAATTGTAGATCAGAATGTTTCCTACTATTTGAGACCAAATTTACAATTTTTAAATCATCAATATATTGACCGAGCTGGAGTCATTTTTCCATCTTCCCAGAACGTCTTCTTTGCTTGAAAGGACTATTTGTGTCAATTATTCATTTTAAATAGTATTCAATCCCTTTTCAAATATTATTCAATCTTCTATCATTGAAATTCCTACCTAGTATAGTCTGTCCAAGCAAGGAAGACCCTCTGGCAAGATGAAAAAATGACTCCAGCTCGGTCAATATTGGTTAGAAAAATATTGATTTGGTCTCAAATTGTAGATCAGAATGTTTTCTACGATTGAGACCAAACCAATAATTTTTTTAAATCAATATTGACCGAGCTGGATTCATTTTCTCATCTTGCCAGAGGGTCTTCTTTGCTTGACTATAGTGAAAAAACTCTAGAATAATAAAGACTATGCGTAGTTTTTTATCGATTTCTCAGTATTTTGTATAAAAGTATAATAATAAATGTTAGCCTATATGTTACAATGCTTGCAATGATAATAACTCTTGCTATTATGAGTATAATTGATTCTATTGTCTGCTCCAATTCTTCAATTCTCTTAATAAAAAATGTAATTTTTCCTCCACACAGAAAACAACTATCGAAGTTATTTTCGTCGGCTTCAAGTAATTCAAAAATATGGTAAGTAAACTCTTTTCAGACGTACGATTTTCTTCGTCGATAAGTATTATCTTTTCAAGTATCATTCTTATAATAATGTTCCACTCTATAATGCTCATTTGAGTTCCACTGTTCTTTGTCGATAAGTATAATCTTTTCAAGTATCATCCTTATAATATGTTCCACTCTATAATGCTCATATGAGTTCCACTGTGCAATATTATTCTCTTTAAATTTATTTGAATTCTCAATTATGATCCATTTCAAATTCTCAGTTACGATCTCCTTTCAAATTATTAGAATCTAATATGGATGTAGCCTATATACTTGGTTATCAATATAGAAATTTAGAGGAGTATTAAGCAGAGTGTTAGGAGAGGGCTTTTAAGAACTTTAAAATTATTAAAACACAAATTTTCACATGTTAAAAAACACATGTTTCAGGACATTCAGCCCATTATCAATGTGGATAAAATAATAATCCACATGTTTGTGTTTTAATAATTTTAAAGTTTTTAAAAGGGTATTTGATTTTCATTTTATTTTTCAATCATTAGATTAGAATATGTGAAATCCTCGTACTTTGCATTGTTCTAATCAATTCTGGGTTACGGTCTGATGTTTTGGGAAATGCCTCCTAGATTGGAGAGATACTGATAATGCAGAAAAGAGTATCAATTAGAATAATGAGTAGAGATTATATAGAATTGCCTATTGTAAGCCACTTTTTGTTCAGCTGGGCCTTCTTAAGCGTGCTGTGCACGGGGTAAGTAAGGTAAAAGCACCAGTAGTGGCCATGTTTAAGGAATTTTTCATAGATTATGCAGAATTGTGAGACCATTCCATCATTTTATTTTATCTTAAACTCAATGAACATGTAGCCCAGATCCTTCTTGATTGACTCGTTACTTAAAATGGCTGATATCTCAATTCAAAAAATAATTATTAAACTTTTTGTAGAACTCGATTTTGATTCTTAAGTGGCCACTATGATTCAGTAGTGGCCAGGTACTGATTCTATAGTGGCCACATGATGTTCTATGCTTATTTAAAATTAAATTTCTCAAGTTGCTTGTTGCAATCATTTAAGTAAGCTTAATCATTTAAGTAAGTTAAGCTGGGGTCCTTTTCCCTTAGTTGAATAACTTTAGCCATTCAATCACAGCCTTTGTCTTGTCATTGAGTCTAACAACTGTGATTTGCTACAGATGTTTAACTGACCGACACTACTTACCCTGTGTACAGAAGGCTTTACAGTGGTAAATTTCATAAGTTAACATCATCCTAGTTATAAGTTACCTAAATACTACTCATAAAAATGAGGAGACACCAAAGTCCAGAGCAAACATCCATGAAATCAGCACAAGACACAGGCATGACATTAATGTTCCATTGGAACTTTCTCAAATTGAAAAAAAAACTTTTAAATCTCCGTGGATAATTTCAAGTAATACCACAATTTGCTATCGAGGATAATTATTGAGGTTATTTTGCCGGTGGAACATCCTTTTAGGACTCTTCACCAAATATGGCATACGGTACGCTAGTAAAAATAATGATCCATTTGTATATTTGTATCCGTCTAGAGAGGCTGAGGTCAAGTTATCTCATTATGGGGACACGTTTATTGAATAAATTGCCCCATAATTCTAGAACATAGACCATGATGAGTTCAGGAATGCTTTACATAGGTACGGCTCTTCTTAAATCCATTTTATCAAGTTGATGAGTTTCTTCATCTACCAGAACCCAGCATTGTCCTGCAATGCTCAACAATTAACTGCTGAAACCATTCATAAAGATAGACTACTTTTGATTATTATTAATATTTTTTAATTGACTATGTTATTACTACTATGTTATATTTTTATATTTCTATGTTATGTAACACACATACTCTTGTATGTGTGTTATAATTTCGACGTGAGCCCATGCACCTGTGTGCCCTTGGCTCGAGAAATATAATATATCTATCAATCAATTTTCTTCATTCATAAATATTCTTCAATCATCAATAAATCATTGTTCATATTTTTTTATGTAGGAGAGGGCAGCAAGCCTGCAAACATCCAGATTTAGAAGTGTACAGTCCAGTAATGATGGCTCATATCAAGAAGACAGATCCAATCGTCTGTTCTCCGGAAAAAGATTGGGTTGAAATTGAAGGCAGTAGAGCTAAAATCACGGCAGACGCTCGTCAAAAACATGGAGAAATTGAATGTTCATTTACTGGTAAGATGAAAAAACAATTTATTTAATAATTTTCATATCTGCAATATAGTAATGCCCCTCCTTTGGGAGATTGGCTGTCGTTAGTAAAGACAGTCAGCCGTTTCCCGTTTCTGGAGAAATAGTAATTGTTGCATTACACTCTAACTGATTAACCGCATGTTATTCAGAGGTGTTCTGCATCTTCACTTGGTTGTGAAGACTGGCTTATGGTTGAGAGGATCGACGTGCTAACCACACGTTACCTCTATCCTGGTTGATGATTATTCGCCTGCTGTATTTTCTGTTCGGGCTGGGAGGGCATTCTGGCGGGGTGGGTAGCGGCTTCAGCTCGGTCGGTGTTGGTTCGGGGGCTGTGGGTTTTTTTTTTGAGAATCTATGGCTTTTGGGCCGGTATTGGCCGGGCTGGAGTCGTTTTCCCGTCTTGCCGGAGTGTCTTCTTTGCTTGGATGGACTGTATAGTTTGGTGAATATGAAACTGGCAACCAGCTGGTAGGCCTAGGCCCTTCATAGGGCTGTTGCGCCATTGTCAAACAAACAAACAATATAGTAATGGTTCAATAAGAGGAAGATTGGTCGTCCTTATTCCATATTCTAACATGAATCTTATTTTCATATTATTTCTGATATTATTGGTAGCACCTAATGAGTAGCATTATTATTTCAAAGTAGATTGGTAATTAGAATGGAAAGGCACAGATATGTTGTCAATGCCACCACTTTTATTGGATACTTTTTACAATCATACCATGGTTTCAAGGCAAACCCGGCTTCATCCTTAGCTATAGACCGATGTTTTTAGCGTAATAAAACACCAGTCTAGCTTAGGATGTGGCACAATAAGATGTCACTGAAGTTGATATTCATGAATCAGCTGTAGTAGTAATCAAATACAGCTGACAATGAAATGAATGGAATAATAAATGTACAATGAAATAAATGGAAGTGAGCATATATGAATTGATCAACGTCATCATCATTTTCTAATCTACTATGAATGCAACCTAGGATTCTATAAATACCTTAGAATTCTAGTCTTTATAGTGCCTTAGCTCTAGTCTTCATAGTGCCTTAATGCAATCTTAGAAAGCCACCCATCCAATTCTGTCCCTCGGATCAAGAGGTTCATAAGGGACATTGAATTATGAAGTTTCATTCTAAGTATCCCTCGCTGTAAGAGGTTCATAAGTGAAATTTACTAATAGATTATTAATCTATTTTATTTATTTTTGAATTTTTTAATGAATTGAATCTATGATTTTTGTTGATTTGTTGTGAACAGATATCCTGAGGAGCAATGACTTCAGCGCGAGAACTGGAATTTCGACAACAACGCACACCGAATATAATTTGGAAAATGCTGACTTTGTACGAATTCACTGTGTGGCGAATGATGGTAAAAGGTGAGTTTTACTCGTAAAATAATCCAACTTTCAATACCGTATGCATTGCCATTATAGCTACACCAAAACGTTAGGCGGTTTCGACTGCCTCTTTGTGCGCTCCTATATGTTTGTTGCAATTCAATACCAACAAGCTTTAAAAACACTTTCCAATTTTTCAATCATTTAATTGCTTGCCACTTTGCTACATTTATATTTTTAAAGTTCTTTCTGTTTACTTTTTGATGCCAGGTGACCATACTCAACAAAGCTTTGAGAATCAATTGTACTACACTAGAGGTATAGCTAGTAATGTTTTAAGACTCCCTAGATTGTATTCAACTTTTTCCCAAAAAACTTTTATATTTCTAGGTCCAAAATTCTACAATCATTTGCCTGACAATTTAAAACGAATAAACAATAGACATTCTTTTAAGAAACAAGCATTTAAATGACATAACATAGATTATGAACAATGATGATTAATCTTTCAAATTCCAATTAATCTTGTCTATTTTTGCAACTTCAATTTTTTTAAATTAAAATTTTGAATTGTGAAAATGTTTTTTGAAATAAAATTTCAAGTTTCATGATCTGTTATAACATTGTTTTTAACTGGTGTATATATTCTGTAGCCTCTTCAGAGGAGCAGTTTTGGGCACTAGATTGTTGAACTCATCACCTATGCATATAATACTTATTGAATAAATTATTGATTATTCAGATATAAATGATAATGATCAATTATTTCAAGATGGAGTAACCTAATGGCGGGAGCCAGACACGATCAAGACGTTTTGGACCAATCAGGATGGGAGAAATTGCCTGATAAAACACTGAAACTGAACGTGCTCATGTTCGGGTTCGATTCCCTTTCAAGAAACACGTTTATCAGGAAGCTGCCAAAGTCCTACGATTATCTGACGAAAACTTTGAAGACGATTGTCTTGAAAGGATACAATATAGTTGGAGATGGGACTCCTCAGGCGCTGATACCTATTCTTACAGGTGAGACATATATAAATAGGGAATTTTTTAAAAATAATAGATTAATTATTACATTGTACTTAATTGAAGGATTTTTGGCTAGTTCCTACTTTTGACTCCAGTCTCGAATCAAGTCTTTGTGTTTATTGTATGTTGTTCGGCGATTACACTCTAACGCCTTTACTAACTAAGGTAGGTACTTTGAACAGGTCAAGTTCCTTGGAAAAAAGAATCGACTATCATGTACCTATACTTTTTCAGGATAAAAACGGATCTCATTATTATCACCATATCTAAACTATAATCTCATCATAATTATATAACTCGAACAGTTTTTGGATGCTACAGGATAATACCAAAGTAACTCATCATAAACACTTTTTCCTATTGTCTCTTTTTAGTCTTTCCAATAGCCTGGTCTCGTTTTCATCTGTTTTCTCCTACAGTTCTTGCTGTTTCATGCATTCAACGGGAAAATAATAAGTTATAACTGTTTTATTCTTGAATCTTTTATTATAAAATGAGGCACATCATAGCTTGAAAACTAGACTATAATATATTGTTTCAAAATCAGGTTGAAGTCTTGGGAAAAGAATTTTATTAGATTTCAGTTGGTGTAATTCCCTCTTTATGATTGTTTAATAATAGTCTAGTAATATACAAAATATAGACTGATTATTATGGAAAACACTAAAAACTTGAATTATGCTGCTGAAGTAAGCCTTTTTCATCTTAGACTCTCTATTGGATAGTTTTATTATGACGGGTGTCCCATTTGGAGGTTCTCTCTTTTTATTATGAGATGTTATTAGCATTATTCAATTTGATTTCCATGTTTCTAGGTAGAACAGAGCTGGAACTACCAGACACGAGGAAACGTATGGGCTCTGAAGCGAACTACGTCAACGTTTATCCCTTTGTTTGGAACGACTATCACAACAATGGATATGTAACAGGTTTGTAATTATTACAATCTTTAAACTACCAACTGATCCATAATTCCAAGTTTGAGTATAATATATATAGCTTAGCTGCTAGTGCAAAAATTGAGGAGGTTTCGTCTGTTCCTTGTACGTTCCAAATTACTGGCTATGGTGGAACGCATGAAAATAGTCCAATGGAAACTGGAACAGCTGAGTCATCCCTCACCCCACTCTGCACTAATAGACGTGTTGCCATTTCGTGAGATATGTATTATGAAAATATAAGTTTATTTTTATTTATAATCAATTGAATTGACAATATTGAATCAAATCTCAAATCTCACTGGACTATTTCAAATTCGTTTCACTCGAGTAATCCTATTATATTAAGCGAGTAATTTCTGTATGTATGTTTGTATGTGGAACCACGGATCTAGAAAATGGCTCTAACGATTTTCTTGAAATTTGAAATGTAATATAACCGTGATGGAAAAATAAGATTGCACCAGGTTTCATGTCTAGGAAAACTCACTGGCAGGATTAATAAAAGAATAAAATATTCCTTATTCAGGCATAATCCCAAGTACTGCGTATAATGGCTGTTATAGTTAGCTGACCAATGCTATCCAGCTGGAGTGAATGGAGTTACATTCAAGTCTATAACACATGTTCATGACTGACAAAAAATTGTGAGAGGTGATCATATCAATTTTGAATTTATTTTTTACAAGGAGGTTCCTTGATTTTTTACAATAACATATTTATGTAAATCAACAGTTCGGCCGCAGCTTCAGAGCGAAGCTCGGTACCAGATATTTATTATAACCAGTGATTGGACCAGCTGATTATTATCTCTATTCTCTATAGTCATCAGCTGGTTCAATACACTTAGGCTACGCAGACTATTTGCAGACAATATCAGCTATTGGAATGCACAAGGAACAGACGAAATCACCTTAATTTTTTGCCCAGCTATAATAATAAAGAGGCGTTATTAATAAGGATGATAACGTCCACGTAGCTACAGTAACATCAGTTCGCTATGTTGGAATGCTGAACTTTATTCTGAACTTGTTCGTTTCTGAACTTTAACGATTTCATGTGAATGAAATCTTGCTCCACAATATACTATATATAGCCAACTATAATATAACAACGATATTGCAAAGAGCAACTATATAGCCATACGGCCAAAGTATCAATTGACCTCATGACGCATTATATAACATGTGTATATCGTGTATGAAATACAAGAAATCCAGAGGTGTTAGGGCACGGCCACATGGGCAAAACGGGAGGGGTTAAAAATATTTTGTTTGGTTGTTCAATTGATACGATAATCAGTACTAAATTATGGCGTAATTTTAATTGGAATCTGAACAAAATAAATTCTATCATCATTATTTCAAAATTCAACAAGAGAGTTGAGTACTATCCAATTAGTATAAATAGAATCATCATACCACATGCAAATTCTGCTAAATATCTAGGCATGACTCTTGATGCTAAGCTTCGCTGGAAAGAGCATGTCAAGAAGAAAAAAGAAGAACTCAGCATAAAATACAAGAAATACTACTGGCTTATTGGAAGAAACTCATCACTTTCAATACCAAACAAAGTGCTCCTATGCAAACAAATCTTCAAACCTGTTTGGACCTATGGCATTCAACTATGGGGCTGCACCAAACAGAGCAACATCACCATCATACAGCGATTCCAGAACAAGGTGCTCAGAAACATCGTTGATGCTCCCTGGTATGTGCGGAACAGCGACATCCATAGAGATCTGGGAGTCAACCTGGTATCCAGTGAAATACAGCGGTATGCAGAAAGTCATGAAGTACGGCTCCACCAACACAACAACGTCGAGGCAATCCAGCTGCTGGACAATGAAGGATTGGTGCGGAGGCTCAAGAGAAGGAAACCATTTGAACTAGTGTAGTGCAAGTGGTGTTCAGTGAAAAAAGCAGAGCAGTGTTTGAATGAAACAGCTTAAGGAGTACAGTCAATAGGTGTACATAATATTTTTATTACCAGTAAGAAATTCTATTGAGAATTTCACTGTATTTCATCTATGATTAGCAAGATAGGTTAGAAAAAATTTGCTCATTAGTCTCAATTTTTATTAAAATTTGAACGAGTCGGGATCATCTTCACATGTGTTGACAAAATTTGCAGCGAAAAGCTGCCCATGTGGCCGTAGCCTTAAGGCGTGTTTGTGAGAATTTTAGTATGAGACTTGGACAATATGTGCAAAATTATGGTCGCCACCTTAATATTGGAGTAATTTATGAAATTCAAAAAAACAAAAATTTCCATTTGTTTTCTTACGATTCGTTTAGAATATATGGCTTTAAATATTTCCTGTGATTTTCATTTCAATGCCTTTAAGTTTGACTAACCCACTCTGGATTCACTTTCAAATTGGAAGTTTGTGTTTTTCATTCAAAGCATTGTTTTTCAGATTGAAAGGTTGCTTCCAAGGTTTTTGTTTATCAAATAAGTCGGATTGGGTGGATGAAAATCATAATTATATTGTTATTTCTAATCATTTCAGGATACATGGAAGATACTCCAGATCTCGGCATATTCACGTTTAGATTGAAAGGTTTCTCCGATCAACCCACCGATTACTATTTGCATACATACTACCTGGACTTGAAGACACAATTGCATAAGCATAAACCATTATGTGTGGGATCTATGCCTAGGCATAAAGTAAGTTGTAGTTCAATAATTATTCCATTAGGAAATCGTCCTTGAAATACAATCATTCGATGGAAGAAATAGGTATAGAAAGTATATAGTCGTCATCAAAATTAGCCACACTCAAGGCTAGAGCTTATGTGGGCATTATTCTCTCGAAAATGATGAATAATTAGAAATATAAAAAATTGTTTTAAAGTGTGAAAGAACTATAACCTATATGTCTCTCCATGTTCCAATCTATGGAAAATTAGAGGAATATAGTGAAGTGTAACAATCCTTGGGTCTTCCCACTATTGAATGCCATACCGGTACGCTAAATAAATATCCTAATCTATGAAAAAATTGAAAATGCCATTGTATTGATGTTGGAAAAGTTCAAACATTCAGTTACCTATTCAGTCTACAATCTCATATTTTTGCTGAGGATCTTCAGTTCGCTAGATCTAAAAACGTATAGGTACGGTACCGAATTTGGCATATGATCCAAAAATGCATGTTTTCTATTTGTCCAGTCACTTTTCAAGACAAGGGAGGGATGTGGGCCTACCTTCTTAATTGAAAAATAAAAATTTAATGTGGTTCTAATTTTTGTTTTTGATAATAATTATATAATATCCTACTGGGATACAATTAGTTGTCTCACTGATTTTGGAATAGAATACCTTTTGTGATAAGCTCACAATCTTAACTAAACTTTACTAAAAGAAACTTTTCATATTTTTCCAATAATCTCAAAAAACCATACATAGATTAGAAAAGTAGTTTGTTACAATGCTTTAAAGAGCACAAAATTTTTTAGAATTCCATACCTGAGCTCTTTATCAGATCAATATACCAGCTAAAAATACAGTGGGCTACTCTTGATTTTCCAAAAAGTGGATTTTTTCAGAAGATAAACGAACATGTGGGTCTTATCAGTTTGTGATTGTTCATATCTTTTGATTGATGTATTAATTTCAAATACAGAAAAAACAAATATTTCATCTGAAATACTCTCTTTTTATATTTCCAAGAAAGTTCTGTCCTCTGCAATTACTATCTAATGTCGCCAAGTACCGTAGGACTTTCTATGTTGTCAAGCTCCTGAGTTGGAGATGTTCTTCCCTATAAGGGTGTGTTTATGTTGGAGCTAAAATAAGTGATCCCATCTGTGATACTAAATAATATCGACTTAGGTATAGGTAATAATAATAGCGACTAGGTATAGGTAATAATAATAATATTGACTTAGGTAATAATAATAGCGATGTATAGGTATTACATCGCTAATTAATACATCGATGTATTAGTAGGTGTTGATTTATGTCGGAGCTCTATAATATAAAACGTGTGCTTTGCTAAGATCGTTTATCACAGCTCCGAGATGAACGCACCTCAAGTTTCTTCCTTTTTTTAGTATTCCTCTTGTAGTCTTTTCTTGGCAGTAATGTTCAACACAAATTTCTCACATGTTTTTCTATTTCTCCAGGTAATGCTGGACTACGCCAGACACATATTCACAGTGAACAAGGAGAGACCCAAGTTTGTATTCGGCTTCCATGGGGAAATATCGCATGATAGCATCAATCAGGTGGGAGCCGCCGATGACGACTTGCTTGACTGGATGAAATGGTTTCACGACGAAGGACATCTCAACAATACGGTGCTTATACTTATGAGTGATCATGGGCATAGGTAAGCTTATTGCATTAAATAAGGGTATTCAAATTCAAATTAGATCCATTTTTTACAGCATAGTATTTACAGAGTATTCACATAGTTTTTGTAGGATAGGGTATCCAGTTCTTCTGTCAAGTCGTGTTATCCTGTATTGATTGAGTCAATAATATAGTGGTACATCAGACAAGTTTTAGCAGCTGATTAGATTTAACAATTTTATTGTTATTAATTGTTAATATTTGTTATAAGTCAAGTCTGTCCAAGCAAAGAATACATTGTGGCAAGATGGGAGAATGACTCCAGCTCGATCAATATTGGTTCAAAAATTATAAATTCGGTCTTAAGTTGTAGATCAGAATGTTACCTACAGTTTGAGACCAGATTATAGAACGAAAATTGAGCGAGCTGGAGACATTCTCCCATCTTGCCAGAATGTCTTCTTTACTTGAACAGACTATAACTTAATTAATTAGTAAAAAATTATTATTATTATTAAAAAGTAATTACTCACTGTCACTCAAATTTCACTTAACCAGTTAAGTCGTGTTATCCTTTTATTTGTCAAATCAGTAAGTACATTTGAAAAAATTAACAGCTGATTAGATTTAACAAATACCACGACTTAAAACTAACACAGATCGTGAATACTCCTTGTATTCTCCCAGTGTGGCCATTGGTGTGAATAGGTCTATAACAATCTACTGAGAACATTTTGTTTTCAGCCAGACGCTATATATACGGTACATAGTTCAGCTAAATTTTCGAATTCTGATGTGGTAAAATTTGACTTATTTCACTTTTCGTTTTTCCTCTGTCTGTATCTTATAGATTCATAGCCTGATTATCACAACTTGGTAGAAGAGATTTAAATTAATTATTTTCTTTATTTTCTGTGATAGGTTTGCAGAAGTTCGAAATACTCAGCAAGGAAGATTGGAGGAGCGTTTGCCTTTCTTCTCTTTCGCCTTCCCACCATGGTTTGAAAAAGTAAGTAAATAAATAATTAGGTATTAAATACTCTAAATTATGGGTTTTAATTTGTTTATTGTGATTTGTAATTTTTATATGACTTCCTCATATTATATCTCAAAACCTGAGTTGGAAATAGTTTTGAAATAATGACCCTGTTGTTTTCTCCCAAATCATAATTATTTATTCATTAATAATGTATACTTATACTTGCTATGCAGCTCACTCACGATTAATTTGAATCGCGTAAACTGCAAAGCAAGTATGAGTACCTACATTATTGATCAATATTTAGTACTGAAGTTTCAAGAAGCATGGATATCCTCAACAATCATTTATTCCTCATTTATAACCTCAATTTATGCATTGCTGTCTTACAATCATGTATAATTTTTTATACAATATATCGATTAAAAACACAAAAACAGTAGATACATATTGGTATACAAGTTTTCAAACTACAAAATATCATACATATATTTTATTCTCTATATAATTTGTAATAAAATACCTAAAAGCGATAGAAATATAGTACAAAAATAGAAGATAAATAAAATTTTTCAGTGCTATAATCACAACAGCCAATTCATTCAACTTCCATTTATGTATCTTCTGTATTCAATAAGAATGGATGGATAAATGGATGAATTAATGAATAAAAGGACGAATCAATGGAATACTTTTCTATATTAAATATAGAAGACACATAAATGGAAGTTGAATGAATTGGTTGTTGTGATTATAGCATTACAAAAAAATCTAGAAGTATATTTGTTTATTTATTTTGTACCATTCTAAATTGATCAATTTTGTTTCAGGTGCACCCCGAAGCAGCAAGGAATTTCAAAATAAATGCCGAACGTCTGACAACTCCGTTTGATATTCATTCGACACTGATGAACATTTTGAAGTTTGAAGGCGCCGATATGGGAGATATAAGCCACAGATCGATCAGTTTATTCAAAGAGGTTTGTCAATTTTTTCACTGTTTGTCTCAGAATAGTCTTGGAATATTTTAACAAGTTGAATATTATTTTGCAATTGCTTATTTATTTTGATGAGTACTCTGTAATAATATTTCTGATATTCATGTAAACTATTTAAGTTTAAAAATTAAATAAAAAAACTTTTAAAATTCCATTGAAAAACATTATGTTACAGTATAAGAAGTAAATCAACTCCAGACTTTGTATACAGCTTTTATACATGTTTTAAATGTTAATCACAGTACCCTTTTTCAATTATTTTTATTCATGCATAACATGTTTCGACTATTAATAGCCATTTTTAAACATTTAAAACATGTATAAAAGCTGTATACATAGTCTGGAACTGATTTATTTCTTATTAAAACCATTATATTTAAAACCTTGATAAAGTAGCCCTAAGATAAAGGAAACATTAGCTTTTATACATGTATTGTAGTAGAACTGTAAACACTAACATTAAGAAATATTTCTGCTGGAACTCACAAATAGGAACGCCTCGGAAGTTATTGCCTGACAATCCTTCACAGAATTCTGTTGTAATTTTTGTTCTATTTCTGGTTGTACACTGTACAGTGATTTCATAATCTCGCATTATACCAGATTCTGTACTTTTCTATGTAAATATATGGAATTTATTATTAATTTATTCAAGTTTTGAGTATTAAATGAAAAGACAAGACGTTGTCAAACCACTGATTTATTAAAAAAATCGAGATACCAGTTTCGGTTGTTACACCATTATCAATCTCTGGTAAACTACCATTGATAATGGTGTAATAACCAAAACCGGTATGTCGATTTTTTAATAATATCAGTGGTTTGACAACGTCTTGTCTTTTCATTTAATATGGATAATTACCACAATATCACCTTCACAACTACTCAACAAGTTTTGAGTTGTAAGATAATGATGTTCAAGTTACAGGTACATCAATAGTGGGTGCATAAATATAATTCAGCAACTGCTTATTTTGATGAGTACAAAAACACTCGGAATTAATTTTACCGGACACTCTTGACTGGACTTTCTATTTTGCTATCGGAATTGATTCTTGGCAAAATGACTTGCAAGTTGATTTGATCATATTTTGTTTACAAAAGATTTTTGAAAAAAATTCCAGGTTCCAAAGGAAAGATCTTGCATTGACGCTCATATTGAGCCTCACTGGTGCGCCTGTCTTGATTGGGAGAAAATAGATCCAGGAACTGCAATCATTCAAAAAGCTGCTAGAACCCTTGTCAACGCCATCAATGAGTGAGTTTTTGCTTCTAGATTCAAATTTTAATTAATAACAGAACCATATTGAACTTGATATGATTTGTTTTATTTTTCCCTTTATACTATTTAAAAGAGTATAGGAAATCATCAAGAAAACCACAAGTTCAAAATATAATAATTTTTAAAAAAGTAATAAAATCCCAAAACCGAACATCACAAAATCATATTTTACGCTGTAGTAAACTTCATTTATTTATTGAATATTTTCCCAACAGACTTTTAAAATATTCTTATTATCCATGTGGTTCGTTTATGATTTACTCAATTGCACTCAAATGTGAATCATGAACTCATCTGAGTACTCAACTGTAAATCATGAGCTCATCTGAGTACTCAAATGTTAATCATGAACTCATCTGTGTTCTAAACTGTGAATCATGAACTCATCTGAGTACTCAATTGTAAATCATGAACTCATCTGTGTACTCAACTGTGAATCATGAGCTCATCTGAGTACTCAATGAGTGCTTAACTGTGAATCATGAACTCATCTGAGTACTCAAATGTTAATCATCTGTGTACTAAACTGTGAATCATGAACTCATCTGAGTAGGTACTCAATTGTGAATCATGAACTCATCTGTTTACTCAACATAAATCCCTTCATGCAAAGTCCTGCAAGGGCATCAGTCCATTTTTTAAATTTGGAACATTGTTGTATATGTTTCCATCTTCATTTCAGTATTCTTCAAAATAGTCATATAGTCACTCTTGCTGTTTAGTGTTTTTTCCGAAATCATATATTTTACCAATATTTTTCATTGTATTCATTAAATAATCTGTTTCATTTTATATTTCTTACCAGGAAGCCTAAAACCTTTCGTACTACTGAATTTATTATAGATCAATTTCCTGTTTCATTTTTATATGTTCACTACACTTTTTGTTGTATTTTTAAAATCAGTTTGATGCTTGTATTTTGAAGAATGTGGTTTCTTGATCAATGTTGAGCTGCTGTGTGTAAAATTCACCAGGATTGATCACGGACATTCACTTCAATGTTTAACAGTAAGAAAACTGTCTAAATTATACCTTATACTGGAGTGGAGGAGGCATTTCGTGCTGCTCGAGAACATTGTCAACACTGAACACGTATACATTGGCAATTTGCTCGAGCAGTACCGTATGTGAAAGGCCTCCACTCCAGTAAGTTAATTAATACAATTTTTTTTACTATAAAAATAATGGACTGCATGTCCGTGATAAATTCTAGTGAATGTTCATATTTTTTGTATACTTAATTGAGTTGTTACCTCTTTTCAAAATTTGTTAAAATTTCCAGGTACAACAACAAATACTCGAATCTCTGCGATGAACTGTCTCTCAACGCGGTGTTGTGGGCTGCCAAGCTCATACCAAGTAAAGCTGTTCAAACTTTCAAACAATCAGCTGATCTGGACGGTTTTGTACCAGATTTGAGCGGGAAACTGGAGATCACAATGGAACTGTATCAAATTAAAATCTCCGTTCTTCCCGGGGGCGGGTTGTTTGAATCCTCCTTAACTTATATGGTTAAGGATGATAAGTTCTCGTTGAAGGTAGGTTCAATTAATTTATATTGTTTTATTCAAGCCTCATTTTAATTAATATACAAAAGTTGTACGGGGCTGTGAACCAAAGAACCAATAGAAACACGGAGCTGTGTATTCTGTTGTAAGCAGAGAAGCCATTCTGGCAAGATGGGAAAATGACTCCAGCTCGGTCAATATTAGTTCACAAGTTATATTTGATTTCAAATTGTAGAGCAGAATGTTTCCTATGATTTCAAATGGTAGAGCAGAATGTTTCCTACTAGTCCAGGCATTTAAGGCGTAAATAAGGTGGAAGCTCCCAATGAGAGCAGCTAAGCTGAATTTTGGCACACACCTCTATAATGGCATTCTAAATAAGCAATAAGGATTCAAAAGTATAATATACTGTATCAGGTTTGCAAATTTTTTTACTGAAGGTCAAAGGTCACAAAAATCAGTTTTCTGCGAATAACTTGTTTCCTGTTCAAGTTCTGTTCTTTGATGTTATTATAAAATTTGTAGAGCTCAGAAATCCCTACAAAATCAGTTATATGCATTTTTCTCGAAAAAACTGGAGGTTTTAGAGATACAGCGTGAAGAGGGGGGGAGCACGCACTTCATCAAGGGATATAAATATAATGCCATGACATACGAAGTAGAATGTTCAATTCGCTGTGAAATATTGTATTTGCAACCAAATACCTTTAAGGTAGTATTCCTAAAAATACATGAGTACATGCATTTGATTTTCTTAGAAGAATAATATGGAAATAAAGAATTTTTGTCTGTCTGTCCTAAGCGACGGCTCGGAATGTGCATCTCTAGCTGCAGTGCTGCAGCTGTGCGTCTCTAGCTGAGCGGCTCTATCAGCGCGTCTCGAGCCGTCTCTAGTTATAAAAGAGTCTCCCCACCAATGAATGTCATTTGATTCTCACATGTATTTATTGTATTGAATATTTGAATTTGCTGGGATAATCCAATAAGTTTATTGTATTTTCTCGAAAAAATAAATAAATTAATGAAATTTTTCAAGATAACTCATATTTTTACAGCAATTCTAACTAATTAATATATTTATGTTGTAAATAATATATTCATAATATTATTATGTTTCAAATTCCATTTCAGATTGAAGAAGTAAGCCGAATAAATAAGTATGGAACTGCAGCCAGATGTATTGAGCATACCCAGGAACAGCTTCGAAAATTCTGCTACTGTAAAGATGATGCATAATAAATCATAATTTAAGAAAATTGGGAAATAATGAGAGAGGAAGAGTGGAGAAGAGAGAAAGAGAGAGATGAAGAGATAATGAGAGAGAGCGAACAAGAGTATGACAGAGAACTTAATTGATAATTTTCAAATAATTGAAATCAAAACTTTGTACCTCATCAGTTCGAAAAAGGGCACAAAATAACTTTAGGTATATTCTGTCCAAGCAAAGAAGACATTCAAGATGGAAGAATGGCTCCAGCTCGATCAATATTGGTATAAAAATTATAAATTTGATCAAAATTCTTCATACAATTTGAGAACAAAGTTATAATTTTCGAACCAATATTGAACGATCTGGAGTCATTTCCTCATCGCTCCAGAATGTCTTCTTTGTTTGGAAAGACGATACAAACTATTGATTACCTGTTATAGGTAATTTGCCGATTACCTGAAATCTATATTATAAATTTATTTTGTATTCCACATTATAGTGGAATGCTGGTATTTCGAAAAAATTATTTTGTATTACCAAAACTCTACCAAATATTCCTTACGAATATAATTGTGATTATAGGATAGATTACCTATTAGTTCTAGCTTATTTACAACAAAGACTTGTAAGATATTCATCTTTTAAAGATAAGTGTGAAGTTTATAAGGTTTCGTCTATAAACATAATAAATGTAGAATTCTGTCCCAACTAGGCTACTTTATTGTATGTATATACGATAATAATGTTTTATTCTATAGTTATAATGTAGAATCAAATGATTTTTATTATCTAGCATTTATCGTTTCTATCACTACTACAATGTGGTTAAGTGGTAGAGTGGACATTACTGTCCAAACTTCACCACGTCATAAAAATTGAGTCTTTCTTTTCTATTCCATACTAAAGTGAGTATTCTAATTTTTTGTGATTTATGTGATGAAAACATTCTAAAGCTTTGTATTGTCGATAATTTATTTATTTTCTCTTAGTTTTCTGGGTGAAAAATTCCAACATTGCATTTTTATTCCATTAAGGCTCGTTTACCCTGAGCAATAATTGACAAAAAAATAGAAATAGAAGAATAACTATTTATGAAAAATTCCCTTTACAATCACGCACTTTCTATTTAAATGTTTACATTTAGACTAGTTTTTTCAAGTATTATTATAAAAATACTTGAAACCTTTTTTGTGAAGGACTGTCTCGGGATAAGAGCTCTTCCCAAGTATCTAAAAAAACGTTCTTATATTTTATAAGTAGTGCACAGTATGTATATTATAGTCTGTCCGAACAAAGAAGACATTCTGTTAAGATGACTCCGGTTCTGTCAATTTTGGTTCAAAAATTATAAGTTTGGTCTCATATTGTAGGAAAGTTTCTGTTCTACAATTTGAGACCAAAATTGTAATTTTTGAACTAATATTGAGCGAACTGGAGTCATTTTCCCCATCTTGCCAGAATGTCTTCTTTGCTTAGACAGATTATATCTAAAAAGTTTCTTCTATTTCATAAGTAGTACACTATGTATAATAAATTACACTATGAGTATTCTCGCAAGCAGTCAATGTTTTATTGGATTTATTCAATTGTTAGGCTTATTATTAATTAAATTTCATGAAGAGGTTTAGTTTAAGAGCTGGCAAAGCTACAAGTTGACAAATGACTGTCAGCTCTGTCAGGGAAGTCTGAAGCTGTCTTCGAGAACTAATCAGTATATCTGGGGTAGCTCTCGTTTCGATGTTCTCTCGCAGACAGCTCACCGACTGTCTTGTTAGAGTTGAGAATTAATAAAGTCATTCGCCAACTGTCGTAATTTTTGTCGTCAGCTATAATTATGAAATTACGTAAAGCTCAAAAATAACATTGCCATATTATTTCACTAGTCTACTCATTAATAATTACTTTAATATAATTTTGTCGTAAACTATAAATAATATTATTCTGATGAATGGTATTTATTATAGAGACTTTGATGCCCGGCTTTTCCAAGCACACTCAAACTTGAGGGACCCTCAAATTTTGATGAACAGCTGACATTTTCTATGATAGGTATAGGAAATGTAGTAAACTTGAGGGTCCCTCAAATTTGAGTGTGCTTGGAAAACCCGGGCATCACTGTCTCTGTACGTTTTATAAGTTGTGCTGGTTTAGTCATTAAAGGTGATAGTCATTATTGTAACTAAGTTATTATTCTGATGATTTGGTTTTTTGTATGTTACTTGAATTATTAGGTATGAAATTTGAAATTGGATAACTCATTTTCGTAACTTGATTGCTCATAATTGTTTCAATTAATGTTAAATTGGAGGCAGAATGAAAACTCCAAGAAAATTTTTTATGTAATAAGATGTTCAATTATACCAAAGATTGATCATTCAAGTTGAATTTTTATCTTTCAAGTTTGGTTCATAATCGCTCGAAGACATTGAATTTAAGACATTTATTGAAATGCCATTGTTCAAGCTGTATGAATGATTCATTCAAGTGAATGTGTATTGCTTGATTCATTATTTTTAAATTTAAAATTCTTCAGTAAAAACTCTATTTCCTATGGTAAAATATTGACTATATTAATTCAGTTGGTAAAATATTGACTATATTAATTCAGTTACGCTATCAATAAGTAATTTCATCAAAATCTAGTTGGAAGTATTTATTTATTCATTAAATACAGACTTACAACATTGGGCTCAAACTTACTGCTCTAAGCCAAAACAAACCTCATTGAGAACAAATCACTTGTATTGTATTTAATTGAAAAGTGAGTATTTTTATTAGTTCCTGGATAAGATAATGATCAAAAGAGAAATCAAAGATGTCAATTGAGCTCAAAAAATTACTTAAAATTAAATTTTATTTCCAAGTGTGTATATACTTGGTAAATCCGCTATGGTAGGGTATAGAAATATATAATTTTCTTAACAATTTTGTTATAATGAACAAATAATCAAATTACGGTACATGCGCATTACCGTACCTTGAAAACTGCAGGATTCAATTTTTAATTTAGTTTTTTTTTGATGAGTAGTATTGAACACCATTGGAATTGATGAAATATTTCACCTTTCAATGTTATAGGTATTCAATTTTCACGAACATTCCAAATCTTTCTGTTCAACTTTTTTATTCAATATTTCAATACCGTGTGTAGTTAGCTCCATATACTTGATTTACTTCTGAAACAATTGAATACTTAACTAATTTCTGATGCTTGATAAATTTATCAAATTTACTTTTTAGCTTAGTTTATAGATTAATAAGAACGATAATCCCATGCCAGTTATTCACATTGTATGAAGTTTGTAAAATTTGATCTGTGATATACTAATCATTATTTTTTCATTATCAAGTTGGTCCTATTGTATTCATGTACAAATTTTCCGAGTTGTAATAGGTTTCATATTTATTTTGCATTCAAATTCTCAAACTCAAAACATATAGAAAGCCGATTATCTGGAACATGATTCAAACTGCAAAATAAATATGAAAATAACTTACAAACTACAAATCAAAAGTTATATTTACTTTTGTGCCAACGAACTTAATGCATTTAAAATTTCTTATCAAATCAGACGTGTAAATAGATATAATTTTTTATCATCATCAAACATAACTTACATATATAATACAAAAAATAGTTCTACAATATAATTTATCTAAACTACTCTAGTATCTTAGTAAAATACTACTGACTAGCATTAGTATTACGTAGTCATGTAGAATTAATACTTAAATAAAGAACTTTAAAACTTAGGGCTGTTTAGAATAATTGAAAAATAAATAAAAATCAAACACCCTTTTTTTGAAAACTTTAAAAATTATAAAACAGACAAATATATATATATGTGTGTTTTATAATTTTTAAAGTTTTCAAAAAAAGGGTGTTTGATTTTTATTTATTTTTCAATTAATACTTGGCCTATTTCAATCAAATCTAATATGTATTGAGTAACTTATAGTAAGTATTTTATCTTTATTTATATTGATGTGTAATAATATTGTGAAAAGGATCAGAGGTAAAATTTACATTTTTATCCTAAATTATGGATCAGAGGTATTTGGTGATTCAATATAATCATTTTACAGTGTTGATTATTATGATATTCATTTCATTTTTAGGTAGCTACCGTAATTATGAAGGCCTATTTTCGTATTAAGTTCCCTGTATTTGCATCAAGTAAGGGTGCAAATCTTCCTCTTCTCTTAATAAAAAAATTTGGAACTAACACTACCTAATTTAAGTAAAAAAGATATTATAATAGAGTAGGAAGGATATTGATTGATATAGTCTGTCCAAGCAAAGAAGTTATTCTCGGAAGATGAGAAAATGACTCCAGCTTTGTCAATGTTTGTTAAATCATATATTTGGTCTCAAATTGTAGAAAACATTCTGATCTACAACGTTAGACAAAATTGATAATTTTTGAACAATTATTGATCGAGCTGGAGTCATTTTCCCATCTTGCCAGAATATCTTCTTTGCTTGGACAGATACCTTACTCTATGGTATTATTAACAAACTCACTGGCGGCTCGTACGCACGAAACAGGTGAAGTGCCCGTATATTTCACTGTATAACACTTCACCTGTTTCGTGCGTACGAGCCGCCAGTGCATAGTTTAAAACTATAGTACCTACCTATTCAAATTACAGTTTATGTGATCTAAGTTAGATAATAATGAAATAGTTATTGGGTATTATTGTATTTGGTTTCTTGTAGAATTATCTTGTGGTATTATTGTATCTGGTGGAAATTATAGTGTTATGTGATACTTCCACTGTTTTTATGTTGAAACTGTGAATTCTGCAAAACTCATTACACTTTTCAACCGTTTTTGTGTGATACTGTATTGTTTTTCTCATAAAGTATGGTTTTGTAGAATTGTCTCGAATAAAACTTGTGATTTTTTTTAGATAAATGGTGTTCTAGAATATTATTACTCAATATCACCATCAATTCTACCAATTTTACTCAATTTCCATACGAATCATAGCCCATTACGGCCAAGGTTTCTCCATATTGGCCGATATTAGGCAAAATGAAAAGCGGTTGGAGGAGCGCATTGAATTGAATTAGCGCATGTGCTATAGTATTTTCAGCTAAAAATTTCATAATATTGTTGATCTTACAGTGACTATATAAGATCTTAACTTAAATACGGTACTTATATAGTCACTACCCCACTTATTTTCCTACTAAGATCTAATAATAGTCACTGTAGTTGATCTGAACCAACTTCTACTGTAAGGTTCCTCGGTCTACATCCACTGTCAGTTCGGACTGCGACAGTCAAAAACTGTAAGTGGATGGGAAAACCGACAGTCCAAAATAGCTGTAAACCTGAAACCTGTATAGCTGTGGAATACTGAATTGTCAGTACTATCTTAAAGTCAATGTGTACCCTTAGGATCCGAAGGCCTTAGGTTTAGTCTGTCCAAGCAAAGAAGATCCCTCTGGTAAGATGGGAAAATGAATCCAGTTTGGTCAATATTTGTTCAAGTATTATAAATGTGGTCTTAACAGTAGAACAAATGGTTTCCTACGATTTGAAATCAAATTGACAATTTTTTAATCAATACTAACCGAGCTGGAGTCATTTTCTCATCTTTCCAGAGGGTCTTCTTTGCTTGGACAGACTATATCACCTTATTTTATCCTCAAGGATAAATATTTAATATTTATTTTTTTATTTATCCTCAATGATACTTTGTAGAAGGATCTCAACCAATGTTCAGGAATTGGGAAGGATATCATGCAGAAAATAAAAAGTCATTTTTGATTATAAACATCAATTCATTTCACAGTCAGATTGGTTCTCTGTTTTACATACATTCACTTATAAACAATACTTAGTACGACTATATTATATAGGAAGATACGAATCAGTTACTTAAATTTAAAATATTTCAACGCTAAAATTATGAACTTCGAATAACGAGTGAGCTCGTACAGAATTAATTCAGATTCCAATGATTATAATTAATTTAAGATATACATAATAACTGAACATTATAATATAACTATCATTTGTTTAAAATTGGAGTAATTATTGTACAACAATATTATTGAAATATAATTGAACATTATAACATAACTATCATTTGTTTAAAATTGGAGTAATTATTTTACAACAATATTATTAAAATATAATATCATGGGAATCGTTAGAAAAGAATGAATTCTATTGATGTTAAAATAAAATACTACGTTGAACAAGAAACCTAAACAATATCATTACTGGTAGATGAGATAGTTGAGTGAATAGATTTACACAGTTAAAATTTCAAAAATCAATCCTAAATAATATCAAATTTTCTTTTTAAAACGGTCTTAATTGCATTCAAAATGGAATTTTCGATTTATTTTAATTCTATTCGACTTTCCAAAAATATCTAACAGATGAATTAATGAAATTAAATTGTACTGAGGGTGCTTCATGTTCTGTTTACATAATTAGACAAATAGCTAATCAGCTAATTTTAGCTAATCATGTAGCTCTAGAATACAGTGACTAGATATGTCTTATATAGGCATTGTACCCTAGAATGATTTCAAATCAAAGCTTAGATATTCCATTTTTTATAAAATAATTTGTTAACGTTTTTAATAGATTGTTTATATCCCTTTCAACAATTTTTTTTTAGAATTCCAACATTTTTACATACTTTCAAGAAATAATAATAACTTTTCATGAATATTACTCACACAAAAATATTTCTTACAATGAACTCATAGATAGAATTTTTAAAATTTGAAATCGCAACTTTCCATGAAAATGAGATTAAGATATCCGCTGAGAAAAACAATTCTACAATTCAATTACCTATATAAAATTTTTGAACAATTCCATTCGATATTATCAAAATATATCAAAGTGTAATGATAACTTGACTTTCTGAAAAGTTGGAAATAAAGAATAGACACGATCCATCTAACAATGTTTTTGTATTGATTCTTTTCTATTTCAACGACCAATTGCATAAAGATCTAACCTGCTGAAAATGGAATTATCTAGAGAAGAGAACGGTTAAACGAATCATACATCTGACGTAATTGAAGAGTACGATCTCCAAAACTGAAAATACTGGAAAAATTAAGATAAACTGGAAATATTCACGGTGAAAAAGATCAATTGTACAACTGACCAGATTTACAATCAATGTAATTCAACTGAATATTCAATTCAGGTTTACAATCAATGTACAGTAATTCAATATATTTCAATACTTTGAGAACAATGCACTCCAATACTTTACTCCTTTTTTCTGATTTTACTCTTTCTGAACATGATGGGGCAGAAAGGTTTATGGGCACAGACCCATAGAACGATATTTAGAAAATACTCAAATATAAGTAACAGACTCTTATAATAAATATTAATCTTTCCTATTTTCATTGATAACTGTCAGTAATTTTCAGTAATAATGACAAGAATGTCAGTAAGAACTGATAACCGAAAACTGTTAGTTATTTACAATAATGACAAAATTGTCAGTAATAACTCATAACTGAACACTGTCAGTAATTTTAAATAATTACATGACTAAGAAATAACTGATGAAAACTGAATAACTGATAATGCAGTGATTTTCAATAATGATAAGACTTTCCAACCATTAATATTCTGAAAATTAATCTCAACAAAAAATGAAATTATACCACAGTACTACATCAACGAGTAATATTACAACAATAATTCTAATTTTTATAAAACCTGGAATAACATACCTCAACGAAATTGGCTGTTGTCAATGCTCAGCTCTGTCAGGACAGTCTGATAGTGGTCTGCAAGTGCAAAATGGTTTAGCTGAAAGGTCGCTCCCGACTTAAATATGCTTTCGCAGATCGCTAACCGACTGTCTGGATAGAGCTGAGCATCAATAATAACATTCACAGACAGACAGCCAGTTTCGTTTGGGTCTATTATATATAGTCTGGTCGAGCAGAGAAGACATTCTGGTAAGATGGGAGAATGACTCCAGCTCGATCAATATTGGTTCAAAAATTAAGAATTTGGTCTCAAATTGTAGGAAACATTCTGCTCTACAAGTTGAGACCAAATTTGTCATTTTTTAACCAATATTAAACAAGATTTAGTCATTTTTTTATCTGGATGGAAAAAATACTTCATCTCGGTCAATATTGGTTCAAAAATTAGTCATTTTTTTATCTGGATGGAAAAAATACTTCATCTCGGTCAATATTGGTTCAAAAATTATGAATTTGGTCTCACAATTGTAGAGAACATTCTACTACACAAGTTGAGACCAAATTTATCATTTTTGAAACAATCTTAAGCAAGATGTAGTCATTTTCCCATCTTGATGGAAAAAATACTTCATCTTGGTCAATATTGGTTCAAAATTACAATCGGTCTCAAATTATTTTCTACAATTTGAGACCAAATTTACAACTTTTGAAGCAATATTGACCGAGCTTCAGAAGTTACTTCATTTCGGCCAATATTGCTTCAAAAAATTTTAATTTTGTCTCAAATTGTAGGAAACATTCTGCTCTACAAGTTGAGACCAAATTTATAGCTTTCGAACCAATATTGACTGAGCTATAGCCATTCCCCATCTTGCCAGAATGTAGTCTTCTTTGCTCGACCACAGTATACAGATACCAATCACTTGACGAGTACTATTACGATAATAATTATTATTTTTATAAAACCTGGTACTTTATATCACATAAATAGTTGTGTAGTTGGACAGTTGTGTCTTTCATGACCATAGAAGTTTCGGATCGCTCCGTCGGATTTGCAGTTGTTTGACGTGGCGATACAATTTCAAAGCGGGCCCCAGTTTAATACAGAGCCCGGTCAGTACGTCGGAACGCTTCATCAGCAGTAGTGATTTACCGTCGATTTCCTGCAAAAAATTAGAATTTCTTGTTATTTTCAAGCTGAATGCTAATTTGATTAGCAAAGGATGAATTCTCAAGGGTATTCAACATTAAGCATGCTGTACACAGGGACATTTCTGTCGGCCAGTTGAATATCTTTAGCAAATCACAGCTGTTGTTGTTTGACACAATGACAAGACAAAGGCTGTGATTGGCTACAAGGTAAGTAAATCTACCAGATAAGCCAGCGTCCATAAGAGCCCAGCAGTCCACTTATTTCCTGCCGGATGACGTCACTAATTTTATTTTTTACATTATGCTTTATACCTATATTTATGATTCGACATGTATCTAGGATTCCAATTTCCCAGCTGTTCCACAGAAAATTGAAAAATAAAAAATACCACGTAAAAAATGATGAATTAAATTATTGAGTATTATTACAGTCGAATAATGATGAATATTGTTGTGATATTAGAACAATTTATGCTATTAACGCTAAATATAATGCAAAATATAATGCTATTGTTGTCATAAATTGGAGCCAAAGATTCAAGAAGCTGGCGCTCTCGTTGAGAAAAAAGTAAGCTTTGATGGGTTTAAACTATGCGATCACGATTATAAAAATGAAAATAATCATATTTCACTACAAAACAACTAGGACAACTTAAAAATATTGTTTCCTTGTTAATTGTGATGTTCTCAACTCATCAGAATTAATTACAACAATAATATTCTTCAACACTAACGAAAATAGGTTATGTTTACATTTTCATCAGCTGTGCTTTTCATTGTGGGCGCTAGAGTGCGATACTGTAGAAAATTAGTGACGTCAGATTTTTGAACCATAATTCCAGGCATATATCCCACCTGGTAAGATTTACTAGCCTTGATTGGCTACAGATATTCAACTGGCCGACAGTACTGTCCCCGTGTACAGCAGGCTTTACCTATACAATGAATCATGGATACTAAGGTTCACGATAGGGATCAAGCGTATGTTCAAGGCTGCTTTCACACAGGTGTATTGTATCATGTATTTAAGCCTCATGTTTTGAAATTTATTTTTATAATAAAATAGGTTCAATTTATCCAAGATCATTATCAACATATGTTCAAATTGGGACAAATTTGAAAACATTAGGCTCGATACATAATACAATACACCCATGTGAAAGAAGAAAACAGCTAGGCCTAGATGTGACATTTCATCAACCCATAGAAAATCTAGGAGCTAATTGCGAGCTGATGATGAATATTATATTTGAGTTCAGATATCCACGTCACAATGCTTTTTTTGAGAGGTCGTGAAACGTCATAATTCTATCAATCTACAGCGCATCATGCCAATACCTACTAATACATGTTAACATAATAAATATTAACATACCGTATACATGTTAACATAATAAATATCAACATAATAAATGTTAACATGAATTAGTAGGTGTTGATCATGCTCATGATTCTTACCGTGTATGTTATAGTCTCTCCAAGCAAAGAAGACCCTCTGGCAAGATGTAAAAATGACTCCAGCTTGGTCAATATTTGTTCAAGAATTATAAATGTGGTCTTAATAGAAGATCAAACTGTTTCCTACAATTTGAGATCAAATTGACATTTTTGAACCAATATTGATCAAGCTGGAGTCATTTTCTCATCTTGCCAGAGGGTCTTCTTTGTATGAACAGACTATACTCTTAATCAGAATTTGGCAACAATAATATAGGTGGTGCCAAGAATTAAGGCGATTTCGTATGCTCCTTGTTCGTTCCTACAGTTGATGTTGTAATTCCCTGGTAAGATTACTGGCAAGTTACTAGCTAGTTACTGACTAGCTGAGACTATGTTACACTTTTCCAAATTTCAATTTCAATTTAAATACTGATAATTTCATTTGATTTACGACATAACCGGCTTTTTGTCTATCTGTACGAACTGTAAGGTGAACTGTTTTGGGCTTGAAAGCCTGTTGCAATCTTCTATCTAAAATATGATTCAATAAAGGCAATGATAATGATTCAGAGTAAAAAGCAGGTACTTATTATAATTGATGTAACCAACCTGTTCCTTGAATACTTTGGCGAGTTGTGTGTCGAAATACTGTTGGAAATAACGGTAAACGTCATCGGGTGACCATTGTGAAGCATCGGGTATCGAGTCGTCAATCGGATAGCCTTCGTAGGGATCTTTGAAGCAAGCGTCCAAACCTGTGTAGAAAATCAACAATCAATCTATCAGACTGCAATATTCAACTACATAAATCTATAATAAGATAACAATAACTCCAACTATCGGCTTTGGAACTTTTTTGGAACCCCACAAAATGAGCCATACGTAATAATAATAATAATAACTCCAACTATGAATAAAACACCCGTGGGTTGGGGCTGGGACGCAGACGAGAATACGCCCACAGTATCCCCTGCTTGATTGTAAAAAGGTCGTGGGAACCACATGAATTACCACGATTCAAACCAACCAAAACCAAACCCCAAGGCAATTCCAGAAGTTGCCTTGCCCTCAAACCCATCAAGATCTGCCCCATCAGGGTAGGTTCCTCAATCTGGAATTGGTACTTCAGACATTGGCGGCTCATGCTCACGAAATAGGTGAAGTGCTGTACAGTGAAAGATACTAATATCAATCTCTGGTAAACGTAAAACTTGGAAGAACAGCAGTATTCATTTCAACCGTTAAGCACCGCTATTGGTAGACGCTTGAACCAATCACAGTAAACTATCACTGTCAATAACAGCGACTATTCCATTTGATACATGCACCATCTTTTGTATCGTTTAAAGACTTTCAAGTAGATTTAATCCAAGGTGATTAGATTGATAACTTATTTAACAACCTTGGATTGAATAACAGATGGTCTCCCCATCAAATACATACTAATACACATTTTTCCGAAATAAATAACCGAATTTTCTGTTGTTTAACCGAATGTATTCATTTTTGTCTTTAATTAAATAAATAAATTTAATTGAATAATCAATTCCTACCTGACAGTCGTTCGTCGCCTGTAAACCCGTTAACTTTTCCGTCAGCTGACAGACCGGTCTCCGTTTTAATCGCGGTCACCGCGATGAGGGGATTGGCGGACGCCGGTTGAACCGGAGCTTGTACCGGTTTAGGGTGTACCGGCGATAGGCTGACGACCGGTTTTTTGGAGGAAACGATGACCGGAGGGGTGGGAGTGACGGATGGAGGGAGCTCCTCCATTTCAACGTCTGTGATTGGTTCGGGTGGTTCTTCTGTAAAAAAAACCCGAAACAATTAAATTACCCGTCAATTAAAAAACACACGTAAGTGATATAACTGTAAGACTGTAACTTAAGTATGGTATTTTAAATAAACTTTGTGGATCTGAGAACCTTTGTTTTCACTTACCTAAATTTGATTTGATTTGAATAGATAACAAAATTTAGCTTGGAATCTAAATTTCAATATAAATGAATAAAACAAAATTTATCAATCAATCAAACAAAATAGAAACTTCTAAAAGTTCGAAAAAATGAAGAAAGAAAGAGAGAGAGAGACATGACATTGAATCCAAAGTTTTACCTTGTTTAATTGTTTTAGCGTCCATAGTGTGTTTTTCGTCGCAGTACATGCATTTCCATTTATTCAGATTCTGGTAATTGACTGGTATGTGAGGATTGTGGCAAACGTAGTGATAACCGTCGCCACACGAGCTGCATGCTGCTAACAAACCCTGAAACGCGACAAAATTCAAAAAAATGAAAAAAAGTCCATAATATATTATCGATAACGATATGTGGCAACATGTAGGCTACCGTAATGAATTTACGATTGAATTTTATGAGATAGAGACATGAGAATTGGAATTTCTGCCTCTATTTTTTCGGGACGGCAAAGTTAGGACATAGCCGGCCCTCTCTTACACTCAACTATCAAAAAAACTAAATAATAATGGATAATTATGAACTGTATACGATAATTATGAACTTGATACGATAATTATGAACTTTATACGATAATTATGAACTGTATACGATAATTATGAACTGTATACGATAATTATGAACTGTATACGATAATTATGAACTTGATACGATAATTATGAACTATTGGAGAATGGGAGATTGAAAAGACGGAAAGGTGAGAAAATTATAGTCTGATGGAGTAAAGAAAACAATCTGGCAAGATGGAGAAATTACTCCAGCTCGGTCAATATTGGTTCTAAAGTTATAAATTTGGTCTCAAATTGTAGAGAAGAATGTTTTCTTACAATTTGAAACATTCTGCTCTACAATTTGAGACCAAATTTGTAATTTTTGAACGAATACTGACGGAGCTGGAGTCATTTTTTCATCTTGCCAGAATGTCTTCTTTGCTCGACGACCAGACTATATATGCTAACATGTACTGTTATAAATCTAAAATAAAATTTGATAAGGTTAAGACATGAAGAGGATAAATAAATTAATGATTGATGTATGATAAATTGATACAATGTATAATATCTATAGATAATATAATCTGAAAGATAAAACCTAGGCTAGCCTGTACTATTTCTCAATTGATTTCAACGAAAATTTTTGAGAATGTGAGTTTTAGGAAAGAAGCAGAAAGAAGCGGAAATGTAAGTAAAGTAAATGATGAGATAATAATTACAATATTAGTGGTAAGTTACTCACCTTCTGATTTGTTTTATCGCACACTGAGCATCGTTTGCACTGCAGGCATTGCCAGAGATTATTTCTGCCCCGGGCCGAACCAACATATTCGTCTGAGTCCACACAGCTTAGATGAGCTGAAATATTAAAAAATAAAATCAAAAGATGTTAGGTAACTCCAAACTAAAAACATATCTCCACTTCATTTAATCTTGAGAAATCATGCTCTAATCAAATACCTTATTGACTCATTACCATTTTAATTTGGTGTTCAAATAGGAAAATTTGACTTCTTCCTTCTTTGAGAACATGTTGGCTCAGTTCAGTTCCATGTACACTACAACATAGAAATGTCTAAGGAAAAGAATAAAGTTTTGAATAAGAAAGATCTGCTTGTTCACTAAACTTTCACTACTGCAACCGTACATAGATTAAAAGTGAGGCGGCATTCCCAAGCGGCAGCTCGAGCTGCTGCTTGGGAATGCTACCTTCAGTCTAACTCTTAAACGTAATGTAACATACTAACAGCTGATGTAAAGCATCTATTGTATCTTTTGATAATTATCAATAACATAATCTAAGGATAGCTAATTGACAACTCTGACAACATCAGCTGTTGGAGCGCACGATATATGTGTTCTTTGAAACCAATTTTTTGAAAGATGATTATACAAACTTATTAAACCATTCTTCAATTTATTTCAATTTCATCAACTTATTGAACAATTTCTTTTTTGATTGTTTAGTTTGATGTGTAGATTGAAAGTGAATTGAACCATGAGCATACCATTTAATACACAAAATTTAAAATTCGATTTCGAAATAAATTTCAAGTTACACTAACCTCTAGACCCCGTGCAATCCGAACACGAAATGAGACGCTCTGGAACACCTTTCACTCTCGTGCCGAACGACTTGCAAAGCGTGCAAACTCCGCTGGGTGGAATCGCTCCCGTGCCACTCCCGAACACTTTTCCAACACTTGCCCCAGCACCTCCCAGAACCGGTTTATTACTGGCAACCGCATTCCCATTAACAACAGAGCTGTTATTGTTGTTGGCAGAAGTTGTCGGGGTTTTGCTGGCAGGCATTATCGGGGTTTTGCTGGCAGATGTCGTTGGGGTTTTGTTGTTGGCAGACATTGTTGGGGTTTTGTTGTTATTGTTGTTGGCGGATGTTGACGGAGGTTTGTTGTTGATGGTTGATGTTGATGAAGGAGATGTTGATGGCAGTCCGTTGCTAATAGAAGCATGGTTGGAAGGTTTTGTGGAAGAGTTACTGGAGCCAGATTGTAGGTGTGAGGAACGTATGATACCTGAAAAAAAAATGAAAAAGTTATTTTAGTTTTAAGAGTGCAAATTGGATCGAATAATATAGTCTAAGCAAAGAAGCAATTCTGGCAAGATGGAAAAATGACTCCATCTCAATATTCGGTCAATATTAGTTCAAAAATGATAAATTTGGACTCAAATTATAGGAACCATTCTTCTCTAAAATTTAAGACCAACTTTATCATTTTTGAACAAATATTGACCAAGCTGGAGTCATTTTCCCATCTTGCCAGAATGTCTTCTCTGCTTGACCAGACTATACTATTGCATTGACTTAACAAATGGGTAACAGGATAACACGACTCAACTAATTGAATACCCCTACAATGAAAAACAAACAACTATAATTCTTTAGACCCGCTTTCCCCAATGAGGCTCAAGCAAAGCTAGGCTCAGGTATAATATAAGCCAAGCTAGGCTCAGGTATAATATAAGCCAAGCTAGGCTCAGGTATAATCCAAGCAAAGCAAAGCTCAAGTATAATGTTTTCCTAAAACTATTTGCAAAGAATCATATGTTTTTGAGCCTAGCTTTGCTTGAACCACATTGAGGAAAGCGGTCCTAAAACCCTAGAATGCACCATTGCACTTATGTAGTACAATGCTGCCAGATGTGTGTGTGAGAGAGAGAGCAGAGATCGTTTTAATTTTAAGCAATTTCTTCAGATAAACGGCAACAGTGCGCTTAAGAAAATGCATTGCTATAATCTGTATACTAAAAGTTAAGGTTTGAAGCTGATATAGCGCCTGTCATATCTTTCTTCAACATTCTACTTATAATAGAACAAATTTATATTAGCTAATTCATTGATTGAAGTACATAATCAAATGCATTGCTATAAGACTTTGTGGTGCATTTTATATAAATTTATATAATTTTATATTTTATATAAATGCTTTGTGGTGCTATAAGACTTTGTGGACATTCGTGAAAGAACTATAGTGTGGAAAGCACAGGAGAAATACTTCAAATATTATCATAATAAGAACAAGATATTTTGGAAATTTCGCCCTACCACCAAACGAAGTTCGTGAAGCTGATTTCCGACGTCCCTTGGGCAGGTTGTTGTCGGAAGGGTCGAACATCACTTTGGCCCGCTGCAAAATGGAGGAAAATTGTGAATTAGTGATTGTGACTGAATTTGATTGAGAATTAAAGTTTGCATATGGTAGTAAGTCATGACATCTTCTTTCTTCTCTCATTCTTTGTTCCATTTTATATTGAACTTTATTCTCAAGATTGTGCTCAAAGTAGATTAGACTATAAAATTGTACATTATAATATATATATATATATATATATATATATAATATGCTAGTAACTCGTAGATGTATATTTTTTTCTTTTCATTTTATATTTACCCTTACTATCAATATTTTCTACGGTTGTTAAGTTGTTATTGATCAAGAATTTTTTTACTATTACTTATTGTGTCTTCTGCACCTTTCTAATTATTAATTTCACTTGTTCGATTGAAATTGTAATTTCAAATATTGAGCAAATTTTATTTCAATTCTAATCTTTATTTTGAAATGCTTGTTAGCAATTTATATTTATTTCTTTCTATTTTCATCTTATTTACACATAAAATTGAATGACTATAATTATCATTGTATTGTGTGAATGAGACAATATGGAGTTTTGCCTGTTGCCTCCATCAGTAAAATTATTTATTCAACATGAAATTTATATCCTACAAAAACTAGGAATATTCAATTCTGTAGTGATAAAATGAAGAGAAAGAACCATTACAATATAGTAGTGCAAAGCCTGTATAGCCTTAATGATTGGGGCCACTGCGATCCCCTGAACTGTCTAGCCTGACTTCATGAAGGGACCGAATAAATTATTTATAGGAGCAATCCTCATACTCTAAGACGAACATTACTAATGTTATTATTGAGAGATAGACAGATAAAACTGAAAAGAGTGGCCAGGAACATGATGAAACGTGTTGATAAGTGCCTTGAAATGGATGGACTTTTCAACATCTGCTGTGACTCGAGTCTTTCTGTTTGTCAACTGACTCCAAAAAGTTGGGCGGCTTCGTCTGTCTTTGGTAAGTGATGTAACCTACAAACAGCTGATGAGAAGCATCTATTGTCTCTTTTGATTTCAATAAACATCATATAGGCATAACTAATTAACATTAGCTGTTTGAGCGCACAAGGAGCAGACGAAACCGCCTTACTTTTTGATGTCAGCTCTAAATTACATATGTCTCTGTGATCGGCTGTCTGGTTTTTATCTTCGATCTCTCAATTGAAATTAAACTAAGTTTATAGCTAGCTCTTAAAAGCTGGTGCAATAAAGAAACTTGAATTTCAAAGTTTATGTAAACATATTACACATTATCATTGAAGTGAAGACTCGAACAAGTATAGTGCTTAATTGAGAAATGACTCATCTTCCTGTCTGAGTCATCCAATGGAATAAATTATTTACGATTGGAAATGTTTGAAGACTAAAATTGTTTTTGTGATTTTAGTGACTGAAATGTTCAAGCAATTGATTATAACTCTACAGGCCTACCATACTGTAGACGCTATAATTCTGATAATCATCATCATCATTATCATTTTTATTGAGTAATTATAAGTTAAATAAAGAGTACAACAGGCAAATCTCAAAACTGTAAATATTTGAAATAATTTCAAGGTAAAACTGAATAACTTGAAAAATAATATTGCATTTATAGTCAGCTAACAATAGCTTACATCAATAGAAGTTATAGAGTTAAATACCGCACGTTGCAATTCTAAAAATAAAATGTTTTAAATAAAAATGCAAGCTACAAGCGGAGCTGTATAGTTTATATGAAACTGAGTGAGCCTACTAGTTATTGGAAATAGAATGCTGAAAAACAACTAACAAAAACAATTTATTATTTCACAATAACTATTATTTTAATGAACAATCTGTTAGTGATTTAAAAGTGCAGGAAATTGTTATGAAAGAGGCATTGCATTTCAAAGTGGACCCACAGTGTACAAAAACTTTGTATTTCTAGCCCCCGTTTCACACATTACGATTTGTGTATGTCCGGTTTTTTGGCGTCCCAATAACTAAATAAATAAACTTTTACTAGGTTGAATGAAGCTTGGCAAACATATGAAGTGCGCAAAGACACATCATGTGTTTGCTAAGTACGGTTCAATGTAGTAAAATTGATAGGGAAGGCAAAAAACCAGACGTCCAAAAGTCATGGTGTGTGAGACGAGACTAAGTTGATATTTCAACTTGGCGTATAAAAAATGATAGAATAGGCAATTACGATTGAATGATTAGAATTATTTTGTGCAGGGAGTTTTCATTTGCAGGAATAATAATTTTAAAAATAAAATTTATAACGGTATTTTAAAATTTATTATGTATGATTCATTCTTTTCAAATAGTAGCTTTGAAAATTTGATTATATAGTAGAAATGGAATAATTTGCAAGGCTTTATAATTTCGCTTCCAATTTAAAATCAAGAATCCAACAAAATATATGAATCAGATCTTTAAAAAATATATATATAATAATTTTCACTACAGAATGTATATATTCAAAAAATATATATGCAGGGCTATCTATGGCTTTTTTGGTGGATAACTACTTGTCAGAGTAGGTTTCACTCGCCCAGGTCATATTCTGGACACCCATCCAAAACCAGTCCATGGTGAATGTGACTTAAAATCAAAGATCCATCTATCAACCACCTAACAAGCCACCAGACAGAAAAGAATGGAGATAGTAATCAGCTTAGAAATTATTAGACGCATTATGAAGTCATTAGGTGTCTAAGAAGTTTTAATTATAAAACATGAGAGAGATATATTACCGGTAATTGAGAAATAGTATTTTCTTTAATGTTAATAAGTTGATGCTGATACATAGCTAAATTATTGATAAATCTGTGTTCTATTCCTATATATATAAGGTTGGGTTATAATGGGCAGCGATTTAGTTTATACAAAACTAACTTGGGCCTATTTTAGAAAAGCATAATCATCCAAAGCTGTAATTAATAATTAAATCTATAATAAGAGAAGAGAGAATTATTCGACCATAAAAATAATCAAAAGCAGACTGACGAGATCTATTCCAGCACAGTTCAAGATGGTGCAACAATTAATTGAAAAATATAACAAGTTATAAGAAACAATAAATTTTCAAAGTTACAGTAAATAAATAACTGAAAGAAGTCATATAGAAAATGATCAACTTGAGACCTTTTTTTATGTGTGAATCAAAACACACAGAGTTAGATTGGATTGACAGCTTTGAAAAAACTCACGTGATTCGTGATGTAAATCATTTCAATGGCAAGCGACTAGAATAAAAGTTAAGATCTCTCCAAGGACTTTGGAATAAACTGAACTGACATTAGAATACAAAATAACAATTATTATAAAGATTTGAAAAGAGAGAATGTCATTTAAATGAAAGCTTTCTACTTGCGACAGTCATAGATTATTGACGGCTTATTTTGTAACTCATAACCTAATACTATTATTGCATGGGAGTTGAATATCATTTTTTATAGTTACCTTTTGTCTTCCACCGACTCTAAAACCAACATTTGTTCCATTTTCAGTATTGTTTGTTGTAGACGTTGAGCTGTTACTATTTTCTTCCACTTTACTCACTTTCAGCTCTTCCTTCATTTCTTCAATTTTTTGCTTCTCCATGATGAGTTCCGCAACAGATGCGCTTAAATCTGGAGATCTATTGTTGATCGATTTCTTCGCTTTATTTGCTTTGGGACTCGGTGAAGATTTATTGGACTTTGGAGTGTGCGAACTTCCAGATCCTGGCTGCGGTTTATTATTACTGGTGGTATGTTCTCCTAGAAAGTAATTGCCGTTTTCCAACTTCACCAAAGTTCCGCTATCGAGTTCTTTTTTTAGAATAGTATCCAAATTTTTCCTGTTAAATCTTCTATTATCTTTTCCTATCAAATGACGCTCTAATTCCGGAGCGGGGACCCCTATGTCTAGATAGTCTGGTTCCAAAACAATAAGTTCCGCTACCGCACTGCTGAGTATGCTGCTTGTGTTCCAAGAATCTATCACTTGTTTATTTTTGTAATTTGGAAGCATAGCCCATTTTGCGGCGTTTCTGTAGCTAGTATTCCCCTTGTAGTCAACTTTTATCACTATTTCAGCTTCAATTAGTTTTTGAAGATCTGATTTTGTTTCGCCACAACTGACGGAGAATCTTCTAAACATGAAACTGCATATTCTATTCACATCGGGCCGAGCTTTTCTGCGACGCAACTGATCAATTGCCTCTAATATACGGTACCGATGTTTAATTTCACTCATTCCAACACACTATTTAAACAATACTCTATCGTAAAAGCACTAAAACTGTTTCCTGGCTCACTAGGAATCGCCGCAAACGTAAAAAATTTAACACCAAATGGACATGATAATCTACGCTACGGGACGCGAGAACGCGACTGCAATGCATCCTTGCGCACTTGTACATGTCGATATATCAGTAATACCACCATGCTTGTCACGTAGGCACAGTATTTCATAAAAAAGCATTAACTATAAAATTTTGAATTAATCGTGAACAATACAAATTTTTAATGAAGATAAATTGCAAGTGTTTCCATTCACCCGTTAAACTTCAACTTCCACTCTAAATTTACAATCGTATTTGAAGTTCCGATACTTCTAGATGCAAGATTAGAACTTGAGGCAGATTATCATAGAAATATATGAATATATATTTTTTCAAATTATATAAACTATGAAGTTATATAAGTTTGAAAATTTAATTTTAGAAGTACACTATTATATTAACAGCTGACAAGAAAGCAGATGGGCATGGGAATGACCAGCTGACTCAATTCAATTTGTGTCTGTTTTCTGTCAAGTATTCTAACCTTACCAAAATGACAGTCTAAAAGAAGATTATAATATTATCATTTTAATCTTCAATTGGATCGTGGAAAAACATCTAATTATTAAAAAATGATTATTTTTAAATGTTGCAGTCATTTAAAGCTCATACATTGTTGGTTCGGTTAAATAAATCTGTTTTGAAATAAGTGCGCAAATTCTTACAGTTCACAATTTCGGAAGGATATTTTATAAACTAATGTATTATATATTTTTCAATTTTGGGTGCTAAATAGTTTGATTACTAATTCTCTAGAAATGTCTGCTGAGGTGAGTGTTAATAATTGTGAGAAGATATTAGAATATTCCCAAATTTTAACCTAGTTGAGTGAGAATTTTGATGAACAATCAGTGTAAACACATGATTTTTATTTACTTTCCAATCACATGTATGAATAGGCCTATTCATATTTTCATTTCATTTGCTGATTATCCTATTTTATTTTGTAACTTGATCGGTTTAACCTAAATTATGTTATCAAGGATTATAAGTCTACTAGCCCATGACAAAAAAATAACGAAACCGATTCTCAAGGATAGCTTGGACAGCCAAGCAAATCTCTACCACTACCACCTTGTTAGTGAATCTTTGCAATTCACCAACTGTAACAAAAATGTGCATCTAATTTCCTCTCTGCTGAACATTGTTGTGAAACAAATTATTGATCATGATATTCACTTGCATGATATATCTGTAAGTAACTTTCGTGGCTTAATACAATTCAGCTCAGAAATTCATTTTTTCTATTCATAACCAACATTTGCTGGATAGATTGCATCAGTAGATCAAATTTCAGAGTGCTCCTACTTTTCCTTTTTGGGGTCAAGTTGGCAGGTTTGTATGTTATGGTTACCGGTACCCCAGACAATGTAAATGATATAAGCCGGTACTTACTGGAATACGAAAGATTTGTCTCAAAGATCTCACAATCCTCTTATTTTGTGTAATTTTTTTTTTCTTAAATTTCAGGAACCACAAGCAGGCCTAAAAAAAGGTGGCCTAGATTCCTTAAGCCACGAGGAATTGGTCGCGAAGTGTAAAAACCTGCTGATCATTGCACAGAAAGCGAAAAAGGCAAAAGATGGTTAGTAATTTTTTATTTACATAGAACATAGAACACAGCTGGGAAGGCATCTCTGGGAGACTTTGGTAGTGTTAGGTCTACTCAAGCCCGCTTCTCCCTGCTTTAGCAGAGCTATAGACTTTATAAGCTTGAATAAAATTTGATTCTCTATTAATTATTAAATCGTTAAATTCAATCTGGTGTTATATGAACACTTAGCTTTACTTGATCCTCATTGGGGAAAGCGGCCAAGAATGCTTCAATAGAGGCCTAAAATGAATAAATTATTATCATGAAAACTCTTACACATTATGAATACACCTTATAGTAAATTATTCTAGTAAATTGGCATCTCTCAGGTTTTCGATCAAGTTTTACACCATATAAATACACTTTAACTAGGGTTGTCAATCCCGAATCCCGGGATCCCGGTCCATTTTCTATAACTAACAATCCCGGGATTTTTCAGCGTCAATCCCGGGATTTTCGGGATTAGAAAACATGGAATTGTAAATCGAATTTTTCAAAAACAATTCAATATAGAATTCATTTACGGTGATGAATATGAGTTTTGCATGATTTATTGTTCTAAGTGTTTGAATATTTATTCTAAAGGCACAGCCTACAGTTGCATATCCATAATGGGTACCGTACTGTATAGCTAACTGGACTCTGTACTGGTTAAATAGAATTTGCATTATTGGTTCGCATTTCTTGCAGAATTGTTGTTGATCAGTTGTTATGTCTACGATTGTTTCTGTTTACACAGCACCACAATTACCAGTCTAGACGGCGCAATAATTACAATAGTCCTGATGTCATTTCCTTGAAAAGCTATCAGAACTTTGAAAAGACTTCAGAATTCAGAAATAAACAAGCACTTATTATTCACTCTCTGTCTAAGTATTACTCTTCTCTTCTCTTTCTCCATCATGAGTAGAATATCTAGTTGAAGTAAATATACTTTGCTCTACGAAATTCCATTTAGTAGTGGTTCAGCTTTCGCGTTGTTAGGTCGGTATTGGGTACGTTACACGGTTTTTCAAAAAGTATTCTATTTAATTATTGATACTTTTAATTCAAGTGATATTTATTCAATTTACAGTATTTGAAGTGAAAAGTGTGAACTCCATCCCATCCTGATGGAGGATAGAAATGTTTTTGTTCTACATGAAAAAGACTCTGATGAGTCATCAGTTTGGAATCATTTTCTTACTTCCAAATACGGAAAAATTGCTCAGTGCAAATCGTGTAAGGCAGTTGTCAAGACTCTGGGTGGATTTGATATTATTCCCAAGTATTTTTCCATTTTAAAAATATCCTCTCTCTCTATAATGAGCCCTTTTTGGCTTTTTCATCTCCACACACTGTTACTGAACATGTAATTGAGGAGGAACAATTGGTTAAAAATGCATGGAACTGATTTTTGCCAATCCCGGGATCAGTCCTCGGATCCCGGGATTGATATTGGATAATCCCGAAATACCGGGATTGGAAATCAGTCCCGGGATTGACATCCCTAACTTTAACGTATATTATTGTAATATATCGTCTTCTTTTATACCTTTATCCTTTCTTCTTTATACCTTGATACCTTTTAGTTTGTCGATTTCTTGATTCTGAATATTAGCTGTAGAAATGCAATACTTTACTTTCACAGATGCCTTGGAAGAATTGGCCAATCAGGAAACCAAATTTAAAGAAGAGTTGAAATCAGTGCGGGAAAAGGTAACGTTTTCCAATGTCCAGTTTTAGAAAATGTACCACATTATATTTTTTCCTAAGTTATGCATGATTTGAGGATTCAGAAAGCTTCTTTAATTTTTATATTTTGCATTCTTCTCTTTTCCAACCTCTTCCTGTAGACTAAATAAAATCTAAAATTTGTAGTTATTAATTTAATATCCTCCAGAATATTCTATCCAAATCCTATCTAACATTTTAAAGTTTTAAAAAGGGTATTTAATTTTTTCATTTTATTTATCAACCTATCTAACATTTTTGTATCATGAAGTTTTCGAATAATTGAATGAATAATGAGTTTTCTCATTTCATCAATATTGTCATAAACCCTATGAAATATTATAATATTAATATTAAATTTGCAAGTCTGTAAAATATTGAATTTATCATAACAAAACTACACATTATTTGATTAGTCAAATCAAAAATATTGTTCATGAAGGCTATAACTTAATTTATCCTGTATTTTTCTGACTTATCATTTTTAAAAATAAGTTACCATATTGTAATTCTCCTTTAAATTCTTTATAGGGCTTAAAGATTCGAATGAAAGTTTCAAGTTTCATACACTGCTATTTGTTGTATTTATTGAAGATCAGAAGTTTATTTGAGGTAATTGAAAAATTGAAGTTATTCCATATTTCATTCAATATCAAATTCAACTGTAAGAGTGTTCAGGAAACAAGGATTTTGTGAGAAAACAACACTATTAAAGTGAATTTTCTCTGAACTTAATCGATGCATATTGACAAATTATCATACTCAATTCAAATAATAACAATAGGCTCATCAAAAAATCTACTATTGCTTTATTTCCTATTAGGAATAATAAAGGCAGCAGTTCAATTAAATTCAATTACTTCAAGTAAGACTAAGGCTCGTAAGACATATTTTTAGTTATTTATTCAGAGATGAATTTTGTATCATTTCTCTCTCTTTTCATCTTATTTTATTTGACATAGTAGAAATATATTACCTCTAATACCAGCCAGAGAAAATTGAATCATTAATAAAATCACGTATGCTTGCAGGGAACTAATAGTAAACAAAATTGGAAGTTTATATCAACCCATAGAATTTCCCAATTCTATCGAATTATCGAAATGAAGTTGACATTAATATTGAAAGGTTTAAAGTGTACATAGGAAATGAATCTATTTATAAAGTATTCTCAAGTGGATTTTAAAGAACAAAGAGATAATTGACTTTGTATTTTTGATTCAATATTTTTTTTAAATACAAGGCATAATAACGAGCGATTTAAAAAAAACTGTTAAATAAAATCATTTTGTTACAAAAATATGTTTATATCACAATATTAAAATACATGAAATAGTAGTTTATGCAACGGTTGTATAATGGGAGCCTTTATAGCATGAGGTGAGATGTAAGTTAGAGCCACGAGCAAAGCGAGTGCTCTAAATATCTCACGAATGCTATAAAGGCCTAATACAACCGTTGCATACAAGCATTTTCTGCAATAGTAAAACGTTTGTTATTTTTTTGAAAATAACTCAAGTAAGATGGCGTCCGTTTAGACACACACATTTCTCGAGCCGGACATTGAAGCGACTCATTACTATGCGTAGCATTGCCAGTGGGATCTGACCAACTTCCTGTCGGATCCGCTCTTTCAGTACTTCAATTGTTCGAGAAGGATTATCTTGGTAAACACAGGATTATCTTGGATCCGAGAGGACGTTGATCAAATCCCACTGACAATGCTAGGCAATGTGATGAGTTACTTCAATGTCCGACTCGAGGAATGTGTGCGTCTAAACGCACGTCATCTTACTGGAGTTATTTTCAAAAATAACAGACATTTTACTATTGCAGAGAATACTTTTTCATGTGTTTTAATCTTTTGATGTAAACACATTTTTCTAACAAAATGTTTTTATTCAACAGTCATTTGAAAATCGCTTTTATACCTCTCCTTGTATAATACTTTCCATTAATAGCTTATTCATAGCATTTTATGTTTCATTAATTCATATTTTGTACTTTAGGCATCAACTGATAACTCCCAATCAATACAGATGAAAAAGAATCTTCTAGATTTACAACTGGAATTCGACACTTGTCAGAAAAAGATGTCTACTTTGGAGGAGGAGCATAAAGTTTGTAATGCAAAAATTAACAAACTGGAACATCAGCTTTCTCTTGAGTATGGTAAGTAACAAAATCGATCTTCTCATTATCGTTTGTTGTTTGATTGAAAAATTTGTTTGAAAATAATTAGCCCACTGTAGAAAATTCAGTCAATAGTAATTTTCAATCAAACATCCATTGTTATTTTATTGTAAGCCTACATTGTGCAAAGTTTGTATTTTTGATTCAAGATTAAAATGGAAATAATAGAAGTGTTCAAAATAACAAGATGAATTCACCATATTATAGTATATGGTGTAACACCCAAAACCATTATATCTTGGTCTGTTAATAAGTTCTTCTCGAGACAGTTCATAATCTTATTACCCGATATGGATTACTATCACCTATATGTATAGCTCTTTGTATTTTTTTATGTATAGCTCCATATCTCTTTGTATTTTTTTATTCATTATGTATTATTGTAATCAAATAGATAAAATATCACCTAATTTGAAAAAAAACAGTACAATCAGATGTATCTGTAGAAGCAAAACATATTCTATTTTGATGTGAACAAATTAATTTGTAATATTGACAATATTGTAGTGCTTGTCATGACATCCCATTAGACACTGTGTTAGAAGTTGGAGACGAATATATATATCTATATTTTTTAATAAAACACTTGAAATTGTCTACTCCACTTCAATAATTAATATTAACACTGGACACTAGTGTTAAAAATTAATATTGACAGGTGCAGTGTTAATCTATATCTATATAAGCGAAATGGCACTGACTGATTCATCACCAGAACTAAAAATCCACTGAACCGAATGCGTACAAATTTGGCAGGCATGTTCAGTTAGACGTTTAGACGGGCGCTAAGAACGGATTTTGAAAACTTTTCAGGGATACGCTAAATATATGAGTTTTTCTATAGTTTTTCGGCGTTTTCTCAATTTTTTCGAGAACCAATCGGTAGAAAATGTTGATATTTGGTAAGCAGGTTCAGATAAGGTCTATAAATGTTGTGTTAAAATATTTTTCAAATCCGTTCAAGATTACGCCAGTAATCAGGTTTTCAAAATTGTAGATGTATTGCGGGTTGCATATCTTCCGCCTTGATACGACCAATCCTTAGTGTAAATTCAATGGTTCAGCGAGATTATAGATGGAGTAATTAAGAAGATATTGAATCAACTTTCAAACAATGTCCGATATACTTCCCAAGGTTACGCTCAATATTAGCGTTTTACTATTTTCGGAATTATTCTTAGATTTTCCGAAAACAAATTGGCAGAAAATGTTGGAATTTGGTAAACAGGTCTAGATTAGGTCAATAAAATATGCTGTGTTCAATAAATTTCGAACCCCTTCTTAACGGAACTTGCAGGCGAGCGAAGCGAGCCTGTTGTTTCTCAGCTGACACTGGCAGAGGTTTTGCAGGCGAGCGAAGCGAGCCTGTTTGACTCACTTACACTGCCGATACTGGCGGGGGTCCAGGGGGCGGAGCCCCCTGGCTAGGCGGAGAAGGCGAGCGAAGCGAGCCTGCCGGCTAGTCATTTATAAAAGTGGAATAGACAATTCCAAACTGTGTTTTTTTTTTAATTTGTAGTTCCACAATCTAGATTCTACAAATACATTGTTTGTATTTTTTTTTAACTTCTGACAAAGTCTGATGAGATGTAGTGATATTTATTCGTGATGGAAACACAAAGACGTTTTCAAGTGAAAAAGTAGCCTACCTAATTGATAAATGTAAATAGAGAAATTGAATAATAGTTGTTGAATTAATTTATGATGATTGACAAAATGTTTGTATTTTCGATTTTCTCTCATTTCCAGACAAAAGAAAAAACGCCGAACTGCTAAACAACAATTTGAACGAGGACTTGAATAAAATAACAGAAAGTTCCGGACAAATGCGTCTGATTTGCAAGCGAGTCATGGAAGAAAAAGAAGAAATTGAGAAAGATTTCAAAGAAATCTTCCAACAAAAAATCGAGTGGACCAGGTACCTACAAACCGCCTACCCTAAAGAAAGCATAACATCAGTGAAAGATTGGATTGCGATATTGGAAAGTCAAAAATCATGTGATAATTTTGAAGAGGAAAACAAAATTTTAAAAGATACCAATGAAGAAATGAAGAAAAAGATGGAGAAATTGGAGAAAGTGATAGAAGATTTGATAGGGAAAAAAGATGGGGTAACCAATGAGATTGCTAGTTTGAAAAATGAAAAATTGAAAATGTCTGAAGAACTGAATGAGGTTAGAATTTCCCGAGACGCATTGTTGAAAAAAATGGACGAAGTACGGATTGAAACTACACAACTTATTGAAAATTCTGAAAAATTATCGGAAGAAAACGGTGTACTTAGAATGGAAAAGGATAAAATTCAGAATAGTTTTGCAAGTTTAACAGTGGAGCATGCTAAGTTGTTGAAAGAAATTGAGGTTTTGAAAATGTGTAATGAAGAGTTGAATGAGAAAATGGGGGTGATGAGGATGGAGTTGGAAGAGGGGGAGAGTGAAAAGGGGCAAGAAATGAGGGAGAAATTGAAGGAAATGGAAGAGATGAGGATAAAATTGAAGGAAATGGAAGAACTAAGAATGAAACTGGTGGAAATGGAGGAAGTTAAATCTGCAGAAGAGGAGAAAGTTAGAACAAATTTGAAAGAAATGGAAAGTATGAAATTGAAATTAGAAGAGATGCAAAATTTGGAAATAAAGTTGAAAGAAGTAGAAGGTAAAAGCTTAGCAGGAGACAAAGAAATAGAAAATTTGAGTATAAAATTAAATGAAATGAAAGGTAAAAAGTTGGAAGGAGACAAAGAAATTGAAAATTTGAGGATAAAATTGAATGAAATAGAAGGTAAAAAGTTGGAAGGAGACAAAGAAATAGAAAATTTGAGAATAAAATTAAATGAAATGGAAAATAAAAAATTGGCAGGAGACAAGGATTTGGAGAATTTGGGAATAAAGTTGAAAGAAACTGAAATTGAATTGGATAGGTTGAGAAATGAGAATAATTTGTTGGAAACTGATAAGAAATTTGTTGATAATCGAGTGGCAGAGCTTGAAAATCTTGTTGGGAATTTAAAAGAAAAAATTGTCGAACTCACCAAAAATCTGGAAGAAACTACACAAGAAGGATCAGAAAAATTGGCGCTTTCAATTGAAAATGCTGACTTGAAAAAACAGCTTGAGACTTTAATGGAAGATCGTCATGATCTCAATAAACAGCTTGAGAATCTTTCGGAAGAAAATTTTGATCTCAAAAAACAGCTTGGGACTCTCTCAGAAGAAAATGTTGATCTCAAAAAACATCTTGAAACCCTTTTGGAGAAAAATACTGAGCTTTCAAAATCAATCAAACATCGAGATGAGACCATTGACAATATTAAAAATAAGTATGATAATTATGAATGGGCTTGTAATGAATTCAAACAAGATAATCTAAAAAAAATTAATTTCATTTGTGAGCTACAAATGCTCCGTGGTTTATCTAATCGTGCTGAATTCGATAAAGAAATTGAGAAACTTAAACAAGAACTGGATGAACAGAGTTCTCTTGAAGATCAAATTGGATTGTTTAGAAAATTGGAGAAACTTTCAAGACAACAAATTGAAGAACTGAGAGAGATTGAAGATATGTTAAGGAAGAAACTTGTTGAACAGGATGGGGAGAAAGAGAAAATTGTAAACGAACTCAATGAAAGATGTGAAAGATTGAAAGAAGAAGTAGAAAAATTGATTCAAGAGAGAGAAATGAAAATAATTGAGGAACAGAAAACTAAAGACGCTCTAAAATTAACTGAAGCGCAATTAATTGAGAAGTTAAATGAAGTTGAGAGACAGCTTCAAGATAAAAATTCAGAATTTGAAGACTTCCAATCAACAAAATACGAATTAATTGAGAAATTGAATTTACTTGAACAGGAGCTCCAGTTAAAGAATTCTGAGTATGAAGCTTTCCGATCTTTAGAAGCAGATTGGATACGGAAGTTGAATGAAAAAGAGTGGTTGGAAAAAGTGAAAAATGCGTTGATAAACGATAAAATAAGATTGGAACAAGAGAAAGGTGCGTTGGAAACTGAGAAAATGGAGTTGGAAAATGATAAAATAAGATTGGAACAACAGAAAATGCAGTTGGAAAATGATAAAATAAGATTGGAACAAGAGAAAGGTACGTTGGAAACTGAGAAAATGCAGTTGGAAAATGATAAAATAAGATTGGAACAAGAGAAAGGTGCGTTGGAAACTAAGAAAATGCAGTCGGAAAATGATAAAATAAGATTGGAACAAGAGAAGGGTGCATTGGAAACTGAAAAAATGGAGTTGATAACTGAGAAAATGGTGTTAGAAAATGATAAAATAAGATTGGAACAAGAAAAGGGTGTGTTGGAAAATGATAATAAGAGGCTAGAAAAAGAGAAAAATGTGTTTGAAAAAGAGAAGAATGTTTTGAAAAGTAAGATTGAAAAATTAGAAAGTATAGCAAAGGAATCTTCCGATAAACTTGGAGCTCTAAAAGTCTCGGACACTGACTTACAGAAAAAATTAGAAGACTATGAAGAGATGCAGAAAAATTTGGAAGAATGTCGTGAAAAACTTCGGGAAAATTTGGAAAACAACAAGAAAACAGAGGAAATAATTGATGATTTAAAGTGTGAAGCTGGAAAACTGAATAGTTTACTAGTAGTTGTACAAGAGGAACGAGATAATGCTTCAAGATCATTACACAAATGCCAGCTAGAAAAACGGGAATTGGAAACTAAAGTAGAAAAGCTACGACTTGAGGATGAGGAAAATCTACAGAATTTACAAGATTTGAACGATAGGTATCTGAGTATGGAGGAAAAATTGAATTTTATTTTCAGTGAAAATGAAGAATTGAAAGGTAAAGTGGTGGAATTGGAGGAAATTCATGATAATTTATTGAAAGAAATTGAGAATATTATCGCAAATAACATTCAAATCTTACCTGAAACAGTAGTTAACGATTTCCAAAACAAATCAGTCAAATTTGATTCGTTAGTTTTGTTGAAATATTTGAACGAAATTATTTGTGGGTTGACTGATAGTGTTAAGGATAAAGATTTGAAATATGAAAATTTGAGTAATAAAGTTGAAAAAGTTGGAAATGAGTTGGATAGTGTTTTGAGAGATTTGAAATATTTGGAAAGGTTGGAAAAAATGTTATTTGATGGATTGTCGGGTTTCAAGGATGGGGATATTGAAGATAAAGTGAAAGTTTTGAACGAATTTGTGAAAGATTCCCAATTTTTTGAAGATTTGTGTGAAAGTTATGCTAGTCAAATGGGGGTGGATTTACAGGAGGCGAAGAAAATTATAAAATTAAAGTTGGAAGATCAGAAAGAAAATGGTTGGAAATGTTTTGTAGGTTCGTGTAGCGAAAAGGAAGAAAAAGGTGAAAAGGAGACAGCTGATGAAGTTAGGGCGAAAGAAGAAGAGATATTACAGTTGCAAGAGAAGAATAAGGAATTGAAAGGAATCGCTGTGAAAATGAAGAAGAAGATTGGTGATCTTAATCAATTGTTGGAAGCCGAGAGACAAAAAGTGGATGCTGAAAGAAATAAGTTGAGTCAACTATCAGCTGTTGCCAAAAATGCACAGGTAAGAAGAATGTTTTTTATGTTTATTGGTATTGAAAATTTTATTAACCATTTTTGAGAAATACCTTTTTGTTCAGAATTTTTTTAATATTATCAATCCTTGTTTATAAGTGTGTATGCATATTATGGCAATGGCTCAATAGCCCATAAAGGGCTTAGGCCTTACAACTTTTTGCCAGTTTCATATTCACTCCTCTATACAGCAGAGATGAATAATCATCAACCAGGATGGAGGTAACGTGTGGTTAGCACGTTGATCCTCTCAACCATAAGCCAGTATCCGTAACCAAGTGATGGAGCAGAAAACCTCTGAATAACATCAATTTAATCAGTTAAGCGTGCTGTACACGGAGACAGTAGTATCGGCCAGTTGAATATCTGTAGCCAATCACAGATGTTGTTGTTTGTCTCAATGACAAGACAACAGCTGTGATTGGCTACAGATATTCAACTGGCCGACACTACTGTCCCCGTGTACAGCATGCTACAGAGTGTAATAAAACAATCACTTCTCCAGAGACGGGAAACGACTGACTATCTTTACTAACGACAAGCCAATTTTCCAAGGGTGAGGTACAAGATTGACTTTATGGCAAGATAGGAAAAATGACTCAGCTCGGTCAATATTGGTTTAAAAATTACATATTTAGTCTCAAAATTGTGAATTAGAACGTTTTCTAGAATTTGAGACCAAATTTATAATTTTTGACCAATATTAACTGAGCTGGAGTTACCTGTATTTTCCCATCTTGCCAGAATGTCTTATCTGTATATGTAATGTCTTGATGCTACTGTTTTTATTGTAACAAAGTTTTTGTACAAATCAATAGGTAGTATCGGAACGTTCCTATTCATTTTTTGCATTTTTTTTATGAAAAAGTTCGATGATTATAATGCAAATCGGCTGTTCACAACTGATGACTGATGATTTTGCTAGTATGAGAGCATTTAAAATAATGATTGAAACCATCAGAATCTTCTAGAAGAAGTTCTAGAACAAAATCAAATTGAATTTCATTAATTTTCAATTTTTATTTCTACTTTTTTTCTGTCAGAATCTACTATTTCTGAAGCTGTCAGAATCCTCTAGAAGAAGTTCTAGAACAAAATCAAATCAAATTTCATTATTTTTCAATTTTTATTTCTACTTTTTTCTTCATCCTACTTGAACTGTTGATGATAATAATGAACTTATAACTTGATAAATTCCCCTCCTTTGGGAAGGTGGCTGTCGTTAGTAAAGACAGTCAGTCGTTCCCCGTCTCTGGAGGAATAGTAATTGTTGTATTACACTCTAACTAATTAACTGCATGTTATTCAGATGTGTTCACTTGGTTGTGAAGACTGGCTTATGGTTGAGAGGATCAACGTGCTAACCACACGTTACCTCTATCCTAGTTGATGATTATCCACTGTCGTATGGTCTGTCCGAGTGGGGAGGGCAAACATTTCAATACAATTGATAGAAAATCCTAAAAAACAAAAAAAAAATTAAGGTTGATTTTAATGAAATTGGAAGATGAAATAAAGGTTTCTTCTAACTATCTGTTTCAGCCTAGATTCTATCATATTTCGTTCAATGAATATTATTACCTTCTCATACATGGATCAATATAGTCGGTCCAAGCAAAGAAGACATTCTGGCAAGATGGGAAAATTACTCCGCCTCAATCAATATTGGTTCAAAATTGTACATATTATAGTCTGTTCAAGCAAAGAAGAAATTCTGGAAAGATGGGGAAATGACTCCAGCTCGGTCAACATTTCTTCAAAAATTATAAGTTTGGTCTCAAATTGTAGGAAACATTCTGCTCTGCAATTGGAGACCAAATTTATAATTTTTGAACCAATATTGACAATGCCGAAGTTGTTTTTCTATCTTACCAGAATGTCTTCTCTTCTTGGACAGATTATAGTATGTGTGAGGAAATACAATTATATTTCCTGTATAAATTAATTAAATTATCATGTAATTGTATAGTCTATCGAAGCAAAGAAGACCCTCTGGCAAGATGGGAAAATGACTCCAGCTTAATCAATATTGGTTCAAAAATTGAAAATGTGGTCTTAATTGTAGTTAAAAATGTTTCCTACAATTTCAGATCAAATTGATAATTTTGGAACAAATATTGACCAAGCTGGAGTAATTCTCCCATCTTGCCAGAATTTCTTCTTTGCTTGAACAGACTATAATATGTACAATTTTGAACCAATATTGATTGAGGCGGAGTAATTTTCCCATCTTGCCAGAATGTCTTCTTTGCTTGGACAGAGTATATCATGTTCTGTATTTTGTTGATGGAAATAGAATTTATGTTGTTGATTTTATTTCTTATAGATGTTGCAGCAGGAATGTGACAGGCTCACAGACGAATTGGAGGATTGTAAGAAAACTATAAAACAACTTCAAAAAGTAAATGATAGTTTGGAAAATGAGCACAAAGAGTTACAGCAAAAGTACAACGAGAAAGAGAACAGGTTTGAAGGGGTTGAAAAAGAAATGGCTGCTTTAAAAACACAACTTGAAAAGTAAGAATAATTTCAAATTCATCTCATTCAAAATTCGCAAACAGAATTTTTTCATGATTACAATAAAAAATATCAATGTTAATCGAATTATTTTTTAATAATTTTGTAAAATTATGTGTCCGCGGTTCAATTTCCATTCAAGAACATACACAAATATAATCAATGTATAGAATTGAAAAACTTTGAAAACAAATGTACCTTGAATAAACTATTTATTAATAGAATTGATATGTCATGTATAATTAAATGGTATAGCTGACGCGAAAAGGTTAGATGGTTCCGTCTGCTCCTTGTGCGCTGCAACAGCTGATGTTGTCAATTAGAGTTTTCATTTAGATATTGTTTTTGAACGGAGAAAATAAATGCTTTACATCAACTATTAGAAGGCTACATCATGTGCAAGAGACAGACGAAACCGTCTAACTTTTTGGCGTCAGCTATAGAATTTTGTTATTTGAAGTATCAGATACGTCTATTAATTGAATTGCTACATGTGATACATGTTATTCATCACCTTGTGTACCTTCTTGAAAGAAATTGAACTCAGCTTTAGATTTCAAACTTGGTCTTAAACAAATCAGGTCTAATTAAATTATTAACATCAGTTTGTTATGAATAGTGTGGAGATAATGAAGAATATTCATATCAATTTTAATATAAAACACAGTTTGAAATTGTATATTCCACCATTATTGATATAAACATCCTAAAAACAAAACAAAATGTCATATTCATATAAATTTTAATATAAAACACTGTTTGAAATTGTATATTCCACCTTTATTGATATAAACATCCTAAAAACAAAACAAAATGTCTAGTGTTAATCATTGATAAAAGTGTAATAGACAATTTTACACTGTGTTCCATTTGTCATGGAGCTTCTCCACATCAATTTAGATTCTACATATGAATTTTGTTTATTAGAATTTTATTGAATCGTGTACTGGGTATTGGCCACTCTGTGAGAGAGGCAACTTTGTGATCGTGAAGTTGAATCGCGAACTCTGTGGACTGCTCTTGGATGGGTGACCAATATTTGACCACGTACACATTGGCGAGGTGGAACCTACCCGTAAGGTTCTCCTCCCCATTTAGAGTCAGAAGAATATTTCTCATTGAATTAACATACTCTGTAACTGCAGGATCACGTAAAGTTTAATTTTCAATGAGAAATATTCTTATGAATAAGGTTTAAAGTTTAAAAACTTAGGGCTATTTAAAATAATTGATGAATAAAATGAGAATCAAATACCCTTTTAAAAAAGTTTAAAATTGTTGTTTCACGTACATGTTTTGGGACTCAGCCCAAAATCAATGTGAATAATTTGAATATTTTTCATTTATTGAGTCGTGTTTATGATCGGTTCTTTTTTGTTTCAGTGCTGTTAGCAAAGAGTCGTCGATTATCAAAGAGATGGAAGAGGTGAGAACTGAGAAACACGTTGAAGAAGTGATACGAAAGGAGTGTGAAAAGGAATTGATAATGACTCAGGATAAGTTGAGGAAGGTTCAATTGGAATTGGATCAAGCTTTGCTTCAGTCGGAGAAACACACAGTTCTTACCCAGGAGAAACATGATTACGAGGTATTGCTCCTCCTTTGATTCTAGGGGAAATCAATAAGTATTGCTAAAAGTTTTGAGTATCTTGTGCGTGATGTAAAGCTACTAGCAGCTTATGTAAAGTATGAATTGTCACTTCTGATTTCTAAAACGTTATTTGGGCATAGCTAAATGGAACTAATTGATAACATCAGGTGTTGTAGGGTACAAGGAGCAGACGAATCCAACTTACCTTTTGGCGTCATCTAGAACAATAACAATATTATTGCTTCACTGTAAATTATTGTGCTTTCAATGTTGCAAGTGATATTATATTCATCTTCATGAAGCCTGAGTTGGATCGTATTTGACTTGAATCACAAAAAACACAATTATTATGCAGGACAATCATAATAGTTACAAGGTTATCATTGGAGTATTTCTTTAGAATAGTTGTGAAGGTGATATTGTAGTAATTATGTACATTTAATTCAAATTGTAATAACCTCAGGTTTACCAACTATCGAGATAGGTACCGGTTTCTAGTTGAACAGAGTTTGTATCTGGAGTTTACTAGAGATTGATAATGTTGTAGCAACCGAAACCGGTATCTCGATAGTTGATAAATCTGTAGTTATTTCTTTCTTTTTTTCTGTCTTTTTTTCTTCCTTCTTTATTTCCGTTCTACCTTTCTTCTTCTTTCTTTCTTCTTGAATCATTTGTCCAAATTATATATTCATGACATTTTCTAATGTTGTTATTCAATATTTTTCCTCATTTTATAATATTTTATTTCCCAGCAACAACTCAACCAATCCCATCAGACCCAGACCCAGCTGGAAAGTAAGCTGAAGGAAGCCAGCTCGACTCTGGCCCAGCTGACCAGCCAACTGGAGACGGAGCGCCGTGACAGGGACGAGCTAGCTGATCAGCTGACCAAGCTCACAGCTGATAGTCAGAAGACAATCGAGGCGGCTAGGGTTCAGAATGAGGCGCTGCTGAATCGGGTAAATTTTTTTTAATTAAAATAATTTCATTTTTTCAAAGATACATTCACATAATCAAATTAGAATAAACTTATATTCACTGAGGTATAATACCGACGATGCAGTCACGATTTTTTACGGAAGGAAAACTGTTAATTCACCTTTATGGAGTGGAGGACTTCCGTGTTCCACGAACACATTTTCAACACTAAGGCCAGGCATATGCTGGGACGCATTCAGGCTCACGCACGCAAGCCAGCCAATCACAGTTCTTGTCTTGTCCTCAACAAGAGCTGTGATTGGCTGGCTTGCGTGCGTGTGCATGAATGCGTCCCAGCATACGCCTGGCCTAAAGAACTGGTGGCCGGAAGTGTGTCTGGCCAGGAGAAATTCTGTTTGATTTTAGAATGTGATCGGAAAGTTTATTTGATTTGAAATGTGTCTGTTCATTTAAAATGACCTGTCATAAAACTATTCTAAATTGAGAAAAAAAACATGCAATGAATGTGAATCATGATATAGTCTGTCCAAGCAAAGAAGACCCTCTGGCAAGATGGGAAAATGACTCCAGCTAAGTCAATATTGGTTTAAACATCATCAATTTGATCTTAATTGTAGGAAACGATTAAATCTACTATTAAGATCACATTTATAATTCTTGAACAAATATTGATCAAGTTGGAGTCATTTTCCCTTCTTGCCAGAGGATCCTCTTTGCTTGAACAGACTACAGGGCGTTGTAAACCTCTATGGCCATGTAATGATGCGATAGAAGAAAATCCGAGTCAAATCATAGACCTTACTTACGTTGATAGTCCTTAGTACTTACTAATAAATAAATAAATTTGTTGAGAGTGGGCAGTAGTAGACGGCAAACTGCTGAACGGCAAAATCAAGCCCCATAAGAACAATGTAATCTTTATCAATCTCTTGGAACAGATAGAGCCTCTATTTATGGACAGAATTTCACGTTCTTTATGTCATTGGAAAGAGAATTCAATTCTCCAGGGGCGTAACTTTCTACTTTTTTGATTTAAAGTTTATTTTAATAATTATTGTATAATTAATTAACGAAAAAAATATTGAACTCTAATTATTGAACTAAACTTGAAATAAAAAAAGTAAAAAGTTACGCCCCTGGAGAATTGAATTCTCTTTCCAATGACATAAAGAACGTAAAATTCTGTCCATAAATAGAGGCTCTATCTGCTCCAAGAGATTGATGAAAAATTACATTGTTCTTATTGGGCTTGATTTTGCCGTTCGGCAGTTTTTCGTCCACTACCATCCACTATTAATAAATAAATTTGAACTGTAATCTAATCTCATTGTGTAACAGGTCAGTCAGCTGGAATCCGACCTCCGTTCCATCAGCGCTGACAAAGCGCGCTTCGAAGAGGAGTCGCAGCGCTTGGAGCGTGAGTTTGCCGCGTACAAGGTGCGCGCGCAAAGTGTGCTGAGTAGGCAGAAAGAGGCGGCCGGCGGGGGCGGCAGTACGGCCGAGCAGGAGGCGCGCGATAAGTGCGCGCAACTGGAGGACATGTGCGAGCGGACCAGAGCTCAGCTGGATGCCACTGTGTGAGTGTAGATTGATGTCTTTACTTTTTCACTTGGTACATTACTAGAGTGTTTTGAGTAAAGTATAGTCTGTCCAAGCAAAGAAGACCCTCTGGCAAGATGGGAAAATGACTCCAGCTCGGTAACTATTGGTTCAAAAATTATTGATTTGGTCTGAATCGTAGGAAACATTCTGACCTACAATTTGAGAACAAATTAAAATTTTTTGAATTAATATTGACCGAGCTGGAGTCATTTTCACATCTTGTCAGAGGGTCTTCTTTGCTTGGACAGACTATACATTACATGAGTGTAATGAGTAAAGTAGAGGCATAAGAGTTCCATTTACTTCTAATCAATCCACAGTGTATTCAATGAATTTTGTATTTAAAAATTCGAGAGTATTTACACTTTTCCAGTTGAATTGATTAATTTAATAAAATAATAATACTTTTTGAGTAGTTGTGAAGGTGATATTTTTGTAGTTATCTATATCAAATGAAAAGACATGATGTTATCGAACCACTGATTTATTTTAAAATCGAAATACCGGTTTCGGTTGTTACACCATTATCAATCTCTGGTGAACTCAGTTACCAGTTACTCAGTTTATTACCTTTATTACCTTAGTTACAGTTTATTAGATGTTTGACAACATTTTGTCTTTTCATTTAAAATAATAATAATAAAAAACTTTGGTTTCTGAGAGCCAATTGTTATTTTTCTCCGATTTTCGGCATTGTCCGATGATTTAACATCTTTTTCCAACCCCTCAGATGTTTACTCTGTGAATATTTTGTGTCAATGAGCTTCCTCCCTGTACGATTGCGTATCAATTTTGGACTATTGTATCCCTACTGCGTATCATAAATCCGCCCTGGTTACCTAATGATTATTATTCTTTGATTTGATTTTCATAGATTTGAAAATATTCTCATACAAGTTCATTGACATTATTGTTTTGATTTCAGAGAAGAACTGGAACAAGTCAAGATGAAACTAGACTCGGTTGTGGCTGAGAAAGCAGCTGTGGACAAAAAATGTGAGAATATCAACAATATTCTGCTGCAGCGCAACAAGGAGATCGACAGACGTATGATGGAGCATAGGCAGCATAAACTTAGCACTGATACTCTCATACAATGCTACAAGGTACAGTTGTTGAATTGGTGTATTTTTTGTGAAATTGAGAAATTAATGACGCATTGAATTGTTGGATCATTGGAAAATTGGAAGAATCTTATACTACAATATGATAAAAACAAATACTATTGTTGGTTCCAATAATTGAGATTGTTAATGGATGACTGTCATTAAGAGTGGGCAGTAGTAGTCGGCAAACTGCCGAACTGCAAAATCAAGCCCCATAAGAACAATGCAATTTTTATGAATCTCTTGGAACAGGAGAGCCTCTATTTATGGACAGAATTTCACGTTCTTCATATCATTGGAAAGAGAATTCAATTCTCCGGGGGCGTGACTTTTTACTTTTTCAATTAAAAGTTTAGTTCAATGATTGGAGTTCAATACTTTTTTAGTTAATTAATTAAACAATAATTATTAAAATAAACTTTAATTTAAAAATGTAAAAAGTCACGCCCCCGGAGAATTGAATTCTCTTTCCAATGACATAAAGAACGTGAAATTCTGTCCATAAATAGAGGCTCTATCTGTTCCAAGAGATTGATAAAAATTACATTGTTCTTATGTGGCTTGATTTTGCCGTTCGGCAGTTTGCCGTCCACTACCATCCACTCTTAATACACAGCTCTTTCAGTACAGTCAATAGTTCACTTTCATTTCAAGAAGACATGCTATACTATAATATCAGTTAGGAAACAAAAATAATTTTCAATTAATCAATCACAGTACTCTTTAAAATAATTTTTTTCCTCGCATCTATTCCTAATAACATGGTAAACAGTAAAAATATTCTCTAGTAACAGTATATTGTTTAATTTGCTACATGAATAATCTTGGGTATCTTCTTTGGTAGAAAATTGAAGCGTGGACACACAGCTTTTTCAAATTGTCCATTTTATTTTTTTGTCATATTGTACAATTTTTTATTGTATTCACCGATTGTCAAATTTTCTCTTTTATTATCAAATTGTCCTCTTCCATTAGAATTCTCTCAATTTTTCACTCAATTACTAGAATTATTATTATATTATTATGTGTCAATATTTTCCAGATTCAACTGAAGGAAAAAGAGTAGGCTATCAAATCGTCCAAACGTTTTTTTAATTGGAATTAACTATCTCTCAATTATAAAACATTTCCCTCAATTACTAAAATATTCTCTCAATTTTTCCAGTCTCAACTGGAGGAAAAAGAACGAGGCCACCAGATCGAGCTAGAATCGCTGAGACAGCAACTCTCCAAACTGTCCAGTCGTGTGAACAACGCTGACCAAACGGACGCTGCCAAAGTGGATGTCGACAACTACCGGACTGAGCACACTTTGTCGTCAGCCGCTCCGCATGACAACACCAGACACTCGCCCATCGATATTGTTGGAGAGCATGGGAGGGGCCTGCCTCCGAGACCGCCTTTGATTGAGCGGGAAGATGGGGAGGTTTGTACAATAAATATATTTTTTTTATTTCTTGAATGTAGGGCTGCTGATTTCAAACTACAAGACATTTTATATTTGAATATTTCACTCTAATTTAAATAACTTATTCTTCACTTGATTAGTTGTGAAGGTGATATTGTGGTATTCAACCATATTAAATGAAAACAAAATGTTTTTTCCATTCTTTTGTTGCATTTTTCTATTTATTTCGCATTTTACTAAACTTTTTTATTCAACTATTTATTAATCTTCCATTTTTGTTACCTGGTGTAACACAGGCTTAAGAAGATACTTGGCCCTTGGCACCTTATAAGATGTGAATGTACAAATTAAGAAAAACATGGAACGTTATTTACCATGCTTAGCAATAGAATGGTTACTAATATATTTTGAAAATATTCAGTATCCTGATTCCATTGATGACAATAATAGTTCTTGATTCTATAATACATTATTTATTGGTTTCAGGGATCAGAAGGCAATGAAATCTCCATGTTTCCTGGTTCATTGTCAAATAAAAACGGCCTGGTGCCTTTGGCCAAACTACTTAGCTCGTCTTTGGGATCTGATGAGGAAAGAGAAGGTAATTTACTAGTTTTTTGCTGTATTCAATTCTTTCAACCACCCAGACTTTAATTGATTATTAGCTTTTGAAAATGATCAAATCTGGAAAATTATAGTTATTTATTTATTATCAAGTTGTATCATATAACTTACTTTAACTTACTTAATGAAAGGTTTAACAGGACTACTCCCAAAACTGTCCCTTTACCAATTTTCTCATAAAAAGTCCAAATATTTAGGTTATGCCACTTTATTTCATTTGATTCGACTTCAACAAATTTTTATCCACAAGCATAATCTTAACAAATCTTGAATTTTATGATAATTTCGAAACAAGAATATTCAATAATCAATATCTCAACTCATTTCATCATTATGATTTTTATTTGGCATAGAAATATTTTCATCTCAACATTGACAGCTTCCCGTTATCAACAGTTGATCTATTTTATTATTTAGTTCTTCCTTAGCAATAATAAATAATAAACTATAATTTGTTGGCTATTGTGGTTACTCGGTGAGGTTGCTTGGTTATCGTGAGGTCAAGTCACGTACACTATGGACTGCTCTTCGATTGGTGACCAGTATCTTATTAATATGTTAATCAAAACGGTATCCAATTATCATATCGAATATATCTAATTAAAAATCATTATTATAATTAACAAATGTGTGGATGGTTGTTTCATCTAACACATAAGTTTATGTACATATAATATTGCGATATTTAATATTATTGCTCTATTCTTTCATCACTGTTTCATCTTGTGTATTGGAAAAATCTAATTTTAGTTGTTAATCATGAGTAATTCATAAATCATGAATTAATTCATTAAATCATATGTAATTATGAGAATAAGTATGTAGTCAAAGTACGGCTGCTCCTTCCCCAAGCTCGAGCTTTCTCTTTGGGGAAATAGTCCCTTATGTTTTACATCTAAATTGTATATTATCGTAATGCTTTTTTAAGGAATGAGTGCAATAAAATAAATTAATTAATATTAATTAGCGAGGTGATTCCTACTCGTAAGGGCCCCACCTTGAATACAACCCATACGCCTATAATTTTTTTAATACCCTTTTTTCATGTATTTAATTCAGTGAATTTATCTATAATTAATTCAATCTTATTATAATCGAAAATGCCTTTATTGTTCTATTTCTGTAAGTGACTTGTGCTGAAATTGCATCAATTGCAATGCATAGCATTCATATACAAATTGAATTGAATAATCATAATCATGTTTATTGAGTGATAATACATAGAAGAGTACAACAGGCAAAGCCCAAAACTGTTCCTCTTACAATTTATACAAACATATTAAAGATAGGTTTAATAATTATCATTATTTGCTCTTCATTCTTATTTTTATGATTGATTTGAATTTCCAATGTGTTCTATTCATTTTTAATTATCGATTCGAATTTCCAATGTATTTATGTATTTTGTTTGCAGTTCTATCGCTAGAAAAGTTCGAAAGCCTGCAGAACGAGATGCTAGCCTCCAATGCCCGTGTTAAACATTTGTCAGCGCTGTTGAGTGAGGCCGAGAAGGACTCAGCTCTGATGGAGGAGCAGAACGCCGTGCTCAAAGAGGAGATCAGAAGGCTGCAGAGGTGCATCGAGCGGCAACCGCATGCTCACAACGTGGAGTATTTGAAGAATGTCGTTTTCAAGGTGAATACAGATAGCATGGATAACATTGGGGTCCCATCTCACAAGGTGTCAAATTATCTATAGATAAACTGAAAAACTTCAATAAATAACATAATATGTATTAATATATTCTTTATTGTCCATACACGGAGTGTTTGGACCTAAGCCACGCCCTGTGAGGTTCTCATGAATTGCCGGCCAGCTTGGCGCAGTGGGCTGAGGCGTCACAACCTTTAGTCCGCTAGCACTGCCTGGTCTGGGTTCGAGTTCCAGTGGGCATGGCTGTTTTTCACCTCATCAATCACCTTCGCACTCAATATCCATTACCCATGCACAAGCTATAATGCTTATGTGGGCAGCATCCGCATTTAAAAAAATTGCAAAATAAATAAGTAATTTCAATTTTCTATTCAATATATAAATCTCAATACTCTTTTTGAAATTATTTTTATCTTATAAAATGTAGATTTGAAAATGACTAAAGAGTATAAACTTGTCATGATAAGATAAAAATGATTTTAAAAAGGCTATTGACGTTTATATATTGAATAGAAAACATTGGTAAGTAGCCCGAAGAAAAAAGGAAATATAATTTTAATTATTTGATTTCAGTTTGTCACACTGGGCAGTGGAGATGAGAAGATACGTCTGGTTCCTGTATTAGACACAATACTCAAACTAAGTCCTGAAGAGCACAAACAGCTGACTGCCGTTGCCAAAGGTACACAAATATTTATTTAATAATATCAACAAGAAATACTTGAAAATTATACAACTCATGTATCTAAGCACTAAAATTATAAATAGGTTTCCTGAACAATATACTAGCTGTGCCACGGTGACCAAAAAAATAAAATAAGATATTAGTGCTTGGATAAAAATTAACAAACTTATTTTTTCTCCCTGTAAGAACTCAAAGTAATAGAGCACTCTTCTGATCTGTGTTCTTGATTAAGGTACGATTCGATTTGTGCGTAGCCTAACGTAACGACCGTCGGTCGTGGTCGATCAGCTGTAGCCAATCACAACTCTTCTTATTAAATCTGAAAAACAATACAAAATAAGACAAGAGCTGTGATTGGCTACAGCTGATCGACCACGACCGACGGTCGTTACGTTACGCGCAAACCAAATCATACCTTTACTTGTTAAAGTGTAAGAAGCGTTCAAATAAATACTGAAAAGTGGGCATTATTTGATATAGTTACATAGAGTATTAAATATTGTGTAAATACTCTCAAATATTGTAACTGAACCTACATAAGTTATTTTTAATGCTTAAAGCTTATTTAAATTTCTTACAAGAAGATACATATATGAAATATTGCAATATAATTAGATCATTGTTGATAGAAGATGTCCAAATGATGATACTGCACCATAGTGAAAGATCAATATTAACTTATGCCAACTCCCTAAAAATTACTCGTCATCTTTGATCATCACTTTCATTATCCATTGGCCTTAAAACCCATGTGGGCATCACCCTTGGAAAAAAATCAAATTTAATTCGATTCTAATTTGAAAATTATTTATTTATAATAATGTTTTTTTCTCAGGTGAAACCGACCAGACTTCAGGATGGAGTTCATATCTTCCAACGTGGCAGTAGTCATTTACCAATATTTCCAATTCCCAATTTATAGCAATATGTTATTAATATTAAATTATTTATTTTGTTTAGTCCAATATTGTTTTAGTATAATTTGTCAAATATTATCAACTTGATGTTGGCAATTGATGTAAATGAGACGATTATTATTGATGTATAATTTGTAAAATGTCAACTTGATGTTGACAATTGATGTTAAAAAACATTATTATTGATATCATGTGATCATATTGTGCTTGTTAATTACTTAAATGTAAAAATAATTTATTGAAAATTATTTCTAATTTTCATTCATATTTATCTCATAAGTTTGTTGGATTCTGTCAATTTTCCATTATAAGTTGATGAATGTTCATGTTTTCATTGAATTATTTAGCCTGTATCGTAGACATATAGTAGTAAGTCTATTGTATAAGCTACTTAGTAGACATTTAGTAGTTAGTCTATTGTATAAGTTACTTAGTCTGGGCATATTTTATAATATATTTATTTCAATTTCTATCACGCCAGACCTGCATAGACTTGAGAGAACATGTACTTTGGCTGTGTTTACAGAGAAATCTTCCAGTCTCTAGGTATATATTAAATCCTCCCGGGCGCCTAAAATCAAGGAAATATGTGCGGCAGGATGAATTGAATGTGGTTAATACTGGGGAGCTTTGGAGGGAGAGATGGTCTCGGGCTGAGGTAAGGAACAAGCACCTCATCACTGACCATAACACCATAACACAATCGTCCCCGATACCCAGCTGAAGCAGAAAGAGTGGTGCTGCCCAAACCTATTTAGGGCATCTGTTGGCAGTTGCGTTGAGTCGACCTCCAGGTGGAAAGGGGGACCTCTTTATTATTAAGCATACCGTAGGCCTATTATTGTATTTTTATTTTGATCAGCTCACCTTCCAAAATGGAAGGAATGGTTCCGAATACAGAGAATGATAATTATATCCTCTCTATTTCCGAATACCTTGAAAATTTGAAACAGAGAAACTTGGTTGAACATTGGAAAATATAAAAAAAACTTGGAACGAGACTAAAAAATTTAAAAAATTCTTCAGGACCAAATCGTAATCTTCATGGACTGATGTGGAAGGGGATTGATGCAAAAACAAAAGAAATATTTATCAAAGAAAAAGTACAATTTCAGAAATCAAATATACTGAAATTAATGAACTTTTTCACTAAGATACAACATCAAAATAAATTTGAGAATTGCCGTCTGCAAGAGGTATAGATTGGTAAATCATTTTTGGAGATACGGTTTCAAGAAAATATATAATGGGCCTTAATCTACTGTGCCAGAAAGGAACAGCAAAAAAAACTTTTTCGACAAAGTAGGACTAATTTTTCAGTCCGCATCATATATTGAATGCATTGAAGAATGGTTGACATGCTTGGGGATAAAGTGTTATCCATTGAAAAATGTAAAGATATGATAATAAGGTTTCAATAGATCTTCTATCGGAAGTTGAAAAGAGGCCGAGCTTTTTCAGTAATACAGTCTACTAATTTGTGTGAGAGTATAAAATTTGACACACTCTGACGTGAACAGATTTTATCGATGACCCTCTTAGCAGCGTTCAGCTCTTGACCTCTCTATGGTATTACTTGTTCTATTCTTAGCGTTCTCCAATGAAAAATCGTCATCATTTGTCAATTTGACAAGTGTTCAGCAGCTTATCTTTCAGCAAAATTGCAGTGTTTGCGGCTTTCATAAATTCTGATTTGTTTTATTTTCACAATCAATCTGTTTTGGTTACGTTCATGGTACATTCTTCATGACGCGCAAGAAGTAACTATTTGTTTCTTTATTTTCCTTGCATTTTATTTATGATTTTACTAACTTATCCACTAGGCTTTACTAACTTTATTTGATCTGTTTACTTTTATGTTTGATATACTCTTGTCATGTTTTTCAATCATATTGTATGTTATCTGAGTGAAATTTGCTAGATTTTGATATGGCTCCTTCACTGCGTCAACGTGGACAATCTAGCTATCAAAGTCAGAAAAAAGATCAGAGTAAAAAATCGAAAAGACCTGGGGCAAACAATCATCATAAGTAAGTGACAATCCACTTAATGATTTTACACTGTTTAATTTCTATGTAAATACACACTTTTTACATATTTTGTATCTATTCAGTGTTGTATTTTAGGTTAGGTAACTAAGTTTTTGGTTATGTTTGCAGAAAAGAGGAACCCACCGGAGGTTCTGGCGTAGGGGTTGCTTATCCTAGCGGCGACACGGCGTTCAAAGCTTTATTATCGGCGCGATTTTGCGCTGCTATTTGGAGTCATGTGACAGATTGTGATGAAACTTTCAACTATTGGGAACCGGTGAGTAGAACTACTGTCAAATTTCCGTTATTCAACTTCAACCTTATTTTTATCTACCGCTCAAGTTTTTAATTGAAACTTTGATTTGATGATGACACATTATATCAACATCTCAATTTACTTTCTCTTGTTACAGCTGCGTGTTGTTCATCAAATATTGATCCCTTTTCTTCATTTTTTCTTTTCTAATTTCAGAGTCATTACCTCTTATTCGGCAAAGGTTTCCAAACATGGGAGTACAGTCCTGAATATGCCCTCAGGTCGTATGCCTACATATTGGTTCACGTATTGCCAGCATGGATTTATCACAACCTACTCCAGCCAAATCGTCTGCTAGTGTTCTATTTCTCCAGATGTTTACTGGGGCTATTATCTGCATTGTGCGAGGTGTACTTCTACAAGTAAGTATAATTAAACCTATTACCATATAGATTACTACTGATAACATCTACTACATTTTCTAATTTCTATGTAGTAGTTTTTACTTTTTACTACTAACATCTAACATTTTCTACTGATAACATCTTCCAAAATGTGCAGAGTGTTCCACAAAACTGTTGGTATCTCGATTTTCAGTAATTCTCTGGTTTGTCTTATGTCATTCTAATATCTTGTGTCATTTAATAGTCGTGAAAATTGATTTTTATTTGCGATTTTCAAACTCATTAATAGCGTTCCAGTTTCGGAGAATTCAAATCAATTTATTCATTGAAATTTCAAGTGAGAATTGATAATTTCAAATCATTCTATATATTTTTGATGCTTTTTTAATTTCATATTAACCTTTCAAATTTTAAATTGATAAATCATGGTTTTTTATCCTTGGTAGTTGAAATTTGTGGGTATAGTGAAAGTGGACATTGTGGACATGACCTTAATTTTGGAGTTTTTAACAAAATCTGGAAATAAGACGTTTTGGAGAATAATTACTGTCTGTGTTTAATCCATCAAGTAATGTGTTTTGAAATAAATAAATGAATATCTATTATGCTGGTAATGCTTATAGTATTTATTAATTTTATTTTTCAAAAAAACATTTCAATAACATGAAATAAAGAAATTAATAAAAAATTACACATAAGGAACCACCTCCCCAAAACAGCGAGAACAAGTTTGGGAAAGGAACTTAGCTATATTACTGTGGGATATGTCGACCTCCATCCTTCTTAAATCATCAAGAATTGTGTTTCGTATACTGTTTTGAGAATGTATGAAAGGTTTTTGAGTTACTTTTTCGTTTTCAGGAGTGTGTGTCGAGAATTTGGCATCCATGTTGGGAGGATAATGCTTGTCATTCAGTTATTTAGTGCCGGAATGTTTATCTCGAGTACAGCATTTCTACCATCTAGTTTCTCAATGTAAGTATTTCAGGGTTTTCCCCAATATTTATTTATTCATATACAATTTTCACATATTGACATAAAAAGTAGTCATCATCTCTCATCATGATCTCTTTCATTACCCACTCCAAAGCCTAAGAGCTCATGTGGGTATCACCCTCAGAAAACAAAAAAAAAAAATTTAACATCAAATTTTGAATTTTATTTGTGAATCATTCTTTCACCTCATGATTATCATCTTTAGTGTGTTCAAGCAAAGAACAGACGAAGATGGAAGAATGACTCCAGTTCGGTCAATATTGGTTCAAAAATTATAAATTTGGTCTCAAATTGTAGGAAACATTCTGATCAACAATTTGTGACCAGAATTATAATTTTTCAACTGATATTGACCGAGCTGGAATCATTTTCCCCATCTTGCCAGAATATCTTCTTTGCTTGGACAGACTACCAGCTCATATGAATCATTTTTCACTTCATGATTGTCATCTACCAGCTCATTGATAGTTAACTATATTCCATCTACAGGAATCAAGAGTACTGTAAATATAGATTTTGTGAAATAAACAATATTTCAAATTGTCTTAAGTATTCAATTTATTTACAGGTATATGACATTAATCTCGCTGGGAGCTTGGTATAGGAGAAGATACGAACTAGCTATTTTTACCACAGCTCTTTCAGCATTCCTGAGTTGGCCCTTTGCGGCACTTATTGGGTAAGTGAATATAAAAGATTTGTTGTATTTTCAAGTTTTTTTTTACGAATAATCTTCTATATTAATTGAATTTTTATAGCGAGAATTTTTGTTTTTAGTTTAGATTTTTAAAGAGTTTGAGAGAAAATAATGTTTTTTCGCTGTTTTTGTTGTGGTTCATCCAAATCTTTCACTTATAAATTAATTAAAGGAACATAAAAAAAAATATTCTTATGGGTTTTATTTATTGGTGGGGAGACCCTTACGGGTAGTTCCACTTCGCCAATGTGTTCTTGGCCAAATACCGGTCACCCATTCAAGAGCAGTCCACAGTGTTCGTTACTTAACCCAGTACTAAAGGAACATTCAATGGAACTAAAGGAAAACTCAATTCAAAACTAATTTCACTACAAAGTTTTTATGTTCTTCTAATAAATTTATGTGTCATAGTGTCTGTCATGGGTCATGTGACTCATGTTATTTCAAATAGTTTGTTAATATTGAGTTTAGTCTAAAATTAGGCACCCCCGATATTCCCAATATTTGTATAATTTTCAGGTTACCTATCGCTATCGATATGCTATTCAGAAGAGGTGAATGGATGAAGTTCGTACAATGGAGTGTTATATCGGCTGTGGCAATTCTGGTCAGTAAATCTTCTAATTTTTCACTTCCGTTCAAAATGAAACTAGTCTTGAATCAAACTGATTTATTTATTTACCTACATAGAGTTTTCTAAAGCCTTGATTACGTGATAATTATATTTGACCAAATCCAAATATTTCTCGTAATTTATCGTATAACTTTCAATTTTATCAATCTTAATGATTTTTATTGGACTTCATTACGGTACTTATTAAAATTAAAAAGAGATATAGTACTGGATAAACCCAGTTTATCACTTTGAAATTATGATATCTTTATAAAAGATCATTGTAATAAGTGTATTATTAAATAATAATTTATTGATTGATTATAATAATGACTAGCCGGCAGGCTCCCGCTTCTCTCCGCCTAGCCAGGGGCTCCGCCCCTGGACCCCGACAGTATGGGCAGTGTAAGTGAGTCAAACAGGCTCGCTTCGCTCGCCTGCAAAACCTCTGTCAGTGTCAGCTGAGACAAACAGGCTCGCTCCGCTCGCCTGAAAATTCCGTTCAGAAGGGATTCGAAATTTATTGAGCTCAGCATTTCTACACCTAATCTGGACCTCTTTACCTAATTTCAACATTTTCTGCCTATTCGTTCTAGAAAAATCTAAGAAAAACTCCAAAAATTCCAAAAAATAGTAAAACGCTAATATTAAGCGTAACCTTGGGAAGTATATCGGACATAGTTTGAAACTTGATTCAATATCTTCCAAATTAGTTCATCTATAATCTCGCTGAACCATTGAATTTACAATTAGGATTGGTAGTATTAAGGCAGAAGATATGCAACCCGCAACACATCTACAATTTTGAAAACCTGGTTACTGGCGTAATCTTGAACGGATTTCGAAAATATTTTAACACAACATTTCTAGACGTTATCTAAACCTGCCCACCAAATATCAACATTTTCTACCGATTGGTTCACGAAAAAATGAGGAAAACCTCGAAAAACTCTAGAAAAACTAAAATATTTGGCGTATCCTTGAAAAGTTTTCAAAATCCGTTCTTAGCACGCGTCTAAACGTCCAACTGAACATGCCTGCCAAATTTGAACGCATTCGGTTCTGTGGATTTTTAGTTCTGGTGATGAATTAATGAGTAATTTATTAATTATGAATGAATGAATTAATGAGTTATTTGTAACTATGTTTGCAGTTACCAATGCTGAGAATCGACTCTCTCTACTATGGTAAATTGGTTGTGGCACCAATGAACATTGTCATTTACAATGTATTCACTTCACATGGTCCCGACCTCTATGGCACTGAATCGTGGACTTACTACTTGTACAACGGCCTCCTGAATTTCAACTTTGCTTTTTTAGCAGCTCTGCTTACTCCTGTAGCGTTGGTGAGTTATTTATTTACGATTCTGGGTTTTAAACTATTCATTTATTGATTTATTTATCCAATGACTATGACTAATGACATATCCAATGATTATTTATCCAATCATTTTGAATATTGTGAATTTGATTATTTTTTGTAATATTGTACAAGGAATGAATTAATTTGATTTGATAGATAGTGAAAGAATGAACAGGTGATGAATAGTAGTCTGTCCAAGCAAAGAAGACATTCTGGGAAAATGGGAAAATGGTAAAATGACTCTAGCCCAGTCAGTATTCGTTCAAATATTATGAATTCGGTCTCATACTGTAGGAAACATTCTGTTATGCAATTTGAGTGCAAATTTATAATTTTTGAACCAATATTGGACGAGCTTCAAAGAAAGTAATTTTCCTGTTTTGCCAGAATGTATTCTTTGCTTGGACAAACTGTTTAGTCCTTAGTATTTTTAACACAAGAGATGTTGTGTTAACTATAGTTTTTAGAGTATTGTTATTTTGTGAGATTTTTGTCAGACTGAGGGTTCCCATCCACTGTCATTTCAGACTGTGACAGTCAAAAACTGTCAGTGGATGGAGAAACCGGCAGTCCAAAATAGCAGTAAACCGGCAGGCCGATCGTTGTATGATCAGCTGTGGGCGATCAAACTCTCAGTTCGAACTTTACCCCTAGTTCAAGATGAAATTATATACACCTCTAAAAATGACTCATTCGACTTATACAGTGGAATAATTTAGTATAGCGGCCATCTTGAGAAAAACCTATCCCATTTTGATCGATTTATAGGTTTTTATGCTCCAACTCAACCTACTTGGCTTAAATCATCCTTCAGATGAATTCTTATATTGAAAAATGTCTTGTTCAGAAGTCTTTTAAATAAAACTTGACTGGGCTATCAATTTTGAGGGGATTTTTTCAATTTCCAGGGATTGGTACAACTGCTGATACCGCTGAGAATCAGACATGCGGTGTGTATTCCTTACTGGTTGTCTCTGGCTCCTCTCTACATATGGTTAGCTGTGTTTTGGATACAACCTCATAAGGTAACTTCCTATTTTCCTTTCTGTTAACTATTTCAAAATTGTTCCTTCAATCAATCTCATGTTGCTTTGTTATCATACTTTGCATAGCACGTAAAAACACAAACTCAAGAATTGTTTAAGAATATAATGTACTTGTATTCTTCCAAAAAACATTCCTAGAATACGTCATATAACTTACAATATATCATACCGTCCATTGTATTACCTACCCTAAATTCATTTATTTTTCATAAATTCATTTTTTTTTTTTTAATTCATTTATTTCAATTCTTGTTTTCATAGTTCAATTTCCTATCTAGGAGATACATTCCAAAAATCCTTGTTACGGATTATGAAATAGCAATATTGTAAAATTCCCATTCGTCTTGTATCACAGGACGAACTTTTCCTGTTTCCCGCCTACCCATCTACCTGTTGATATGTATAATAAATAAATAAATATTCGTGTAACCTGGCTGACTCAGGTCTGGTGCCAGAGTTCAGGTCGCTACTGATTAATTTCATGCCTCTGACATGACTTAACGACTGTTTCTAGGCAGCCGGGAACGACGGCTTAAGGTGCCCATCCGAAACATGGATTCATTTTATAATGAATAAAACTACCTTTATTGAAATTAAAATCAACTGCTAATACCGCTGAGAATTACAGACATGTGTATTTTTTGTTGTCTCTGTTTTACATATGGCTTGTGTTTTGGATACAACCTCATAAGGTGATTTCTTCAATTATTTAAAATTTTGTTCTATTTAATTATCATTAATCTTTGATCCATTCTGTATTTTATTTTATTTAACTTATCTTCTATTTATGAATGTGTACAAATAATATACTCAATTCAAAAACATTAGATATATTCTTTACTTGTCATGTATAAACTCATTTCTATTGACAATTGTCATACAAGAAGAAACGTATACAATCTTTAAAATTCTAGATTTATCTAAATAACTTAATGATGAAATTACTCTAGGCACTTTATAGAAGACTAATCAAAAAGTATCCTGACAATGAAAAAGACTTAGTTTACTCTGTTTGAATCATTTGTTGACTAGGTTTTAACGCCGTGATAAGCCTTAATAACAACATCTCTGTAGCAAGATGAAAACTAACTCAATTTTGTTCGAAAATAATTATCAATTTGATCAACATATAAATTTGATCTACTATTAAGCCAATTTATAATTCTTGAACAAATATATTGAGCTGGAGTCATTTTGATCTTGACTCTATTTTGAATTAGTGAATTTGATTTTGCTACTACCATCACATTTCAATACTTTATTCATTTCAACGTTTTTCCACTTTGACAAGGTGAAATAACGGTGATTAAACTAGCAGAACGTACTTATTCCGGCCCATAATCTTAAAAAAGGCTTTATTTATCCTTTATTACTAAAAATAAAGATAACATTCCAGATTTAAAAATATAAATAAAATGTTTTTATTCGAATTAAATTCCTATTTGTCTTGTATTACAGGAAGAACGCTTCCTCTTTCCCGTCTACCCGTTGATCTGTCTTTGCGGTGCCATCACACTGGACGCCGGGCAAAAGCTGTGGTTCAGACTGGTGGTGCGCTCTGGTGTGCATTATTTGCAACACACCACCATGGTTATCATACCCGCTCTGGTGGTGGTCTGTGTGCTGGGGCTTATGCGCATATTTGTGCTCTACAAAGGTGAGATGGTAATCAATTTACTGATAGTTGAATCGTTCAACGATTGGCGTTCAACGTTTACAGCTTTTTTGAAATGTTGGTATCCCATCCATTCAACAGTTTTTTTACTGTCACAGTCCGAACTGACAGTGGATCTGGACCCTAAAAAAACCATGTCGGGTAAAGTCTGTCAAGCAAATAAGACATTCTTTAAGATGGAAAAATGACTGCAAATAGAGTTTGTAGGAGCAGAAACTTATAAGACAATTTAAACAATTTTCGTATAACAATATTAACAATATCTCCTTCCAAAGATAGTGTTGTTATGGATATCCTCATCCTTCAGTGTGAATTTCAAGGTTTATTTCACTATATATCCTTAAATCTTTCAGTTTTCCTTGGCTCCAAGAACAGCTCTCAAGAACAACCTTTTCTAATTGCTGGCATCTTGGTGTTGCATTCTAGAAAATCTCCGTGCAAAGAATTCAAAGTTTTTCATGGAAAGGACAGTAAATTGAAGAAGACCCAGCTCGATCAATATCGGTACAAAAATTATATATTTGGTCTCAAATTGTAGATCATAATGTTTCCTATAATTTAAGGCCAAATTTATAGTTTTTGAAGCAATATTGACCGAGATGGAGTCATTTTCCCATCTTGCCGGATGTCTTCTTTGCTCGAACAGACTATACTCGATAATTTGTAATGCTTATTTAAAACGCATTGTTTCAGTTGCACAAAATCTCAGAAATTCAAGAATAATCTGTGACGAAGATTTGTTAAAATTAATTATATCTTTTATCAAGTTAATTTTGATTAATAATTGTAGATTCATCCTAATTCAATTCGCTTCATCTTATTGAAAATAATATTTGCATTATTTCTGTTCATGTCGATAAAATTTATGATATTTATGGTTTCTCGTTCATTTTTTAGACATTGACATTTTTTAAAGTAGTATATTTTGAATTTGCAGGCTACCATGCACCCATGGACATCTTCATGGAACTTAATAAATTGGCAGCTGAAGAAGTAATATCTGAAGATCAGCCATTGAATATTTGCATTGGAAAAGAATGGTACCGGTTCCCATCATCATTCTTCTTACCAAGCGACAAGTAAGTATTATTTCAATCAATAATTCCCTTTCTACACTTAAACCTACACTTATTTACAGTGCAAATAACTACGAATTGGGGGTGACGTAGCTGAGTAGGTTAGGCGCTGGCGTTGCAACCCAAAGGTCCCGGGTTCAAACCCAGGTCAGACCAGGAATTTTTCTCAGGCCACTTTCCCGTATTTCGGATGGACACGTTAAGCCGTCGGTCCCGGCTGCCTAAAAACAGTCGTTAAGTCATGTCAGAGGCCCTAAAATTGATCAGGAGCGACCTGAAAACTCTGACACCAGACCTGAGCCAGCCAGGTTACACAAATATTATTATTATTATACTACGAATTATAGAAATCGGAGGATCTACACCCTGTGTGATATTCAACTATACATAAAACTTGTTTAGATTATTAGCACTTGATAGTTTGAACCTAGGATTTTTTTAATAGAAAATGAGGTGTCACGAAATAGTCTAATATCTTATTACACTGGAACTCTTGAATCTTGAAATGCATGTAATATGTATGATATAAAGCGTTACATTAAATATACATATAGAATATGTATGTGTACATAGAATATGTATATAATGTTCATCAGAAAGGTATGAAATGAAATTAAAATATCCTTCATTAGGCGGTATAGTCTGTCCAAGCAAAGAAGACCCTCTGGCAAGATGGGAAAATGACTCCAGCTTGGCCAATATTTGTTCAAGAATTATCAATTTGATCTCAAATTGTAGGAAACAATTTTATCTACTATTAAGACCACATTTATAATTCTTGGTCTTAAATTTGGTCTTAATATCTGTATTGTTTCCTACAATTTGAGATCAAATTGATAATTTTTGAACGAAAATTGACCGAGCTGGAGTCATTTTCCCATCTTGCCAGAGGGTCTTCTTTGCTTGGACAGACTATACCGGGATTCCGTTCCATTACTGCTTATGACAAAATCTCTGAATTTAACTATCCTTAATTATTCCCGTTTTTTAAATAAATAATAATTTATTTTTCCAATTGAAAAACAAACAAAATAAACATTCTATTCATACATTATTCATGCTATTTTTTCTGGCTCTTTATTTGTAACCGATAGGGTTGAAATCAGTAATTTCTCTATTTATAATCAAGTTGTTTATTTTTATTTTCAGTTGGAATCTCCGTTTTTTGAAATCGGAATTTAAGGGCCAGTTACCCCAGCCTTATAGTTCACTGGATAACGCTACCATGGTGCTGCCACAGCATATGAATGATATGAATAAGGAGGAACCATCTCGATATGTAAGTATCAATAATTTATTTTATTTTCCATGTACTGTCTACTGTTATACATTAATGCCCGGTTTTTCCAAGCACACTCAAATTTGAGGGACCCTCAAGTTTGCTACACTTTACTACATTTCCTATACTTATCATAGAGAATGTCAGCTGTTCATCAAAATTTGAGGGTCCCTCAACTTTGAGTGTGCTTGGAAAAACCGGGCATCATTCTCTTCATTTTCATTCTTCAGTTACTTCATTCTCTTTTATTTTCATATGATTCTACAAATCAATGTATTTATTGTAATATGAATTTATATTGAGTTAGTTTTCCATTGCTACAAAACACGAACACATGTTGGGCACAAGATGCAATAGAAACATGTAGTTGTATAGAGCAACGCACACTGGTCAGCTGATTTTTGATTTGTTTTGCTCCATACAACTATGTTTTTCTATCGCATCTTGTGCCTGACATGCGTCCGCGACTTATAGTAATGGAATACTGCAATACTTTACTAGAATATGTTTCCTTTATCTTAGGCCCATTCTTTAACGTCGCGTTAACGCGTCAAAATTTTTCAAACTACACGAGGCGTAGCAAACGCGTGAAGAGGAAATCAAAATATGGCTGATGAACCTAACCTAGAAAAAGTGTTACAAACAGTTGATCAACGCGCGCTCGGAACACATTGTTGAATGGTCTTACACGAGCGAAATAATCACGCGTTCAACGCGTTGCTAACCCAGCTAACGCTGACCTCGACGTCGGCAAAGCGTTGACGCCGCTGACGCTGTGAAACGCGGATTATTTCGCTTGTAGACAAGCCCATTTAACACAATGTGTTCTGTCGAGCACGCGTTGCCGACGCGACGTTAACGCCGCGTTTCCTACGCTCGTGTAGAATGGGCCTTTATTACTGTTTTTTATTTTATTTTAAATGTTAATCTCAGTAGGAGATTACCCTACCCTTTTTCAATATATCTATTAATTGTCGAAACATGTTATGCATGAATAAAAATAATTGAAAAGGGGTACTGGGATCAACATTTACTAGAATAGAATAAACATTTGGATTACCCACTATTTTAGCGTTATATATAATTGGAGGTTAGTTGAGGAACTTTCTTCTATCCTTATGACAAAACTTTTTTCTTCAATACAAGATTAACAAGTAGTTTTTATGTTTTGACTTGTCAATATGAGATATAAAAAAACACTATTTCTCTAGATGCTCTAAAATTAACAAGTAGTTTTTATGTTTTGTAATAGTATAAAAAATACTATTGAATACTATTTCTCTAGATGCTCTCAATTTTATGTCAGAATTTCATATAATTTCGATCATGGTCGAGTGATTTTGTGATATGTTTCGGTTTTTAAATAAAAAGGTTGGTTCACTAGTTCCTATCTACGGACAATTATAAGGTATATGGTGAAGTGGAACAACCCTTAGGTTTCCCCACTATTCAAAGTCATGTACCAGATTATAGTATAGATTATAGTAAGATTATAGTAGATTATAGTATAGATTAAAACATGTCCCTAGATTCAAATTTTAAAAGTACTGTTTATTGTATGTCATGCACAAAATTTAAACTAAAATTTCCACTTCATTATCGTAAAATGCTCATTCCATTTCAAAGATCTCAATGAACCAAATTAAATAAAAACATTTATTGTATATTTTCGGTTTGTTTCCTGCAGGTCAACGAATCCATCTGTCATTTCCTTGTTGATTTGGACAGAGGGCCGAATTCTGGTACAGAGTTTGAGCCCAATTATTCTGAAGACACCTCTAAATGGACTATTATTAAATCGGTCCCGTTTATGGACGCCACAAAGTGAGTACAAGTTATGCGTGTTCAACGTTCAATTTATTGAAACTTTTCCATTTTCAAATTATCAGCTTTTTCTCTGTCCTCCAGATTTCAATATCACTCTTGACTGTGTAATTGTGCAAAAAAAAAGAAATAATATTCGTGTAACCTGGCTGGCTCAGGTCTGATGTTAGAGTTTTCAGGTTGCTCCTGATCAATTTCAGGGCCTCTGACATGACTTAACGACTGTTTTAGGCAGCCGGGACCGACGGCTTAACGTGTCCATCCAAAACAAGGGAAGTGGCTTGAGAAAAACTTATGGTCTGACCTGGGATTGAACCCGGGACCTTTGGGGTTGCAACGTTAGGACTTAACCCACTTAACTACGCCACCCCAAAAATATGTTGTGGTCATTAAAGGCCACTTAATGGCATAAGATCATGATGATCTTATCATCAAAAATAATGATAATCATGATAATGACATAAACAAAATTATTGATGAAGAATAAAGTGAACAACATCAGTAGTGACTGAAGATCTCCCACTTTGTTCCTCATCATGCATGTTGTTGCAGTCATAACACATTTTCGCCTCAATCCAAAATTTATTCAGAATATCTTTACAAGACACTACTGATTTGGCAATTGATTTGTCAGCCAATTTTATGCCTTGAGCACAGTGAAACAGTTTTTTTTTTTTTGAGGGTGATGCCCACATGGGCTCTTGGGCCTGTGCGTGGGTAATGGGAAGGATGATTATGAGAGATGACAGTATTACAGCGTGCTTTTACCGTCGGTGGGTTATTCAATAGTAGGAGACATTTTTAAAATCTTGCAAACAATAATGTAGACTCAATTTGGTCCCATAAGGCTGAAGCTGACTGCCGGTGGGTAGAGGGTAGATGGTAAATCTATAGAACATACACGGCATACACACCATCCAAGCATGAGGGTAGAGGGTGGAGGCTACCTACCTACCTACCTCTACCCTCCACCCACTACCCTCCACCCTCTACCCACCACCCTCCACCCTCTACCCACCACCCTCCACCCTCCACCATCTACCCTCTATCCTCTACCCTCCACCCTCTACCCTCATGCTTGGATGGTGTGTATGTCGTGTATGTTCTATAGATTTACCATCTACCCTCCACCCTCTACCCTCTATCCCCTACCCTCCACCCACTATCCTCTATCCTTAACCCTCTACCCTCATGCTTGGATGGTGTGTATGCCGTGTATGTTCTATAGATTTACCATCTACCCTCCACCCTCTACCCTCTATCCCCTACCCTCCACCCTCTATCCTCTATCCTTAACCCTCTACCCTCCACCCTCTAGCCTCATGCTTGGATGGTGTGTATGCCGTGTATGTTCTATAGATTTACCATCTACCCTCTACCCACCGGCAGTGCGGCCTCAGCCTGATAGTGTAAGTGGCTTCACAACAGAGATGTAGCTAAACAACATGCATGGGCTGAATAGTATAGTCTGTCCAAGCATAGAAGTCATTCTGGGAAGATGGGAAGATGACTCCAGCTTGAGTCAATATTAGTTTGATAATTATGAATTTAGTCGAAAATTGTAGATCAGGATGTTTCCTACAATTTGAGACCGAATTGATAATTTTTGAACCAATATTGACTGAACTGGAGTCATTTTCCTATCTTGCCAGAATGTCTTCTTTGCTTAGACAGACTAGAGCTGAACAATGTGCATGAGCTAAATGGCAACTGCAGTGCTGCAGCAGCGTGATTTGAAAAAAGGAATTCATTTTTTAATGCTCGTCGTGTTTCACAATTTCTATTACAGTATGTTTTTAATAAAATTGAATTTGATTTTTTTATTTCCTAGGACCAACCGTTGGCTAAGGCTTTTCTATGTGCCATTCCTCTGGGAGTCAAACTGCGTATTCAATAACTATAACTTGCTGAAAGCTGTTAAACCGCCAGCCGTCAGCCACCATCAGTTTGTGACGTCATCGCTCTGACGTCATCACGCCAGCTAGCTGCCGGCGGCATCTGGCGGATAGTTTGTGAACTAACTGAACTCTTTGGCGTAACCGTTAAAAGGAGTACGCTGAACTTTACTAGCTAAATGCAATACTGATTAGCCAGCTTTCATGTTGGTGTATTGTATCATGTAATAAGACTCATGTTTTTAAATTTGTCCTTATAATAACATGTGGTAAAGATACAAGATCATAATAATAATAATACGAGTTATTAAAGGGACAAATTTCAAAACATGAGTCTTGATACATAATACACCAATGTGGAAGCCAGCTTAAGTCATAGGACGAGAATATAACTTACTGAAATTTAATAGGCTACACAAGTTAAGTGTATCTAGGGTAGCTTGAACAAGTGCTAGAAAATTGAAAAATTTGTATAATAATTATCACAATGATTATATAATTATTGTGAGTGAGGTCTGGGATTAACGATTTTGCATTCCTTTTCATGTTTGTGTATATGTTCCACATTTACGACTAAATACGGCAATGCATTCTAATGAAATATAAAATTTGACAGGAATTTCCCCCTCCCTGCAAAATATTCTATTTAGAATTTAGCGTGGGAAGTATTAGCCTTTTCAATGAGTACAATTTTTAATAAGAAACTCATCAAAATAATACGGTAATGCCTATCCAAATCCTCATTTTCTCAATTTGTTTTTCATAATGAAATTATGTAAATAGTCTGTAAATAACTCTATCACGGTTAATAAAACCAGCACAATGTACTTGGTATAATGAAATAATTATTGTACTGTTGATCAAAATAATATCTCAAATTTATAGGAACCAATACTGAATAATTGAGTATTGATTTTCTAAAAGCTTAGCTTGAAGCTTTTTTTTAAGTGGTAAATTTAAGGATTTATCTAGATCTCTAGTCGAAAAATTTCATTCGTAAATTTAGTGAAATGTAATGTGTAACTAAGAGACTGGTTGTAAAAAACGTTTGTATGTATGATATTTTTTTTAATAATTCATTGCAATATTGGTGCAATAATAACAATATTAATTATATGATATAATAATAATATTCGTGTAACCTGGCTGGCTCAGGTCTGGTGTCAGAGTTTTCAGGTCGCTCCAGATCAATTTCAAGGCCTCTGACATGACTTAACGACTGTTTTTAGGCAGCCGGGACCGACGGCTTAACGTGTCCATCCGAAACACGGGAAAGTGGCATGAGAAAAATTTCTGGTCTGACCTGGGTTTGAACCCGGGACCTTTGGTTTGCAACGCCAACACTTAACCCACTCAGCTAAGCCACCCCCAATTATATAATAATTGTAGTGTTTGAATCTTTTTTAATGCACAAAGTATTTTTGGCAAGCTCAGGCTCTGAATGTTTCAAATTGTAGAATTTTTATTAATTTTGAAAATTGCAACGAAAAATCAATTGAACTTAACTTCAGTTTTAATCAAATTTTCATTTCAGTTATAGCTATAGACAGCCCAAGCAAAGAAGACATTCTGGCAAAATGGGGAATTGTTTCCAGATTGGTCAATATTGATTCAAAAATTTTAACTTTGTAGATCAGAATGTTTCCTACAATTTGAGAATAAATTCATAATATTTGATCTAATATTGACCGAGCGGGAGTCATTCTCCCATCTTTCGAGAATGTCTTCTTTGCTTGAATAGACTATAAATTCCAGTTTTTTAAGCATGTCATTACATTCAATTATGATTTATTTTGATGACGTTGAAGAATTTGTCAGTAAAATATTCTTAACTCAATAGGCATTTATCAATAATTCTATTTACTTCAAGCATGAATAAACGTTTTATTAGGGTCTTTGTTGAAGAAATTACTCCATTAAGTTTTCAAATCGTCTCAAAATGAAGTACAGAAAGGTGTCAGATTAGAATTGATTATTAGAGTATGTCCAAGCGAAGAAGTCTCTCTGGCAAGATGAGAAAATGACTCCAGCTCGGTCAATATTGTTTCAAAAATTATTGATATGATATGGTCTCAATTGTAGGAAACATTCTGATCTACAATTTGAGCCTGAATTTATAGTTTTTGAACCAATATTGACCGAGCTGGAGTCATTTTCTCATCTTGCCAGAGGGCTTTCTTTGCTTGGAAAGACTATACATTCCATGGTCATTTAATACTTGTATATATTGCTTGTTGGATCTAGGTTGTTCAATATGCGTAAAAAATATAAATTTTGTATCAAATTGTAGAGAAAAATATTCCCTTTAATATCAATAATATAATTATTTACTCCCAGTGCTGGATTGAAACAATATAGTTTGATGCAGTCTGTGCAAGCAAAGAATGATCTTGGACAATATTGGTTCAAAAATTTTACATTATAAAACATTCTGCTCACTATTTGAGAAATTTATAATAAAATTTATAATATTTTTGAACCAATATTGACCGAGCTGGAGTCATGTTACCATCTTGCATACTAAACCTTAAGAACATTTGGACATAACATGACAGTTTTGGTTGTAAATTTAAATTCAATATTAATCTTCTCTTATTTGTTAATTAATTTACTGTGTTTGTTTCCTGCCATATTCTATAAATTTATGTATCGTACTTTTATATTTTATTATTGCTGTGTAAATTTGTCCAAAATGTTCTGGTTCTTCAGAGTAACTTATTCATGATTTTCTTCTCACATTGAATAAACTTGTTTCAGTAATCAAGTTTCAACTCATGTAATATTGTAGTGATTTCTTTGTAATAAACGTATGTTCTCCACGTGACATTTCTTGTTTTTATTCAAGCTAAACACTGTAAGCCTAAAAGTAAGAAAATCAAAATCCTTCAAATAAACCGCGTTCTTTAGTAGTAGGCAGCTTCTGCCATCTAGCGGCGAAAGAGAGAACTAGATCGACTTTGTATACATAGACAGTACATCGACAGAAAGGTACAAGGTATCAAGGTTTTTAGCGAAATTTTTCAAAAAATAGATTTTGCTCAAATTTGGCATACTTGTAGTACTTGAAGAGAGGAGCAAGAATATGCATCGTTTTTCGAAAAATTCGCTCCCGTTCAGGAGTTATGAGCAATTTAATGTTGCTTATTTCACATGCTGTTTTGACACATTCCAATAAATTACTTAAAAATTGAATATCTTCTGAACGGGTGCGAATTTCGGGAAACTGATGACATATTCTTGTTCCTCTCATCAAGGGCTATCATTCCTGCGTTTTTTGTTGAATTTGGACAACTTTTATTTTTTGACAAAAAAGTAGCATAATTGCACACTTTAAAATTGTATATCTCCTGAACGGGTGCGAATTTCGGGCAACTGATGACATTTAATTGTTCCTCTATTCAAGGTCTATCATCCCTGCGAGTTTGGTCAAGTTTGGACGATTTTTATTTTTTTCTCCAAAAAGAAGCACGATGTATAGTCCATGGTTTTTAGCAAAATTTTTCAAAAAATAGATTTTGCTCAAATTTGGCATACTTGTAGTACTTGAAGAGAGGAACAAGAATATGCATCGTTTTTCGAAAAATTCGCTCCCGTTCAGGAGTTATGAGCAATTGAATGTTGCATATTTCACATGCTGTTTTGACACATTCCAATGAATTACTTTAGAAATTGTATATCTTCTGAACGGGTGCGAATTTTGGAAAACTGATGACATATTCTTGTTCCTCTCATCAAGGACTATCATTCCTGCGATTTTTGTTGAATTTGGGCAACTTTCATTTTTTGACCATAAAGTAGCAAAATTGTACACTTTAAAATTGTATATCTCCTGAACGGGTGCGAATTTCGGGCAACTGATGACATTTAATTGTTCCTCTATTCAAGTACTATCATCCCTGCGAGTTTGGTCAAGTTTGGACGATTTTTATTTTTTTCTCCAAAAAGAAGCACGATGTATAGTCCATGGTTTTTAGCAAAATTTTTCAAAAAATAGATTTTGCTCAAATTTGGCATACTTGTAGTACTTGAAGAGAGGAACAAGAATATGCATCGTTTTTCGAAAAATTCGCTCCCGTTCAGGAGTTATGAGCAATTGAATGTTGCATATTTCACATGCTGTTTTGACACATTCCAATGAATTACTTTAGAAATTGTATATCTTCTGAACGGGTGCGAATTTTGGAAAACTGATGACATATTCTTGTTCCTCTCATCAAGGACTATCATTCCTGCGATTTTTGTTGAATTTGGGCAACTTTCATTTTTTGACCATAAAGTAGCGAAATTGTACACTTTAAAATTGTATATCTCCTGAACGGGTGCGAATTTCGGGCAACTGATGACATTTAATTGTTCCTCTATTTAAGTACTATCATCCCTGCAAGTTTGGTCAAGTTTGGACGATTTTTATTAGTTTCTTCAAAAAGAAACACGATGACTATACATCACACTATCACTTCACCAAATTTCATATTTCCCGCCCTGCCGAACAGCTGACTACTTTTCCAGATGTTTAATCAAACAACTGGTTTCTATGGCAACCGCCATGTTTGACAACAAACACTCAAGCTTTCTTCAATACGCGGTCGTCATGGTTACGGGATGGTTCTGGAAACATATGGGTGGAATAGTCAGCTGTTCGGCAACGCGGGAAATACGAAGTTCAATGAAAGTGTTTCTCACTTCTGATAGCCTGGTATTGGAACGAGAAGTTTAAATGTAAAATTATAGATTGTGGAGTTGAAAATGACAACCCAATTCCACCAGGCTTCCAGAAGCATGAAAAAGGTGTACTATGTTTTGAATACACGCTGTTCGGCAGCGCGGGAAATAAGAAGTTCAGTGAAAGTCTTCCTCACTTCTGATAGCCTGGTATTGGAACGAGAAGTTTGAATGTAAAATTATAGATTGTGGACTGGAAAATGACAACCCAATTCCACCAGGCATCCAGAAGCATGAAAAAGATGTACTATGTTTTGAATATACGCTGTTCGGCAGCGCGGGAAATAAGAAGTTCAGTGAAAGTCTTCCTCACTTCTGATAGCCTGGTATTGGAACGAGAATTTTGAATGTAAAATTATATATAGATTGTGGAGTTGAAAATGACAACCCAATTCCACCAGGCTTCCAGAAGGATGAAAAAGGTGTACTATATTTTGAATATACGCTGTTCGGCAGCGCGGGAAATAAGAAGTTCAGTGAAAGTCTTCCTCACTTCTGATAGCCTGGTATTGGAACGAGAAGTTTTAATGTAAAAATTACAGATTGGAGTTGAAATGACAACCTGATTCTACCAGGCTTCCAGAAGCATGAAAAGGGTGCACTATATTCTGATTTTCCCGCCCTGCCGAACAGCTGACTATTTTCCAGCTGTTTAATCAAACAACTGGTTTCTATGGCAACCGCCATCTTTGACAACATACACTCAAACTTTCTTCAATTGGCGGTTGCCATGGTTACTGGATGTTTGTAGAAACATATGGGTGAATTAGTCAGCTGTTCCACCAATTCCACCAGGCTTCCAGAAGCATGAAAAAGGTGTACTATATTTTGAATTTTGCGGGCTAGTCACCAGCTGACTACTTTTTCCGGTTGTTTCAACAAACATCTGGTTACTATGGAAACCGCTATCTTTAGCGACCATTTCATGCATAAAAATTTTAGGCGGTAAATTCGAATTGTCACCAACCTTTAGATCAAAGATTAAGATGTTTTGACAATGGGCGAATTTGAATTTACCGCGATAGAAATATCAAGACACTGCTTGCTAAAAACATCTGGAATAAATCGGATGATATAGCTTATAATCCATGATTCTTAGCGAAATTTTTCAAAAAAAAGACTCCGCTCAAATTTGGCATACTTGTAGTACTTGAAGAGACGAACAAGAATATGCATCGTTTTTCGAAAAATTCGCTCCCGTTCAGGAGTTATGAGCGATTGAATGTTGCATATTTCACATGCTGTTTCGACACATTCCAATAAATTACTTTAGAAATTGTATATCTTCTGAACGGGTGCGAATTTTGGAAAACTGATGACATATTCTTGTTCCTCTCATCAAGGGCTATCATTTCTGCGATTTTTGTTAAATTTGGGCAACTATCATTTTTTGACCAAAAAGTAGCAAAATTCTACACTTTAAAATTGTATACCTCCTGAACGGGTGCGAATTTCGTGCAACTGATGACATTTAATTATTATGAACTAGGACACAAAAATTCGTCCGAGAACTATTTCTTCCTAAATTTGGTTATGTTGGAACAATTTTCATTTCAACTACTGGCAGCAGTGAATGGCAGCCATGTTGCCAAAAGCTCTTCTGCGCTTGACACAACTATACCATTGTACAAAAAACGTACCTTGTACGTCCATCCCAAGTTATAAAATAGACAAATTAGGAATGAAATAAAAGCAACAATTGTAAAATCTAAACTTAATTTAATTACATAATTTATTCAAACTTGTGACGTAATTCAAAAGGCTTTTGGTTGAGAATTCCAACACAACCATGAAATAAATTCACAGTACATGTGCCAGAATCTGATACATTTTATTACATAATTATTATTACATGATAATAATTACATAATTATTATTAACAAATGTTACACTGTCTTAGAGTATTTACACTAGCTGTAACGTATTCCCAACATTTGTATACATAATATATATTACAAGTTTTGTAGAGGAAGCATATTATAGTGACATATAATTATCTTCTTCAAAATTTTTGTTATTTACATAATATTAAGAGGTGTTATGCAAAAGAGAGCAATAAAATAATGAAAAAAATCATTAATGAACTACATTGGTTTGAAATCAGATATGGTATAGTCTGTCCAAGCAAAGAAGATATTCTGACAAGATGAAAAAATGACTCCAGCTCGGTCAATATTTGTTTAAAAATTAAAAATTTGAGTTTAGAGTTTTTGATTAAAATTTTAAAATTAAAATTTGAGATTGTAGATCAGGAGTTTTCCTATAATTTGAGACCAAATAAATAATTTTTGAACAGATATTGACCGTGCTGGAGTTATTTTCTCATCTTGCCAGAATGTCTTCTTTGCTTGGACAGACTATAATGGGAAACAAATGAATGTATTAGGAGTTATAATAATGATAACTATACAATTAATTATTAACACAGGTTTTTTCGACTGAAATGTAGGGATTTCTCAATTAATTGATTTAATACAATATTTTTCCTACCAATTTTAGATCACCTTCGGATTTATGACCGCTTTTACACAACACCTCTTTACTGTACAAAATTTTCCCAATTTTTCTCCCATATTTCCCTCTTTTAATTTATTTTCAAGAAAATTCCCGCCATTTTTCACTATTTTGGACGCAAACAAGAAAAATAAGTTGAGAAAAATGTGTGGTTCTACAAAATTGATGCAAATAACTATAAGTGATCCATAGGTTTTGGAATCTAAGAAACTATTTTAGTATTTTTTACATATTTTCTGGTCTGAGTTATTACACTAACTAGTAAATAACAATTTATTTGAAAAAACACAATATAGATTAATACAATATAAATAACAGATTGCAAAAGATCTAGGTGAGTTAATACATGATTAGTTCAATTTTTCATGAATGTAATTTATCGATATTTCTATCAATACTAACTGAAAGACCATTATAGTGAGATTGAAAATGCGTGAAAATAGTTAATAGTTAACTATAAAATAATGTTTTCAAAAATAAACAAAAGTGTAGAAGCATCAATTTGAAATCTGATTCAAATTGTTCTATTATTTTCTTGTAATTTTAATGGTAGATCTTCAAAAATTAATTTTTTTCTATAATTTGCCGTTGATTTTATTGTTGATTTCCAAGAGTTCAACAACAAAATTAATTAAATGTGGGGCAAACTATTAGTACAGTAAGGTTGAGAGCAAAAGATTAATACACATGAGTTATTGTATTAATTGTATGAATTATTGAATATAATTTTCAACATCATTGAAAAAGGTAACGTTTATAAAAAGCGCCCAAAAATGCTGTTTTCAAGATTCCTACCCTCTTCAACCCAAAGGCCAATAAAGTCTAGGCTACCCCTGAATTTTTGAGACAATATTTCAAAGATAAACCCCAACCTGATGGAAAACCAATGATTGCTAATTTTATAAAAGTCGATTAAATTTAACCGCCGTGAAGTGACGTCATATAATGGAACAACAAGATCCCCATTGAACATCTAAAATTGCGCCATTTAATCTTGATCATGACTGACTAAAGAAATACAAAGCCCCAACAATGTCAAAATAGTTCTAAAGAATAATCGTTTCCTACCATTAGGTACAGTCTGTCCAAGCAAAGAAGACAGTCTGGCAAGATAGGAAAATGACTCCAGCTCGGTCAATATTGGTTCAAAAATTAAAAATTTGATCTAAAATTGTAGAGTAAACTTTTTTTACATTTTAAGACAAAAGTTTCCAATTTTGAACCAACATTGACCGAGCTGGAATCATTTTACCATCTTGCCAGAATGTATTCTTTGCTTGGACAGACTAAACCGTTAGGCATGTATCACACATGAAAAATTGTTTCAAGAAATTTAGATCGAAATAATAAGAAATATTCTTCTATAGAATAACTTCTAATTTACATAGATAGCTTTTGGAATATGGAGGACCTTTCTGGCTTACCATCAATCTATTTTCACTAGTTTTCAAGTCAAGGAAAACTAGTGAAATTATTATCTTCAATAATAGAATACAAAAAAATTTGATGTTCTATGTACTTTATATTCTCTCTTGTTCTTTCTATTAATAAATGGCCACAGTTTCAAAGCACAATTATGTGAATAACATTGTACAGTCTGTCCAAGCAGAGAAGACATTCTGGCAAGATGGGAAAATGACTCCAGCTCGATCAATATTAGTTCAAAAATAGTAAATTCTGTCTCAAATTGTAGAACGCATTGTTCTCTACAATTTGAGATAAGATTTATAATTTTTGAGCCAATATTAACCGAGCTGAAGTCATTTTCCCATCTTGCCAAAATGTTTCTTTGCTTGGACAGACTTTATTTGACACATGTCAGACATTTTGATTATTTAACACAGTTTTCAATTACAGTATTTTAGTATACTAAAAATTATAGTAGACTAATCTTATCAACAAACTACTAATGCTATTAGTAACTTGGCAAGTCCATAGTTTTATATCTGTCACTCAAATTTAATAGTTTCTTCAAACCGATTCATCAGGAAAATTCCTTTTTTACAGAAAAGAACTGAATTACACTTTAAAAACAATTAAACATAACTTGAGATCTTAATAAATATTATGACACAGCACTGTTTAGACGTTATAGTCTGTCAAAGCAAAGAAAACATTCTGGCAAGATGGAAAAATAACTCCAGCTTGCCAATATAGGTTCAAAAGTTATTAATTAATAAAATTGTAGGAAACATTCTTATCTACAATTTGAGACCGAATTTATAATTTTTGAACCAATATTGACCGAGCTGGAGTCACTTTCTGTTCTTGCCAGAATGTTTTCTTTGCTTGGACAGACTATACTAGAACGCTCTTTATTAGTTGATACCAATTCTTCAATAATTATTAAAATTTGAATTGGATATTTTAAGAATTTTTTCAACTGATTGAATATCGAATGTTACTTCTTTCATCTAAAATCATCGATAATTTGATAAGGCCGGTATTATAAGGTAATATTTATTTATCATAATAGAATATGAAATCACATTCTCAAATCTTTTAATATGATAATAGAAATATTACCGTGTAATAAGTTACAGGCTTAAAATTTATCACAAAATTTTGAACTCTAGGAAGCAATTAAACGCTTCCTAAAACTTATTTACTATTAATATTGTGACACAATTTTCGAAAAAGTGCCTTATTTTCAAAATTTAACTTCTCGAACATCTTCTTTCTCTTCTTAGAATCCCTCACAAAATTCCCCACTCCATGTTAAGCTCTAAACTTGGGACAAACCGGAAATTCATCAATTCATTATCCAGCTTTTCGAACCACTTCAATATTAAAGCAATGGTTTTATTTCTTATAACTTAAACGTGAAGTTTCAACTTTCTTCTTGTAAAGTTTAAAAGACGATTCATCTTCACAATCAACACAAATTTCTACGATCCTCGATTTTAGAATTTGTTGAAAAGTTACTTTTTCACAGTATAAGTCTACACAAACATTTACAATTTGTGTTTGTAGAATTAGTTGTAATGTTAGTTTTTCACAATCTTCACAAAAAACCACGATTTGTGATAGTATAAAATGTTACTTTTTCACAATCCTCACAAATATCCACGATTTGTGATTGTAAAAAATGTTACTTTTTCACAATCCTCACAAATATCCACGATTTGTGATTGTAAAAAATGTTACTTCTTCACAATCTTTACAAACATTCACGATTTGTGATTGAAGAATCAGTTGAAATGTCACTTTTTTCACAAATATCCACAATTTCTGATTGGAGAAGCAGTTGAAATGTTGCTTTTACACAATTTACACCAACGTTCAGTTGTAGAATTAGTTGAAATGGAACTTGAACTGGAACGGACTGCCGTGAAACTGATGGAACTGTTGAAACGGATTGAAATCGCCGTGCATTTCTGGTGATTCAGGATCTAGAGGATCGTCACCCATGTCGAATTTTCTCCTCTTTTCTGTTAAAAACAATAGAAAATCATTAGTTAATAAATAGATTTAAACCAATGGATAATATAAATTCGATTTCACTCGAATAAATGACCTCTTCTGAAAAACAACACAAAATCATTCATAAATGAATAAAACTCGATAAATTTATTTGATGATAAGAATATTAATTCAATCAAGTTTGATTCTCAATACCATAGCTTCCTTTAGTAAGTCTATGATGGCTTCAAAAGTGGCAACTATGTATAGTCTGTCCAAGCAAATAAGACCCTCTGGCAAGATGAGAAAATGACTCCAGCTTGGACAATATTTGTTCAAAAAATATTGATTGAGTCTCAAATTGTAGATCAGAGGTTTCCCAAGATTGAGACCAAATCAATAAATTTTTAGCCAATTTGACCGAGCTGGAGTAATTTTCTCATCTTGCAAACCTTCGTTTCTTGAGAGCGTTCTCACATTTGACTCGCTACAAATCATGACATTTTAATAGACATATTTCCTCTATTATTATTTTCCTGATAATTTCTATCACCCCAGTACTGGAACCTCTACCTCATTCTATAAGTTGAGTTTCATGATCATATTTAAAATTATATGCTGAACCAAGTCAACATGCATGATTTGTAACTGTACTCAATGTTATCATAAGGGTGTGTTAATTAAGTTTCAAAACTGGTGCAATGAAATTTAATGAAGATTTTGTAAAGCGGGCTAAAACATTTTAAAAATCCACATTACTCATAATTCCGTGGATTTTATGGGGCTTTCTGTCTCATAAACGTTTCCAATAAAAAGCAAATTCTACAGTTTCAGCTGATTAAAAAAATCTCGTTGAAACGAATTTACCGTAAATAGAATATCGGTGCCAATAGTCCAATGCTGTTCCTTTAAAACCAGAAACTTTGCTCCTAATTTAATGATTTTGATATATATAAATTGATTTATTATTATGAATATATTTAATAATAAATATCAATCATTATTTTTATGGTGAGATTTGAACGGGAATCATTGTCGTGGTGCAGCTAAAATATTATCTTCTCTACAAAGAAAATCGCGATGGACAAACTTCATCCGTGATGAGCCTTGATGCTAAAATGGCCGCGATGATTTGAGAACTTGAGCAGCGATATCGTGCCAATTGTCTCGTCTGAACCAATTTACAGACATATGAAGGCCTACATCTTAGAACCTTCATCATTCATCATCACTCATTCATCCTTTGCTTAAAATACTTGGAAACCAAGTCACAATTGTAAAGAAAGAATAAAGAATACATGGGATTTCCTATTCCATTCGAACCATGCTGACATCTGGATTCAAATGTTAGGCCGTTCTTGCCAAGTTTTGGCTGATCGCTGCTCGATTCAACAGCTGCATTTTCACTGTCCAAAATTTGGAACATTGTAAATCGAGAGTTTTATTGGTGATGCGTTCAATCCCAATCACTTGTTTTTCATCAGAAAAACAAGCTGTAAATCTTTATAACCACGCCCGGCCCAAGAGACCGGTTTATTATTGTTTGTTTGTTTGTTTGTCAGTCTTGTCAATGGCTCAACAGCCCTGTAAGAAGGGTAGGCCTACCAGCTGATGACATTTTAATAGACCTATTATTATTATCATTATTTAGCGTACGGCTTTCAGTACCCCTACTGGAACCTCTACCTCACTTTTTGATTCACACTATGTAAAATTACCATGCTGAACCAGTTTATTCAAATTTGTAATTAGAGTGCAAATCATATATCTGTATTGTTATTTATGGCAAATAGAGTTTGATTTGAAGTAGAGGAGAGACTTGTTGTTCCAAGGGTAGTTCCACTTCGCCAGCATATAACCTAATTTTCACTAGATGGAAAACCATGCAGGTTATAGGGATTTGCTTCATTAGTGGGAGCATTTACTTCATGTTATCTCGTATATTTTTTGAATGTATTGCCTTGAAAGTAAACCATGAACTCACTTTACAAAAAAAAAAAGAAGGAAAAAAGACTCCAAGAGGTTGACATTTCTTACCTTCTTAAGAAAAAATGAGATTAAGAGGAATAAAAAAAGGCAAAAATAGGTTTTAGGAATTTCTTACCTTCGTCTGTTAAGACTTCTTTGGCAGCAGCTATATCGATGAACATTTTTTCGGCTTTTTTCTTCTCATCTCCCTCCTGGAAATTATCCGGGTGCCACGTTTGGGCTGCTTTCCTACAAAAAATAAATAAAATAAAAATTAATAATAAAAAATAAAAAGATATTAGAGTTCTCACCAGAAGACACATGACAAAGAATGGATATTTCAGTAATTTATTTGGTTTTTGTCAATAGCCCAAGGGCCCAAGAAGGTCCTAGGCCTACCAGCTGGTTGCCAGTTTCATATTCATTCCACTATAACACTGGCGGCTCGTGTCCACGAAACAGGTGAAGTGCCCGTGTCTTTTACTGTACAACACTTCACCTGTTTTTTGGGCACGAACCGCCAGTGTACTATACAGTCCGTTCAAGCGGAGAAAACACCCGGGAGACGGCAAAACCACTCCATCCCGGCCAATACCGGCCCAAAAGCCATAAATCCCCAAACACCGATCGAGCCGAATTCTACATACTACGATTTTTAGAAGTCTACTTTTTTGTATTCTTTATAAATTTTACTAGATTAAACAGAATTTGATAAATACATGGTGTGATATTCCGAACATCATATGTTTGCCAAGCTTCATTCAACCTATTGAAATTTGAAAATAAAACAAAAACTTTTGGACGTCCAAAAGTCGTGGTGGATAGAACGGAGCTAAAATAGAAAAAGTACGAACCTGTAAGCTTTAACGATTTCTTTCTTAGTAGCAGTCTTCTTCACTCCCAATATTTTATAATAGTCTCTCTTTTCAGTGAGTTTACGCATCTTCTGCGCTCTGACAATGCCTTCTTTCGCTCTCTTGAACGAATCATTGATATCTAAGGCATCGTGGTAGTCTTTTATAGCTGAAAAAACACGAGAAATACGATTATTTTCACAAATTTCATAAAGAATGACTATTGTGCTGAGTAAGAGTAAAGAATCAGTTGAAATCTGTCCAAGCAAAGAAGATCCTCTGACATGATGGGAAAATGACTCCAGCTTGGTCAATATTTGTTCAAAAATTATCAATTTGATCTCAAATTGTAGGAAACAATTTTTTCTACACATTTATAATTCTTGAACAAATATTGACCAAGCTGGAGTCATTTTCCTATCTTGCCAGAGGGTCTTCTCTGCTTGGACAGACTATAATTATTGGTGACAAAAACTGGAAATCATTGTCTTTGAAACAATCATTTGAAAATATCCATTCAAATAAATTATCTTAGTGATATCGTTCAGAAGATAGACAACTTCATCACAATGTTAAAGTCTGGTCGAGCACAGAAGACTTTCTGACAAGATGAGGAAATGACTCCAGATCGGTCAATATTGGTTCAAAAATTATAAATTTGGTCTCAAATTGTATATCAAAATGCTTTCTAAGATTTGAGACTAAATTGATAATTTTTGAGCCAATATTGATTGAGCTGGAGTCATTTCCCCATCTTGCCAGAATGTCTTCTTTGTTTGGACAGACCCTTGTTGCTGGAATTAATTAGCTCTCAAATTGAAGAAAACATTTTACTGTCAAGAAGTAAATTACAGCAAAACTTATGTCAACGAAGTAAGCGATTTATTAAAGCTCAGCTCTGTCAAGAACGTCTGAAAGCTGTCTACAAGAGCAACCCGGTTGGCTGAGTTTGCTTTCGGCTTGATATGCTTTCTAAGACCGCTTACTGACTGTCCTCACAGAGCTGAGCATCTGTAACAGACATTCATCAACCACAAGCTTTGTTGGCGTTTAATATACCTAATTTTTAAAAACGTAATTGAATTTTTTTAAATTTTTATGGATCCTCATATCTACTGATAGTTCAATTGTTTACAACTGATTGTCAAACAATTGGACTGCCGGTTTACAGCTGTTTTGGACTGCCGGTTTCCACATCCACTTACAGTTTTTGACTGTCACTGTCCGAATTGACAGTGTATTTGGCCACCTTATGCCAGGTTAATACGGTTTGGCGAGACAATTGTCTCTTGAAATGTTCAGCCGATGTTAAGTAACTATTGTATCTTTTAATTTTAAAATCATCATCTAGGCATGGCTAAATGAAAACTCTAATTGATAACATCAGCTGTTGGAGCGCACAAGAAGCAGTCTTCTGACAATTGACAACGTATAAACCAGGCATGAGATAATATCACTATAGTCCATTCACGATGGCTTGAGACGAGATAAACAGAAGATCTGAATGTGTTTGTGTGCGATTGGAGCGGCTTCGTTTTAGCCTCGACATAAACAAGTCACAGCAATGCCGAAATCCCGAATTTTGTTGTCGGGACCGTAATCAAAGCATTGAAACAAAAACTTTTACCATAATTGTTTGTTCATTTTAGGTTCATGCAGTCGAGAGACAACCGAAACATGCAATTTCCCAATGTGTATCTTTTAAAAAGTTTACTTGAAGATACTTATTCTGAATTGCCTACAACAAAATTCGTGATTTGATGTGACTTGTTTATGTCGTGGCTAAAACGAAGCCGCTCCAATTGCACACAAACACATTCAGATCTTCTGTTTATCTCGTCTCAAGCCATCGTGAATGGACTATAATAAGACACCTTAAAATGTATCCTAGTTTTCCAATTAAAGACAGATACTAACCTTCATCATACATCTCGTTCTTGATATGAGCCTCAGCTCTATCACACAAAATGTTCGGCTCCTTGTGAATGGCCAGCGCCTCGCTGCAGAATTTCACACTTTTGCTGACGTCATTGTTATGCAGATGGCAGTGACAGAGCTTCTCAAACGCTGCGTACCTGATCATCTGTATGTCGGGCTCGTTCTTTAGTACCTGGAAACGTTTGGAAATCCATTATTATAAATTCATGATTGAATAGATGAAAATAAATAAATTATAACTCAAAAAAAAAAAAAAAAATATAACTCAAAATAAATTATAACTTATAAATAAATTATATATTTAAATTATAACTTTATTATAAATAAATTATAATTTCAACTTACTTGAACTAAAAATACAAGAGGGTTCAAAAATATTCAAAACTTGCTGACAATGTACCAGACAATAACACAAGGCTGTGTAAAAAATATGAACAAGCATGTATTCTATTATATTCCCCTGTAACTCATGAAATAGCCTATTCACCTTTAAAAAATTAATCTTTTCGGCCATGGTCAAGTGATTTTGTAAAATTTTTCGTTTTAAGTATTTGATAATGTTCTGGAATAAAAAATTATGTTTAAGTGTGAAACATCAATAGCCTACGTGGTTCTCCATGTTCCATCTGTGGAAAATTAGGTCATATGACGAAGAGATCCCACCACTATTAAAAGCCATAGGCTAAATAATGATAATAATAATCTATACAAAAATGTTTCCTTAATCTCATGCTCCTTTTATCACTGTTTTTCATTTTGAATATATATTTTTTGCATTTAAAAAAATGACTATTATTAGATGAAACGTATCAAAAAAATATGCATTGAAAAAATAATTCATAAAGGGTGCTTGATAATTATCTATACAAGAACTATGAATCTAAACAGATTAAAAAATGTTATATTTACCTTATTTGCTGATTCGACACAATCAGGAAACTGCTTATTGTCGAGGGCAGACTGGCAGTCAGTGAGAAATTTTTCGATTTTCTTCACTTTTTTGTAATGAGGGAAACAATCACTGTGTTCCGGGTCTAGTTTAAGGCACTCACGGACTTCTCTGAAATCAGGAAAAAACATAAGAATAATATTCTTCGTAGAGCATTTTATATACTGTATAGCTGACGTCAAAAAGTTAACAAGGTTTTGCCTGCTCCTTGTGCGCTCCAACAGTTGATGTTTTCAATAAGAGCTGTCATTTAGGCTATACTCTATTCACAATCACTTGAGACGGAATAAACAAACTTTTTGAGTGTGTATGCGTGTAATGGAAGGTCTTCTTCTATGCAAAACTTTCGGCCACAGACCAACAGCTGTAGCCAACCACAGCTCAAGACAACAGTCTTGAGACAAGACAAGTCGGACTGTAGCCAATCACAGCTCCAGAAAAGAGTCAGCTTTTCGACTGCAGCCAATTTTTTCGCGAAGAAGAAGACCTTCCAATACACGCACACACACGCAAAAGGTTTGTTTATTTCGTCTCAAGTGATCGTGAATGGACTACAGATTATGTTTGTGAAATCAAGAGAGATAACAGATGCTTTAAAACAGCTGTTTGACAGTATAGACAGACAGTTCAATCGTTCTCAGCTGATCATACAACAATCGGCCTGTCGATTTACAGCTATTTGGACTGTCGGTTTCCCCATACATACACTGTTTTTTCCGAACTGTGAGTCCGAACTGACAGTGGATGTGGCCATAGCTTCCTTTAATAGAAGGCCTAAAAATTGACAACTATGTAGAGTAAGAAATTGGGTTCATTTAAAAGCATTAAAATCATTTTCCAATCAGCTGTTCTAATGGATGCGTTTCTTGTGTGCCTTCTCCCATTTGACTTGCCACAAATCATAAGCTATTTTAATAAATAACTGTCTATTCTTAATCTTTCTTGCTAATCTTTATCACAACCTATTACAAAAAAACACAAAAGGAATTCTATACAAAGAGTTTCATGAACGTTTTTCATGGAAATTATGCTCAAAGAGAGAAAAACCAGGTCAAAATGCATGATTTGTATCTGTACTTAATGCTTTCATATGGAAAGACTGACTACGTCTATCATTCAAAATGTAGGTTTTGAAAAGTTCTACAAGTTTCATAAGAGGCATTTCCAGTAGAACCATCCTGTAAACTTTCATTTAGGAGATAATTGAAATTTTATGCAGAAATCTAGGGAATCCCTCCATTTTTCCATTTATATAACTTTTGAACCGCAGGAGCTACAATGAAATGGTGAGATATAAAATATAGAGAATTTAATTTACTGAAAAATGAGAAAAAGTTTGATTTCTTATTTCCAATGAGTGCTGAGATACATTCAATGTAAGAAACCATTAAAAATGGAAACTTGGAAACTTGAACCTATGTGCGACGTTGCCATATTATTAGGGCATGGTTATCTATTAAAGGAAGCTATGATGTGGCCCCTTGATAGGTTACATCACGTTCAAGAGACAGAAGAACTTCTGCCCAACTTCTTGGCGTCAGCTATACATGCTTTCACATGCTTCACAATGCTTCCAACTATATACATTCAATAAGATACACAAGACAATGAATTCGAAGGGCCTTCAGATGAAACCGAAATTTCGATATTTTATCGTCAAGAGGTTCAAAATGATATTAAAATTAATTTATATAAATATTTATATATAAATATTTTTATATATAAATATTGTAATTTATCAACACAATATCATCTAAAGGTGGCTCTTCATCTCTATACGGTGATTTTCTAATACGCAGTAGTGATACAAAGTCCAAAATTGATACAGGAAGAAAGCGCGTTGATATGAGACTTTTGCAATGCTCATGGACCGCCACCATATTGGGGAGAAGCTGATTCTATTTCTCAATGATTGAACATTTTGAGAACCTTCAAGTTGGACTTAACTCAGTCTATGTATTTTTCAATTTTAATTGATAAAACTTGGTGTTTCAAGTTATTTCCCCGATTTTTAACATTGACAAATGAGCTAACCTCACTTTGCAACCCCACGTTGCAAATGTCTAGTGTCAATGAGCTTCCTTCCTGTACGATTGCGTATCAATTTTGGACTCTGTATCACCACTGCATATCAGAAATACGCAGGCTAAAGAGGGCGTTAGAGCATTTCCAAAGATTTTTTAAATAATAATAAAATGTGTCCAGTGAATATTCCTTTCTTTTGTTAATCAATTTTATTTGTTGATTTATTTAATTAATATGTTAAATTATTTTGTTAATTTATCAATCAATTTGTTAATCAATTTCCACCAACCTCAACGAGTCCTGATACTCTCCCAGCTGATACTGTAGCATTGATAGTTTGAAATATCCGGCAGTGTTGTCCGGTTGTAGTTTTGTGGTGGATTTCAGGTCCCAAATGGCGGACATTGTGTTTCCCGACGACAGATGGCAGTGTGATCGTAACTCTCGTAGGTGCGACGACCAGGGGCACGACTGTGGAAAATCAAATAAAATCTTGATCAAATTTTTTATATTCCTTACCATAAAATTGTTTAGCTGACGCTAGAAGCTTATGAATAGTTCCTAGCGCTTCAACAGCTGATGCTGTCAATTAGAATTGTTATTTATGTAGGCCTACATAATGTTTTTGAAATCAAAAGAAACAATAGTTGCTTTACTTTTTTAAGATATATAGATATAAATATACAGGGTGTTTCAGGAGGAATGTGCAATACTTCTCAGGCTGATTCCTTACACCAAGTAGACAAAAAAAACGCTTTGTTACCGAGATAACAATGGCGGAAAATTGAGATTTTTCAAAAATATTAATTTTTCTAATTTTTAGAGGCTTTAGTGAGGTTCTAGAATAATCAATTCCTATGTAAAATTAGCTGAGGAATTCAATGAAACCAGTCTGAAGTTTGTAACTTCAACGGTTATTGAGATAATTATAAAAATATGCTAGAAAACGCTATTTTTTCAACAATAAGGGTTATAACTGGATAAGGAATCATAAATTGTATTTTTCATGAATGGAAGTTGAAGAGAGTCGGATTCTAAAGAAAAAGTTAAATGGCAACGATTGTGTAAATCTTACCCAAATCTCGAAAATAGCGATCAAAAATCGCAAAATTCGACAAAACATAGCAAGTGATAAATTTGAATTTAGTAGGGATTTTGCGATTTTTGATCGCCATTTCTGAAATTAGGGTGAGATTTACACAATCGCCATTTAACTTCTTCTTTAGAATCCGACTCCTTCAACTTCCATTAATAAAAATACAATTTTATGATTCCTTATCCAGTTATAACCCTTATTGTTGAAAAAATAGCGTTTTCTAGCATATTTTTATAATTATCTCAATAACCGTTCAAGTTACACACTTGTAACTGGTTTCATTGAATTCCTCAGCTAATTTTACATAGGAAATGATTATTCTAGAACCTCACTAAAGCCTCTAAAAATTTAAAAATTAATACATTTTGAAAAATTCAATTTTCCGCCATTGTTATCTCGGTAACAAAGCGTTTTTGGGGGTTTGCCCCATGAAGCTTTTTTGTCTACTTGGTGTAAGGAATCAGCCTGAGAAGTATTGCACATTCCTCCTGAAACATCCTGTATAAATTATGACTACTTATGTGGCTATAATCACACTCTATTATACATGTTACTACTATTGTATAGCGAAGAAGACCCTCTGGCAAGATGAGAAAAAGAACTCCATAAGTTAGGCTAATGAATCTTGTAATAAGCGGATCAATAATTTTTATTCTAATAGAATCTTTCATAAGTTATCCAGCAGTATAGGGAGTAGAAAGTAAGAGCATTGATTTTGTGAGAGACAGACGAAAACGCCCATTTTGGCGTCAGTTGGAACTAAATTTCTAGTACAAAAAAATGGGTGGCCACCACTGGCGGCTCGTGCACAAGAAACAGGTGAAGTGTTGTACAGTGATAGATACGGGCACTTCACCTGTTTCGTGGGTACGAGCCGCCAGTGGTGGCCACCAAAGCATCAACAAACCAGAAGATCGACAAAAATTTGTGAAACAAAACAAATAATGAATAAGCCTTACCTCAATGATAGGATTGAGAACTTCAATAGCATCCCCGAAACTCCCTCCTTTCATCAACACTTGAGCATTATCGTAATCATTTTGCAGTTGGTCTGCCATCCGATAACCATTGTGAGCCTCTTCATTGTCTTGCTGTTTTAACTGAAACAAACAGTCATTACAATTCAGTCATTTAGGGTCATAAAATACCCTATACACATGGAACTAGGAAGAAATGGGAATGATCTTTTGAACCGTTAGTGCTGTATCCAGATCTGGGACCACTAAAATGCCTATCGAATTGAGGAGATGTCCTTCTCATGCACTGTTTTGTAAAAGAACTAAAATATAGATATTTACCGTGAGCGACACTTGGCCGCTTAGAAGTGTATTAAGGTAGAGTAGTGTTAGGATTCGATGTCTCATAGCATATACGAGTATTTGATATTTTTTTAAATAAATCTTTGTAATATTTTGTTGGTTCTGAATCTTATAGTTTATAGCTAATTGTATTTTTTCTAATAAATCCTTGTAATAATTTGTTGGTACCAACTCTTATAGTTTAGTCACGATTATTCATCTTGAATGATGAAAAATTTGATTTTCATTTTTGTATTTTATTACGATGCGCTGCAGGCAGTATTATAACTTTGTAAATTGTATAGACTAGACCCACAATTTGTTTTCTTATGTTTTGTAATTTTTGTTGAACACTGGCCACATTTACTGGATATAGTGGCCAGTTAATTTCCTAGTTTTTTAAATCAAAAATATGTTATTTTTTATGATGGAAATAAAAATTAATTATTCATTTCCCCGACCTGCCACACATGGGCGGAGCTTAAATTAAATAGCAGAGTATGGGCGTATAGCTTATGACTATAGGCATAGTTGGATGGTAAAATGTCGGTAAGTTCTTGCTCTAGTTTTTTTTAATATTTAGGATCACTTTCAGTAAATTTGACATGTGTTATGTTGTTTGTTATGAATCTGTGCTTATAATAAATGTCCAAATTTAACTAAAAAAGGCTTAATAGAACTAAATTGATTGAATATAGGCCTATATTGAAGAAATAGCACAGTAAAATGTACCCCACAATAAATGCAGTACTTACAACATTATCGAATTCCTGCTTGGCTTCTTGGAGTTGACCCTGCTTTAACAATGTGTTAGCTCTTTGTAACCTAGCCTGAAAATAAATACACAAATTATTACAGTATTAGGTAATCAAGAAAGCAAAAACTTTGTAAGAATAGAGCTTCATGAATTAATAGACCCAATAAGATATTCATTGCCATATCCGTTTGTTTACACTAAATTCAAAACAAATTTTGAATTATGAAATAATTTATTTTTCGCTACACTTCACGGAAAGAAGCTCCTTACCGATCCCTATGTAGACTAGGAAGTCGTCATTTACATGCCTAATCAATCAGCTGTTGTCCTCGCGCGGTAAGAGCTTCTTACCATACGAGGACCAGATTGTTGATTTTCTTTCCAAGCGTGGACAGCTGGCGCTGACATCTAGCGAGAGAAAATGCAACTAAAATGACCGTCTCTCTCTATAATGGCGCCAGAAATTGGTCAAAAACAAGAAACTTTGTATTGCTATTGTACAATTTAGGATGATTGCACAAAAACTATCATGAGCTTAAACGTTTCTGGACTAAGAAAATTGGGTATTCTGATAGTTTTCAAGTAATATCCAATTGATTAAATCAATAAACTTGTGATGCAAACTTTCAATACTTAGCAGTTCAGCCTACTCCAGATTCAGCTCAGCCAAAGCTAGTATAGTAAGTTTTCTGTTCTAGCTGTTCTTAGATCTCATTAATCCTATTTGTTTTGTTCATTCATGAGATTAGATTGATGAAATTTATTTGAAGTGTATCGAAAAAAATTATACACAAACTCGACCAGGAAGTTTTTTACGGTATTCGGAATTATTCCCAGGCTTGGCAAGCCTCACCCGGGAAACTATTCTCATACTGTAAACGTTCACTTCCAAGGCTTTTGGCGTAACGTACTATAAAACAACTGCATGACTGTCTAGTAAATTCAATTTGCTGATGGAATTAAAACCAAGATTGTCTAGAAAGCTTAATTTCTTTCTGAATTAAATTGTATTCAAATTATACAAAGATATTATATATTGAATAAATTATTTAATATTATATTATATGTTTACAAAATTGTACTAAACTTACTGCTGTAAAGTCAGGCTTCAACTCCAGAACCCTGTTCAAATCTGAAATGGCCAATCTTGCTTTTCCTAATGCTAAATAGATGGTTCCTCGCTTGAAATAGGTTAGGTAATTGTTAGGATCACCCTCTGCAAAACATTTTATAGAAAATATGAATTAATTGAAATTTTAATAAATATGTAACATAAATATTATTGTAATAAGAATAATATTCTTGATTAAATCTGAAACTTTTTTTCAAGTTCACTAGGTATAGTCTGTACAAGCAAAGAAAAGCCTCTAGCAAGATGGAAGAGTGACTCAAGCTCGGTCAATATTGATTCAAATTCATCAATTTGATCAAAAATTGTAGGAAACAGTTTGATCTACTATTAACACCACATTTATAATTCTTGAACAAATATTGACCAAGCTAGAGTCATTTTCCCATCTTGCCAGAGGCTCTTCTTTGCTTGAACAGACTATACTAGGCTACCGGTATGTTATGTGCTATGTTTTTTTAAACAGAATGCACTATTCAGCAGGACAAGAGATACGCTCCAACAAACATGTTTTTTACTCAATTTTTTACAGTTGATAAGTCCGCCAAAAAGTGGATTTCAATTAATTTATATTTAGAAACGATAGCATGTCTAACCGTAATAAAACTATGTAGGAAATGAGTATACCGAGAAATCAAATCACATTTCCTACTACCTAGGCCTATATACATGATTTTTATCAGAAATGATCACAACAAGCAGAGAAAATTGTCTAAAAAATGATAAAACTTCAATGTTATTGGAAACTAAAATTGAATTATATGAAATCAATAATTCAAATCATTAACACTATACAATACTCTTTATCTAATACGAATCTATAGCCTACTCTATCTACATATATCCTATACAGAGTAAAGTTTTCTACTGTTGGAGGGAACTAAATTATGAACCATCAATATGTTAAGGTTACGTGAAAGAGAAGACCAATGAGTCCTAACTTCGCCTTGTAAAGTTAATAAATAAATAATAAATGTAATACTATAATATAAATATTTAAGGGTTCATTTTCAGAAAACAAAAATAATTGAATAACTTTTCTGACTCTCCTCGATGTGGTTATTGTATGCTATTGTTGGCTGTAAATGGAATGAATTTAAACAATTCAATATTTATTTAATGATCCACTTACCCACAGCTGCGTGATAATGTTGTAACGCATCTTGTAATCTACCCTTAGCGAGTAGATCTCTTCCTAATTCCAGATGATTTTCAATTTCTGCTTTTGATAGAGAACCATCGCTTCCTGAAAATAAAAATTCATTCAAGAACCGTACAGTACATGCATAATGTATGAAAATTTACAAATATAATATGAACAAATTCCTGACAAGCGATTTTCGAATGATCGAGTCAATGGGCACAGTTCAATGGATTTTGGAATAGTATCGAATGACACAAATAACTTGTTGGCCAGATATCAAACTTTTAAAATTAAGAAACTGGATTGGATGAACCCATTTACGGTTATAAGGACCGATTCATCATCCCGCACAGGTACAAATATTTAGCTGCATAATATTCATGGAATTGAAATGTTTGAGTTTATCATTTTTATACAATAAAACATTTGAAGATTGTGAAGTTATTATGGCATGTTATCCAGTCTTTTAACACCACGTACACGATCAATAAGATGCTTAAATATGCGCTGAGGAGTTTAATAAAAGAGCGTCAATTCATGAATTGTTTCATGCTGATTGAATCGATTCATCAACCAAAATGGTAGCCTACTACAGGTACGTTTCCTGTTGTACATCCTTGATGTGGTCCTTATCAAGAAATTATGGTAAAACTTTAATCTTAATCTCAAGGTTTCAAACGTTTCTAATAGTTTATTTGATTGTATTGAATTGTTATGAGTTTATTAATTCGTATCCAATTAATTTCAAATGTTATTTTTAGACAAACTTTGAATGACTATTCAGTTAACCTGTCATCAATTGCCTAGAGATTTATTTCTTCTAGAACTTTGGGATGGATACGACTGGACTTATTTGTCATTTATTACAGAATGTTTCATTCAAATAAATTTGAAAATAGTCAGCATTTACTGACAATTTTATAAATTGAAAATGGATTTATTATTTATAGAACAAAAATCTAGGTTATGTTTTTACCTTGCAGCACGACATCGAATGAAATTATGAACATCCATGTCGAGTAAATTTTCCAATTTGAAGCCTGGAAATACTCCATAACTAAATTTTATATAAAAGGACTAGATCACACAGGTTTAGGTTCGAATATTACAATAAACTACGAAAACTAATTTTATACTGATATCATACCGACTCCATACCGTTCGTGGTGTTCTGTGATTGGATAAATAATTTCGATCATCTGTGTTTATCTCTGCATGAAGCTGCCAACATTCTACTGTTTACCATTTTTGGGATCATTCAAAAAAGTAATTGAATTGTTATTGAAATATTTTAAATGAATGAGAAAATAGTTTAGAAACATTAAAATGAACAGAAACTTTATTTGAAATCATTGAACTTTTATTTCTATTGATTACAAGTGAAGTGAATCAAAACAGCTGTTCTACAACCACACATGATTTTGACTTGACCTTCGGAGATTTTAGAATTAGAATAACATTGATTGAGGTTAAAAATTGAAAAATGGCATCTAAAAATGTAATTAAATTTGCACCTAGAATTAAAGAGATTAGACTTCATTTATGTCAAACAGGAGCTGAGAGCAAAGGAGCCAGGTACAGATATTCTAGAAATTTCAATTTATTGCATGTTGATAAGCCCCATCTCACATCTCTAGATGTAGGCTACTATTCCATTGATGTTTGTAAATTCTCACATTTCTTAGGATTTACAATAAAAAACCAAATGGAGACTGCAATAACTCATCATTGAAACTGTGGGTTTTCATTTTTTTCTAGCCTAGGCCTATCATAGTTATTTTATGGAGTGGGTCGCTTTCTAGGTAGGTGTCTCCACTCCAAATTGAACCCTCGGCATTCTGGCCACAAAACCTCAGAAGTCTATCTGTGCCCTCGTAGAAATATACCAATCCTGTCAAAAGTCACCCCAACAAGTTTCACAGCTTATAAACTTGACGTTGTCTATGTTCAATAATACTTGAATTATATTTGAAGTCACACTCGGTTGGACACAAACGTACAAAATGATTGCTTTGAACGAGTGGAATGCTTGAACAATGTGTTGGTTGGACCATGTCATACTAGACCGACATACCGTGCCACACCCTACTAAGTTGATGAAGGTACAACATGATCTCAAGAACGATTTTCTTAAAAATTAATGCTTGTCAACAATTGAATACACTATTGAATGAAAATTTTGTAGACTTTTAAAACATTTATTTTTATTTTTCAGGGACTTTGTATCAAAGTTCTACGTGCCTCTGAAGAAGACAAATCCCAATCTACCCTTTTTGATCAGGGAATGCAGTGGAGTACAACCAAGGTTATGGGCAAGATACGGTAAGTTGATTGAAAAAGGTTTTTTCAAAAATTAATTATTTTTCAGATTGAAAAGAAAAATCAACAAAAACAAGTTAATAAGTACTCAACAGAAATTTAGGAAGTGACTAAGTCTCCAAAAATACAAAAATTAAGTACAGTACTTATCTTTCAAGGGTTGAATGTAAGAGAGGGCCGGCTGCGCCCTAACTTCGCCCTCCCAGATGAAATAAAGGCAGTCATTCTATTCTAATCTACTTTCAATAAAAGTGTATTCCAACTGACTTCTCAGCCTGATATAACTTCATTTTTTCTAGAACCATTTCATTGAATTGTTGTAATTAATGCAGACGTTTTTGAAAAATTTTCAAACTTTGATGAATATTTAAATAAATATGCTATCTTGACTTGACTTACATCAATTTTTCTACTGGAATAAATTTTTCATATTATCTCTCACTTAATTCTCAACACTACTATTTTCACTCTATGCATTATTATTATTTTTTTTTTATTATTATTTATTTTTTTTTTCAATTCATTAATTTTACAACTATTTATTCCTTTTATGTATCACTCTTTCTTGTAATCCACTATGTTATTACAAGTGAACTCAATCAAAATTCAGGATTTTTTAAAGTGAAAAGTGTTTTTTAAAGTTAAAATTGTAATGTAAACATTCATCATCCATCATCATCATTCACCATGTAGCCTAAACATCATCATCCACTTATCACCTTTGCTTAAAATACTTTATATAAGTCGCAATTGTAACAACAAATAATAATTGTTATTGCTATCTTCATCAGAATGTTACTACTCTTCATTATTCTTCAAATTTTCTATATTTACCATTGTTTTCAATTTTTTTCAGAGCAAGGCAAGGAGAACAGCATTTCTGTGAAAGGACTGGAAGCCGAGAATGTATACAAAGAACTTGAAAAACTGGCAAAATAAGAGCTTAGCTCACCTTAATTTGTACATAGAATAATGTGTTGAAATTAGTAATAAATCTCTTCAGTCCAATCTTTCATTCATTTCATCTACTTTTATTTCATCCAAAAATACCCACATCAAACCTATGTTATATCAGAAATAATTCATAACTATATTTAGTTTATCTATGTCATAGATTCTATGATGATACTTATGATATTAGTCTTCATCCTTTAGAATCTTCAACCTTATTTATCACATCAGATATAAAATGAGTTTTACCCTTGTGAAGGGGTTCTCTTTTGCAATATTATCCAACATGTTAGAAATTGAAAACAGTACATACGTACATAATACATACCCTTAGACAGATACATAAAATACATACTCAAATTGAAGCGTCTCATAGGTACAAATAAACAAAACCATGAAAAAATACATCTTTATTTGGAATCGATGACAGTAAACTGGCTAAAATTACATGGAAATTTACAAAATATCAGAGCCAAATTATTTGAATGGATAAAGGACTTCAACTGAAATTCTTAAGAGTTTGAAACGTGAATTGAAAACACATAATTTTGTCTGTACCACTGTTTATTGTATGTACCACTTTATTATGTACCACTGGTACAGACAAAATTCAAGATACTGTCAAACCACATTATTAATCCTGTCTCTTCATTTTGATATGGATATCTAACTTCTAGAATATCACCTTCACAGCTAGGTACTCAATAATTGAATTTTTTTTACAAGACAATATTGAAAGACAGTTTATTTCACAGGACAAGGCTTTGAAATTTATTGGAAAGTTGCCAAATGCACTTGAATAATACCAAACAGAATATAGAGCTTCATTTGATTAGTGTATGGTGTAGCCTGTCCAAGCAAAGAAGACCCTCTGGCAAGATGGGTATATGACTCCAGCTTGGTCAATATTTGTTCAAGAATTATAAATGTGGTTTCAAATGGTAGAAAAAATCCTGCTCTACAACTTGAGACTAAACTTATGATTTTTAAACCTATCTATGTGTTTCCTGCAATTTGAGATCAAATTGATAATAATTGTTGAACCAAAATTGACCGAGCTTGAGTCATTTTCCCATCTTGCCAGAGCGTCTTCTTTACTTGGACAGACTATAGTACCAAGGATAAAATACAATGCAGGTCTACTTTTTACTTCGTACCAACAATAAAAGATATAGGTATTCAATTGTGACGCGTAGGCCTACTGGTAAGATCAAAATCAATAATATTATTATAGAAATAGAAACAAGAAGTTTAACAGTGAAACACGCAGTTATATACGTAGGAATGCATATAAAAAATTTGTTGACCAGTGTGCATTATTATGCTCTATACAATTCTGGCGTTTCTATTTCATCTTATTTGACTTGGTCGTACCAGTGCCTCAGCTGTAGCAGTGCCAAGAAAAGAAGAGCCTCTTGCAAGATGGCGGAGGGAGTGAGAGTGTAACTACGCACGCGCAGAACTGAAATTTTCAGAGAATCACTTCAGCCAACCTACCGTTTTTACACTAATCATAATCATATTGATTTCACAAATGATTTTTTTTTTTCATTACTTTGTTCAATTATTGACATATGGTAGCACAAATAATAACATAATTATGAACTAGGACAGAACAAATCGTCTGAGCCTGTACTATTTCTTCCTAAATTTGGTTATGTTAGAACAATTTTCCATTTCGACTACTGGCAGCAGTGAATGGCAGCCATGTTGCCAAAGGCTCTTCTGTGCTTGTCACAACTATATACTGTGTTATACAATAGTACGGTAGCCTATTGTATTTGGTAATAATGCAATACACTATACAGTACTCATATTACAAAGTACAGTAGTAATTCTTTACGAGCAATAACTTTATACATGAAAACATGGGGAACTAAAAAGTTGTGGCGAACTTTTTTTATATAAATCTAAAATTTGAATGCATTCACAGAGAGACCTGGTTGCATTGGAACTGCTTGCAACCGGCTGACGCCGAAAGTTGGGTGTTTTCGTCTGCTCTTTTCCTACAGCTTATGTTGCAAATTAGAGTTGGCATTCAGCTTTGGCTGTAGATTATGTTTTTGAAATCAAAAGAGACAATAGATGCTTTACATAAACTAATAATATAATAATATTCGTGTGACCTGGCTGGCTCAGGTCTGGTGTCAGAGTTTTCAGGTCGCTCCTGATCGATTTCAGGGCCTCTGACATGACTTAACGACTGTTTTTAGACAGCCGGGACCGACGGCTCAATGTGTCCATCCGAAACACGGGAGAGTGGCCTGAGAAAAACTGTTTGCAGGTTTATATCACGTACAAGCTACAGACGAAACCACCTTACTTTTTGGCTTCAGCTATACATGTAAGTCTTTTGAAAAACTGAATAAAGATCTTCAATAGAGGCATGTTTTATGAAAATTTAGAAGTCTAATAGAATTGAAAATTTAGGCATACATTGGTCATGAATAATATAAAATAATTAGTGAAGCCTACATTTTTCTTGTGTCACAAGACTCCTGGATTTTAGGTACTACCTACCTAAGTGAAAACAAAGGTCAGATCCACAAAGTTTATTCAAACTACAATACTTGAGTTTCAATGCAGTGTAAAACTGATGATGCCCTGAGCATTGAAACTTAAGTATGGTCCCTAATTTAAATGAACTTTGTGGATCTGACAACCTTTGTTTTCACTTACCTAAATTATGTATAAGTTCCACATCTCTGATAAAAGTATAAAATCTCCTAGATTTTTATGAAACATGTCCTAATAGAGGACATTACTATGATACAATCAGGGGAGCTAATGTTGAAATCCAATCCAATTATTGGGGAACAATATTAGCTCTTATCTGTAGAACCTCTTTTGCATTAGTACAAGTCTCACGGGCAAATGTTCCTAGATAGAATACAATAGAAACAAACTTGTGTAGATCAACACACACTAATCTACGTTTCTATTGCATCTTGTGAGCGACATGTGCCTATTAGGGCTCTATAAAAAAGGGGGTAGACGCACGGTCCGCCATTCTGTGGTCAACTTTTAGCGCCAGGTTTGAATTCATTCAATTCGACAGTCAAACATATGATTAATGATAAAAATCATGTTAGAAAAAATAATACTTCTTCACAGAGCATTGAATTTCCAGTCTGGCAATTTTTAAGTCAAAATTTTAACCTTGATTCATCTTCCTGAATCTGGTAAATTTGTATTTTTTTTATTTCAGTTTTATGATAAAAATGGTTATATTTTTTGCAATTTGATGCTAAGCAATATGAACCATTTTATATGACAAATTAACCTCCAAGAATTCAAAACAATAACTCAATTCATTTGCTCAACTTGATAAACAGCTGTTGATCGTCTCTATCATCAAAAATATTCATATGAATTCAAACCTGGCGCTAAAAGTTGACCACAGAATGGCGGACCGTGCGTCTACCCCCTTTTTATAGAGCCCTAGTGCCTATGACTTGTAGTAAATTACTACACTGGCGGCTCGTACCCATGAAACAGGTGAAGTGCCCATATCTTTTACTGTACAGCACTTCACCTGTTTCGTGGGCACGAGATGCTACTAATATTAATGGAAACCCACCTTTATCAGCACGCTTCAACTTTCTTCGAAGAAGATACAAAAAAGTCCATCAAATTTTTCTTCATATGATGAACACAATATATGGTCTGTCCAAGCAGAGAGGACCCTCTGGTAAGAAGGGAAAATGATTCCAGCTTGGTCAATATTTGTTGAAAGAAATTATAAAAGTAGTCTTAATAGTAGATCAAATTGTTAACTACAATTTGAGATCAAATTGATAATTTTTGAACCAATATAGACCGAGCTTGAGTCATTCTCCTATCTTGCCAGAGGGTCTTCTTTGCTTGGACACACTAGTATACCTACAAGACCTTCCAGTTTAATTTTTTCAACTGTATTATGTATCTTATTGGAAAATCTTGTATCATTATCATTTTATTAAACGTATTGTATCGCATTAAACAGTCGTATCAAAAAACGTAGAAAACTTCAAATACCGGTAATTGAAATCCAAGTACCTTCCCCTTTTTTTTAATATTAAGAAAAATTATTATTCAAAGTTTCAACGAATACAGTAGCTCTAAGAGAAAATAAGTATTGCAAAAGACGTATTATATTATGTAACTTTTAGGTGTCAAATTTTATGGACATTTTGGTATGTTCTTGAATGAAAGTTGTACCGCGGACTCCCAGTTAACAGAGGTTAATTTTTTTACTAAAAAAATATAATCTAGTATCCAGGATGCTGTTCTTGTGACCATAGCGTAGGATCGACCATAGTTCCAGAAACCAAGGCGACTTTTGTCTCAGTATCGACCACGAAAAATATGAACGGATGCATGGCTAATACGTGGTGCTGTACTTGTGAAGGCGAGGCGTCTATCCCTGTAAAAAGTGAAACGAGATTAAATTTGACTGCGATTAGTTAACTTTATTAAAAGAACGAAATGTGAATGGAGCAGAAAATCATGCAAAGCTTGAAAATGGGCACCTCTAATTCTAAATACAGTAGTAGTGTTCTATTTGTACCAATATTCTATAAATTTCAATTTATTATGTTGATAAGCTCTATCTCATATCGCTGGATGTACTATTCCATTAATATACGTCAAGTCTCTCATTTTGCATGATTTACAAAAAATCAAGTTCTTTTCTCCAAATGAAGATTTATAATCGCAGTAACGGAAGTTTAAGAAATAATTTTTAGTAGCCTATCAGTTGAAAACTTTAGAAATTTTAATTAATGATTGGAGTTGTTGAAAAATGTAAATAAAGAGATACGATGATAAAAAATCATGAAATGCTTGAAAATGGATTGATAGGGATTGGAAAATAAATTTTCAGAACCTAATAAGCTGAGTGCCATGGTTCAATTCAATTAATTTCATTAGTCAATATAAAAACATTATTTCTCTAAAAACACCAGTTTAATGCACAACATGATTCACTTTGATACATTGGAACAATCAAATTGAAAAATCTTGTATTTTCATTTAATAAAATATTAAGTGTCATAGTTTAATACTCATGATTCAGTTCGATACAGAGTAAAATTGGAACAATCTGATTGAAAAATCTTGGATTTTCATTCAATATGGATAACTCCCACAATATCAATCTCAACTAATCAACAAGTTCTTTTAATCCAACAAAGTGGTTCAATTTTCCCACTCTTTCATCAACTCATAATCATGCATTCGCATGAACTGTTCCATTTATTAACCTTGAGAACAAAACTGAAGTCAACAGCCTTTCCTGAATCTTCCACTTCCTTTACGACCGATTCCTTTATGCTTCTTTCTTTATCTCTACATCTATTTATAGTCTGTCCAAACAAAGAAGACTTTCTGGCAAGATGGGAAAATGACTCCAGCTCTCTCAATATTGGTTCAAAAGTTATCAATTTAGTCTCAAATTGTAGGAACCATTTTGATCTACAATTTGAGATCAAATTTATAATTTTCGAACTAATATTGATCGAGCTGATATAATTTTCCCATCTTGCCTGACGTGTCTTCTTTGCTTAAGCAGACTATACTTACTTCTCTATCTCTACATCTGTACATGGTATTTCTACGGTCTGATGACTTTCTCACAAACTGCTCACAAATCAAAATTCACTGTCATTTTGCAACGTACAAGTTCAAGACTCTCGTTACAGTAATTACTTTTGGATTATTAGTCATTTATTCTCAACACCTACTGCTTTTTCACTCATGTGTCGATTTTTTATTTCTCTTTACTGTCACTGAATTTTCCCTATATTCATGCAACAGGTATGCAATATATGTTAGCCTATTTCTAGTTGTTCAAATTTGATTAAATTATCCATGATTCAATTCCGGTCTCATTTCAATGTTGTGGTTAGGTAAGTGGTAGAGTGGACATTAGTGTCCAAACTTCGCCAGGTCATTAAAATAAAGAAGTCATTCTATTCTATTGTATTCAATGTCCTACATTGACTAATAATACTAAATAATGTTAATTTCATTGCAATTTCAAGAGTAGGCTACCTACCTACTAGAATTTTGAATGAAATATCAGTCTTAGATTCAATGAAATTTGCAGATTCTTGCTGATAAATTCTCATCTAACTTGATAAATCCTTGCTGGAATCTATCTTATGTTTTGGATCTATATTGAAATATTGCTCTTCTATATAGTAATTATTGTTCCCAATTTCTGATTTTATTAGCTGGGCCCTGGCTTATAAAGATTTACAGCTTGTTTTTCTGATGAAAAACAAGTGATTGGGATTGTAGATTCGCCAATAAAACTCTTGATTTACAATGCTACAAATTTTTGAAAGAATCAGCTGTTGAATCAACGAATAGGCAAAACTCACTAAAAGACCCTAACATTCGAATCCAAAATGGCCGCGATGGTTTGAGTGGAATAGGAAATCCCATGTATTCTTTATTCTTTCTTTACAATTGCGACTTGGTTTCCAAGTATTTTAAGCAAAGGATGAATGAGTGATGATAAATGATGAAGGTTTAAGATGTAGGTTATATGTCTATGTGAATTAGTTCAGACCAGAAATTCACGATATCAGCTTTTCAAATTCGAATCATCGCGGCCATTTTAGATTACAAGGCTATGGTCTTCTGACTTGGTTTGTTTACGATTTTCTTTGTAGGTTATGATAATATTTTAGCGGCAAAAATGATTCCTCTTCAAATCTCACTATAAAAATAATGATTGATATTTATTATTAAATATATTCATAATAATAAATCAATTTATATATCAAAATCATTAAATTAGGAGCAAAGTTTTGGTTTTAAAGGAATAGCATTGGACTATTCCAATATTCTATTTACTTGAGGTAAATTCGTTTCATGTCATTTTTTTAATCAGCTGAAATTGTAGAATTTGCTTTTTATTGGAAACGTTTATGAGACAGAAACGCCCATAAAATCCACGAATTATAAGTAACTTAATGTGGATTGTAAAATGTTTATAAGCCAGGGCCCAGTTTTAATTATTTAGCAGTAAGTTCTTCAATAATTACAAAACTACAAGCGTAGTAACTCACATGAACTCATTATTTATTGCTTTCCAATTCTTATCATTCTCTTTGAACATCTTAGATTCTTCCTCTTCCTTTTTCTTCAAGTCTATCTCTCTCCCTCCTTCATACACTCTATTCTTCACTCACTTCTTCCTCCTTTTTTATTCACATGAATTCTGTTGTTTCATTCTCTCCTAATCAAATTAATATTGAGAGGATCGGTCTTTATTATATTTTCATTCGAAGTCAACTTAGGCTTTATTTTCGTTGTCTTATTATTATTCTCGTTTCTTCTTCTTCTTCTTCATCTTGCCGCTTATTTTTCCTCTTCTTTTTCTTTCTTCTCATGCATCTTCTTCCATCTCTTCTTCTTCATTACACTTCTTCTATGTTTCTTCTTGCTTATTATTATTCTTACCGCTTCTTACTCCTTTATTTTTGCTTTTTCTAGCTTACTTTCCTTCTCATTTCTTCTTCTTTTTTTTTCTTTAATTTTTTCCATTCTCATCTTCTCTCTCGCCTGGGATAAGTGGAAGAGGGGGCTTGCATGGCTCAACTTCGCCCACAAAACTTTTGTAAAATATTTACAAAAGTGTAAATAAAGGCATCTATCTTTCTATCACCTCTTCTTCCTTCTATTTCTCCCTCTTCTATTTAACTATTTGCTACTTATTCTTTTCGCTTCTTCTTCCTCCTTTTGCTTCTTTTTGCTTATTTCAACCTCCTTCCCTTTCTTCTTTCTATCTTCTTCTTCTTTTCCGCCCTTCACTTCTTCTTCCGTCGCTTCTTTGAACTCATTTTTCTCCTTTTTTCTCCTTCCTCATCTTCTTCTTTCACTTATTTTTCTTTCTTCTCATTTTTACATCACTCCTCTTCATGCTCCTTTAATTCCTCCTAGATCTCGTCCTTCTATTCCTCTTCTTCTTTCCGCTTCTTCTTCCTCCTACCCCTTCTTTTTGCTTCTTCGAACTTATTTTTATCCTTCTTCTTCCTCTCATCTTCTTCTTTTTCTCTTCTTCTCCTTCCTTCTATTTCTTGTCCCTTCTTTTCCTCCTATGTCTCTTCTTCTTCTTCTTCTTCTACTTCTTCTTCTTCTTCTTCTTCTTCTTCTTCTTCTTCTTCTTCTTCTTCTTCTTCTTCTTAATCTTATGTCGCTTCTCCTTCCTCCAATGAAGCGCAACCTTTAGGTTGTGTCCAATCGATAACCAGCAAATGAAATAATTGATTCGCTATCCTACAGTTCTTGAGTAGGATCGCATCGGTATACTTCCGAAAAAATGATAACTTCATCATTTTTTCGTGTCACTCTAGTATAGTCTGTCCAAGCAAAGAAGACCCTCTGTCAAGATCGAAAAATGACTCCAGCTCGGTCAATATTCGTTCACAAATTATCAATTTGGTCTCTAATTGTAGGAAACATTCTGATCTACAATTTGGGACCAAATTTATGATTTTTGAACCAATATTGATCGAGCTGTAGTCATTTTCTCATCTTGCCAGAGGGTTTTCTTTACTTGGACAGACCCTTGTTGCTGACTGACCTTCGAAGCACTTCGTCACGAATTGAGTCCAGAGTCTTCATGCTTTTTTCATACGGATGAAAATTTCAGACGAATTCCGTTAACTGGATTTTCACAACAAAAGGCGGCTTCTTCTTAACATTTTAACACATTATTTTCATCAAATTTTAACGTGTTATTTGTCTTCTAAATCAAAACCAATAATTTTTAAATAGGCTTTTACTAGCCGGCAGGCTCGCTTCGCTCGCCTTCTCCGCCTAGCCAGGGGGCTACGCCCCCTGGAGCCCCGACAGTATCATCAGTGTCAGTGAGCAGTGTAAGCTGGGTCAAACAGGCTCGCTTCGCTCGCCTGCAAATTCCGTTCAGAAGAGATTCTAAATTTATTGAACACAGCATTTCTAGACATAATCTGGAGCTGTTTACCAAATTTCAAAATTTTCTAACAATTTCAATAATCCAAAGACAAAATCCAAAAATTCCGAAAAATAGTAAAACGCTAATATTAAGCGTAACCTTGGGAAGTATATCGGACGTAGTTTGAAACTTTATTCAATATGTTCCAAATTAGTTCATCTATAATCTCGCTTAACCATTCGATTTACAGTTAGGATTGGTCGTATCAAGGCGGAAGATATGCAACCCGCAACACATCTACAATTTTGAAAACATGATTACTGGCGTAATCTTGAACGGATTGCAAAAATGTTTTATTTTAACACAAAATTTCTAGACCTCATTTGAACCTGCCCACCAAATATCAACATTTTCTACCGATTGGTTCTCGAAAAAATGAGGAAAACGCCGAAAAACTCTAGAAAAACTAAAATATTTGGCGTATCCTTGAAAAGTTTTTAAAATCCTTTCTTAGAGCGCGTCTTAACGTCCAACTGAACATGCCTGCCAAATTGAACGCATTCGGTTCAGTGGATTTTTAGTTCTGGTGATGAATGAATCAGTCATTGCTATTTCGCTTATATAGATATAGGATTTAAGAGAATTTAAATAAGTAATTATTTTTGTATGGAGATATCCAGCTGGTTTTACAATGTTTTGTAATAATGTATTATTGTTGTGCGAAATAAATCAATTTTCAAATTGGAAATGTTATCTCTATATATATAAGAGCGGAAAGGCACTGATTCATTCATTCATCACTGAAAATCCACTGAAGCGAATGCGTTCAAATTTGGCAGGCATGTTCAGATGGACGTTGGACGGGTAGAAATGTTGTGCTCAAAAATTTTTGAAATCCTTTCGGGATTAGGCCAGTAATCAGTTTTTAAAAAATTGTAGATGTTTTGCGGGTTGCATATCATCCGCCTTGATTCGACGGAATGGTTCAGCGAGATTATTAGGTGAATTAATTTGGAAGATATTGAATCAAGTTTCAAACTATGTCCGATAGGTTACGCTTAATATTAGCGTTTTACTATTTTTGGAAATTTTCGGAGCTTTGAAGCTTTTCTTTCTAAAAGAAAAGCTAGAGCTTTAAAGAAATTTCTTAGATTTTTCGAGAACCAATTGGCATAAAATGTTGGAATTTGGTAACAGGTTCAGATTAAGTCTATAAATGCTGTGTTCAATAAATTCCTAAACCCTTCTGAGGTTACACCTGCAATAAGATTGTCCAATGTTTGGAATCTGCACTTGAGTAACTTATGAAAAATGTTGCATATTTCACGGAAACTACTGAACTAAACACGTTGAAATCATATACCAAGGTTGAGCTGAGGTGAAAGAACAACAATTCAAAGGATTAACTGAAAATAAAATCCATTTGCATGGAATTTGCAGGCGAGCGAAGCGAGTCTGTTTGTCTAAATGACACTGCTGATACTGAGGGGTCCAGTTGGGCAGTTAAGCGAGCGTAGCGAGCCTGCTGGTTAATTAATTATAGAAGCATTGCTTCATACAATAATTATTGACAAGAAATTAAAAGATTGCATCTTCTTTTTACAACTCACTGCATTTACCATAATAATAATTGTAGAAGCAGCCAATGTGACTTCCTTTCCCAATTCTCAGTTGCATTTACTAGAATAATTATAGCAGAAAATATAACTTACGTTCCGAACTGTAGTCTGTCCAAGCAGAGAAGACATTCTGCCAAGATGGGAAAATTACTCCAGATCGATCATTATTGATTCAAATATTATAAATTTGGTCTCAAATTGTGGGAAACATTCTGATGTGCAATTTGAGGACAAACTTATGATTTTTGAACCAATACTAACCGAGCTGGAGTACCTTTCCCATCTTGTGAGAATGTCTTCTTTGCTTAGACATACTATATAAGATTCGCTATAAATTAACTGACAATTATTGCTCTGAATTATATTATTATCATTGTGAGAAAACAACAGATGCTTGTGTATGTTTTATGACTGTTCTAAAATTACCTTGATGGCAAAACTGATAAAGTGAATTAGAACTTCCTTCGCTTACTCTAACAAGGGAAAATTCCGTATTTTTGAGTAGGATTGATATTCGGAATTCAGTGAGAAGTATCATGAGAAGAAATAAAAATTAAAATATATACTAACTATTGATAAAGATGTTGAAGCTCGTGTATATTATAACTTAGCATTAATGAAAAAGAAGAATTTTCCTCGTATCCAGGAATAGCTGATGAAAGTTGGCTTGTTAATGCTCAGCACTGTCAGGACAGTCTGCGAGCTGTCTTACATTGTGGGTTAAGTGGAAGAGGGGGCTCTTGTGCCTCAACTTCGCCCACATCACTTGTGTATTCTACTAAGTGGAAAATAAAGGCATCTATCTATCTATCTTACATACACTGTTAAAGTTCGTTCATATAGCAAAAAAGGAGAATTTTATAAGTACAGTCTCTCCAAGCAAAGAAGACCCTCTGGCAAGATGAGAAAATGACTCCAGCTCGATCAATATTGGTTAAAAAAAATATTGATTTAGTCTCAAATTGTAGATCAGAATATTTCCTACGATAAAGGTCAAATTAATAACTTTTAAACCAAATTGACCAAGCTGGAGTCATTTTCTCATCTTGCCAAAGGGTCTTCTTTGTTTGTACAGACTGTATCTATAGGTATAGCTGGGGCCAAAAATTGAGGTGATTGACGAATGACTTTTATTAATGCTAAGATCTGTCAGGACAATCTGAAGCTGTCTTCAAAAGCGAATTAGTATATCTGAGGTCGCTCTAGTTTCGATGTACACTCGCAGACAGCTTGCCGACTGTTCTGATAGAGCTGGAAACAAACTATCGCCAACCGCTTGCTTCAATTTATGATACCAGCTATCTATTATTTAAACACAATATATTACCAATTTAAATCCCGAAATAATATTACAGTCCATGATTGTTATTGTTGTAGTTACCGTTACTTCATTAGTTAGTTCACTGATAAGAACCTTATAAATTCAGGATAAAACCGTTTCAATTGTTCAGTAAACACTCTTTAATTTCCTACTAAAGATTTTGATTAAAGCGGCAATCTTCCAAACTCCGACCTTCACACGAGTTATTTCCTTTCATTGTATTTGACCAGAGTGTTAAAAACGATTCAGGTCTGGTAAATTTGGAACACGATTTGGTCAATTGTTTCAAGACAACAATTAGGAAGATCTACATTTTAATCAAAGACCAAAAGATAATAGACAATTATTCATTAAAATTTTCCATTGATTTCATTGATAACGGCATTACTATAAATAACCGCTATCACTAAAATTGAATACTATGAATAATATACGGTAGCAGTGAATACTATATTATTGTAGGCCTGCTATTACTGCATAAAATACCTCCTTATTACTGTACTTAATTTGGTTCTATTCCTTTCAACATCACATTTTTCAAAACGTACGGTATCAAGAAATTATAACTTTAGTGAGAAGTTTTAGTGAATAATATATTTAATATTATTAATGTACTAATACTAATAATAACTTTGGATCAAATTGTTCCAAATTGCGTTTCGTGTGGATGAATTCTACGAATATTAATGGAATTCTCTGAAGCTGAACTTATATTATTCGTGGAATAATGTTCGGAATAGCAACGGGTATACAGATTAGAGAATAATATCACCTAAAAGATCGAAATTGTTTAAAACACTTCGGATGTATAGATAACTGCATAAATTCGTAGATAAATAATGCATTGCCATAAAACCTAGAGGATGCATTTTTGAAAGTATGCTTTCCGTCTTTGAGTCTTTTGGTAATTTTAATTTTATTGGGATAAAATTGGGTCGCATGTATTGGGTGTATATGTGGAACTCACTATATCGCATAATCAGAGCAAGCATTGGTTATATCATCATTATTAGCTTATTGGTTTTAGCATTAGTAGGGTGTTCCACAGCCGACATAACCACAATTCCCATCATAGGAAATTTTGACATTCTTGATTAATTTTATACACAGTGATTAATATTATGGTAACATTTTTTTGATTTTATAGAGCCAAAAATACAAAAATAAAACTAGTAAGCACTAATAATACACATTTGGGAATTATTGAATTTTGAATGAATAACGAGCACAAAATTTTCACGTCACAATTTTTCCCTAAAATATAATAATTATGTTTCACATATAACCAATTTGGCCTTCCCATAAAATTCTGTTATCAAAATCATTAGAAAATATACAGTACAGTACTTACATCGATAATGTGTGTTGTAGTACTTTCTCACTGATATTGTGATGACTTGTTCTACGCTCCTAACAAATAGATTTGGATCGGGAGACATCTCCGACAAATCAGCTCGTTGTTGATCGAAAATATCTCGAATTCCCAACTGAAAATTAGGCAATCCAATTGAATAAATAAACATAGATTAATAATAAATTCTGTTACAATAATAAACAATACGTTCAGAAAATATGTCTATTCAAATGACAAACAGCTTAAATGGTAGCTTAATTCTATCACTGGCCCATCCCCACAAAACAGGTGAAGTGCTGTACAGTTAAAGATACGGGCACTTCACCTGTTTCATGGGTACGAGCCGCCAGTGAATTCTATTTATCGTATTCTATGGTACCTACATTTTCTACCGTTCGTACTATTGGATAGAAAAAAAAAATTGATTACAGTATATGCTTTCCATATTTTCATATTCATGGTTGCTCGTTGGAGTGAGTGATAACGCGTCGGTCTGATAACAAAGAGGAACCGAGATGAATATTTTTGATTGGAGAATAATTATTTGACAACATCATAATCAAATAGATACGGTCTTTACATCTTTCGGAGAATACAAGCTGCTGGTAGTAGTAGACCTGAAAAGTAGTCGTCACATCTCATCATCATCATCATCATCATCATCAACATCATCATCATCATCATCATCATAAGTGATGTGGGCGAAGTTGTGGCACATGAGTCCCCTTGTCCAATTAACCCACAAGATATAGTAACAAATTGAACAAGCAATTTATTCTCACCTAAATTTACCATAGTTCTAATATCTTACTCATATTACTTGAGGCTGGTGCTAAAAATTGAGTGGTTTCATCTGTTTATTGTGCATTCCAACAGCTGATATTGTCTGCACATAGTCTGCAACGGACCAGTTGACAAAAGAATTTGGTGTTAGACTACAAATTTAATAAAGTTCTCTAACCAGTATTTAAGGAGCAGACGAAACCGCCTTAATTTTTGGCACCAACTATAACCGTAACAAAGCTTTCAATTTATTATTCTATTATTAAAATTTAAATTCAATTTAATTTATTCATTTGGATTATATTTCAGTTAATTCAATACTGTATGCTATTTTTCTCATTGAAAACATATTTTTTGAATCTCACCTTCATAAGTGGGTTGACGAGGTTGATATGTGTGACCATTGTGAATGTGGGCACTACTGTGTAGACAGGGGTGGTCCTTAGAGAGGCTATTATTCCAGTCAGAGGACACCATTGCAAGGCGTACATCAGCTGTTTCAAACCCAGCCGATGCTTTGGTATCAGGATTAGGAGTGTGTAGAACTCGGCCTGAACAGTGATAAAATTGATATTAAAATACGAAATATGCAATATAATGTTTATAAATTATTCAATTCAAGTATCTTTATTCAAGTAATATACATTCAGTAACTTACATTGAATAGAGTCAGGTAATCATAATCATAATCACTAATCATAATCAGATATGTAATCAGATAATACTATACACATAGTAAAACTGAAAGAATATAAACTAAAAGAAGTAAAACTGAAGAATCTTAAATTATATTCAAGACAACATTGTAATACATGCATAAATAGTCGATGTTTTGGAATAGTTTGTCCAAGCAAAGAACACTAGAATGTCTTCTTTGTTATCTCTCTCCTTTTTGTGCTCTGTACTACTAATAATATAACCAGTAACCAGTGCCATCTATTGTCAAACTGAGGAACTAACTTTGTTGAGCAACGCTCGCTTCCAATTGGCTGTGGGCGTGTCTAGTTAGAGGGGGAAGGGGCTTAGTGGAAAGACCAATCGCATGCGAGAAGAAGTTTGAGGCGTGTCCCCTACTCATTCTCAGATTGGCTGGGCTAGTTCCGGGCGAAAAGATACTGATAACTCTGAATACCGGCACTACAATAATTGTAGCTTTTGTAATAATGAGCTTTTGAAATGAACTTGTTAGTACTGTACAATAATTATTATTGGGCCTACTGTAATAATTATTATTGTACAGTACTAACAAGTTCATTTCAAATTTCCCTGTTAGTAGGTTCTCTCCTGAGTTTCAAAGCTCATTTCAATTTATCACTGGAGTTTATTGTTTACTTGTTTATGACTTGTAATTACATTACTTGAACATTATACAAACAAGTACATTTCTAAAGCTCATTTCCCGTTTAGTTTGTCTTCTGTTGAGTTTCAAAGCTCATTCTGAAACTTTTGAATTTATCTATCATTATGTACTGGAATTTAAAATCTACTAATTGATTAAACCAACAAAACAATGAAAATGAAAATTTGAATGTTGATAAAACAACAAATTAGATCAACCTAATATTCATTAGGTTCACATTGATGTAACTTAGTATTATTGGATTTAGATTTGATTAAACTTCATTTTCAATGTTTCATTGTTATTAATAACCAGTTTTATTGGATCTATTGGATCAGGTCAGTAAACTAATTTGAAGAAAAAGTCAGGGAAGTTGAGGGTCAAAAGTTAATAGACTTATGCCATAGGTATAGTCTGTCCAAGCAAAGAAGACCCTCTGGCAAGATGGGAAAATGACTCCAGCTTGATCAATATTTGTTCAAGAATTATAAATTTTGTCTTAATAGTAGATCAAATTGTTTCCTACAATTTGAGATGGAATTGATAATTTTTGAACCAAAATTGACCAGCTTAAGTCAATTTCCCATCTTGCCAGAGGGTCTTCTTTGCTTGGACAGACTATAAAACTTCAATCATATCATATTAGTCAGTAGTCAGTAATCTGAGTTATAAGTGATTATATAAATCATATCAGTGAGGACTCTGGGTTATAAGTGATCATGAAGTTGGGTCACAAACACTGTAATCTGCTGTTGGATTGGTGACCAGTATTTGGCCAAGTACACATTGGCGAGGTGGAACCTACACGTAAGGGTCTCCCCACCAATAAACTTACAAAAAGCAATAACTTACAAAATATATATTTATTTAATTTATCCTCAATAACAATTACGAGGGTGAAAGTTTTGAATAACAAAGTCTACTAATACATCGAAATACTTACATCTAATGGTATCTGTATGGCCTGAGCGCCCAGGGTGGGTAAGTCGGCGAATGGCAAAAATGCTGACAATGTCAAAACCGGAACCATTCTCTGGCCGCTGAAAGTGGTAAACCACTGGGTGGGTGGCACTCTGTAGAGGGCGTTATCCTGGCCCCAATCGGCCATTCTCAGTCTTCCTGAAAAACAAAGAAACAGTTGTTTATTTGATAAATGAATGATAAAATGGGTTGATTCATAAAAGAGTAATAAATGAAATAATTTTATCGAAAATAAAAATGAAAAATCACAGTACCCTTGGAGCATTATTGTTTCAGCAAGACATGTTTCGGTGTCATTAGATCCATTCTTAAGTGCAAATTCAGCAAACATTTCGTGTTTTTTTTTAGTTTTTAGGCTTAACTAGATTGAATGTGTATGTCTCTCTGCGCTCATCATAAAATATATTACCCAATCTTCATTCAATCTGGTAAAATTTATAGGGACGGGAAAAACCCGGACGTCCAAAATTCGTGGTGTGTGAAACAAGGGGTTGGGGTACTATTATGATTTTTTTATTATTATTTCTAATACAATATTATTAGAACAATATATTTATCAATGAAATAAATAATCAAAAACATTGAACTGACTATAAAATTATTAAAAATCGTTTCAATTGTGAAGTTTTACAATGCATCAACTGTAACATTCTAATAATTAATAAATACTTTGTAATGTAATAACATTCTAAGTAATATTGATACTGCAACAAACATACTTGGATCTGAAATAATTATTCAATCGTGCCTGTTTTTGTAATCTGTAATTGTACTTGTTTTCGACTAGTTCATTTGATAAATTGTATCACCGATCCGGTATATCTTCTTAAAAAGTAATTGAACTGTGGACAAACAGCTTTTAGGAGTAGAATTCCGGTAGAATTGACTCTATATGTGTGTTTTATTTCATCATGGAACGATTCTACAACCTCGACAATCTAATTTTTAGAAATAGGACTCATGTCTTTGGTCGAGCAAATAAACATTCTGGCAAGATAGTATAATGACACCAGCTCGGTCAATATTGGTTCAACAAGTATCAATAATTCAGTATAGAATTGAAAAAACATTCTGCTTCAATTTCAGACCAAATTTATAATTTTTAAACCATTATTGGCTCTAAAATTTGACATCAAATTTATAGTTTTTGAACAAATATTGAACGATCAGGAGTCATCTTGCCAGAATGGGAAATCGTCTTTGCTCGAACAGAATATACAGAGTGTTTCAGGAGGAATGTGCAATACTTCTCAGGCTGATTCCTCACACCAAGTAGACAAAGAAGTTTCATGGGACCAACCCCCAAAAACGCTTTGTTACCGAGATAACAATAGCAGAAAATTGAAATTTTTCAAAAAATATTTATTTTTCTAATTTTTTAGAGGCTTTACTGAGGTTCTAAAATAATCAATTCCTATGTGAAATTAGCTGAGGAATTCAATGAAATCTGTAACTTCAACGGTTATTGAGATAATTGAAAAAATATACTTAAGAAACGCCATTTTTCAACAATAAGGGTTATAACTGGATAAGGAATCATAAAATTGTATTTTTTATTAATGGAAGTTGAAGAGGGTCGGATTCTGAAGAATAAGTTGAGTGGCAGCGATTGTGTAAATCTTACCCAAATCTCAAAAATAGCGATCAAAAATCACAAAATCGCTACTAAATACAAATTTATCACTTGTGCTATGTTTTGTCAATTTTGCTATTTCTGAGATTTGGGTAAGATACACAATCGCTGCCATTCAACTTTTTTTAGAATCCGACTCTCTTCAACTTCCATTAATAAAAATACAAATTTATGATTCCTTATCCAGTAATAACCCTTATTGTTGAAAATTGCGTTTTTAAGCATATTTTTCAATTATCTCAATAACCGTCGAAGTTACATACTCCAGACTGGTTTCATTGAATTCCTCAGCTAATTTTAGAATTGATTATTTAGAACCTCAGTAAATCCTCTAAAAAATTTTAAAAATAAATATTTTTTGAAAAATTTCAATTTTCTGCCATTGTTATCTCGGTAACAAAGCGTTTTTGGGGGTTGGTCCCATGGAACTTTTTTGTCTACCTGATGTGAGGAATCAGCCTGAGAAGTATTGCACATTCCTCCTGAAACACCCTGTATAGCTGGAAACCGAGCTGGGTTCACTTTACCATTATAAATTTAATCTCAAATTAAAGAGCAGAATGTTTCTTCAATTTGAGACTGAATTAATAATTGTTGAACCAATATTGTCCGAGCTTGAGTCATTCTCCCTTCATGCCCGAGGGTCTTCTTTGCTTGGACAGACAATACTATACTGAAGACACAGTTTGTTTACTGTTGAATGCTATCTGCGTCGCGTCGGAGAGATCGATGCTCGTTTCTGTTCCAATAGGCAGGCAAATTGCGAGGCTGTTATGAGATCCACACGGATCATCTCTTCAATTCAAAATTGTTTTCCTTTCGGCTTCCGGCGATGCCCACAAATTACCCACGAATTTCTCTCAGCCACGTAATTCCCCACCGTGTCTCACCAATAGTGAAGAACTGGATAATATTTGACTTCTATTTATTTTCAAATTTCAATATTTTTGAGATTTCGAACGGAGTTTTCTGTGAACATAGTCTTTTTAAGTAAAGGATGTCTCTAGTTGTATATTTTGTTTTTTTTTTTCACAAAATTCTCTTCTCTTTTATACTTCAACTGAAGACTTAGTCTTCGAGCCCCATTACACGATAATAGTTCTATTATCATATCTGATCATATGGAAGGAGATGAAAATAGGATTTCGTATTTTCATCTCTTTCCATATGATCATAGAACTATTATCGTGTAATACCCGCCTTAGTAACAAGACTTTAGCTTTAGTCTTTAGACTTAGACTAAATTCTTACATTAATATCTTTCAACATAGACTTTCGCACAGGCTTAGTCTGATTTACTTGAAGGATGAACATGTTTAAAGTATGTTTAAAGCCCAACTGTTTGAAGTATAGATTCTGAACAACCAATAAGTTGATGACAGAAGAATCAAAATTACACAATTCGTTGACTCATTTAAAGCATAGGTAGATAAATTACAATCTTAGGCCACTTTTATGGATACAAGAAAGTCAAACCCAACCAATAGAAGATGGTAAAATGAGGATGCCCAGCAAGCCATTTATGAGCGTACTTACATCGGAACGAGATCATCCCAGCTAAATTAATTCGCTCACGAAAACAGATTCAGACTGTCCTGACAGAGCTGAGAATTGAATAGAGTCAATCGACAACCGCCCAATTTCGTGGCGTCAGCTGTAGCTCGCTCTAGTAGCAAAGCTACAATAATAATATAGTATGTCCATGTAAAGAAGACATTCTGGTAAGATGGAAAAGTGACTCCAGCCCGGTCAATATTTGTTCAAATCATAAATTTGGTCTCAAATTGTGGATAAGTATGATTTCTACACTTTGAGACCAAATTTATAATTTTTGAACCAATATTGACCAAGCAAGAGTCATTTTCCCATCTTGCCAGAATGGGAAATCGTCTTTGCTCAACCAGAATATGGCTCGCTTAGTGAGTAGCAAGTTTGTCTGTTTGTATAGTCTGTCCAAGCTTGGAAGACATTCTGGTAAGATTGAAAATGACTCCATCTCGGCCAATGTTGGTTCAAAAATTATTTATTTGGTCTCAAATTGTAGATCATAATGTTTCCCACAACTGAGACCAAATTCTTAGTTTTTGAACCAATATTGAACGAGCTGGAGTCATTCTCTCATCTTGCCAGAGGGTCTTCTTTGCTTGCACAGACTAGCAAAGCTAGCACACAATTCCTCGCGTGTCTCAGATGTAGGAAAGCCTATTTATAAAAACAGAAATATATGTATATACAATAGGAAAATCGTTGCGTGAGCCAACCACGTCTGTTTTCCAACTCATCTATCGCCAAATTTATTGTCTACTGTTTGGAACAGTAGATATTATTTTCATAGCACTAATATCCGGAAATGCATTATTTCCAAGTTAAGCTTGCTTGTTTCCTGGTGATATGACTACCGCTGTTTTACTATTATTCATATGTGAAATAATAAAGCAATGATAACTAGTCAACACTATTGTCATAGACTGGAGAAAATAAGTTAATAAAGTACTGTATAGAGAATAGAGAGTAAGAATAAGAATAAGTTAATCAGTAATGAGAGAGTGAGCTGATAAGAAGAGACTAGATAATATTTATCGTGCTAGACATGATTTAAGCTATCGTGTAGAGACGAGATTTAATGAAGTGTTGGAGAGGTTTCTGGAATTTTCTCAGGGTTTCTATAATGTTAGGAAGTTTATTAAGAGAAACATTAGAATCTACTAATAGATTCCCAAGCTAAGAATGTAAGAATAAAATTCTCAGGGTTTCCAGAGTTTTAAGAAGTTTATTGAAAGAATCATTAGAATCTGCGAATAGATTCCTAATTTGGGAATATATAGGCTATCATTCTAGAGACGTTATGCAATCGTGTCAAGTAATAGAGGCATGATTTAAAGATGTGTTGAAGGGGTTTCTAGATTTTCTCACGGTCTCTAGACAGTTGGAACATTAGAAGGTTCTCAGGTTTTCTAGAGAGTTAGATGATTCATTAGACTTGATCAAATTCGTAGAGAGAAGGGATTTCATAATAGAATGGGATTTGAGTTTTCTATGATTTCTTAATATATTTTAAGACTGCTGCATGAACACACAATAATACAATATCAATATGAATAGTTTGAATGACTTGAGTCAATTGAATGAGAACTAGAGATCATTGTTTGTAATTTGAGAAACTATTTCAATACTTTTAATTTTTGGATGTGTTAGAGAATGGGATGTATGAATTTGTGATGGAATTAACAATAAATGTTTGATGTTACAAAGTTCGAGTCGAAATAACAGGCTTTCCATCTTCATGTATACTAGAATATTGATGGTCCTTTTTTATCTAGGGCTACTATAATTTGAACATTTTTACTTGAACACAACATGTTTTGCACTCTTTAGAGGCATTCTGAAATGTAAATGAACAAAAATTAAATCAATTCTACATTGCTGAATCCTTTTTTATGAACAAATTCTATGATTTGTATGGTTTGTATTAACAAGTCCTATGATTCCAATTTTTTATCCACTAACAAAGTCCACTAACAATGTTTAGATAAGGCTTGATAATGTAAAATACGCACACTTAGTTAGCCCTCATAATGAAGCATGCTTTTGAGAAGTCTTCGGGAGGTGATTCTACTACTTTTCAAGATTCTACTACTTAGTAGTAGATCTATTGAAATCATTTTATTCCAATAAAGCCTCAAATAGTCAATTACTTTCTACTCATTACTAATTACGGTACCATTGATTTGAGGTGATTTTCATTGAAACTTTTAGCATAGCAAATATCTTGTGACAAGTGAAAAATTGAACACTAAAATAAATGAAACGAAATATACTAAAATAATAATAATCTTATTGTGATTTTGAAATACTAATTTATGAAAAAATCATTATCACTCACCACTAATTGACCGCTTGGTGATATTCTTGGAAACATTTGTCCCATTCTCTCCAGCAACCTTTTCTCCGACCACTTCCCGTTTTTTTCCCCCCAAAACATCCGCCCCACCCCCAAACTCCACCTTCCTCCTGGATGACGTCATTAACAAATCCTCCCCACTCCCCCCTGACACATAATCCTCATACTCCCTATCCCTAACCATTGATGGCGCTTTATTGTCTCTACTTTGCCCAAAAATATCATCATCAGTGGTGGTCACTGTTTTCTCCTCAGCGCTTTCCCCAAATGGATAGTAGTCCTCATTGGACCCTGCAAGAGCCGGCACAATAGTCACCCAATCAGAGAACAGCGTTTTGATACTTTTGTCCAAAATGTCATCACTCTCTGTATGATTCCCGGTACTGTTTGAAGAAGATGGTGACACACTGTCAAACTCTCCCAAACGTTTTTCATGCTCTTCATCCAGCTGTTTGAACTTCTCAAATTTGCTCAAAATCCCCAGCCTTTTGGCGTTTTCTTTCAGGGATGAAGAAATTAATGCTTTCAATTGACCTAGTTTCTCTTCAATCTCATTGGCTTCCCGCATTGATGGTGGTGAGATTGTTACAGCATCCAGAAGTGTTGCAGTTGTTTCTTCAGCTGGATAAATCGGTGTGGTAGTAGTTTCTGAAGGGGATGTGGTTGTTTCTGATGTTATTTTGTCAGTGACACCACTTTCTGTAGCTGCAGTATCAGAATTTGATGTTGAATTCAATGTTGTACCATCAGAACTCAATGTTACGCTAGCAGAAGCTGCTATTGTACCATCAGAGCTCAATGTTGTACTATCAGGACCTGTTGTTGTTCCATCAGAACTCAATGTTTTACCATCAGAACTTGATGTTGTACCTTCAGAACTTAATGTTGTATCATCAGGACCTGTTGTTGTACCATCAGAGCCCAATGTTGTAGGAGCAGCAACAGTGTCCATTGCAGTGGTCACCTGACTATCAATCATCATAGTTGATGTCTCTGGTTGCTGAGCCTCCAGCATGGAAACCATGGCATTGGCAACTGTAATTCCACTTGCCTCAGTCTTCTGTTCAGGCACCTGACTAGCATCCTCATTTGTTGTATTATCATCTGCAGTACTGGCACTAGTGCTTATATCTTCACCACCATTTCCACCTTCACTAGAAGCTGATGTTGATGCAGTCTCAGTAGATGCCGCTTCTGTGTTATCTGTAGACTCACCTTCTGTAGACTCAGATTCCTGAGAAGGTTCTTCAGGAGTTTGTTGGCTGACTTCATCCTGATCAACAGTGGTTGATTTCTTGATACCGGTTGTTGGTGGCACAGGGGTTGTGGTAAGATTTGTTGGTGCTTCTGTCAATGGCTCCCTTGAGTTCTCAGTTTCTGAACTGGTGCCTTCTGTACTACCGCCCTCTGCATTGGTAGAACTGTCTCCAGATCCTGTTGTTGATGGTACAGTAGTTGTGTCCAAATCTGCTCGACCATCTTTGGACTCCACACTAGCATCTGTTGATGGTGGAGTTGTGGTCAACTCTTCTGTACTCCCAGTGCCTGAGGTTCCTGTTGATGCATCTTCCCCAGACAATTCTGTTGTTGGTTTTGTGGTTGTTGTTGGAGCTGTTGTTGTTGTTCTGTTGACCATTTCTGTTGTACTATTAGTTGGCATTGCAGTTGTTGTTGGAACACTTGTGGTTGTGGTAAGGATGCTGGACACATCAGGTTCAAACCCATAGTATTTCAGTTTCTCCAGGTAGCTTCTATGGAGAACTGCCTTTGGGTTGCTTAGCACCAGACCTCTGAGGAAGCCATCACTGGTGAAGTATTTCTGAAAAAAGTAACAATAAAACAATATTATATTGATACAACTTTAAAAAAATTAGTTTTAATTGATTATTATTACTGTATTTGAAAATTCATTGTAGAAGAAATTGATTTACAAACTTATTAATTTTTTTTTATATTTCCGTATTCATGTAATGTGCTAATTCTTATCCTGTTCTAAAAGGTGATGAGGGGTTGGTGTTGTAATCATAGCATCATTTGAAGCTAAATCTTCTTCAAAAATCTTGAAGAAATTTTCTTCAACCGACAGCTTCTAATATATTTTAACTTCTTTCAATTTTTAGTTGTTTCTGATTTAGGCTACTCATCTCCAAATACAAGTAATCAGTCCAAGTTGAATGGGATATAATAATTGAATCAATATTATCTGAATTTGAATTATATTATTTTTAAATATGGAGCTTTTTTCAACAAGCTTCACAACCACTCAACTAATTGATAATTTGAATAAATTTTTCAAGGGCTGATTTCAGAAAGCCAATTGCACTCGATTGCCTTCAAAAAACTTCATTTACGGAGTTAATAGAAATTCCATTACATTAACTGCTCATTACTCCATTATAAAATCGCCGTTTAGTAGGGATTTAATTCAATTTACAATAATTACTGTAGCTTTTATGTAATCAATTAGCCGTTAGCATTAGTTCTCCTCGTTAGCCGTTAGCTTGAATTCAATACGGTAATCATTTCATTGTTGATATGGTATATAAACTAAAATCATCCTATTTTTATCCCATTTTGTTCTTAAACCTATAACATTATTCAACATTTATTCCAAAATTCAAATCTATCATGTCCATTGTTTATCTATTCTAAAAAATTTACAACCACATCAATTTTTTATCAAGTTACTGTTCATCTAGTCTAAAAAACTCACAAGCACATAATTTTTTATCAATTTATCAACAAGTAACGGTAAATACCATCCATTCATTGAACTGAAACTTCAAGGCCGTATAATTATGCTTAGAAAAGGATGCAAATAGGTGCAACTCAGCCCTAATAATTGTCTTCTGATTATGCAATACGCAACATGACCCGTTAAAAAAGAAAGGAAGAGTTTCATGCTATACTGAGCATAGACGAAGTTTTTCTGAATGCTTCATAGAACAAACGAAGTTTATGCATAGTTAATTGGATTCTATTCCAAGGACGTTCTAGAAAAAATTAATGCTTCTTTACAGAAACTCGTGGATTACCTATTTTCTCTGCAAATTTTATTCGAATGATCATTCGAATCATCGAATGATCATTGATTTATCATTCTCAATCAAACAATGATTTAAGATTCAATAATATTAGAAATGACCTAGCCTATGCATAGTTTATTCAAATAATTTTCCTGTATATTTTATTGGACAATTAGACTAATTTTATTACCAAAGAGGAAGAGCTGCTTTGTTATAATATAATCTCAATCAAACAATGATTTAAGATTCAATAATTTGAGATTACCTATGTTCTTCTGATTATTTCATTCAAATAATTTCAATGATAAAGAGATGCTTTGTCAGCATCCTCAATCGAACTTCATGATGGATCTCCCGACTTTTTAGGAGAAAAATGTTTTCCCAAATTCAAAACCTAGTGAATTATTTTTCACTCGATATTTATTCCATTCAATTTTCTCCCAGTTTATCTTAACAAATGAGAGTTACGACCAACAAAAACTTTGTTATTCTATATAATATTTTAGTATATTTTATATATTATAATTATCTTTTTTAATTTATTTTATGTAAATTTCTCCTCTATAAGTTGTAACTTTGCGTAGATTTAAACTTTGACAAGTACAGTGCGGTATAGCTACCGTCAACTAAACTGACGTGACTTGATGAATGATGAATGACTGTTATTAATGCTCAGCTGCTCAGCTCTGTTTGAACGGTCAGCGAACGTTCTGAGAGAGCATAATGAGTTGATAGAGACCTCAGCTGAACCATTCACCCTCGCAAACGGCTTTTAGACTGTCTCAACAGAGCTAATCTATATCTATAAAAGCGGAATGGCACTGACTGACTGACTGACTGATTCATTCATTTATTCATTCATCACCAGAACTAAAAATCCACTGAACCGAATGCGTTCAAATTTGGCAGGCATGTTCAGTTGGACGTTTTTAGACGCGCGCTAAGAACGGATTTTAGGAACTTTTCAAGGATACGCCAAATATTCAAGTTTTTCTATAGTTTTTCGGCGTTTTCTCACTTTTTTCGAGAACCAATCGGTAGAAAATGTTGATATTTTGGTAGGTTACGCTCAATATCAGCGTTTTACTATTTTTCGGAATTTTCAGAGTTTTTCTTGGATTTTTCGAGAATAAATTGGTAGAAAATGTCGAAATTTGAGGAACAGGTATAGATTAGTTCTAGATATGCTGTGTTCAATAAGTTTTGAATCCCTTCTGAACGGAATTTGCAGGCGAGCGAAGCGAGTCTGTTTGTCTCAATTTACACTGACAGAGGTTATGCAGGCGAGCGAAGCGAGCCTGTTTGACTCACTGACACTGCTGATACTGTCGGGGGTCCAGGGGGTGGAGCCCCCTGGCTAGGCGGAGAAGGCGAGCGAAGCGAGCCTGCCGGCTAGTTATTAATAACAGACATACGCCATTTTCGTTGGCGTCTACTATATCTATATTATGTTACTTGATATAATACTGGAGTATATATAATATAATAAATGTATATTATACCTATACTATGTTGAAAAAGATCAAACTTTATTGACGTATTCAAAAACAAAACATATTTTATTCAAAATCATAACGTTCATCTAAAATACAAAAACCTTGGTTGTTCTTCATGACAATGACAATAATAATTCCAACTGTTTACTTCTTGAAAAGATCACTGGTTTTGTGTAGTCATGAACAAGCTTTGGGAACCAAGACATCACGAAGATAAATATAAATAAGATTGCCCCGTTTCACTGGCGGCTCGTGTCCACGAAACAGGTGAAGTGCTCGTATATTTTACTGTACAGCACTTCATCTGCTTCGTGGGAACGAGCCGCTAGTGCCGTTTGAAAAAAGTCGGTCTCAGATGAATCGATATAGTTCAATGCTTCGGTAACAGAGAAGTCTACTGAACAAATCTGGCCGAGCAAAGAAGACATTCTGGTAGAAAGGGAAAATGTCACTAGCTCGATCAATATCAATTCAAAAACTATAACTTTGATTTCAAATTGTAGAAAACATTTTTCTATACAATTCAAGACAAAATTTTTAATTTTTGAACCAGTATTGACCAAGCTGGACTCATTTTCCTATCTTGCCAGAATGTCTTCTTTGCTTGGACAGACTATACCCGACTTTGCTCGAGGCTTCTCTTGACCAAAATAGCTTATAAAATATTGTTTTTTGGGCTCCATGAAGTGTAGCAGTGAATACATAGAAAAGCAGTGAATTCTATTAATATTAATTGGTTCTAGTCTTCATTCCGACCAATATAGGCCATAAATTGAAGTTGAAGTGAGAGAGGAATCCAATCCAGAATTCAGGGGCGGCGTTTATCAATAATTGAAAAACATTCCTAATTGTTAACGACGGCTTGAATGAGAGATAAGCTGTTGTGATTCTTGGCAGAAATCTAATCGCGTTATTTTTGCAAAGAATTCTTGATTGGAAGATATTGACAGGAAATGCTCATGAAGTAAAATAAAAAGAAAACATTGGTCCCGTTTCAACATTGGCGGCTCGTACCCACGAGACAGGTGAAGTGCTCGTATCTTTTACTGTACAGAACTTCACCTGTTTCGTGGGCACGAGCCGCCAGTGCTTTTCACACACCACGATTGAGGCGGTTGGTAAATTCTCAGCTCTGTCAGGACAGTCTGAAGCTGTCTTTGAGAGCAAAGTGGTATAGCTGGGGCTACTCGCGTTTCTATGTACTCTTGCAGACAACAGCTCGCTGACTGTCCTGAGAGAGCTAAGAAATAATTATAACAGTCATTCGTCATTCGCCTTAATTATTGATCTGCTGTACTGCTTCTGAACTGGTCTTTACTGCTTGACTCCCATTGGTCAGTTATCCATCCCTTTCCCTAGCGGTTGGTCTCGGCCAATCACAGAGCTTTATCTTAGTCCTAGTGAGTTCCGCCATTTCGTTTCCCTTCCTACTCTTTCAAGAAATTGAAATAGCAATAGTATGACAGAAATTGATTTAAAAATTCTTATAGTGATTGATTCAATATCTCTTCAAATACAATTGATTTTTTTAATTAAAGACTCTTTTAATTTTAATAATAATTAATTCGAATCTCAAATTATTGCTATATAAGGATCTCGCCTGCTATTTAGTACATTGGTCAATATTTGCAGTGCAGAAGTCTTTTGACTATTTATATAGCAATAATTTGAGATTCGAATTAATTATAATTATAATTATCCAGCAGTTGGTTAACTGCAATATCTAATAATTCTTCCATCTTTTAATTTTAAGAATCGCTATCAAAACAAGTATATTTTTCGCTTATTTTGTTTTCTATTACCAACTGCTAGTAAATATTTCACTCTAAACCATTTTCACGAAACTGCAGTCAAGTACTTGTTTATAATATAACTAATATTTGTATTATTGACTAGAATGTGATGAAAATAGTTCAGAGCTACCGGTATGTAAAAACATATTTTTCCGTTTTGAAGATAAATTCGGACCCAATTCAGTTTCGGAAGCACGGAAAATTGTAAATAACTTGACAAGGGAGACATGGTTTCTTGCTGCTAGTGGTAGCCTAGATATTATTTATAGAAAAGTAATGAATGTTTACAAAGATATTCTGTTTGACCGGTTCTTCAAGAGCTTATTCTCAAAGCAAGACTAGAAAATTTAGTTGCATCTCATCGATAATAATAAAAATTACTGTAACTTTACAGTTGTATAGAGTAGAAGATCTCGCTTGAAGTTCATATTCTTCGTAATATTAGCTCATATTGAAACTTTTAGAGCGTTTATTAAGTTAGTAAGGAAGGACTTAATATCATATATTTCCTATGTTTTATGATCTATAGAATTGAATGAAACTACCGGTACTGTATTTCCAGAACTCAAACTCTATTAGTTTGGAAGAAAGTTTCTCAAAACCGAGGAAAACCACGTGTTACCACTAGTTGTCCACTTCTCTCTTATAATAATGTTTCACTTTACTTCTATTATAATGGTCTGTCCAAGCAAAGAAGACCCTCTGGCAAGATGAGAAAATGACTCCAGCTCGATCAATACTGGTTCAAAAATGATTGATTTGATCTCAATCGTAGGAAACATTCTTATTTACAATTTGAGATCAAATTAATATTTTTTTTAATCAATATTGGCCGAGCTGGAGTCATTTTCCCATGTTGTCAGAATGCCTTCTTTGCTTGGACAGACTATACATCAGAACTTAAACGTAATTTTTTCAATGGCTTAACAGCCCTATGAAAGTCCTAGGAGCTTGAACATAATGTGTTTTATAATGTTTTACTGTACTCCCATGACTATTTGAGTGCAAATTTTACTAAAATATCTACTCACACTAGCCCTCATAGTCATGTGCAGCTCCCGGAACGCCATCTGCGTGGTGTTGCTATTGGCCGGCAGCCGCAGCGCCCGCTCTATCTGCTGCGCTGACTGCGAGCTGCGATTGGCTCCCTCGTAGATCAACACCGACACCGACACTAGGCCGTACGGAGAGAAGATCGCGTTCGTCTTCGGGGTGGCTATCACCTGAAAGAGAAAACAAGATAAATAATATTGATAGAGAATATTATAAATAATACGCGTTTCTGTTTGTCATTGGCTCAACAGCCCTATGAAGGGCCTAGGCCGACCAGCTGGTTACCAGTTTCATATCCACTTCACTATACAGTCCGTCCAAGCAAAGAAGACACCCCGGCAAGACGAGAAAACGATTCCAGCCCGGCCAATACCGGCCCAAAAGCCATTAGTTCTCAAACAGAACCAACAGTCCCTGAGCCAACACTGACCGAGACAAAGCCAACCCCACCACGTCAGACTGCCCTCCTCGCCCGGACAAACCATACATCCCGAGTCCGATCCCACTAGACGTCAAAACTGCAATCATATGAATGTAGAAACCAAGTGAACCGCCATACCATCATAGGTGGATAGAGGTAACATGAGGTTAGCACGTTGATCCTCTCAACCATAAGCCAGTTTTCGTAACCAAGGGACGGCGCAGAACACCTCTGAATAACATCCAATTAATCAGTTAAAGTGTAATGCAACAATTACTATTCCTGCAGAGGCGGGAAACAACTGACTATCTTTACTTATGACAGCCAATCTCCCAGAGAAGGGTCTGTTTCAATTGACCTCGAAATTAAAAGTCCCAAAGTAGGGTAAACAATAATATGCGTACGAATTTTAATGGTGGGGAAACCCTTACGGGTAGGTTCTACCTCAATTGAAATTAAAATTGAATTGAAAATGTATTCATTCAAATACTGGTCACGCGTCACCCTCCAGAGAGCAGATCAGTGTTCGTGGCTCAACTTCAGGATCACTGTTAATCCAGATTTCTCCTACTGACTGATTAGATAGTGATATGATTGGAGTTGGCCTATGTCATGAGTCCATCGACTTTTCTCGACTCCCTTAGTTTTCTTTTAGAGTTAGTTTTCTTTCTCCCTTAGTTTCCTTTTTATGAGTTTTCTGAACTAGATCCAGAATTCGAGACTCAAGCTACGTAAATTCAGAGTAGCAACCGCAACTACAACCCTGATATTGGAGACGATTTTTATCTTCATCAGTATTCATTTCTACATTATCTATAGCAGGAATTCATTTCCTAATAAATTTTCTTCAATTTTTTCAAACAACTTTGAATGAATTTTACATGATGATACATGTTTGAACTTTTTAACTCGAATCAATCTTTATCAGGAGACTTTCGATCAAACTATTATATATTCAATTATATGTTGAAACATTTAAAGGAGATCTAGAAGAACAATTACTTCTGCAATATTGATTAAGATAATATTTTCCTCCAATGAAAGAATTACAAATTGTTCTAATCAATTTATTATAGAATTCTCTCACATTCACTATATTTGAGAGTAATGTCAATTTTCATAGGAAAAATTGGAGGAGGAATGCATTAATCATAATTGAAAATATTAATCTTCATCTTCTTCTTCATATTTTTATCCACTATGATTGCACCCAGACGTAACGCGTAAACGTCCATAGCTATAGTCTGTCCAAGCAAAGAAGGCCGTCTGGTAAGATGGTAAAATGACTACAGCTCGGTGAATATTAGTTCAAAAATTATCAATTTGATCTGAAATTGTAGGAAAAAATCTATCTACTATAAAGATCACATTTATAATTCTTGAACAAATATTGACCAAGCTGGAGTCATTTTCTCATTCTTGCCAGAGGGTCTTCTTTGCTTGGTCAGACTATACACGATCCAACCAACAGAATTAGTGATTAGTGATAGATACTTTAACGATTCTTCACATACTGTACTTCTGGGACACCCTTCGTATCCACCATTAAACCCATTCACTGAATCTTGACATTAGTTTGCCAACGATAAAAAATCTGGGCGTAACTCTTGTGACACTATTACTCCCGGTTAACTAGTTTCTTCCTATGCCTGGGACAGGAAGAAACACTCAATACAGATATAAAGACACGGTAAAGGATCACTATAAACATGGAAATAGAGGACTCTATGCAAGGGAATAGAAGACATACACAGTTGATTTAAAAGACCAGAACCGTATACATAAATGTATCTATATAAATAGATATACAGTTGCGGGAAGGACTGATATATACGTGGAGCAGGAGGACTCTATATAGATATAGTTATGGTGACATTTTATTGGATTGCAAGAATCTAGCAATCTCAAGGCTGAATCAAAAGCTTGAATGATATAATTATCGCAGTCATTGAGTGACACCTGACACGCCTCAGGGTGCTCAAGCGGAGACAACTGTATAGTCTTTCCAAGCAAAGAAGACATTCTGGCAAGATGGGAAAATGATTCGAGCTCGTTTAATATTGTTTATAAAATTATAAATTTGGTCTCAAATTGTAGAAAACATTCTGATCTACAATTTAAGATGGAATTTATAATTTTTGAATTAATATTGACCGATCTGAAGTCATTTTCCCATCTTGCCAGAATGTCTTCTTTGCTTGAACGGACTGTACTTGCACTTGTAACTAGAGAGAACATTACACTAATTCAATTGTCAATCAATTAGTACCTATAGAGTGATTCAAAAAGAGCGCCGGTTTTAATACATCAAATTAAAAGGTATATTCAAATAAGAAATTGAATACATCAAAATAACACGTTCATCTCACTTTCAGGTTTCATCTATGAAAAATGTTATCATTCATGTGTCCTCCTCTACTATACTGCACTGGCACGCATCAGATCTGTCCAAAAAATTCACTAGTTTAGCTTGACAAGATTCCACTTCAATTTCGCCTATAACCCGTTGAATTGGCCACCAAGGACGTGTGACTTGACGCCTTGTGACTTTCATCTTTGGGTTCATCTAAAACATATTTGTTGTATTTTGATAAACCCCGGAATATCGATGACTTAGAGGGGAAAATTCGACTGGTTATCGGCGAAATGGAGGTGGAAACTTGTGCAGTAATATTGAATTACATGGACAGAGTTGATGCATATGGCAGCGTATGTTAACTTAGTAGAGGAGGACACATGAATGACATCATTCTTCAAATAATATTAAATCGGAAAGTGAGATGAGCATGTTCATTATTCTCAATTTTCCGTTTAAATAAACCTCTCAATTTGATATAGATTGAAACCGGCGCTTTTCATGAATCACTCTATATTTTCATCTTCTTTTGAATTGATATTTGAATTCTATCATTACAAACCTTCCAAGCTTGAGAGTTCAAACCAGAAATTATCATCAATTCATAGAAAGTCAATTACTAAAAGTAAATTAGAAGATAAAGCACTGGCGGCTCGTGCCCACGAACAGGTGAAGTGCTGTACAGTAAAAGATACGAGCACTTCACCTTTTCCGAGGGCACGAGACGCCAGTGAGATAAAGGAGTCTGTTAAAACCTAATTTTCAAAAGTGTATTAAACGAAACCCGCATTGTGATCAAATTGCACAAAAATTTCGCAACCTTATCTCAACTGAAATGGTGAACCTCCAATCAGCACCATTGGTATTCAATTGAAGAGAAAATGCGATTCAAATTATTTCTGCGGGTGTTTAGCATAGAAAACTGGACTACTTTCATCACTTGAAATTCAAGATTTGTAATACACCACCAGTATGAAAGTACAGTAATGTAATTCAAGAGAATTGAAACATAGACAAATCGTGTAAAAAGTCGTGAAAGAAATTTAAGTCTGGGTTGTGGATTTTGATGTCTGTGTTGGCTATCAAATATCACACTTTTGATTGGTAACTGGTAAGCCATTCTTTTCTCAATTCACTTTTTTCCTTCTACCATTGCAATCTAGTCCCATGAGAGACTAATAAGAAATTCAATTCTAACTTATAATTAGAGTTATGGACTGAGTTAAGAGTCCTCACTAGGACTACTATACTTCTACATAATAATTAAATTACTAAATAATAAATACATAGAATAATATTTAACTATGTGAAAAATTTTTTAATTCACATGAGAATAATTCAATTATTGAGAAGATTTGAGAATTATAATCATATGCTATGTAGAGCGATACACGTACTCCAGGCTTTGAATGTTACCTGCAAGTGAACCAATAGTTTGTTTATTTTATCTCAAGTTATCGTGTATAGGGTATAGAAGGTCCTCTTCAGTGCTGAAAGCACATAACTATAAATATTCTTATTTCTATAGCCTACCAGTAGCCTTCTCCAGTGCGTACTGCGTAGTGTTGGCTTTTGTGAATTTGAAACTCTTCAAATGAAAGTAATACGTAATAAGTTTGAATAATTCAATAATTTCATTTTTTTCTCTTCAAATCACTATAAATTTTAAACAAATTGATGAATATATTTTTCCCAAATATTAATTTAAATTTAATGATCTATGTAATATTATAATTTTATGAATTTAAGTAATGGTAGATAATATTATTTTTCTAACTGTTCTTATGTATGATTTTATGTATAATAATACATTATTATAAAATATTTAGAATTTAGAATTACTGACTGGATAACTCGTATGAATCCTATGTAAACATGAAAATGACAAAGCCTATTATAAATCTTTTACTTAATGGCCAATAAATGTATAATATTATCCTTTAAAAATTAGAAAGAGAAGCTATTTCTAACTTAAGGAAAGCTAACAAATTATTGAAACGCTCATCGGTTATCAGAATTTAAAATATTGGCAAAATTATTGCTGAGGAACAAATAACAAATAGCTTAACTGTGATTACTGTTAGTTAATTTGTAGAATCTTCAAACTCTTTTGTAATTTTTTTACAAACTGTGATATCAGTTTGAAAGAAATTTTGGTGTATTCAAAAATGATAACCACCAGAAGAAAAGTACGCTAGTACTGTTTTAAAAGCTCGACTCCCATTGGCCAGCTGCTTGAGGTGTTGAAAGTGGGAGTGAAAGGCCTCGTCCAAACACAGAGCTTCCCACTGTATTTAACGCTGGACTCCCATTGGCCAGCTACTCCTGGTGTTGAAAGTGGGAGTGAAAGGCCCACCCAATCACAGAGCTTCCTACTGTGTTCAACGCTTGACTCCCATTGGCCAGCTACTCCTGGTGTTGAAAGTGGGAGTGGAAGGTATCATCCAATCACAGAGCTTCATACTGTTTTCAATGCTAGACTCCCATTGGCTAGCTACTTCTGGTGTTGAAAGTGGGAGTGAGAGACCTCGTCCAATCACAATAAAGATCCTTATACGGCTTCACCATTCTTTTTTCTGAGGCAGCGATTTCATTCCATTTCTTATAAGCAATTTTTTTTTAGAAATTGGAAAACATAAAATTGATTTTTTCCGAGTCTTAGATAATTATTGTAGAGACATTCAGTTTGAAAAAGGGTTTAATCAGTAATTATTATTTGGTTCAGAAAGCATGGAAACTGGAAAATGAAAAGTAGGCAAGTAATGAGAATAGAAAAGAATTCAAAATACAGGTATTGCTTAGGGTATAGTGGTTTTGTCTGCTCCTTGCACGTTTCAAATATGAATTCCAGGCTCATTCATCCATTCAAAGATACATTCAGATTATCAAATTGAAATAAACTAAAATTATTCGGGAGATGAAAAACAGGCATCGACCTTACTATTTGACCGAACGTAAGTGAGGTCTAGATTCAAGACAACGATTTTGAATTTTTTATGTTTGTTCCGCATTTACGATAAAACGCGGCAATACATTCTGATGCAATTTGACAGGAAGGTTCCTCTTGAAATTGCGCGTCGATTTATACGTAAGGTTTTTTGAAATATTGAATTTTAATGATAATATGAAAGGAAAAAAAATTACCTCCATACTAAAATATTTCTGTATACATTTATGCTTCTGAACATAGAATTCAGACTATAGAATTATTCTTGCTTAACCAGCTGTCGAGTTTATTATTAATTACATGCAATTAATGAAACTCAACATAACTTAGTATTCCCTTCATTAATAATGCCCAATTCATGGGTGACTTCGTGAGGTCTACTGTTCACAGAACTACTAGTTATCTCCCGAACTTTGTTATAAATGTTTAAGGGCCGGTTTCTCCAAAAAAGTTAATCAGAATTTTGTATTAAACCATCAGCTGCCTCAATTGAAACACAAGTTAATAAAAGTGACCATACACTGACAGCTGATAGTTTAAACTAAAATTTCAGTTCAAATTTCAAATTTGGAGAAACCGGCCCTAAGTAGTCCAAATCACTTTTTAAGGCTACTTAATATTCTTCATGAAATAGGTCGATAATTATTAGAAAACCTTTTTTTTATTCTCACCTGTAATAAGCAAATGCTGAAATCATTAGTAATTTCTACGGCAGCGTCGCGGGGCTTCTGCTGGCCGAGAACCAAAATTGACGCCCACAACACCCCAAGGTACCCTGAAACAAACATTTCAAATAATAATTCGAAAAATTCAAAACATCCAATTCTGTCAAAACCACAGAAAAACATCCGTCTGGACAGTAAGCAAAGAAGACAATCTGACAAGATAGAAAAAATACTCCAACTCGGTCAATATTGGTTCTGAAATAGAATAACTGCCTCAAATTATTGAAGAAAACATTCTGTTCTACAATAATTTGAGACAATTTTTGAAAGAATATTGACCGAGCTGGAGTCATGTTCCCATCTCGCCAGAATCTCTTCTTTGCTCGACCAGACTTTAAAAGTTAAATAGTAAGTACACTGTTCTATTACTTTGTGATATCCTAATAATCTCTTCTGATTTTAGTTACTTTCTCCTATGTTTCACTTTATAGGATACAGCTAATTTCGATAATATACCAATATTTTAATCATACATAGGAACAATATGATATTCATTCCCTACCTAAGTCCCGTTTCACAAATCACGATTTTTGCCATTTTTATAAACTCTACTAGATTGAACATTGAACAGAACTTAGCAAACACATGATGTTTCTCAGCGCACTACGTATATGTTTCCCAAGCTTCATTCAATATGATAGGGACGCAAAAAACCAGGTGTCCGACGATCAAGGTTTGTGAATCAAGGGTAAGATACATACATATTAATTCTATCAAGAATTGAATCTCCTCAGAACATCTACAATACATTTCGGTCAATGAATTTTTAAACACTTTCAGAAAGCTGTAACGACAATTGACAATAATTTACTTTGGTAATTAATTTCCTTGGCAAAATCTACCAGCTAGGCAATTGGAAATTGGAATATGAGTGAACGTAACCTTTGAAAATGAAGTATTGTACGAAACACGATAGAATGGCACTATACGGTTTACGAGAAAAAGCAAACGACGAAATTAACGACAAGAAGGAAAATAGAAAATTGGAAAATGAAGATAAATAAAAAGATGGTGAAAGGTGGAATGGTGTCTTCTAGTACGATTGATAATAATTAGAGTAGACGATAATGCCAGAGTACCGATTCATTTTTCTAGGTCACAATTTAATGCATAATTTATGATACTATGATCGAAAGTAGTATTAATTTTCTCACTGGGTGATAGTCTGTCCAAGCAAAGAAGACATTCTGGCAAGATGGGAAAACGACTCCAGCTCGATCAATAATGGTTCAACAAATTCAAATTTAGTCTCAAATTGTAGGAAACATTCCGATCTTCAGTTGGATTCCAACTTTTGAACCAATATTTATCGAGATCGAGTCGTTTTCCCATCTTGCCAGAATGTCTTCTTCGCTTGTAGACTTCAATTACTCTTGTTTTTCAACAATCGATGCTCTAGAAAATATATGTATAGTAATAGTATTACGAGACAATATTTTAACTATAGTAATATAACAATGAAAACAACAGTTACGATTATACCGGGTCTATTATTACGTTTACTGAAAGCCTATTATTACCATTACTATTTAGCCTATGATTACAGAGAGAGTAGTGAGTTTGTAAGCAATGTTGTATCGATTTTTCAAGTAGTGCATTTTATTGAACTCCAGACGACATTGTCAAGGTCGTGAATATGAATATCAACACTGACTGAAAGGTTGAACACCTTTGGGCATCTTGCTCTTGATTGTGGGGTTGTGTCCATGGCACTGGCGGCTCGTGCCCACGAAACAGGTGAAGTGCTGCACAGTAGAAGATACGGGCACTTCACCTGTTTCGTAGGTACGAGTCGCCAGTGATACATAAATTGAAGTGATGTATCAAATTGAAGAATCGAATACAAATGACATACCATTATTGACTTTGAAAGAATCGCCATTACTTTAAAAGAATTATTTGCTTTGACGATATTCAACTGTTTATTGTATGATAAAACTGTGTTGAATAAATATATTATCTTATCTTTTATAAGACTATGCATTACTGACACAATACCTTTCAAATCAATAATTATGTATCATTTAGAGCATGTATCATCTCCAGTAGCTTCGTGAATAATTGATAAACTTCAAATTCTTGAAGTAAATTGAACCGTGATCTCACAACTTGAAAGGATTGGAAATCTTCTATACAATATTTGATCTAATGATCTATAAATTTTATAAGATATCATTTCTCAAATCCTTGAGGAATCCTTGAGGCTGCATTTTATCACAATATCAAAGCTATTTTGTACTGAAATTGAACTGGTCGTGGCCCAAATTTGAGTAAAAGATGGTGAGAAATATAGTTTCTGAAAAACACGTTACAAGTCTGCAAATTTTTCTCTTTTTCAACTCGGTAACAAAAGCCATCTCACTAGTATCTTTAGTCTGGTCGAGCAAAGAAGACATTCTGGCAACATGGAAAAATGACTGCAGCTAGGTCAGTATTTGTTCAAAAATTATTAATTTGGTCTCACATCGTTTTATACAATTTGAGACCAAATGTATCATTTTCGAACTAATATCGACCGAGCTGAAGTTATTTTCTCATCTTGCCAGAATGTCTTCTTTGCTCGACCAGACTATATCATAGCTTTATATTTATCTTTTTGAAATTGAATCGAATTTATCATCGAACTATTGCAACAATCAAGATCCACTAGATAGAAATACTAGCTATACTTTAAGCTATAGCTATAAGCTATACGCTATAAGCTAAGCTATAAGCTATACTTTAAGCTAAATACTAAGCTATACTTTATACTTCATGATGTGTCTTCTTTCTTTGTTTGACCTCTCCTTTCTGTACTATTCGCAATACAAAGTATACAATACTATACAACACAAGTACAAATTACGATGAATTAACGGTAAAAATTTCGCAAATCTTTATTAAAGAAGCAATCCTTTGACCGTCCTTGTTATCATTATTATCTCGTTGGTCAGAACGACCCGTTATCCAGTCCATTAATGAATTCCTTCGCATCTTTTCAATTTATTCTTCTTTTTATAATTTTTTCACTGCCTTCAATAGTCAATAGATGACCGACTTACCGTTACAATAAATGTACAGTACTGTAGTAATAAGTGAAGGTTGCCTTTTGATAAGGAGTTAATGACCTTCTGTCAATATTCTCATCTTTTTTTCATTTTTTCAATCATCTTTTTCTACAGCTGCCGCTCATTTTGTTATTGCTGTACGTGTAGGTCATTTTCTGCAATCATTTTGCTATCTGATTTGAAATTTCTTTGAACTACGGTATTATTGAAACTTCTCTTTCAAACTTCAAATTCATTATCAACATCTTTAATCTTCTTCTTCTCATTGTTCTTCTCCTCCACACCTTTTTTCCTCAATCGTTCCCAACACATCCTTTCATCACTATTATTTCTAATATAATATTTATAAATAATATATTATATTCCTTACCAATAGTAGCGAGATGAATTTGTCCATAAACTTTTTTTTATTTTTTTTTTATTGCGGATGATGCCCACATAATCATTTTAGCTTGTGCGTGGGTAATGGATCTAGAACCACTATGACTGTCAAGGGCCCTACAAATGATCAAATCCATTTCTTAGTACATACTTAGCATTATATTTTGTTCATTTCATCAATAAAATTGAGAACTTTCAACTTCTTTCATTGGATTTCTAAACAGTAAAGATTTTCATAATACACCTTACCATTCTCAAGCCAAAATTTGTCACAACAATTGTGAAAAATCGTCTTTCTGCAACAATCTCTAGTAAACATCTTCATGTAGCTTTTCAAAGAGACTAATCTTCAGTAATTCTTCATAATTTTCAACCTCTATTTTAAATATTGATGAAAATTTGAATGAAGAAGATTTTTGGACTTATTTATCTGTGATTTTATCCAATAAGTTCATTGTATTTTATCGAGATTAAGTTAATTTATAATTATTGGAACAACCCTTGAAAGAATTACAAGGTATTCTCAGAAACTTTCAAGGAGCACTTGATACAGGACTCACTAATAAAAACCAAATCTCATAGAATTTCATTAAGTTCATCAACCTATCCCAATCTATCAATCTACTTTAAAAAATGACAACAATTATAAAACAAGGACAATGAAATCAAACCCAAGTTTATTCCCACAGAATATCAGAGATTAAACTATTACAGTTCATAGACACAGTTGAAATTAAGTTATTAAAGTTCAAAATAGAGTTTTCTACAAGCTAGCAATAGTATTTTAACACGCGATTAACCAACTATAGTCTATCCAAGCAAAGGAGACATTCTGGCAAGATGGGAAAATGACTTCATCTAATTCCGATATTTGTTCAAAAATTATAAATTTGGTCTCAAATTGTAGGCCAGAATGTTTCCCATAATTTGAGACTAAACTTATAATTTTTGAACGAACATTGACCGATCTGGAGTCATTTTCTCATCTTGCCAGAATGTCTTCTTTGCTTGGACAGACAATAACATTGTAAAAACCGGCAATAGGAAGCCAGCCTCAATATATATATATTTTATACACAATTATGTTCTTTAGTATATCTGTATTGTATTGTCAAAGTGGATGCCCGTTTAACAATATTTATATTTTGTACAGAATTATGTTCTGTATTATATCTGTATAGTGTTTGCAAAGTGGAAGGTGTTAGGTACTGCACAATATCTATATTTTGTAAACATTCATGTTCTGTACTATATCTGTATAGTGTTTACAGAGTAGAAGATTATACCAAACAATATCTATATTTTGAACACAGTTATGTACTGAGTATACCTGTATTGTGTGGATCTGATACTGTACAATACCTATATTTTGTAAACAATAATGTACTGAGTATATCTGTATAGTGTGGATCTGATACTGTACAATACCTATATTTTGAACACAATTATTTACTGAGTATACCTGTATAGTATGGATCTGATTTAAACAATATCTATAATTCGTACACAGTTATGTACTGCAGTATATCTGTATAGTGTGCAGAGTTGGAGTACAATGGAAATGTGTAAAACTCATCTGGATTCACTAGTTGGAATCTTCCGTCTTATTCTTCCTACTAAGCTTCCTCTGTTTACATTATTTTAGGATTTGAAGATTTTTAATTCAAAGGTCGCGGAAACCAGAGAGTAAACAAAACATAACTTTTGAAAATACTTATTTGATTTTATTGAGAAAATTCTAAATGGGATTTGCCATCAAAGTCCATTACCGTATCATTCTGTATTCATTTACAATATACGTAGGTAATAAATAATTATGTATAATTTGATAGAGACCTAAACATATTCATAACTTTGAATTTGATTCAAATCATTAAAAAATATTTTATTCAAAAGTCAATAAAAAATAAATTTGATGGAAATCAATATTAATCTATTCTAAAAGGGAAATATAATATAATGTAAAGATGGAAATATTTTAGTTGAATAACTAATAAAAATGCCAAGTTAAAAGATGTCATTCTTGAAACCCGTAGGTATGCGATCAGAGTTTTCATTTAATAAAATTAAACAAGAGAGCTACAATTGAACCTTCCGAAAATAAGAAAACTTTCAAATCTTGAGAAGTATCGGACAAGTTTTAGAGCTGTTCATCTCTCCTATTTACGACTTTTTATTTTTATAAAAATATTTTATATTTTACGACTTTTTGGGAAGCGTTTTGTCCCAGTGGTAGAGAGCGTCTAATCGGTGAGATTAGATAAGCGACGTGCCTCTACCACCACTGTAGTAACGGTGACCGGTTCCTCTGAATTCAATTCATGAGCCTCAAAAATCGCTTCCCGGTGGTTCGGAACTCACCTAAAGCAGTAGGTCCATTCATCTCTCATCATCATCCTTCCCATTACCCACGCACAGGCCCAAGAGCCCATGTGGGCATCACCCTCAAGAAAAAAAAAATTATTCCTAATAGTATTGAATAACAATGAAAGGATAACAAGAACATTTTTGAAAGGTGTCTTCAATTCTTTGGAATCATATCAAATCACATGATATAACATTTTGATACTCTGTACGATTAACTATTGATTTTAGATGAGATGTAGCATCATTTGAATTATATTGAGATGAACTATTGACTTTTGTAATGAGGATAATTCACTTTCAATAATAATAAATCACTAATCAGGGAAAGCAAAATTGACCGGCTTTATAACTGGTAATTCTCTTTTTAAACAGGAAAAAACAAAATTAAACAGCTTTATTTCGCTTTTGTTTTCTGAGGGTGAAGCCCTCATGAGTTCTTAGCATTGTGCATGAGTAATGAGGTGGATGTTGCTGAGAGATGACGATTACATTTTAGGCAGCCGGGACCGACATCTCATCGTCCCCTCCAAAAGAAGTAGTTAAATGTTCCATTATTTCACTAGCGTAATTACCCTTACAGTTTTGTCTCAATATTTTAAAATGAATGTAACAAATTGTCCAGTAACTTGTTTGGAATGGGTGGCCGTACTTATGTGATTGTGCTTAGGTCAAAGAATTGTTCCCCCGTTTAGACTCGAACCCTGGACCACCGGCCTCCTATTTGGGCGCGTTACCACGTCCTCCAACGAATAACCTTGTCACTGTTTGAACATTGGGTGAATTAAAGTTATTAGAAGTAATTGAAGAAGTGAATAAAGTTCGATCTTCGATTAATCATAAGAATTAGTGAGACGTTGGTCAACTAATCCTTTAGTAGTTAGCTAAATTCCAAGTGAAACAAGAAATAAATTTTAAAAAAACTATAAAAATTTGAACTTACATGTGTTAGAAATCATAGAGAAGTAGCTTCAGAAGTGCCACACAGAAAAAAGTGAAGAGAAATAATGCGAAGAATGTCTCATACATAGGCTTAAACTGAAAGCTTCAACAACGCACTTGTAATTATCACAAACTTGATGAAAAACACAAGAAAAAACTGTTAAATTTACACAAAACCCCGTAATTTTCAACCACAAAGTAATTATATTTTGACACAAATTGGTTGTAAACGCCGAACTTTATGTATACTATCGATAAATCTTGAAATATACTTGAAGAAAACTATTATTCTTCAAAGAAAACTGGAGGAAATTCAATGAAAACCTCGGAAAACTCGAAGAAAACTAGCTAGGAAACCTCGCAATAGACCGACCGCACTACTACTGGAAATGCTGGAATTGAAAACTGGAGCTGCTTGGCGTCATTTCCCGCCTCCAGCGGAAAATTCCCTTTCATAACGCGAAATTTCCCTCGAAATCAGACAAATTTCCCCGCTATTTGTCGTGTTGCAACTTGGAGAGGATATTAATGTAATAAGGAGGAAATGGAGGAAGAAATCAACGACTGGTTGTTGGTTTTACTGTCTTAAATGTGGGAAATAAGATTGAATAATAGTTTCGGAGTTGGTTCTTGTGTTGTGAAGGTTTAAAAAGTAAAGGAATATTAACATTTTAGTCACCTAATTTGTAAAAAAAATTGTTGTGGAACCTCTACACAACGTACAGATAACTTGATCTACAGTGTAGATAACTTGAATGAGGCATTTTCTAAAAATGATAAAATGAGCAGTTAAGCTCTTCAACAAACTTCTAAATGATAAGTTCTTGAATTCCAAATCTCAGTTCAAGAATAAAGTCTTCCTCCGCCCCCCGGTGATATCAGCCAGTAAAAAGATAAACAGGCTCGCTATGCCCGCCTGCCAGTAGGACTCAAACGGATTTGCTTTTTTCATCGTATCACTCAACCCTAAATTCAATCACATTTTAACACGAACTATCAAACACATTTGAATCAGCTCTTTTAATAGGGCCTAATCAAACCATCGTGAAAATGTTGTGCTTTTTAGTCGAGTAATTTCTGAAAAATCTACAGACCCTCACACTGTGAATAAAGGAGCTAGATATGCAACCCGCGATGCATTTTCAGTTTTGAAAAAATGGATTACTGGCGTCATCTTGAAGAATTTCAAAAAAATTTTAAAACATTTCTAGACCTAATCTGAGTATTTTGACCAAACTTCAACGATTTCTGATTACTGATTCTCAAAAACGCCAAGAAAAAACTGTAGAAAACACAAAATAATGAGCGTATTATTGTTGAGAAGTTAAATTTCATCACTTAGTGCTCATTTAGGCCCAACTGAATATGGCTACCAAATTTGAACACATTTGTTTCACTAGATTTTTAGTTCTGGAGATGAATCAGTCGGTATCATCTTTCTATTATGAATATAGATCATAGCTCTACATTGTATTTTTATATAGGCTTCTTATAGATTATAGTATACGGTAGTAAATTTCAATTTATAGTTATAATTTGTGGCTATTTCTACGCTTCTACCTATAGTCCATTCACGATAACTTGAGATGAGATAAACAAAAGCTCTGCATGTGTGTGTGTGTGTGTGTGTGTGTTCGACTGGAGTGGCTTCGTTTCAGCCGCGACATAAGTCACTGCAATGCCAAAGTCCCGAATTTTTTTATCGGGACTGTAACCAAAACATTGACACAAAAACTTTTACTCCAATTGTTTGAAAATTTTAGGTTCATGCAGTCGAGAGACAACCGAAACAAGCAATTTCCCAATGTGTATCTATAAAAAAGATTACTTAAAGATACTTATTCTGAATTGCGTACAACAAAATTAAGGATTTCGGCATTGCTGAATTGTTTATGTCGTGGCTAAAACGAAGCCATTCCAGTCAAACACACACACATGCAGAGGTTTTGTTTATCTCGTCTCAAGCCATCGTGAATGAACTATAAGCCTGTCCAAGCAAAGAAGAGCCTCTGGCAAGATGATAAAATGACTCAAGCTCGGTCAATATTGGTTCAAAAAATATTGATTTGGTCTCAAATTGTAGATCAGAACATTTCCTACAATTGAGATTGAACCAATATTGACCGAGCTGGAGTCATATCAACATCTTGCCAGCGGCTCTTCTTTGCTTGGTCAGATTATACTACATCTTTATACCTATAGGTATCGTCTGCCCAAGCAAAGAAGACCCTCTGGCAAGTTGAGAAAATGACTCCAGCTCGGTCAATATTGGATCAAAAATTATTGATTTGGTCTCAAATTGTAGATCAGAACATTTCCTACAATTGAGACTAGATCAATGATTTTTGAGCCAATATTGACCGAGCTCGAGTCATTTTCCCATCTTGCCAGAGGGTCTTCTTTGCTTGGACAGAGTATACTTGATCACATCGTTTTGACAGCAGAATTCAGTGTACATCCCTCAATTATTTACTAGTATCTCAGGAGTTTCTTATTCAATTACGGAACTATACATGTGAATGAAGAAAGAAAATAAAGTATAATTTTAGATATTCTGGGAACAAAGAATGCTCTCTGAAATCAGTCTCCGTAAACGAGCGTAAATGGTACGCTATCTAGCGGCAATATTTGGAACTAACACAAAAATATAACCGCTAAATTACGAAAATCGATTGAATGACAGTCGCAACATAAGAATTTGAATCATAAAAAAACTGGAATAAAAATTAGAAATATTTAAAATATTGATGAATCATGAAATAAAAGAGAGGTAGAATAAGTGTGTATTACGAGTAGTAGAGATAATTAAATTTTAAAACAATATATTATCTAAAATCTATTAATCTGCTGGTGTATTAATTTGTTTGAATTTTTTTCAAAATTTCAAACTTTATTACACGTGGAAAATAGATATATTATCATTCAAATAAATCTTATCAGATTTTTTTACATCACAAACGTAATATAAATTTATTACAATGATATTTTTGTTTCGTTTTCACTGTTACGCATGAAAAACATTTCATCAAAAAAGTATAAAACCATCAAAAACAATAATAATAAATTTTAATATCAATAATCTACATCCTAAAGCTACATGATCGCACACGAGACTCACATATAAAACTGCATTAGTTTTTCTCTCAATAATCTAAAATTATAGCCTGTGCAAGCAAAGAAGACATACTGGAAAAATTGTAAAATGACTACAGTTCGGTCGATATTGGCTCAAAAGTTATAAATTTGGTCTCAAATTGTAGAAACCTCTCTGCTCTACAATTTGAGTTCAAGTTTATATTTTTTAACCAATATTAACCGAGTTGGAGTTATTTTCCCATCTTGCCAGAATGTCTTATTTGCTTGGACGGACTATACTGAAAATCACATTCCATCTATCTGATAAAACACTGAGCTTGCATAATAATTCAATCTAATCTTGATTGGAAATTTTGAATTGAATCAGGAAAACTTTCAGTTTGATTTTTCTTCAATGTGAAAATATTATTGAGTTCTCTGTAGTTTTTGACGCCAGTTAAGAAGGTTCTAGCAACTACATGTTTAATAGAGCTGTTATTATTTTCAATTGTAATGTTCAATTTTAGTTAAAAATAGAACTTTTTCAAATTTATCAAATATTTTTCAACATTCTAGAAAAAATGGAGACATTTATTAGTTTTTCAACAATGATTTTGCTAGTATTTGGAATTTTTATAACCTGTTCCGCTGAGAATATGCAGCTTTTTGAGGTAAGAAATTTTTCTTGACCTTATGATGATGATGATGATGATTGCACAATTTCACTCTAGAATGTAGTCATTTTGGATTGTTCTACATCTTTAATTTTAACAATATAGTCTATCCAAGCAAAGAAGACATTATTCTGGCAAGATGGAAAAATGGCTTCAGCTCGGTCGATATTGATTCAAAAATTATAAATTTTTTATAAAAGGTCTCAAATTATAGAAAAACTCCTCATCTACAATCTGAGAGCAAATTTATAATATTATTTTTGAACCGATAATTACTGAGCTGGAGTCATTTCCCCATCTTGCCAGATTGTCTTCTTTGCTTGGACTTACTATACTACAGTACACATTGAAGAGGTGGAACCTACCCTACCTGTAAAGGTCTCCCCACAGTTAAAAGCCGTTAAATATTTATTAAAACCGTTGGTTTTTAATTCAAATGCATTCATGCATCTATGAATTTGACACGAGTGTATCAGAGGCTAAGGCTGGGCGTATGCTGGGACGCACATGACGCAGCCCATGTGAAGTAGCCAATCACAGCTCATATTGATGACAAGAAAAGAGCTATGATTGGCTAGTTCGCGTGGAATGCGTTACGTGCGTCCCAGCTTACGCCCGGCCTAAATGTGACTACTGACAATTAAAATAAAATTTCGAGTGCATTTTATAAAATTCTATTAAATTCCAGGGATCAAAGTTTGTCATCACAGGACAATCAAATTGTGACAATTTTCGCTCGGGCAAAGAAATTGTTCATCGGGACATAAAAATTACAAAATTCAATCGTACGCATCATCATATCTACAATAACTTCACTCTTCCCTTCGATTTTGATAACAATATAACGGTAAGTTATAACAGAGACAATGTATTAACAGTATTATTATGTATTATGTAATAATGTAATAATACATTGTCTCTGGTTATAAGTAGAAAAGACATTCTGGCTAGATGGGAAAATGACTCTAGCTCAGTCAATACTGGTTTAAAAATTATACATTTGATCTCAAATTGTAGAAATTTTCTGCTAGAATGTTATCTGACTTTCAAATTTAATGTATTAAATATGTGTCATGCATGTTACTTCCCTTTTTTTCAAATTCCAATCAATTTAATATAGGTGAAGTATTCTAGTTTCCAGCAATATTATATTTTCACTAGTTGAGTAGTTGTGAAGGTGATATTGTGGTAGTTATCCATATTAAATGAAAAGACAAGACGTTGTCAAATCACTGATTTATTAAAAAATCCAGATACCTGTTTCAATTGCTACCATTATCAATCTGGAACTTGAACTAAAGAATTATATTGGTAGCTGCTCCAACCAATCACAGTGAACGTCTGCCATTGGCCCAGATAAGCTCCTCCCCGATTAGCGGTTTATACACTTCTAGACCAATGACAGACAATTACTGTGATTGGTTCAAGCAACTTTAGTATGTCTAACCAAAGTAGAAGACATTCTGGCAAGATGAGAAAATGACTCCAGCTTGAACAATATTGGTTCAACAATTATACATTTGGTCACAAATTGTAGAACAGAATGTTTTATACAATTTGAAACCTAATGTATAATTTTTGAACCAATCTTGACCGAGCTGGAGTCATTTTCCCAACTTACCAGAATGTCTTCTTTGCTTGGATAGACTATACCAATAGACGGCCATTATAGTTGAATTGATTTAACTTCTGACTTTGCCTGGAGGGGAGTCATCTCTTCAATGGGAGAGAGAGAGAGTCTGCTCAGCCAATAGTAAAGAGAAATGAGCAAATGCTACACGCACTGTTGTCAACTTTCCACTCCCATACGCACAGGTGCATTTTTACAAATGCTCCGAGCAAAGGAGGAACTACTAGATTAGCTTGTCTGTGTCTAGTGCGTGGATTGAGGCATTCCAGTAAACTGTCTTATCAATGAGGCAATGGCAACACTGCGCCAGCTCAATCCCCACATGTTGCGTCTCCCCAGATTTCTCAGAGTCGGAAGTATTTTCAAAACAACTATAGTACTGCTGCTCTTCTACTTCTATTCACTGGCAGCTCGTATCCACGAAACAGGTGAAGTGCCTGTATCTTTTACTGTACAGCACTTCACCTGTTTTGTGGGCACCAGCCGCCAGTGCTTCTATCATTAGTTTACCAGAGATTGATAATGTTGTAGCAACCTTAACCGGTATCTTGATTTTTTTCAATAAATCTGTGTTTTGACAATACCGTATCTTGTCTTTTCAGTTGAAATGTTTATATTACTATAAGAATGTTTTATAATATTTTTATAATTTCAAAAAAGCTTCTAAAATCAGTACGATTTTATTTATTATTTTTTTAAATTTCAAAAAAGTCTCTAAAATCACCACAATATTGATGATTTTAGGTGGGAATGGATGTAAAAAGGAAGACGTCCAATGGAGTTGTCAATGTTATCAAGGTGTCTTCTCAACTTTGCACATTTATAAACAAGTACATGAAGAACACTTTGAGAGAATTGTTTGAAACCGGTGGTCACGTAGTAGAAAACTGTCCTATTCCTAAGGTTAGTATTTTCAAAATCTCATTTTCATCAACGTTTGATTGCAAGAACACTTATTAAATATTAAACTACCGTTTAATAATATGATACCGTTTGTTGAGATAATAGGTACCTATAATAAGTAGTATGGTCTGTTCAAGAAAAAAGGGAGACATTCTGAAAAGATAGTAAAATATGACTCCAGTTCAGTCAATATTAGTTCGAAAATTAAATAAATTTTATTTCAAATTGTATAAAACATTCTGCTTTACAATTTGAAACCAAATACATAATAATTTTTCAACCATTATTGACCAAGCTGAAGTCATTCTCCCATCTTGCCAGAATGTCTTCTTTGCTTGGACAGACTCAAGGTGTATAGGAGTCTACTATTCTATAGGCTTACATAATTGAAGGGCACAAAATTGTCTATATCACTGAAATTTTTTTATTTGGTACATACAATTGTTTTGATGTGTTTACATCATCATCAAAGAGTACACTGATGATGATATGTAAACACATCGAATGGTACATACAATTGTTTTGATGTGTTTACATCATCATCATCAGAGTACACTGATGATGATGTAAACACATTGAATGGTAGGTACATACAATTGTTTCAATGTGTTTACATCATCATCATCATCATCAGAGTACACTGATGATGATGATGTAAACACATCTAATGGTACATACAATTGTTTTGACGTGTTTACATCATCATCAGAGTACTAAAAAAATTCTAATTACTAAAAAAATGTTATGGCTCACATACACACATACTTTATCATCAGCCTGATAAATTCACAAATACGTTTCTCACTACCGTACCAGCTTTTTATTTGCCATCCATTATCAATCAAAATTTAATTATTTTCCACAGGGAAACTACCTATGGAACTCAGTCCTGGACATGAAATTGAAGAACATACCCTACTCGCCGTATGGAGACTATGAGACTACTGCTACTTTCTATAGAGGCGAGAGACGCAAAAAAGTCATGTGCATCAAACTATTCATCCAAATAAAACCGAAAATATCGGACAACAAGGATGATACCATATTTGAAATGGAGTAATAATAAAAACAAAACAGACAAATAAATAAAAACCTGATATTCAAGCTTTGAAAAATAAAAACATAGAAATTAAAATAATGGTATTGAATGCTTAATTGTTTCCCAATGATAACAAAATATTAAAATTTGTAGAGTGACTATTGATATTTGTAGAATGAATACTGATTTTGTGGAACCTATTCGTGTATATTTCATTAACATTACTCCTATTTTTTGCAACTATTGTAATTTTTATTCGATACATTATCTGGTAGCGATTCTATCTGTTTCCATATTCAATTTTTCTTGTAATTTTATGCAATTTTTCCATCAACAATGAATGGAATCCCCAACTCTTGAAAGACAAAATTATCAAATAAGCTTTCTTCTTGAATGAATTTTATCATAGGAAATTTGCACAAACAAACTATGCTTTTGTTCGGCTTACATTATTAATTTTCTGATATATTTTCTTTTTTTATTACCTATTTAGCTTAGTTTTTAAGCTTAGTATAATGTAAAATGTATATTTTTAGAACCAATATTGGCTGAGCTGGAGACATTTTCCTATCTTGCTAGAATGTCTTCTATGCTTGGACAGAATATACCCAAGTCGTGAAAACCATGAAAGAAAATAGTTGAATATGGTAACTGATCCTGATAGAATAGTGAAAATAAATTGATTTGAATTTGGGAAAAATTATCATTCATTGAATTAGGAACCTATCTTGTAAATATTTAGCAATTAAATTAGCATTTTTATTGCCCGAATAAGTCTTGAAAACCTCTCAAAATAAAAATTCAACATTCATCATGCCTAGAGTTCATCTGAATAGAAAATATATTTTATAAAAATTAATTTTATTTTTCTACGTTTAGTAAGAGTCAAAGTCTGTTCTTTATATCCCAAACAATTTTAGTTCAATTTATTTAATTAGTTTAGTTCAATAATTCTGTGCATAGCCTACTTGTCAATGAATGAAATGTCCACATGAGTTGTATCTAGGCTCAATATTAGAAAAATTAAATTTATGTAATTGGAAAATCTGTTAATTATTCTCTAGCTTCTATAATATTATTTTCTACTCTTATTTGAAGTTGAAATTGACATTAGAGATTGCTAGATAATATCATCCTGCTTTCCATAATTACCTACATAGGTACCAATATACTCTTATCTTCATTGCATCGATTTTAATTATTTTTTAAATTCAGGCCAATCAAGGAAATCCTGTTTTTGTCAGAGACTTTCAGTTCATTTTTGTTCTTCCAGTATATATGATGGAGTATATAGTATGTCCAAGCAAAGGAGACATTCTGACAAGATGGTAAAATGACTCCAGCTCCGTCAATATTGGTTCAAAAAATATTAATTTGTTCTCTAATTGTAGGAAACATTCTGCTCTACAATTTGAAACCAAATTTTCAATTTTTGAACCAATATTGACTGATCTGGAGTTATTTTACCATCTTGGCAGAAGTCTTCTTTGCTTGGACAGACTATATACCTATTATACCTGTATCTAAACTTTGTATACCGTAGTAGTAGTACGGTATCTGAATGCTCAAATATCTAAAAAAATATCTGAAGGCTACAAAGTATCTAAGTCTAAACCTAAAGGATGTATAAAGCCAGTGAATAGAAAGAGTGAAATCTATTTACTGATAAAGCACTTCATGTCTTCATATAAATCCCAAATTGAAACTACGCGCCCCTCTCTAGACCAGTGACGAGATCGATACTAGTAATAATCGATACTATAGAATCGATATAATATTTTCATTCACAACTAACCTAAAAATCTATCATGTTATCATGTATCATGTTCGATTTGTTATTGTTGTTAGTGAATAAAAAATAAATCAGTAGATCACTTTCTATGCGACTGTAAATAAATATAGGCGGGTTATTAAAAGAGTAATAAGCAAAATTAGTAATTGGCTCTATTTTATATGTAAATTTTTAAGAAAATTCAATTTTATTCACAATGGGGGATCAATTTTATTTTGCAAATACTTTAGAAGAATTTGAGAATCATCTAAAAAAACACTCAATGGAAACTGCTTCCAAGTTTGTTGTTATTGGATGTGAAGGAAAATTCAAGAGTGATAAAGGTAAGAATATCATACTATTACCAATCTAATCAAAACCTTGTAAGTTACTAGTATTTTTGTAGAAATTAAAAATATTATGGCATCCTACTTTGGGGCACTCAAGACATCCTGCTTCTGTAGAAGAAGGCACTGAGTATACTGACTTCTACTAAAGTGATATCTACGTTCACTGTAAGCCTATTTTTCATCCTCTAGGTCTTCATACTATCTATGGATATTTTATTTTGACATTACGGCAGGCCCGGTTGGCGCAGTGGGCTGGGGCGTCACAACCTTCAGACCGCTAGCACTGCCTGGTCAGGGTTCGAGACCCAGTAGGCATGGCTGTTTTTCACCTCATCAATCACCTTCGCACTCATTTTTCAATGCTTATGTGGGCATCATCCGCAATAAAGAAATAAATGAATTACCCCTGTACTGTACTTCAAGACTAATCGCGAATTCTTTGCAGTGAGAGGGCAGATTCACATCCACAGTGCAAGAAGAAGTGCAGACATTGACCTATAGTCTGTCCAAGCAAAGAAGACATTCTAGCAAGATGAGAAAATGACTCCAGCTCAGTCAATATTTGTTCAAAAAATACACATTTCTACACTCAGATTGTAGGAAACATTACAATCTACAATTTGAGACCAAATTTATTATTATTCAAACCAATATTGACTGAGCTGGAGTCATTTTCTCATTCTTGCCAGAGGGTCTTCTTTGCTTGGACAGACTATACCAGCTTGAAAGAAGTTACTATAGTCTGTCCAAGCAAAGAAGACAATCAGGCAAGATGGAAATATGAATCCAGCTTGGTCAATACTGATTCAAAAATTATAAATTTGGTCTCAAATTGTAGGAAACATTCTGCTGTATAATTTGAGACTAAATACATAACTTTTGAGCCAATATTGACCGAGCTGGATATCCAGAGGGTCATTTCTGATCTTGCCAGAGGGTCTTTGTTGCCTGGAAAGATTATTTGATGTAAGCCAGTTATTCAACGGCAATCAGAGATTAATATAATATAATATTAGATTGCTAGTGATTGACTAGTTAATAATCTAGAACTATAAATGTAGCCTAGCGTAGATTTTTATGTGAAAAGTATGTGAAAATTTAAGCAACAAACATAACCTGGAATTTGAAATAATTAAATCGAAGTACCCTTTTTAAAAAATATTTTTATTCAACACAACAAAAGAATAAATATTTTAAAAAAAGGGTAATTCGAAATAATTATTTCAAGTTTTAACAAACACAGTAGACCTAAGAGAAAATAAGTATAACCTGGAATGTACGGTATTCTAAATTGGAAAAGGGACAGTTTTGGGCTTAGCCCATTGAACCTTACCATTAAGTAGGCCTATTGTTTTTAATTAACAGAATAAATAAATAAACAAATAAACTTGTGCTTTAGCAAATCATTGTTGTTTGTTTTAGTAACGCCCTGCGCAAATCAAATGGTTCATTGGAAACATGGGGATCCGTACTTCCGTTTCGCAAAGAAAGTGTATCAATGCGAGCACGGTAAAGATTTCAATTTATATCAGAAGAGGAAGCATGCTGAAAAAAGAAACAAAGCGGTACGGTACTTTCAAGTAACCTAGCTCATACTTTTCCAATTTCATATATATAGTATGTCCAAGCAAAGAAGACATTCTGGCAAGATGGGAAAATGACTCCAGCTCGGTCAATACTGATTCAAAAATTAGAAATTTGGTTTCAAATCGTAGGAAACATTCTGATCTATGAATTGAAACTAAATTTATAATTTTTAAACCGGTATTGACCGAGCTGGAGTCATTTTCTCATCTTGCCAGTACTGGCCTACTGGTTTAAAAATGATAGATTTAATATAATTGTTGGAATTGATGGTGATATTGTTGAGACTCTCCATAATAAAAAACAAGGATATTGTCGAATTTCACTTATTTCACTTAGAACCTGCTTACAGTACCATGGTTTCACGTTTACTAATGCATCTTCAGCTGTAGCCTACTGAGGAATGAGGAACCGCGTTGGTAAACATGAAACCTTGGTACTGCTAGCAGTTTTCATAATAAATAAGTGGAGTTTTGACAATATCCCTGTTTTTCATTATGGAGAGATTTCACAATATCACCATCAATTCTAAAAATTTTATTAAAGATGGAAGAATTATTAGATATTGCAGTTAACCAACTGATGGATAATTTTAATAATAATTAATTCGAATCTCAAAACTGATCATGTTTTTTTATCAGTTTCATTCAATGGATATCGCCTGCTATTTAGTACATTGGTCAATATTTGCAGTGCAGAAGTCCTTTGCCTATTTATATAGCAATAATTTGAGATTTGAATTAACTATTATTATAATTTTATGAAATTTATCATTTTTAAACCAGTAAGTCAGGCCTATTGACCGAGCAGGAGTCATTCGTATTCGTATCCAGCCAGAATGTATTCTTTGCTTGGACAATTGACAGACCATAACAGAGTTGATATTCAAACTGTAAGACTCTTTCAAGTCAAATCATTATAAGATACCGGTAATCACCTATATTATAACTGTTAAATTTTAAAAAATCATAAAAATGTTTCGTTGATTCGAATAGGCAATGAATAGGAATTAATCAATCATTGAAAAAATGGTTAAATTATACATTATAGATACAATCAAATGATTTATTGATTATTCACTTCATTTGTTACTCAGATTGGCAATTTGAAGAATTTTAGAAACCCTTTTTTATAATCTGATGATTTATTGTGGGTTGTCTGTGCTAAATACTTTTCTTTTTTTCCAGGCCCTGATGGATGATTCCATTTTGGAAAGATGTTGGAAAATACAGAGAACAAAGAAGTTGGGCTGTTCTGCCATGATCTCTGTCATAAGAGTGATTTGGATGCCTAAATATAAAGTAAGCAACCACTTATATCGATACATTGGTCAGCGTTTTCGACTGTTCCTTGTGCGCTCCAACAGCTGATGATGTCTATTAAAGTTGTCATTTAGCTATAGTCTGTCCAAGCAAAGAATAAATTCTGGCAAGACGGGAAAATGACTCCAGCTCGGTCAACATTGGTTCAAAAATTATAAATTTGGTCTCAAATTGAAGGAAATATTCTGATCTACAATTTAAGACTAAACTTATAATTTTCGAACCGATATTGACCAAGCTGGAGCCATTTTCCCATCTTGCCAAAATGTCTTCTTTACTTGGACAGACTATATCAGTGTGTAGAATTTTATTGAACAATTATTTTTCATCCATATATCATGATTCATAATGAAAAAGATTATGGAAAAATATATACCAGGTTATTAAAAATTATAATTTAATTTTTTGAGTAGTTGTGAAGGTGATATTGAGGCAGTTATCCATATTAAATCAAACAAGATGTTGTCAAACCACTGATTTATAAATTTGAAATATCGGTTTTGGTTGTTAAAACATTATCAATCTCTGGTTAACTCCAGAGGGGGGTGGCGTAGCTGAGTGGGTAGAGCGCTGGCGTTGCAACCCAAAGGTCCCGGGTTCAAATCCAGGTCAGACCAGGAATTTTTCTCAGGCCACTCTCCCGTGTTTCGGATGGACACGTTAAGCCGTCGGTCCCGGCTGCCTAAAAACAGTCGTTAAGTCATGTCAGAGGCCCTGAAATTGATCAGGAGCGACTTGAAAACTCTGACACCAGACCTGAGCCAGCCAGGTTACACGAATATTATTATTATTTATTATAATTTGATAGAAATATTCTCAGTTAAAACTTGGATGAAGATAAAAAGTAAGAAATGCATACTGATAGCATTCAGAGATCAGGGGAAATTCTGTAGATTACTGGTCATTTTTTACAATAATTTTCTAATATTTTCCAATTCTCCAGCTTACAGGTGCATTCTCTCCAAGGTATAATAGGACCAGGACATTGAAAAATATTCGTGAGAGATTGAAAAATGGAGAAAGCGTCGGTCACGACGGCTACCTCTATAATCTCCCCAGAATAGCAGATCATACCAATCACTACGTGGGTGGCAGTGACCCCACTTTAAACATTGTCTACTCACAATTGCAGCCGAATGTAGTTGAAGAAGAGGATTATCATAGAAATGGAGAAAATGAAAATGAAGAGGATGACAATGAAATGGATTACAATGAAGAAATCATCAAGAATGAACTCAATAGTGAAGGTATAGTCTGGTCTTTCAATGAAGACATTCTGGCAAGATGGGAATAAGACTGCAGCTCGGTCAATATTGGTTCAAAAATTATAAATTTGGTGTCAAATTGTAGAGTAGAATGTTTTCTACAATTTGGGACCACATTTATAAGTTTTGAACCAATATTGACAGAGCTAGAGTCATTTACCCAACTTGCCAGAATGTCTTCTTTGCTCGACATGATGACAATATTATTCTTATCTCAATGTTCTTACACTTAATCAACTCCTTCTCACCACATTGTAAATTTCTCAATCAATATTTCTAATATTTTGGACTATATTTAAAAGAAAATTGTGTTTGAAATACCTATGCCTGTTCTTTCCTACCAATGTGTTTTTGCCAATAGATTAATAAATAATATAAAAAATTGGTGTTCAATATTGAATATAAATTTGAAAATGACAGGTAATAATACTTTATTGTAGATTGATACTTTTTTCCCTTACTGAATATTATGAATTACCTTCTCTGTCCAAGCAAAGAAGACATTCTGGCAAGATGGAAAAACAACTGCAGCTTGGTCAATATTGGTTCAAAAATGATAAATTTGGTCAGAAATTGTATATAGAGCAGAATGTTTTATACAATTTTACACCTAATGTATAATTTTTTAATCAATCTTAACCGAGTTCGAGTCATTTTCCCATCTTGCCAGAATGTTTTCTGAATTTGGTCTCAAATTGTAGAGCAGAACGTTATACACAATTTAAGACCTAATGTATAATTTTTAAACCAATCTTAACCGAACTCGAGTCATTTTCCCATCTTGCCAGAATGTTTTCTACAATTTGAGGCCAAATTTATAATTATTGAACGAGCTGGAGAATGGAGCAGGGTGGGAAAACGAAAGCAGCTCGGTCAATATTGGTTCTCAAATTATAAATTTGGTCAGAAATTGTAGAGCAGAATATTTTCTACAATTTGAGACCACATTTATAATTTTTGAATCAATATATTGACAGAGCTAGAGTCATTTACCCAACTTGCCAGAATGTTTTCTAAATTTGGTCTCAAATTGTAGATCTGAATGTTTTATACAATTTGAGACCTACTGTGTAATTTTTGAACCAATCTTGACCGAACTGGAGTCTTTTTCCATCTTGCCAGAATATCTTCTTCGCTCAAACAGACTATAATGATATAAAAACAGTAATTAAAACCTTGTTTCTCTCAAATAACAATCTGTGATTGACGAGACCAGATCATCTATTGTTTCCGAGTTGATATTTCAATGATTGATTCGAGTTGTTTTGAATATTGATATTTGAGTTGATATTTGAATGATTGAGTTGATATTTGAATGATTGAGTTGATATTTGATATTTTTATTGAATATTATTTTGTCAATTAGAATTAGTGTTTTATTTTATATGTATATTCCATTTACTTACTGATATGTGGCTAAAAAAATCTAATATTGTTTTTTTTTCAGAATCACCAGAGAATGTTGAGGAAGCATCTGATCATCAAGAACTTCCAGGGAATGATAGTGAACGTGTTCAAATTATGAATGAGTGTAATTCGAGTTTGAGTGCCATAATGCAGAACATGAGTGATAGTGAACTAAAAAAATTGAATTTTAACTTGAAACGTTTAGTTTCATTGTCAAACGTTTCTGTTGGTGAAAATAGCGTTGAATCGTCTAGTCCAAACAGACAGATTGAGAAAAAAGACATCGTCAAAATATTTGTTATCAAATAGAAAAGAGTATCTAGTGGAGGGGTTAGTCTCAATGCAGATATGCTAGAAGGAGCTACAATAATGAATATTGAACAGGATCTTCAAGGAGAAGTACCGGTGAAAAAACTTAGAATCCAATAAAGTGAGAATCGAAATGTGTAGAGTGATTCAAAAAGAGCGCCTGTTTTAATATGTTCATGTATTTACATGTTCATGTATAAATACACATTATAAAATGTTCAAATGTTCATGTAAGACATACATTATTTTTCTTACATTAAATCGGAGAGTTAGTTGAACATGTTGATGTATTTACTTTCAATTTTTCTTTCATGACATTATTTTTCAGTTTTTCGTTTAAATAAACCTTGATGTTTTATGTTAATCAAATTAGGAGGTTTATTTAAACGAAAAACTGAAAATAAATACATCAACATGTTAATCTGGCTCTGCAATTTAATGTATGAAAATAATGCCATGAAAGAAAAATTAAAAGTAAATACATCAACATATTCAACTAACTCTCCGATTTAATGTATGAAAAATAATGTATGTCTTACATGTGTCCTTCTCTATTGCGCATCAAGTCTGTATAATAATAAAAAGATATGTGATATACAGATACATACATGTATGATTATTCTGTAACTTTATTTTGATATTTGTTTTCTTATCCACACAAATTTGATGTATTTGATTGTTTTATTTGTTTTTCCTTCAGAAATAAAGATTATAATATTATGTGATACACTAATAGGGTAAAAATATGTCAAAAAGGTGAGACTTTGGGTTAGGCTGCGGGTGTTGATAGTATATACATAGTATTACATCTATATCATATCATATGATTTCTATATCATAGTATAGTATCAACCAATAGCCGAAGCCTCACCTTTTTGACATATTTTCACCCTTATAGTCTGGTCCAGCAAAGAAGACATGCTGGCAAGATGGGAAATGACTCAGTTAATACTGGTTCAAAAATTATAAATTTAGTCTCAAATTGTAGAAATTATTCTGTTCTACAAATTGAGACCAAGTTTAATATTTTTAAACCAATATTGACTGAGCTGGAGTAATTTTCCCATCTTGCCAGAATGTATCCAGGGTGTAATAATGAATTACATGTCTGACATCATTCAAATTCAACAGGAAGCTTTCTAGGTGCAGCACACAACAATTGTATAGTCTATCCAAACAAACAATACCCTCTGGCAAGATGAGAAAATGACTCCAGCTTGGTCAGTATTGGTTCAAAAATTATTGATTTGGTCTCAATAGTAGGAAACATTCTGATCTACAATTTGAGACCAAATAAATATTTTTTGAACCAATATTGACCGAGCTGAAGTAATTTTCTCATCTTGCCGGAGGGTCTTCTTAGCTTGGACAGACTATAACTTGAATTGTAAAAAGGTAGATCACATTCCACTTGTATTCCAAAATTTCTCTGGATATGACTCTCATTTCATCATTCAATCAATGGAAATTACAAGAGATCAATCAAATATATTGCAAAAAGTTCCGAGAAAACTATCTCTCTCTGGATAACACACTAATGCCGGGTTTTTCCAAACACACTCAAAGTTGAGGGACCCTCAAATATTGATGAACAGCTGACATTTTCTATTATAAGTATAGGAAATGTAGTAAAGTGTAGTAAACTTGAGGGTCCCTCAAATTTGAGTGTGCTTGGAAAACCGGGCATCAGATTATTTTATCAATAGTCTCAGTTTATTCAATTCATCTCTCAAGAAACTAGCTGGAATAAATTCTAAATTCAATCTTCTTAAAAATTCTTAAAATTTTCCTAGGAATACAGATTTATTAACAAAAAATCTTTCTTTTTTTTGAGCCCGGATCCTAAATAATCGACCTTGTAAATGATATGATTAATGGGTGAATATTGATATGATGAGTATTGATAGTGGAAAGGAAGTAACTTATAGGCCTATATGCATATCTTTCTATATTCAATGTATTTTATAAGACAAAAGTATCTCTATTGAGATGATTCTTTAAAGCTGTGAGTCGACTCTTCAATTTCCTTTCAAGAAAATACATTCAACTGAATACATCCATTGATAAACAACGATTAAAGGGTCAGAATAAAATAGTCTTGAGGTACTCAATAGAATAACTGTACTGTATTTCCTATATCACAGATTTTAAAAACGGTGAAAATTAAAAATATTCTTACTATAATACAAAATAATACTATAAATAAGACGTAGCTAGTTACTGTATACAGTATGTAGTTGTTCAAAGTAGACAGAAGTTAGAGATAAAATCAAAGAATCCTAAAAACTATTTGTACTAAAATTCATTAAGTAGAACAAAAACTATACGGTTAATCAATGCAACTAAAACAAACACTGTATTTTGTGAAACATAGCCTGTGATACAACCAAAAAAATGTCTAATAATGTCTTAATAATTCCAACTGTCTAATAATTCTTCCATATTTTCATCAAAAATTCTTAAAAAAGATCGATATAAATAATCAATTTAAAAAACTAATTACAATCAAGTCAAATGACTAATTTCGGAATAAAAGATGTATATTTTATAGGAATATTAACGTTATTTTAAAGGAATATTAACCAAAGCCATTTGACATTGGGAGTCTAAAAATAAACATGCATTGAAAACATCATATTTTATAAATAGAATTTATGAATTCTGTGCCATTGAATTTATGAATTACTCTCAATACTTCAAGATTGTCATAATTTTCAATATTATTGAAATCATTGGCAAAAATTCATCACCTTGAAGAGGAATACATTTATTTCCAGACTAAAAGTTATAATCGTTCCACAAAAATGGTACATCAAGATTTTTTGGTGTGCTTTAAAATAATAATACTAACATTTTCGAATATTTAGTACCAGTATATGGCACAAGTCATGACAATAAATTGGACTTTGAACAATTTAGGATTAAAAACAATAACTAAAATCATTACCATACTATACAAACTGAAATTTCATTATATAAGCTTAATTTTTTTGTGACAAAGACAGAAAAATTGAAAATGTTCAACATTTTACAGCACCTTTGGAATGAAAAATTATTTTTTATTTACAAAAATGAGGTGAAAAATTTCCCTCGAGTCTGTAGCATAACTTTGAGCTACATTTTTTTAAAATGAGATCGAGAATTACATTTTGGAAAAATTTGATAAAATTTTTGAATCACGTCAAATTTGAAACTCTCACCATACAATTGTTACTAGAAATATGAGCTTGTAACAAATCTTTCGAAAATCTCTTCTTACAAAGTCTACAACGATAAATTTGTGATCTTACACTGGTTTGCTGCAAATTTTGACATTTTGAACTAGAACTACTACATGACTCGTTTTTAGCTACAGAACTTTCATCAACCAATCTTGAAGTACCCAAATCTGGGCTAAAAGTACTGAAACGCGGATTTTTGTCAACAATTTTATTTCTATAAAAATTATTGATTGGTCTTGAAGTATCCAAATCTGATCTCCAACTCAAATTTTTTACCACATCATCCTCAAAATGTACAATTCGTTTAGTCTTAGATTTCACAGAAGTCACACTTTTCAATATGGAAATAGGCATACGTTGTGGGGGATCTTCAAAATTTGCAATTTTCGAAACATCGCAATTTACATCTTCACCCATATTTAGTTGTCTACAAATTTTTTTCGTTGTTTTCAAAACATTTTCACCATCAAATCCTTCCAATTTACTCGTGATATCTCCGTTAAATTTTCTACAACCCATAATCGGAGTTGAAGAAACCAAATCAAGATTTAGAAAAAAATCGGTTCTAGTAAGTTCGGCAGGATTTTTATCAGTGTTTGGTACAACTGGAAAATCATGGGACAAACTTTTTCCTTCGTCATTTTTCAAGATATAATCATTGTTATCACTCTGACAATATGAAACACTCGTATCAATAATCAGTTCTTTAGTCGTTTCCAAGCTACTATCCAAAGGTTCCGTACCAAAATTTTCAACAACTTTCTTCTTCGGAGAGAGATAACTGGTTTTCCTAACTTGTTCAAAATTAGCATCCGCTCTTAAGATATTTATTTTAGGTGGTAATTCATCAAGTTTACTCACAAACTCCAATTTTCTCTCTTGAAAAATATCTTTCTTAGGAGAATTACTTTTTTTGCTTCTAGATTCGGTTTCCAAGATATTCTTTTCAGAGGGTAATTCATCAAGTTTATTTACAAACTTCAAATTTCCTTCGTCAATAATATTCTTATTAGGAGATGAATTACTTTTTTTGCTTCTAGATTCCAATTCTCCATTCCTAATGATATTTTTATCATTGAGTGACACATAATTCCTTCTCACAGACCTTAGAACTTTGCATCCATTGAAACGAATTTTTATCGGAGAATTTTCACAATTTTTTCCAGCAGATTTCAAATCAATACCTCCACTCGAAGTATCACTGTCGTCAGAAGATGATTCACAGTTTCTACCAGAAAATTCTGAATCGTTTTCTTTTGTCAAATAACAAATTTTTGTTACATCACCATTTTTCCTAACTAATTTCAAACTCTTGTTTCCTCTTTTCTCAGAGGTCGTCTTTTTATAAACTTTCACAAAATCCGATTTTTTTGCAGGGGAATTTTCAACACCTTTACGTGGAGATTTACGTTGCTCACCTCTGAATTTACTAGGAGAAACTTTTTTAGGGGATTTCAACACAATTTTAAACGTACTGATTTTACTACTAGTTGGTAGAATTTTATTAGAAAAATCACAGTTTCCATCTTCTAAAACACGTATTCTCTTGTATTTGGGATGTTTTACAAGTTTATCATTATTTACAAGTTCATCATTCTCTACATGTTTTTCATTCTCCACGTGTTCATCATTCTCTACAAGTCTTTTATTACAAGAAGATTCAAAGTTCTCATCTTCCAAAACCCGTATCCTCTTGTATTTAGAATGTTTTACAAGTTTGTCATTCTCTACTTCAAGTTTTCGTTTTCTCACAGGCTTCTTCGCAACAACCCCCAAACAATTATGTTTCAAAAGCGTTAGATAAGTCCTAAATTGTTTATTACATTTATCACATTTCCAATCCCCAATTTTGTGTTGGGTATTGCAGTGAATCGCTAGTAGCGACCAACAACTAAATTCTTTTTCACAAATTTTGCAATGACTTTTTCTAAAATGTCCTTCCAAAATTATACGCCTAGAAAATTGTTTCCCACAATGCTCGCAGGTCATGGGATCTATGAAATTGTCATCAGAACTATCATGAGCTAATCGTCTATGACACTCCAGATCTCGCAAATTTTTGAAATAACTATCATAACAGTCATAACATTGGTATCGATACAATTTTGAGCTAATCGACAAATCTGATACATTTCTTGAACCAATTGACGGATTTAATTCAGTTCTAGAATCCTCACTATTGAAATCTTTGGTATAGTTATTTGAAATCAAGGAACAACTATCTCTTATTGAACTATTGTTATGAGATTCGTAAGATACTACATCATCATTTGTGGAAATTCGAGAACTTTCTTTAAAGGTTTTTGGGGAAGACCCAGAAATCAAAACTTTCTCTTCATTTTTCAATGATTTTTCGTTGGAATTTTCATCACAATTCAACAATTTTTCATTATTCAAAGTGTTGCATCCTGTAGTTTTCAAATTTTCTGACGTTGAATTTGTAGAGTAACTCGTGGTTCCATTAAGATTTTTAAAAATTTTGGAATTTTGCAACGGAAGTTTTGATACAGTATCATTGGAGTTTCCTACACAATAATTAGTGACTTTTAAGTGTTGCACATTTTTTCTTATCCCATTCTTTACCTTGTTTTTAACAGTATTGAAGTCAGTGTTGACCAGATTTCGTCTATACCTTCTCAAAGATGGTGAAACTCTTCGCAAAATTCTAGGTTCCAATAGTTTCTCTTCATTTTTATCAGGTGTTTGACAATTTTCCAAAGATTTTCCGTAATCTTCCACTCTATCAGCACTCCTTACACAATTTTTCGTAAATCCTCCACTTTCCAACAATTTTTCGTCACTTCTTTGAGGATCCTTCATTGACTTCTGACAATCATTCACTGACTTTTGAGAATCCTCCATTGAATTTTCACAATCTGATAGATCTCTACAATCTTCATCACAATTTTCTACAAATATTTCACAACTTACTCGGTCTTCTCGATTTATTTCACTCTTTCCACATTTTCCTATCAATCTTTCACATCCCATCAATTGTTTTCCGCGATTCTTTCCATTCAATCTTTCCATTCCAAGAGTTTCTCTCTCATTTTCATAACCTTCCAACGATCTTTCCAATTGTTTTTCTTGACTTCCAACCCTCCCCCAACAACTCCCCTCAGATTTTCTCAATTTCGGAGATATCTCTTTCCCCCCACCCCTCCTAATCACCGATTTCTCCCCCTCCAACACCCCCCTATGTCCGTAATAAACATGCTCCTTCAACAAAGTCAAACACTCGAACCTTTCCCCGCACATAGCGCACCTTAAAACCTTCCTCAAATGAACGGAATTCAAATAATTTGTACCAAAACGAATGTTACAAAATTTGCAAACATTTTTCTCCAAGAACACACACTTTTTTCGTTGATGTTTTTTGAGATGATGTCTACTACTACATAATTGTCGACAATTTTCACAGATTACACAATTTTTGTTAACTAATCTACACTGTTCTGGGTGGTAGACTATTAAATGGTTCCAAAAATTTGTCAAAGAACGCACATCTCGCCTACAATCGATACATTCTAATCGACCATGTACCCGATGTTCCTTCTCGATATGTTCCAAAAGTCGACTCCTACAATTCAATATTTCATCACACCACAAACATTTACGATTAATATTACTTACATGATCAATGATTAATTGTTTCCTTTTGAAATCTTGTTTACAATCAACACAAGTAAACAAATCGAAATCACCAGTGTGTTTTTTCAAATGTGAGATAAGTGTAAAGCGGCTTTGGTAAATTTTTCCACACAATTCACAAGTGTAAGTGGTACCACTGTGTACTATTTTGAAATGTTCGGCTAGTCGATACTTGGCAGGAAATAGTTTTTGACAAATATAGCATTTGTAAACATCCAACAATCGATGGTGAACGGCTAGGTGATGGCGTAGATATTTATTTCTATTGAAAACTGAGTCGCAGTATTCGCATTTCAATATATTTTTGAACAATTTTTCAACTTTTATCTTATTATTTTTACCTTCATTTTTCACATAACATGTCGTGTTTTCACCACTATTACTGAGGTCTTTAATATATCTACTACTATCTTCCATATTGTGTTCAACATTCTCGAAAAATCTTTCAACTTTGTTTTCAACATTTATAAAGGTTTCTTCAACTTTACATATATTATCTTCCTCTTTTTCAACATTCAAGAAAGTGTTTCCATCACTATTTCCAAAATTCTCTACTTCTTCTTCAACATTTGTGAAATTTTGTTCAACTTTATAACTCATATTTATTACTTGTTCTTCAATATTCTCGAACGATCTTGGAATTTTACTACTACTGGTTTCTTCGTTATCTTCAAAATTATCAAATGTTTTTACATCATTATAATCATCATCATCAGAATTTAGAAACGTTTTTTCAATTTTTTTATTACAATTTTCACCCCTATTTGAAACATTATTAGATGTTTTTACAACAATCCTATCGTTTTTCAACTTATCTTCAGAATTCATCAACGTTTTACCAACTTTTTTGCTACTATTTCCACCCCTATTTGAAACATTATTAGATGTTTTTACAACAGTCCTATCATTTTTCAACTTATCTTCAGAATTTGCAAAAGCTTTTTCAACTTTGTTGTTACTATTTTCATCCCTATCAAAAACATTGTTAGATGTTTTTACATTTTTCAACTTATCTTCAGAATTTATCAACATTTTCCGAACTTCATTCCCTACTAAATCTTCAACATTCATAAACGTTTCTTCATCAACATCACCACTTCTTTTCATACAGCTTTCAACTTTCACTTTTACTTTATCAACAAAACATGTTATCAAATTTTGTTGACACTTTTTCGCATTCCTACTATTCTTCGACATTTTTTGTTTATGCTTTTTGAACACCTCATCACTTAGAAATACACCCTTACAAGTTTCACATCTAACTTGATACAAATCCAATGTAACATGCGCAGTTTTCAAATGTTCTAAAAGAGATTCAAAACTGGGAAATTCTGTAACCTTACATAGATAACAAGCAACTAGAGTGGTATTGTCACTGTGTACCTTCTGGTAATGCGTATTGTAGACAGTAGCATCACAGAAAGGTTGTGCACAGTTTTGACAAAGGAAATTCACAAACCCCTCATGTTTATTGACCATGTGTGAACTCAATAGTGATTTTGTTTCACAGTATGTGGAGCAAATTTCACAAAACCATTCAATTTCTAAGTTTAAATGATCACCAAACTTAGTTTTCAAGTCTGGAATTGAATTTTGTACATGGTTAACTGGAGCTTCCAAATCCAAACTATCACTAACTGTAGTTTTAAGGTCTCGATTTGAATGATTTCCCAATGAAATTTGTCCATGATTCAGTTCAACTGAAGTTCCCAAGTCCAAACTATCACTAACTGTAGTTTTAAGGTCTAGATTCAAACTTTTCCCCACTGAAATTTGTCCATGATTGTTAACTGGAGTTTCCAAGTCCAAACTATCACTAACTGTGGTTTTCAAGCCTAGATTTGAATTTTTCCCCAGAGAAATTTGTCCAAGGCTTAGTTTTACTGGAGCTCCCAACTCCAAATTACCACTAAGTGTACTTTCAAGGTCTAGATTTGAATTTTTACCCAGTGAAATATTTCCATGATTAAGCTCAACTGGAGTTTCAAAGTCCAAATTATCACCGACTGTAGTCTTAATGTCGGAATTTGAATTGTTACCCACTGAAATTTGTCCCGAATTTTGATGTATTTTTGATAAGTGTGCAGTTTGTATCTGTTGCAAAATTAGATTTCGTCTTTGTCCTGCCTCGGCGTATACCTCGTTCTGAAATTACAGAAATATTTTTATTTCATTGCTTCATTTCATTCCAGTTTTCATTATTTTCGTGTTTTATATCATGCATAAGATTAGTAAGTATGATAAAATGCATGCATTCATTTCCCAAGTTACAACAAAAATAGGTTTGGTTCAATGTTCATTTTTCAAATTTTTATCGTAATTGCATGCAATAAAAATAATATTCTTGAGGCTTTCAATGGTGGGGAGACCCTTACGTTAAGGTTCAACCTCGCCAATGTGTACTTGTTCAAATACTGGTCACCCATCCAAGAGCAGTCCACAGTGTTTGTGACTCATCTTCACGATCACTAAGCAACCACTCTCACTGAGTGGTCAATACCCAGCACATTATTGTAATACGAGTATCACAAGTAAACTGAAAAATATTTTTGAGTTTCCCGTATTCATGCAATTGTAGAATCATGCAATAATATCCAACCAAGATTAACCTAAACTACTAAGTGTTTTCTTGTGTTTCATGCAATTATTTGCAAGGTTCATTATATTTTTCTTTCACGGAACTTTATCCATGGATGAGTTTTTAATACTTATTTTTGAGTTGGTCACCAATACGAGAGCATTCTCAAGTGTTTGTGGCTTAACCTTACCCTTATTAAACCTATTTCAATGAATAGCCTACTTATAATTATTTTTATACATCAATATATCCGTAACTTGAACCCTGTTGTAAAGATAGCTATAGATCTTATACTGCCCAACATATTAACAATAGTATATAGCTCACATGTGCGAATTGTTTCCCAATACAAATTCCAGATTAAAGAAAAACTAATTTTAAAAAATAATATAGCATTTTCCGAGTTTTTAGTAATGCAATGACTTACATCTTATCAAGATGACTATTTATATATGAATATTTATGAATTCAGTATCTATGAATATCTTATCTTATTGAGTTAGGCCTATGTATATAAATAGAGGTAGAACATACTCTCGAAAAATCTAAAAACAAATGGTATACTATCGATTTGAAATCTTGAGAGGCTGATAGACTAGCAGAATCAACCATAAACTTTTAAAAATATTCACAAATGTTGCTGCTCAAATGATTTTTCAAATTACTCATCACTTATTCCTGTCATTACCCACGCACAAGCCTACCGCTTATTTGGGCATCAAAACTCATAAAAAATAAAATTTCACTTCAACCTATCAATTTTTCATTGTTAAAGATCATCATTCACTTTTTGAGTGGTTCTCAACCACCTTAACAAGGTGATATTGTGGTATTTATCCATATTAAATGAAATTAGATGTCAAACCACTGATTTATTAAAAAATCGAGATACCGGTTTCGGATATGATACCATTATAAATCTCTGGTAAACCATTCAGTCTATATTTTCAACAAGTTTTTTCTGAAACAGGCCCCAGATGCCTTAACAATGTATGGTGGTAGTGTGGATTGTGGTAACAAAAAATTGGGGAAAAATTGAATACAGAAATTAAATAAAATAGAATAGATGAAGGAAGGAAGAAACAGAATAAAAGAATAGATGAATGAAGGAATATAGAAGTATGTATAGTAAAAATGAGAACAAGGGAAAGGATGAATGCAGAATATAGAATATACCAAGTTGACTAGGTGATAATAAATATCACTACAGATAGTACGAGAAAGAAGAAATAAAAGTAGATAGCTCACATCAATAAGAGCAAGGAGGGGAAATGACTCCGGCTCGATCAATATTGGTTCAAAAATTATAAATTTGGTCTCAAATTGTATGAAACATTCTGATCTACAATTTGAGACCAGATTCATAATTTTAAACCAATATTGACCAAGCTGGAGTCATTTTCCCATCTTGCCAGAATGTCTTCTTTGCTTATACAACAGACATAACGCCCAAAACTGTACCTCAACCAACCTACACTAAAAGTTCGAATCAAGGTTATGTAAAGAGATCAAGTCAAATAATAAAAATATAGTAAAAGTAATGTATAGTAATAAAATGAAATAAAAGTAAAAATTTATCATTGTTATCAAAGTAACTTACAGGAATTTTCTCCGGGGAAGGCTCTCTAAGTGGAGGTTTCCGTTTTTTCTTCAATCTTTTGGTTTGCCTTAATTTATTATCTTCTTCCATTGACATTTCCAAAGTTTTCCAACTGGGGAAAAAATAATAAACAAAAGTTTTATAAAATTAGTCAACAAAATTAGGCTACAAAAAATACAAAACAAAAACCGTAGAAAATCTCAAGAATATAAATGTATTCCGGAATACTAGCGTCACTTGAACTTTTTCAATCGACTATTCTCCAATATTTTTAGAATTAGTTTCCATACCATTTTTATCCATAAATGTATAGGCCTACATGAAATTCAAACATAATAGTCAATAATAACAACAACGAACTTACATCGTAGCAAGATTAGCCTTTAATAGAGAAGGTTGCTCCATAGCTGCCTGTTCGACTGAATAGATGAATGAATGACCTGATTGAGCAAAATGAAAACTGGTGGGGATACTAGAATATGGTGTAGCTTAGATCACAACTTCTAACGGGTGTTTTTTTAGAGGCATAGAACTTTAAATTGCAATAAAACAATAATGGATTATTCGATTGACAAGAACTTTTTTTATTTGAAATATAATCTTGTGGCATTACATTTTAAAGATGATTTATGGCATATGACCACCACGGCTGGCTCGGATGTAGTCCAATCTAGATGCCCAATTTTTTATTACTTTTTCTAACATTTGTGGCCGATTACACCAGCCCATTCCATAGAGCGCACCAAACAGTCAGTTTCTCTGAATGTAAAGGTGTTTTGACATTCACTTCACTTCAAATGCGGCAGTTTTGTTTGTTGATGTAGCCACTCGACCAGAAGCGCGCTTCATCGCTAAACAAAATTCCCTTATGAAAATCGGGAACAACGGCTCGTTTTGAGCCCATTTGACAAATCTATGCCTTGCTTGATGATCGTTTGGCTTCAATTCTTGCATGAGTTGAATTTTGTAAGCACGCAAACCAAAATCCTTCCGCAAAATCTTCCATAAAGTGGATGGACACAGATCCAATTCCTGTGCTCAATGGCGAATGGCTCATTCGCGTTTTCCTCAATGCTACGCTCTAACTTACAGTATAGCAATAGCTTCTTCTGCACCGTACGGCGTCTCTGGGGATGAGAGTTATCAATAAGATTGAACGTGGTGCGAAAACGGTCGATGGTTAATCGAATTAACTGCTCTGACAGACGATTTTGTTGATGATAAAATGAACGTAGTGAGAGATACGTATTCCTCACCGAACCATAATTTTCGATATAATATTGCGCTATTTGCAAGCGTTGTTCAGGCGTGAGTCTATTAATGATGAATTGCCAAACCAAACTGATAATGAATAATTTGTCAGATGTTGAATCGGTCACCATCTTAAACAGTAATGCCAACTTAAAGTTCTACACCTCTTAAAAAAACACCCTATAGTACCGTTCGTATGTTCAAATATTTTCAGCGAAATATCATACTTTGTTGATCTGAACTAAATCTTTTTCTGGATTTCCCACCACTTTTCTAGTTCCCTCAAATAGGAGTTAATAACATTGGGTTATTACAACCTACTCATATGATAGCATTGAATACATTCACAAATCATACATATCGACTCAGTTTTGCTTTCTATAAACGTTTAAAGAATAATTTCTTTTTATTTATTGTCAAGAAAATAAATAAATGAAACATTTTCATTAAAGTCTTATAACAGAATTCCTCTTGTAGTTTCTGTACTGGGTTGTGATTAGAATTAGCAGAAAATAATTATTGTGAATAGATAGAAATGGAAGATATCTATGATTTGTAGTAAGTCAAATGTGAACGCACACAAGAAACACATCCGTTGAAACAGCTTTGAAATTATGAAACGGTTTTAAATTCAGCGACTTTCCAACAGTACTAAGCCACTCCTAAGTCCATGATCCTTATTAAAGGTACAGTCTTTCCAAGCAAAGAATACATTCTGGCAAGATGGGAAAATGACTCCAGCTCGGTCAATATCAGTTCAAAAATTATGCAATTGGTCTCAAATTGTAGGAAACATTCTAATCTACAGTTTAAGACCAAATTTATAATTTATAAATCAATATTGACCGAGCAGGAGTCATTTTCCCATCTTGCCAGAATGTCTTCTTTGCTTGGACAGACTATAGCAATGGTTTTCTCGTATGATTTCATTTGATTAAACCGCAAAATTAAAGGATCAAAGTAACTCACATTTTTCTCTTGGCGAGTGTTCTCCTCCGATATTGGAAGCTTGGCTCGAGACTGCTATCGCTTTCCCAAGAGCTACTAGAAGCATAATCAATCTGAAATTAGAAATAAAAATTATTGAAAAAAAATTAAAAATTAATCTGTGGTTTGACAATAATGAGCTCTACAACAGCTGATGTCTAATAGAGTTGTCATTAAGCTATGCTTAGATAATGTTTTTGAAATCAGAATTCTCAATCGATGGTTCACCTCAGCTGTTAGTAGGTTACATCACGTACACGAGACAGACGAAATCGCCTCTCTGACGGCAAAGTGCAAATGGAAAGGATATTCTTTAAATACTTTCCCTTGAACCACGTACAAGAGACAGGTGAAGCCACCTCACTTTTTGGTGTCAGCTGTACAAACAATATAATTACCTCTTTCTTTGCTTTGGAGAATGATTTCTCCCCCGTTTCTTGAATCGATATTCCTGATAAATAGTTCAGAACATTCGCTTCATAAGTTCCATCGCTAAATTCAGAACTTGAGTCCGGAAATTCTATGATCTTTGGAGTACTTGGCTGGAATCAAGAAAGAATTCTTTTTAGATCCAATGAAAATTTAACGTTGTCAAATACAAAGAAAAAAGAAAAGGAAACATCAAAAATACATTATTTTAAATTAGTATCAAGTTCAACTTTAATCAGCCCTATCTTGATAGCGACTATTTTCTTTTCCTTTCGTTTGTAACTATTATCTGTTCAATCAATGAGTTAGGAATGGATCTTCTCCCATTTACTTAAACGGATGGGGGAGGGGGTCGTCAGTGGCCAATAGTGAAGCAGGTACACGTAAGGCAGCAAACCTAGTTACCAAGAACGAATCTGAAAACACAAAGATATAGGCAGCAAACAATCAAAAATTCATTTGTACAAAGTTCCAACATGTTTCAGCACCCAAGTTAGCTTGTTTAATTATGTTTCATCAGACGGAAGATGACAAAACAGGAGCTTAAACATATTAGTGCTTTGTCTAAATAAAATCTGTGTAAGCGGTGGTTGACTAGATATTTGTGTGTTCATAATGGATAAATATTACTATATATTACCTCACACTGGGCCAAAAGTCTCTTATATCTATTGTAATCTGTTCAAACATGTATGAACAAGCAGCAAGGGGTTCTCTTTGAATTCCCTAATGTTGAGTACTTTGCGATTGCAATTTATCGATAAGTAATAAACTCAGGAAAAGTAATAAAAGCAAATTTATAAATTAGGCAGTGATGATATTAATCTTTAAATACTTACAGAAGTGTTACATTTCTCAACTTTGGGTGGTTGAATTTTCCATGATGAACAGCTGCTGATGCTTTCAATTGAACTATCGCTGTCATCGCTATCTTCCTTATCAGATAACGATTTTGTTGTGCCTTTCGACATGATTATGTTTGCGTAATTTAAACTTTCAAGTTCGGATATCTTCAAGGTCGATAGATACTCCTAGATTGTAGATTAACATGATATAGCTGACCTGGAAAAAAAACAGAAATGAACATGAATGCAAGTGTGAGTATTCTACTGTTACAATAACTTGAGAATTACAGCATGTATAAGAGCAATCGTGGAATGTATTACTAATCCACAGTGATAAAATAGTGATTGGTGATTGAGAAAACTTGGGTTGTTGATTTAACCAAATTATGAAGGATTCACTTGAAATTCTAGAATATTTTGGTGCGAGATCTTACTTGCCTTGTAATAATTACGTTTATTCGTATTTCTTTACTAATATTAAACAAAGAATCTTACTTCTAATCCTCACAAACATTCAAGGTATAGCTTACTACAGTAGGACTAGTATCTTACATTTCTATTATGCTATGACAATTCTCAAAAGTTTTTGATCATTCGAAAAAAACAAATAAACGTTTATCTAGTTGGATTAATAGAAATTCAGCTAAATGTTATTATAAAAAATCAATCAAATAAAGTAACTCACATCACATTTCAAGACAACAACAGAGAACAGACATAACCTAAAATTAATGTTAATTTTAGGAGGGAACAGTCGGCGGAGGGGGAATGAAAAACATTTTTCCAATGTTTGAGAACATTCTGTTTCAACTTCCAAATTGAATTCTCATCGTAAATATAACACATAACTCTTGTGTGTCTGGAATAAATTTGACAGTTTTCATTCAAAATTGGTTTAAAGTTTTCTATCTCAGTTAAGTTGGTATCAAATATTGATGACTGCCAGGTTGCCAGCTGATGAAGCTAACCTTAACTTTTTCTAGAGAAATTTTAAATGTAGGTATTGTTTATTCTTGGAATCTTGAAGTCAATCAATTCAATAATATTATCTTGTGAATTATTTAACTTGAAAAGTGTTCAGATCCATTTGCAAAGATGAAAGTCAACGTGAAAGCTTTGCAAGGGGCTGAATGTTTCATTGAGGTAAAGTATTGCTCAAAAACTTCTGACATCAAATTCATTTCTTCTTTTGTTACTGTTTTGCTTCTTTTTGAAACTCTTCTATTGTAATAAAACGTCAGGATCACTCTAAACATCAACTAAAACCTTACTTAGAGACTAGTCAATCATTTCATAGATCATTAATGATGAAACGTTTGCCATAATTTTGATTCAGGGCTCATCGCCCCTGATTTTTTTTAGACCTTGCGAATGTTGATACATAATTGTATTATCATTAGTTTTCAACACTTCAAAATGAACTACTCAACTACTAATCAAATGTTTATCATTTCCAGGTCACAAGCACCATGACAATCCTTGAGCTCAAGAAATTGGTCTCTAAAGCCTTGAAAGTTCCAATTGGCCACCAAAAGCTACTACTTGCCGGACGATTTCTTACAGGTGATTGTCAATATTATTCTTGAACATTGAAATATCAAGTTATACTCCAATTTCTCTCCTAAGTTATAAGGTTATTCCAGTCTACTAAGATATACTCTGATTCTACAAATTTTATCAGTTTTTTTCAGAAGTCCTGCCCTTTCTTGGAGACAGTTGGATGAAATTATTCAAATCTTATATCTGCAGTTAGCTTTCCAATACCGCGTTTACACCGGAATGTTAATAACTTTTTTGAATAACGTATTATTATATACTTATATATTATATAAAAGTTATTAACAAATTTTATCAACATTTCGGTGTAAACGCGACTTAAAATAACACCAGCCTCTTTCAACTTCCAGTAGTTTTTAACTGAAATTAGATGAATAACGTCATGCACTTTTTTCAGATAATAAGACCATCGCCGACTACCCCAATATGAAGGAGGGCATCCGAATTCATTTAGTCGTTCGTCCCAACTGGGAACAGGATGTGAGTTCGATCAACCTACATGACGCATCGTACTGTTTTCTACGCAAATACTACTCAGACTCCGATTCGCAGAAGATATCTGACGAGTTTCTGAAGGTTAGTTACTGATGTACCGTACCTTAAAACTTACTTGTTGGGGAAACCTCCTATTAGGGGACTTAAGGGTGGGTTCCACTTTCTCAACCTGCATTTTTGGTCAAATACTGGTCACCCATCCAAGTACAGTATTAAATGCTCGTGACATGGTTACATGATATCTCACCGAGTGCCCAGTACATCTCATCAGGCTTTATAGTCTGGTCGAGCAAAGAATACATTCTGCAAAGATGGAAAAATGACTCCAGCTCGGTCCATAGATTATAATTTTGTACACAAATTGTAAAAAACATTTTGCTCTACAATTATAAATGTGGTAGATCGAATTGGTTCCTACAATTTGAGGTCAAATTTATAATTTTTGTACCAATACCGTATTGACCGAGGAGTAATTTTCCCATCTTGCCAGAATGTCTTCTTTACACGGCCAGATTATACCAT